>JAZHRO010000055.1:127863928-129078571 GCA_037157565.1 Thalassia testudinum
CTGGAAGGGCGCAGGACATGAGGGTGGCTTCATGCAGCCCATCAGATGGAAGCATATCTGCAGACCTAAGGAGTTCGGGGGGCTGGGAATTAAAGCTCTTAAGGAGTTCAACGAGGCCATGTTACTGAAATGGGCCATCAGGATTTTGGATGGTAAGGAGGGATTGATGGAGGACCTGATCAGGGACTGTTATGGGCAGTCTAATAGCAGTCTGCAAAGGCTTCAGTCAAAGAAACCATCGCCATTTTGGCGTTCTGCGATTGCTGCTGTCACCAGCTATTGCCATTTGCTGCAACCAAAGCTAGGAGATGGCAGAGGCTTCAGCTTGTGGAATGAGAAGTGGTCTGACTTGGGCCTGCTGAAAGAGGTTTATCCGAGGGTGTATGGTGCTGCAGTAGATAAGGTAGCCACAGTTAGCAGTATGTGGTCTTAGGAAGATGGCTGCTAGCTGCTGGAAGAGTTACAGCAGTGTAGGCAGGGCACTTGTCTGTGGGAGGAGAGGCAGAAATTGATGGCGAGTCTGCAGCAGCTGCAACCTGTGAATAATGGGATAGATACTTACTGCTGGCAGGGTGGTTCTTTAGTGCAATAAGTGTATGAGAAGGTTATTAGAGCATATAATGAGGTGGAATGGGACCCCATTGATAGAAAGATTTGGCTCCTAAAAGTTCCTCTAAAGGTTTAGATCTTCTTGTGGTTATCCAGATGTGATGGGCTGATCACTGGTGATCTGCGACACAGGAGGATGGGGACTATGCTAAATGTATGCCTGCTCTGTGGATTTCACTTTGATAATGCATCACACATTTTTGCCTCCTGCTTGGTCACGGATAAGATTTGGAGGTTGGTTTGTTTGGAACCCCTTCCATCCTGGGACTCATTGTGGCAGAGGTTCATCACTCTTGGTCGACCTGTGGGGGCTATGGCAGCTGTGTTGTGGTGTGTATGGAGGGCGCGTATTGAGAAGCTTTTTTAGGAGAGATCGGTGAGATGTGAGATTGTTGTAAAGGAGTGCTGGTCACTCATACATTGTTGGGCTTCATACCTATAACTATTTTTTTGATATGGAATATACTCCCCTCCGGATTGCTATCGGATCTTGATATCATTCCTCAATGTTTCAAAAAAAAAATTATAGTGCGAAAATATGTTCAAACAAATAAAATGTAATGAGATTGAGTCCCAATCGAACTTAGGGAGGCAGTGGAAGGACTTGATTTTAATATAGATCTAGAACTAACTAAGCACTAATCACGATAGATATAAAGCAACTATAATTAGATAATAATCAGGCAATTGTTTTTTTAGTTGAATGCTTGACAGAAATTTCAAACTGAACTAGAACTAAGTAACTAGAACATGCATTACTAGAGTTGGAGCTACTAAAAATAGCTATCTAGTCTACTAGAACAAGGGCACTAGGGTGGTCCTTGGTGGCCTTTGGAGAGGTTGGGGAGAGTAGCAGTAGTGCACCAAGGTGATATTGATTGATGCCTCAGGGGAAGAGGGAGTAAGAGAAGCTTGGAGAAGTTTGGAGGGAGAGATTCCTTCAAATGGGAGCTTTGGGGTCCTTTTTAAAGCCAAAGTTACGGGCAAAATAAGTATTTTGGTCCCTCCAATCTATGCATCAACCTTGGAGTAACTAGATCCATCGATCGGGAGATCAACGGACCAGATTATGACTCAAAAGGGCCTTCCTAGAGCCTTCTTCTCAAAGACGCATGCGATTGTGCCATGTGGAGCACATATGATTGCCCTCAGCCATCGCCTTCGCATCTTTCGTGCGTGTGTGCATGTGTTTAACCTCAGTCGTTTGATCTCGGTGATTAAGCGCTGAGATCGTGAGTGCTACAACCTTTAATCTTTGTGTGCAATAGCACATCTAATTACGTGTCCATCTGCACGTGCATCACACCGCCTCATCTAATGGCCTACCGTATGCCATGTGGGCACCTCCGCACCACTCTATCCCATCTGATGGCTCTATTTCATCCGAGCACACCGCCTGATCTGATTAGAACATAAAATAGCATTATTATTTATAAAGCTAATAAATCAACTATCATGCAAAATATGTTTCTCATGCCTGCATTATTCCTAAGTTAAGCTAGGATCTAATATAATTCAGGTAGATTAGGTCCTATGATTACTGTGCAATCATACCCCCATGCCTAAATCTTGCTAATCCCTAGAAAATACAAGACTAAATGCATTTCATCAAAAGTTGGACTATAAATCTATTTTCTTTGTTTTCATCCAAAAATTTAGAAATCCAAATAGTCATGAAAGTATAGTGTTATAGCCTATGCAACGGATCCAAGTGAAAAGTCAATCCACATCTAAAGTTCGTACTTACCATTAGTAAAACTCTATTGGGATAGGCAAACTTCTTCACTCAGGGGTATAAAATAATCTATAATTTCAACCACGATTTTTGGTTTAGGTAAAGTGGATTTGTATTTGGTGGCTGACACTCCTCAGGTGCTACATATAGACTAGTACTACAGAATCTACATTTCCAGACTATCAAATAAATCAACTCAGAGAGAAGTGGAGAAACTGCACCCTCTTTAATTCCTTTCTACTCATTCTTGGTCTCTTTTTTCCTCTCTTTACCTCAATCACAGTCTCACCAGATTTGTAAATATATTTGGTGGTCTCTCATGGCATTAACACTTTAATTAAGTTCTCGTAATTTGATAACTAAGTCAGAAATCCTAAGTCATTATTCAGGCAGTCAGAAATATAGGAAAATTAGCTTAAGGCTGTATTTGGTGGATCGTAATAGTAGTAAGTGTTGTTGCCTCAATGAGCTTAAAATAAATACAACTTAGCGCTTTTTTTTTACTTTTTGTCTTTTATTTTTTTTCCAAAAAAAAAAAGAAATTTCTTCTTTTTCTTTTTTTTTTTATTTTTTGTTCACATGTATATCTAGCAACACAATGCAATGCAACATAACATACACACTTTTATTCACGAGGCATTATTTGGGATTGGTGATGTTCAAGAGGATATTGGGTGGCTTATTTGGTGGGAGTGCCTATTCTCAACACCTGGAAAGGAATGGATGGGACCGTGTATTTTTGACCTTGACATTAATACCCTCTTTCAGCTGAGTATTCCGTAAAGGATAGTCATAACCATCCTCCTTAGTCCTAGTTTTATTAGAACCCACTCTCTATGTATTTTCCTTATATGGTGGCTTTCAAATATTTCCACAAGGAATTTGTATGTAAGAACCGAGAATGAAAACTATGCCTAACTCCAAGTATCATTATCCAATTATCCAGACATTAAGATTCCTTATACTATACTTAGAGCACTAGTAGACTCTCTACTCTCACCTGGCAATTATTTGGTGGATCTACTAGAAGATGTTTTGCCTGACTCCCTAGTTACTGTTCAAGGGTTCAGGAAAAGAAGTAATGCTTCTTTTTGACAAACTAAAGATGTTTATCGACCTTCACAGTGGATCTATGGCAAATTCTATGTGCAAGTGTGAAATTGTTTTAGATACTAAATTTAGGAATCAACTAGAGGTAAATCCCTAATGAAACCTATTGATAAAAATCCATTTCCTAAGGTGTTGGCAGAAAAAAATTTTTAGTTTATTTGTACTACTCCCCCATGCCTAAGTTCTTGCATGTCCTCATGCATGAATAAGAGAAGAATAAAGTAAGATAGGGTATAAGTGGATAGAATCACCTGGACTTGCTCTTGATTCGTCATCAAGCTTATGCGAATATAATCATGATATTCACAATATGCAGAATAATATGCCAAAATAAAATATGCTATGTATAAAGCAAATGTTATGTCTAAATGTTGAGTTTAACGCCTCTAGCTGGGTGAAACTCCATCAGATGGATCAATGATTGCAGGAGAAAAAGTCAAGATGGTATACATTAACTGGCCAAAAATATAGAGTAGCCACCCGTGAATTCCAATCACACAAGGTTGGCAAAATAAAATATCATGGCTTTGAATTAGTTGTAGCCAAGTGCTACACAAGAAATAAATCCGGGTGCCAAGGTGATAGGTAGCAACTAGCGGCCTAGAAGAGTGGTGTATAAGCAATGCAGATGAGGTGAACAATGAGTCAAGAGTGGGAAACAAATCATACGGGTCTTGAAAGTGGTGGAAAATGAAAGGAGGGACCCGAGTGGTGTAGTCTGAAATGGTATAATGGACCATTTCGTGAGTAGATCTAGTGTGGGTGGTTGCGGAGCAGATGTATCGAATAAGATCCAGTGTTCCATCCTAATCGCTCTAGATTTGCCCAATTCCTTGTCATCCCTAGGTTGATCAAAAATCTCGTACGAATCACCCAAATTCTGTTCATGGTGTGAATCCTCAAATATAATGGGTAGCAATTTATTATCCCCATGGTGTAAAAACTCATAACCTAGATGCAATAAAGCCTCAAATTCTTTTATTTTCCGTTCTATGGCTTCTGTGAAATCCTTTATATTAGAATCCAAGAGTAATGATGTGAAAGAATGTGTAATGGATTCATCTGACCCCAAATCAAAAAATGCCTCAAGACTTTTCAGATTTTCCTCATAATCAAAAATTGGGTTTTTATCATATTCTTCCTCAACATCAGTTGAATTCTTTGACAATTTGAAATCAACCCCATGGATGTATGGAATCTCATGTAAATCTATGTATTTATCATCTGAGCTTGTCATGAGGATTTTAGGCAATTCCACTCCAGATCTCTCAAAATCCAAATCATGTGCCTCATCAATTTTCTTTGCCAGATCAACATTCACCATGGTGTTAGAATCATTATAACTCAAATCAATGGGCCTGACAGAAGCTGTGTGCGGAGTCAATTCACCAAGAAGTTCTATGTTCCCATAGTGCTCAGGTTCATCATCATCTGAGTCCTCTTCGACAAAATTACAATGTGGGTCCTTGTTTACCTTGAAAATATCTAATCTGAGTTTCTTATTCCCTAGGGTTATCTCCATACACCCGGATGCATAGTTAATGTTAGCCTGAGTGGTCGCCAAAAATGGGTAGCCTAAGATGATAGGTGCATTGCGAACACTAGGAGGAATGTCCATATCCAAGATGAAAAGATGCATTGAGAAGAAAAGCCCATGGATTTTTACAATGACATTCTCTACCACACCTCGATGCACTTTGACTAATCTGTGAACCAACTAGATAGTGACCGAAGTGGATTTTAGCTCCCAAAATTGGACGTGGTCAAATACAGCAGTGGGGGCTAAATTATTGGATTCACCCAAATCAAGCAAGGCCCTCTCAAAAGGAGCATCCTATAGCTGATTGGAAATGAGTGGGGCTCTCGGGTCTTTCTTCTTAGGTGACAGGTCAAACAAAATGACTGCACTAGCTTCCTTGGACAATACCACCTTATTGGTCTTCCTCGACTGGTGCTTGGGTGCACAATATTCTTTAAGGAATTTAGCGACAGTAGGAATGTGGTCAATGGCATCAAAAAGGGGAACCTTAATATGAACATCTTTGAAGGTTTCCTTTAAGTCTTCCTTGCTTTTGATTCCCTTTATCTTTCCTTTAGGTTCATGAGTTACAGCTCTAGGGAAGGGTAAAGGGATGTTGGTGATCTCAGTGATTGCTTCCTTTTCCTTAGGCTACTCCTTTGAAGGGTTAGAATGGGAAGAGGAGCTAGCCTAAGAAGTATCATGACCCACCTACCTACATGGTAGGTCCTTTATAACTTTTTTGCTCCTTAGTGTGATAGCATTTGCATCGACATACTATTTATGAGGCAGGGGAGGAGTAGAAGGGGTAGATTGGGTGAGATTCGATGATAAGGTTAGCTGACCTAAAACATAACCAGGAGGTACAGGAGGTGCTTGTAAAACTACATGCGCCTGTCCTTGTAGTGCTTATAACCTAGGCGGGGTGCCCTAGTTTTGTACATATCTTTGGTTAAGGATAGGTTGGGAAGGCAAGGCTCCTTGTGATGTATGCACTTGTAGCAATTGGTTCTGTGTACTTTGAATGTTCTGAATCTGATCTGCCATCATTTTCATGAATTTCAAATTTTCATAATTTGATTGATGTATAGATTCCTTCAATCCTTCTCTTAATGTCTTGAAAGAGTCAGCCTGCCTTGGAGGGTGACTGGCAACTTGATGTAGTGGCTGATAAGTAGAATGGAATTACTATTGAGATGAGAATGGCTGTTGCCTTGGGTATGTGTTTTGAGCATTCTCGTTTGGTCTAGTCTGGTAGGGTGGATCTTAATTTAGTCTTTGTGAGTTACCAGACTAGGAAAAGTTTGGATGCTGGCACCAACCAGGATTATATGTCTTTGAATACGGGTTATTACGCTGCAACCTTGGATAGCATTGACATCTTCGTAGGCTCAAGATGTTTGAGACGCATATTCATCAAAGGAATATGCACTAGAATCATCATGAGGTGCATAACTTTGATTGTATGGTGCCAGATCCAGATTATTCACATGTTCTTGATGTGCAGGATCCTGTGAAGATGGAGAAGATACATCCCGAGTGACTAAATGTACTCAATTAGGAGGGACTCAGGATTCAAAAGAAGAGTGGGATGCAGCTAAACTGCCAGGAAATCTAGGTCAAGCTTGAATCAATTCATTGAGCTTCTTATCGAGTAGTTCCACCTTATCTAGCTTCTTAGTGATAATGTCCATATTAGCTTGGGTAGCTTTGGCATGAGCTTCATGGATACTAACTCGTTGCTATCCAGGTCACTGGAATTGGTTCATAAATGTAGCATTCATTGAGTTCTATGCTAAGACTCGAATAGTTTGAATGCGCTGTTCTCGTTCTTTGCGATGAAATTCCTGCCACTAGATGCATTAGCTAGGTGCCAATGTGTGTCATATAGGCCATGGTAAAAGACTTGTGCTAGGTGCCATCTGGGCAAACCATGGTGCGAGCATTTCTTGAGAAGATCATGAAATCTATCCTAGGTGTCATGTAGTTTCTCCCTTGGTTCTTGGGAGAAAGTCGTAATTGCACGCCTCATCTCATTTTTTTGACAAATCAGGAAGAACTTTTGGAGGAATTTACGATGTAATTCCACCCAGGTTCTAATCGACCTCCCGATGGTCTTGAACCAATAAGAAATTTTATCTTTAAGAGAGAATGGAAAAAGCTTCATGAGAATAATTCCTAAAAAACATTTCTGGGTCAAACTGATTCTGTGATTCAACTTAGATCCTCTATGTGCTGGAAGGGATCGTCATTTGAGTTTCCATGAAAATGTGTCTAAATCAGACTTATTATGTTCAGCTTTAGCTCGAATGCATCTCCACCTGTAGGAATCCGGACTTGAGGTACCAAAATAGTAGCCATTGGATCATAGAAGTCCTATAGTTATTCTCCGTGTGGTGGATGCTGCATCCTATCTAGTGTGGTGAGAATCCTGTCAATACTCTACTCATATCTCTATTTTGATTCCTCAACCCTGGCTTCCAGACGAGCCATTGGGTCTAGACTTTCAGGGCCCTAACCAGGTCCAAGGCTAGGATTAGCCATCTTAGCTAATTGAGAGGAAGATAAAGGTTAGGAGGAAGAGTCAGGTGAAACAAAAAGTTGCCTTCACCACCTCGGGTTTGGTTCCCAAGGTCAAACTAATTTAGGTCTTAAAGACCTCCTTCGTTGCATACACCAACAATAAGGGTTGGTGTAGCTAAGGCAAACAAGGCTAAGGCCTTGTTAACCAAATTGGTCCTTTAGAGTCAGATGACCAGATATTTTGTTCAGGTTTAAATTGTTGAAGGAAATTAGTCGAGAAACTACATGACACCTTGTACTTTCCCCTCCTCTTAAGCTAACCCACCCAATCTATTTATGAGGGGACGAAGAGGAAGGCTCCTCCTTGTACTTTCACCTCCAATTCCTTTGGACCCCTTAAATGCGGTTGTTTGACACTATCCCACAGGCTCGGCACCAAATTTGGCCAAAGAGGTTGAGTCCACCTAGTAGTTAAAAGATGAATGTGTCCACCTTGTAATTGATATAATTTTATGACTTTTTCTTAACCTTTTCTTCTATTTAAGTGCGTGCTGAGTGGTCCACAAAGTGACTCGACTCATCGACTAATTACTAATCTCGATTGAGTCTTGGCTAGTCCAATGCAATCTCTAAATGTGAACCTAAAGGTTAAACCTAGGGTTCATGAAAGTTAACTAGGCAGACCACAGTCAGATTAACAATACTCACTAAGATATAATGGAATCCAAATGATATGAAAATTGGTAAAAGGATTCCTTTCTCAATAATCTTTCCATAGAATATTTTTTTCGAATTTTTACCATTTCAAAAAATTGAATAAGAATTTTTAACCAATAGGGGGTTAGATTTGAGATTTTGACCTCATGTTGGTGTTTCTTTTTGAAATAGTATCCAATGTGATCTAAAAATTTGAAAAAAATATGGAAATGAAATCTAACTTTATTATCTTTCAAACCCCACCATTTTTAGGTCAATCAAATTTGTGTGTTGTTCGAAATTGATTTTTGAATTTCAAAAAAAATTGGATTTTAGTCTATCTAACCCTTGTGCAGTCTACAATTTTTTATAAATCTAAACATTGAATTTTTCATTGGAATGGTGGTGTTATAAATTTCATTTAAAAATCTAGCATGTCCCCAAATTTTAAAATTTTTGGACTAATAGAAACGTGACAATTGATTTTTCAATTTCGTATCAAATTTCTTTCCGAATTTCTAAAAATAGCTCAAATGCATTTCAATCATAATTTTTTTTTGATATGAAGGAAAGAAAATCCTAACTAAATGAAATCCTTTTTTTTTTTTTCAAATAACTCCTATCCTAATGTGAAATGAAATCCTAATCTAAAATCCTACTGAGATAATTATGTGCGCCTGATTTTCATCACCTGCACTTGATGCATGTGTGGATCTTTGTTTCATACCTACACACCAATAACTCCTATCCTAATGTGAAATCAAAACCTAATCTAAAATCCTATTGAGATAATTGTGTGCACCTGCTTTTCGTCACCCGCACTCGATGCATGCGCGGATCTTTGTTACATACCTACACACCAAAGAAAAATACATAAGTCAGATATTAAATCAAAAATCACCGTGCCTCCCCAGCAATAGCGCCAATTTGCTTGAGTGCAAATTCACATTTTAAGATATTTTTGTTGTAATATAGCGTGAAAATACATTGAAGCAAATAAAATGTAACGAGATGGTAAGTCTCTGTTGAACTTAGGGAGGCAGTTGAATGACTTGATTTTAATACTGATCTACAACTAACTAAGCACTAATCATGATAGATATAAAGCAACTCTAATTAGATAATAATCAGGCAATTGTTTTATCAATTGAATGCTTGACAAGAATTTCAAATAGAACTAGAACTAAGTAACTAAAACATGCATTGCTAGAATTGGAACTACTAAAAATAACTATCTAGTCTACTAAAACAAGGGCACCAGGGTGGTCCTTGGTGGCCTTTGGAGAGGTTCGGGAGAGCAGCTGTGGTGCACCAAGGTGATCATGATGCATGCCTCAGAGGAAGAGGTAGCAGGAGAAGCTTGGAGATGTCTGGAGGGAGAGGTGCCTTCAAATGGGAGCTCTGGGGTTTTTTTAATAGCCAAAGTTAAGGGCAAAATAGGTATTTTGGGGCCCCCAATCCGTGCATCAACCTTGGGGTAACCAGATCCGTCAATTGGGAGATCAACGAACCAGATTGCATCTTAAAAGAGCCTTCCTAGTACCTTCTTCATGTGGATGCATGCGATTTCGCCACGTGGTTCACGCATGGTTGCCCTCGGCCACCACCTTCACGTCTCTCACGTGCTCATGCGTTTAACCTCAGTCGTTCAATCTCGGTGATCAATGGATAAGATTGTGCACACTACTGCCTTTAGTCTCCACGTCCAATGGCATGTCTAACCGCATGTTCATCCGCATGTGCATCCCATCCCCTCACCAGATGACCTATTGCATGCCACGTGAGCACCTCCACACTGCTCGATCCCATCTGATAGCTTTATTCCATCTGACATACCGCCTAATCTGATTTCACGTGTCAAGCGATTTGAGCACACGTCTCATGCTTTTGCATGAGGGCGGTCACCAATGCGCTATGCGCATGGATTGTTGTGGTTCTGATTTCGTGCGTAGCTGCCCTCAGCCGTTGGATTGTCACCGCCCTTAGCCGTTGGATGACGATCCAACGGTTGAGGTGATCATCCTATTTGATGAAGGAGGAGGGACCGGTCGACGTGGCTCAAAAGTGACCATTGGATGACGATCCATTGGCCCTGCTTCACTCTTCAGTGGTTAGGGCATAGAGATAGGCCATTGGGATTGTGCTATCCTAACTGTCCATCTTCTCACCTTTATAGTTGGTGCTATAGGGCTCCGATTAGGTTGATTTTTACATTGTTGGACTACAATTGTTGATCTGAATCCATCCGTATGGTCAAATTTGGCATCTAAGGTTTAGATTTGTGCCACCTTGATTCTTGGCCTTTACTCTTCTGTGAACTTCATAAGATGCTATGGGAGTCCGATCAAGACATTCTCGAAAGCATTGGACTCCTTTCGTCATCCTAAACAGATCCGTACGATCAAATTTACCATCTGCAACCTTGAATTACCCGCAATTATTATTGCCTCTCAATTAGAACATAAAATAGCATTATTATTTACAAAGATAATAAATTAACTATGATGCAAAATATGCTGCTTGTGCATGAATTATTCCTAAGCTAAGCTAGGATCTAACTTAACTCAGGTAGATTAGGTCCTATGATTGCTGCGCATTCATACCCCCATGACTAAATCTTGCTAGTCCCTAGAAAATGCAAGGCAAAATGCATTTCATCAAGAGTTTGACTAGAGGTCTATTTGTTTTGTTTACATCAAAAAATTTAGAAATCCAGATAATCGTGAAAGTGTAGTGTTGCAGCTTATGAAACGGATCCAAGTGAAAAGCCAATCCACATCTAAAGCTCGTAGTTGACCCTTAGTAAAATTCTATTGGGATATTTGAACTTCTTCCCTAAGGGGTATAAAATAATTTGTCGATTCAACCCTAGTTTTTGGCTTAGGTAGAAGATCTCTGAGTCAGGTGGATTTGTAATTGGTGGCTCACACTCCTCTAGTGCTACATATAGACTAGTACTATAGAATCTACATTTCCATACTATCAAATAAATCAATTTAGAGAGAAGTGGAGAAAATATGCTCTCTTTAGTTCCTTTATACTCATTCTTTCTCTCTCTTTTCTTCTCTTCACCTGTCTTTTTTTTTTTTTGAGCTCACAATCTCACTAGATTTGTAAATATATTTGGTGGTCACTCATAGAATTAACACTTTAATTAAGTCCTGATAATCTGATAACTAAGTTAGAAATCCTCAGCCGGTATTTGGGCCGTCAGAAATTCAGTAAAAGTAGGTTAAGGCTCTATTTGGTGGATTGTAATGGTAGTAGGTGTTGTTTCCTCAATGCACTTGATATAAATACAACTTAACACTTTTTTCAAACTTTTTCTCTTTTTCTTTTTTTTCAATAAAAAATAAAATTCTTCTATTTCTTTTTTTTTTCACATATATATCTACCAACACAACGCAATGCAACATGACATACACACTTTTATTCACGAGGCATTATTCGGGATTGGTGATGTTCAAGAGGATATCGGGTAGTTTATTTGGTGGGAGTGCCTATTCTCAACATCAGGAAAGGAATGGATTAGACCGTGTATTTCTGACCTTGACATTAATACCCTCCTTCAGCCGAGGATTCCGTAAAGGACAGTCGTAACCATCCACCTTAGTCCTAGTTTTATTAGAACTTACTCTCTGTGTATTTGCCTTATTTGGTGGCTCTCAAAAATTCCCACAAATAATTTGTGCACAAGAACCGAGAGCGAAAACTATGCCTAACTCCAAGTATTATTATCCAATTATCCAGACGTTGTGATTCCTTGTACTAGACTTACAGAACTAGTAGATTCTCTACTCTCACCTCGTAATTGTTTGGTGGATCTACTAGAAGGTGGTTTTCCTGACTTCATAATTATTGTCCATGGGTTCAGGAAAAGAAGCAATGCTTCTTTTCGATAAACTAAAGATATCTATCAGTCTTCAGGGTGGATCTATTGCAAATTCTACATGCAACTGTAAAATTTTATCGGATTTTAAATTCAGGAATCAACTAGAGAATAAATCTCTAATAAAACCTCTTGATAAAAATCTATTTCCTAAGGTGTTGGCAGAAAAGATTTTTCAGTTTATGTGTACTACCCCCCCATTCCTAAGTTCTTGCATGAATAAGAGAAGAATAAAGTAAGATAGGGTATAAGTGGATAGAAATCACCTGGACTTGCTCCTGATTTGTCATTCAGCTTATGGCAACATAATCATGATATTCACAATATGTCGAATAATATGCCAAAATGAAATATGCTATGTATAAAGTAAATGTTATGTTTAAATGCTGAGTTTAACACCTCCAGCTGGGTGAAACTCCATTAGATGGATCAATGATTGCGGGAGAAAAATTTAAAACGGTAAGCAATTGGAGTTCCATTGTCATCAATGGGCCAAAAATATAGAGCAACTGCCCATGAATACCAAGCCCACAAGGTCAGCAAAATAAAATATCAAGGCTTGGAATTGGTTGTAGCCAAGTGCTACAAGAGAAATAAATCCAAGTGCCAGGGTGATAGGTAGCAAGTCGCAACCTAGAAGAGTGGTGTATGAGTAATGTAGATGAGGTGAACAAGGAGTTAGTAGTGGGAAACAAATCATACAGGTCGTGAAAGTGGTGGAAAATGAAAGGAGGGACCCAAGTCGTGTAGTCTGAAATGGTATAAGGAACCATTTCATGAGTGGACCTGGGTGTGGGTGGTTGCAGAGTAGGTGTGTAGAATAAGATCCAGTGTTCCATCCCAACCACTCTAGATTCAACCAATTCCTTGTCATCCCTGGGTTGAACAAAAATCTCATACGAATTGCCCAAATTCTGTTCATGGTGTGAAGCCTCAAATATAATGGGTGGAAATTCATTATCCTTGAGGTGTAAAAAATCATAATCTAGATGCAATCAGATTCTTCTTGGCCTTTGCTCTTCCGCGGACTTCATAAGATGCTACAGGAGTCCGACTAAGACATTCTTAGAAGTGTTTGACTCCCTTTATCGTCCTAAACAAATCCGTACGGTCAGATTTATCATTCGCAACACTGATTTACCTGCAATTATTATTGCCTTTCAATTAGAAAATAAAATAGCATTATTATTTATGATGCTAATAAATCAACTATGATGAAAAATATGCTACTCGTACATGCATTATTCCTAAGTTAAGCTAAGATCTAACTTAATTAAGGTAGATTAGGTCCTATGATTGCTGCGCAATCAGTCCTCACTGCTTACAGGATTTCCCCCACCCGACCTCCCTTGTCATAGTGAATCCAAGTCGACCGGAATGTGTGAGCATGTCTCCAAGGTCTACGAGTTTTAATCTTGTGCGTGTGCCTTGAATTGCACTTGAGCTTTAAAGTTGATTTGATTTGTAACCTAATTTGGAGGTTGGTTGACCGACAAGGTGGACCAACTTCACTTGACTTGCCCTGAAGTTGAGGATGAGTTGGGTCAAGAACCCAAATCAACCTGAAGTTGTTTGCAAACAGATTATTAGGTCCCAAATTTTAATGATTCAAGTGGTAGAGCCTTGATTTTAGGGTTCACTGGATTAGATCAATTCAACCAAGGCTTGGGTAACACACGATAAAGGAAATATATTTTCTTTAATTCAAGCAAGTGTGTACTCTTGGAAACTTAATATGGAAACCATAGATTGGCTCTACTTCCAAGTCCAATTCTTTCTAGAAGTCGGTACCTAGGGCTCAATCAAGAAGGTGAATAGCCCAAGGCACCTTAAGTCCCTAGTAGGTGCAAGTATTAGATAGGGATCTCTAATCAAATCGAACCAAACTAGGAAACTCAAATGATTACTATGAAATAAAGCGAGTTGATCCAAATTGATTTTCTTTTCAAATTTTCCAGAAGATGAAGGGCATAAAGAAGAAAGGAATGAGATTACTTGCCCTTGGTGTGGTTGCTTGTGTGGCCGATCTTCAGATTCACGATGCAACAACACAAAAAATCAGATAAAGCAAGTTAGAATCAGGTCTGAAATTATGATCAATGAATGAAATGCTCGTTGCTCCTCGGCAATGATGCCAAAATGTTGCATCAAAAATTGCCATAAAAATAGTGCATTGTAATATAGCGATGAAAATCAATGAGACATTTAAATTTAGATGCTCAAAAAACTGAGTTCTGAGGTTGTTTGAAGAAAGCAATTATAGCAAATCAATCCACTAATCACATAATCAAGAATAATAATTCAAGTGAATGAAATAATCAAAATGATATTCAATATAGAGCAAAAATGTATCTCAAATGTTAGAGACAAAACTATAGAAAGATAGGAGTAAAAAATGGTGGCTGAAACCACCAATTTAACCCTAGAATTTAAGCACCAATCGCTATCAAAATTTTCAACAGTGTTCCTCAACCACTAATCAGAAATATCCATATCAGACTAAGTGTGTAATATCCCCACATTACCCAAAACCAAGGTCAGACATTGGCCAAGCACACCAGACAACTTAAAGTTGCCAAGCAATAGTAGCATAAGGCGCAAGCCTCTGAAATGCCCAAGTGTTAAGTAGGGGGGCACAAATCTCAAGGAGCAAAAACTCCCCCTCCCTTCTCAGATTTCTTCCTTTCTCTCACTTTTTTCCATACTCAGGTGAATAATAAGAGGTAATCAGATATTCGAGTTAGCGGACTAGGGACTAGACTCGCTAGCGTGGGGTAGCAGGTGAGGTGTGCAAGTCATGTGAGGCATGAGGGGACCTCACCCCTGTGTCGAGGCGAACTACTTACAACACAAATTTGTTTTATGCGTGTTTCCAGATTTGCTGCCCACAAGTGGGACTAAACTTCCACTGCTTCCTCCATGTCCATCGGCAGTTGTAGCTGCTTCGAATTGTTGCCAATGATTTGTTGCCTTCATTAAATTGCAACTACTGATTACTTCACGAATTGAAGCCACTTCGATTAAGTGTGCTAGTAGGTCAGTTGGTGGCTGTAGAGAGGTGGTTGGCACCAAGGAAGATGAAGGTGGTGGCAAAGCTCCAGTCAAACCCTAAAAACACAAACATGGGCTTATCGCCTTAGCTAGAAAGTTCAGCAAGATCGCTAGAGGATGGCGAGTGTTGTGGAGGCGGTTTTGTGGAGTTCGGTGTATGAAGTTGGTCTGTTGAGGTCAGAGAAGGTGTACAGAGGGTGTATTGTTCGATGGAGAGATTAGGTGGTGGTTTCGTGAAATTTGATGAGGGCTTTTGAGGATGGAGATGCGGCGAAGCTCGTGGAGGTGGTGGCGTAAAGTTTGATGCGATGTAGCCCCGATGCGAGCTCGTCAGAGCTCATGCTGGTGATGGGGAAGATGGAGGGGGAGTAGGTGGTACGGTGTTTGATCCTGAGTTCTAAGGAGATAGAAGGAACCTAGAGAAGGAGGGGAAGGTTTTAGAGGGACTTAGGGAGTCAGAGGAGGGTGGAGGCATCCGGCATTGGCTGGCTGGACGTAGAGAAGATGATGGAGTACGATGAGACGACAGCAATGAAGGAGAGGTTGGGGACGGCTAGACTTTGGCTGGTCTCGGTCGCAAAGAGGAGAGGAAGTAGATGAGCTGGTCAATTTGACCATTGGACAACTGGAAGAGGTTGTAAGAGAGGGTCACTGGAGTTGAAGTCACGGTGTTTGGAGGAGGGGAAGGAATGATTTTTTCGGCCGAAACTTGGCTGAGAAGCATGTTAGGATCTTAGGGCCTTTATATAGAGCTCAAATTCGAACTCTAAATTAGGGAACAAGCTTGATTGGTCCATGATTTTGGAAAAAAAACCTCAAATTCCTTGAGCTAGCCTAAGCTCTAGGATCTAATTTGGGATCCTTGAGGTGGTTCAATGGATTGGGCAACTTCTCTAAATCAATCCCTCCAAGTTTGGAGGGATTTGATCAAGAATCTAGAGAGAAATCGGTGATTGAATGATCACGGGTTTCTGAGGTATTGCTTACACCTTCAATGGTGGCAAGGACCCATTTGCAAAGATGATGAGAAATTTAAGAGGCCATTTGTAATAAACTTGAAACATAGGGGTTTAAGTGAGAGAAATAAGTTTTCAAGGGATAAAATGCAAACTAGGTCAAGATGAACTCTGATTGGTCCATATTAACCTAATTTAGATCCTCCAAGGAATATAATGGTAAACTTGTATTTGAGTTTTGATCATGTTTGACTGGGCAAATTACATGGAATCCTAAATAAGGGAAAATTCCCATATGAAACTCTATTCTAAGTCAAAATGGGTTCAGATGGTCAAATCAAAGGTACCAAATCTCTTGGAATATTTTTCTATCAATTTTAGGAGGTTTATATTAATTTTACCCTAGTTAGAACCTTTCCAATTTAAGTAGGGTTGATAATTAGGGTTTTCAGTCCTATTTTCACCCTCGAAATGCGTGAAACCTTGATTCAACTAATGTGAACCCACTTTTTAGTCTTTTATGCTCAATTGACCTTTAATTACTACTGAGTGACCCCATGGTTAATCTATATTTTTTATGTGCTCTCAAAACAGTAGAATTAACCATGTTTCCTTATTTTCTTCTCAAATCAGAATATTACGGAGTTGTAACCCTCAAATGATTAAGTTGGAGCTTTTTCCAATTGAACTTGACTAATTGTGGCTAGTTAGGGCCTATAATGGTGTTACCATCAGGAATCTTGGATTGATGGATCCAGGAAAGGGGAGCCCTAGGAACCAGTGTTTAGGAATAAAGTCCTTGTGTGGAATATCTCTGCTACCAAATTTGGTTAGGAAGAGTGGGAACTCTAGTCTTCAAGGAGGTAGATCAGAGGTGAGCAACCCATAAATGACTCAGACCATGAGGCGCAAGAAGCTGAGTGGGACTCGTCAGGGGTCTGGTCATGGAGGGATAAAAGGGGTGGGGAAGTGTCGTAATGAAAATCAATCATGATTTGGTGATTATCTAAGGGTATGCCGCAGTTGTCAGAATAAGTCCCTACCAACCCGATACATGCATTGCTAGCCATGTCATCGTCAGATGTGTCATCCTCGAATAGATCACAGTGAAAATTCTTGGTGGCCTTAAAAATATTGAATTTAAGCTTCTCAAAGCCCATGGTTATCTCAATGCAACCCGTTTCACAATCATTATGGGCTTGTGTAGTGGGCAAGAATGGTCTCCCGAGGATGATCAAGTAATCAGAAAGTGACTCAGGAACTTCCATGTCCAGTATAACAAAATCAATAGGGAAGCATAGGCTGTTGACCTTAACCAACACGTCTTCCACCACACCCCACAGGATTTTGTCAGAGGGATATACCAGCAATAATGTAATAGGGGTGGTTTTCAAATTTCCCAATGCAAATTTTTGAAACATGATGGTCGGAACATGGTTAATGGAAGATCCTAAATCAAGCAAGGTGCAATCAAAATTGCATCCTTTGATGCTACACGAAATGAGAGGAGTGCCTGGATCTTTTTGCTTCGATGGTAGTTTTGAGAGAATAGCACAACTTGCACGAGACTAGAGAACCACTGGAGTTTTCATTTTCTTTTTTGTCACCTCTATGTGATGTAATCCTTAAAGAAACGAGCAACAATAGGCATGTGGTCGATTGCCTCCAGTAAGGGAACCTTGATTTTGTTAGTTTAATATCTCCTAAATATTATTTTGATGATTTTACAAAATAACTAAAAGAAAAATAAGTACTTGTCATACCATCTTTCTATCATAACCCTATTACAAGTTTTGTTATCTCAAAGTTATGGAATCTAAGGATGAAGATATGTTTATGTCTAGGTCTTAGGATTTATTGTATGATCTTACAAAAGTTGTCCCTTTCCATTTTATTAAGTCTAGAGAGAGTTGTAAAGAGCCCCCAATAGATATATATACAATCTCTAGGCCTAGGTTCTCAACACTATGAAAAAACTTAGAAACAAAAACCCAACTCAAAAACATCCATCAGATGTTTGAAAAGATTCCTAGACATCCAATATCTCACTTTAAGTTGTCTAACACTTTAATCAGATGACCAATCACCATAATCCTTACCGTAGGCTTTTAACCCCTTAGGCTCCATACGAATAGACATAACTCCAAATGTCCATAGAATAATTCAGATGTCTGATAAGTCTGTTAGATGACCATAAACACTATCGTTGGCCTAATTATTTAGAAGTCAGATCATATCTAACCGTTGGGCTATTTTACCCTTGTTCTAGACATCTGCATGTGACTTTAGACGTCTAATAATGGAACATTACACCTCAACAAACTTAATGAATATTTGTCAGATGAAATCACACTTTTTGGATTCATAAGAAATCCAAAGCTCAACATCATCGTGGCATTTAGATGTCCAGAACCTATGTCAGATGTCCAATCAAACATCTGACCTTTATACACTAGAACCCTGTTTGGATCTAGTTTAATCCAGGAACTGATCCACACAAAATCAGATGTCTAGGATTTTTGTCAGACATCTTAAAATGTCTTTCCAGACGTTTGACATAGAACCCTATTTCCATCCGAACAATTCCAGGGACTCTAACCCTCAAGATCAAATGACCAAGAAAATAGTCAGGCATTTGATTCTGCTATCAAAGTCATGATGAGCCTGATTTGATTTTGATTTCGACCAAATCTTGGGGGATGACCCCAACAACTAGGAGGAGCCTCCCAAGCCTTCTTGAAGGTTCTTATGATGCCTATATATACCTATTAGCCCCACTTAGGCAACACACCCCATTGAGAGATAATTCTACAAGCAAACACGCTCTACACACTCTAGTGCCCTATTATTATGCAAATCCATTCCTTGGGCAAACATGCACTCCCTTGCTACTATGATAATGCTATCTTCTCTAGGGAGTACTCTCACCATAGTTTCTAAACTACTTATACATCTATTTAGGGAGATTTATAGGGTGTATTTCATTTCAGTTTTTATATTTTGTTGTACTCAGGTATCTAGCCTGTCGGATCCCCGCCTCTTCCATGTGAAGGAAGAAACCTCCATTTTGGGAATAGAAGTGGGAATTGTAATTGAGGTACACTACCCTTGTTTAAGTAGCATTATTAGTGGATTAATCACTAGGTGATCAGAATCCCTAAATCAATGTTTAACTTAGGTGGTGGTTTTCTCTTGATTTTTGATTTCCACCTAAAAATTATTGTGTTATTTGTGTGATTGAATTTTTATTTGCCAATTATATTTTCAATTTCATTATTCTCCCCCCTCTAGTTTAATTTTAATTAGAATTAGAGTAGGTTTTTACATTTTACGAGTAACATCCATGAAAGATCAAATGGAGGGAAGAATCATGTCCACAAGTAGGATGGAGGGCCAGTCCACCACCCATCCACCGCTCTTTGATGGAAGCAACTACTCCTACTGGAAGCTTTGGATGAAGATGTGGCTTCAAGCCAACGACATCCCCATTTGGGAGAAGTGTGAATGCTACTACAAAGTTCTCGTTAAGCCGAAGATGGGATACACTGTGGAGCAAATCCACCATCTTGGATTGAATGCAAAGATGATGAACTCACTATATTATGCACTTAGCTCAGAAGAATTCAACCACGCTAGTCAATGCAAGACTGCCTACGAGATTTGGAAGACTCTAGAGGTAACTCACGAAGATATGTCAAAGGTTAAAACCTCTAAAATTGTTCTTTTATCTTAGGAATCCAAAGCCTTTACCATGAAGGAGAACAAGAGACTTGAGGACATGTACACCTGATTCATGGTAATCATGAATAACCTTAAGTCTCTCGGGAAACCATTCATTCAAGGGGAGCTTCAAGCCAAGCGTCTTTTCTCCCTTAGATCAGAATGGGAGCAAAAAGTAAAGGCAATAGAAGATGCAAACCAAGTAGAAGACCTAGGTATGGACAACCAACTTGGAAATCTGGTAGCCTACAAGACTGAGATGGATAAAAAGAAAAAGTCCATCACACCTGAGACAAAGAAGAAGACTTTGGCCTTCAAAGTGACATTAGATAATGAGGTACGTACTGACGAAGAAGAATTTGTTTTATTAGCTAAAAAGTTTAAAAAGTTCCTTAGGAATAGAAGAGATATCAACGGAAAGAAAAGGGAAGACAAACCTCGCATATGCTACTACTACAAGAAAAGAGGTCACATGAGAAAGGATTATCCCATGTCAAGAAGGCATGAAGAGAAGAAAGGCAAGAAGCTATTAGACTTCAAGAAATTCTCGAAGACAAAGCCATTCAAGAAGAAGGCATTCCAAGCAACTTGAGATGACTCAAGCTCCATAGAAGAGGAAGAAGAGGAGTCAAATGAAGAGATTGCATGCTTGGGACTCATGGAAACAAATGAAGCCTCCAAATCAGACTCCAAGGAATCCAAGGTAAACTCTTATAGTCTAGATGAATTACAAGATGCATTTGATTTATTATACCTAGAATTCGAAGAAGTCAAGACTAAAGGCAAGTCACTAAAAACTGAAAATCTAGAAAGTAAGGAAATGATCAAGAATCTTAAGGAAAATAACCTAATTCTCACTAAGGAAACAACCGTCTTAACTATGGAAGTGGGAAACTTGATGATAGAAAGAGAATCATTAACAAATGATCTATATACATCCATGAGAGAACAAAAAATTTTTGATAGAGAAGAGCTAGTTGACAAAATTCATGTTCTTGAGAAATCAAACTCTCTTAAAAAGGATGAAAATAGTTTACTAAGATTAGAGATAAGAGGATTAGAAGACTAACTAGATATAATGAAATACAAATAAATCTCCTTAAAGAAAAATCAAATCAATTGCTTGAGTACTTAACAAAATTTACTAAAGGAAGGGATAATTTGGATAACGTCATTGCCCACCAAAAACCTTCCTCTAGCAAGTTTGGACTAGGTTATTATGAGACTAGCCAAAATGAGCCAAAAAAGGATCCCCTCCCAAAGTGGATCATCACCAAATCCAAATCCACACTAATGTGGATGCCAAAAAGACAACTTATACCTTATTTTGTAGGTTTCAAGGGACAATATAATGTCAATAACTGGATCTATAGAATGAAGAAAGGGCAACTCAAACTAGAACAACCTAAGGATTTCCAAAGTCACCAAAGAAGGTCTTTTGTAGGAACAAGAAGACCTACAAGAAGGACAGCGAAGAGACCACCACCATCAAGGAGGCTAATGGGTGATGGATTTCGGATGTTCGAAGCATATGACGAGAGACAAGCACCTATTTTTGGACCTCCATCCATAGTCCAACCTCTGGATGGAGGAATGGTCACATTTGGCAACAACCACAAGGGCCATATTATTGGCCTTGATAAGGTAGGTAATCCTTTATCCTCAATTTCAAATGTCACTTTGGTCAAAGGATTAAAACATAACTTGTTAAGTGTTTGCCAAATTTGTGATAAGGGATATAAGGTTGTCTCTACTTTCAAAATATTTGAGATTATGCATGCTTCAACTAATCAAATCCTTCTTAAGGGAACTAGGTTTAAAGACTTTTACATTGTAGAATTTGATAAAAATGGAACTTATGAATGTCTTGTTGCTAATAATGAAATAAATGTGTGGCATAGAAGACTAGGACATGTTCATATAAGGCTAGTCCATAAATTAACCAAACATGAACTAGTTCGAGGTCTTCCTAAAGGGAAATTTGTAGAAGATCATACTTGTGATTCTTGTAAACTAGGAAAGATCATGAATCTAGTTTCCAAAATAAAGAAGTGATATCCACATCTAAAGCTTTAGAATTGCTTCATTTAGATTTGTTTGGACCAACAAAGTATGAGTCTTAGTGGATGCAAATATTGCTTTGTAATTGTAGATGATTTTTCACAGTTTTCATGGGTCTCCTTGAGATCGAAAGATGGAGTGTTTCCATATTTTCCATTTTTTGTTGGGAAGTTCAAATTGAAAAAGGCTACCGTATCACTCAAATTTGTAGTGATCATGGGGGAGAGCTTGAAAATTTCTTGTTTGATGATTTTTGTCAAGAGCATGGTATTGCTCATGACTACCCTTTCCTCCGAGCACCTCAAAAAAATGAGGTAGTCAAGAGAAAGAACCACAATCTTCAAGAGTGTGCTTGAACATTGCTCATAGACTCCGAGTTACCAAAGTACTTTTGGGCTGAGGTGGCTAATGCAGCCTATTACGTGTTAAACCATATCTTAATTTTATCCAGGTTGTAAAAAATTTGTTTCGAACTATATTATGGAAAAATACCCAAGATTAGTTATTAAGGTTTCTGGATGTTGTTTTATTTTGAATACTCACTCTAATTTAGATAGATTTGATCCCAAAGGTGAAGAAGCTATTTTCGTTGGTTATTCTTCATGTAGTAAGTTATATTAAGTTTTTAACAAGACCACATTAATAGTAGAGGAAACCCTTCATATTTCCTTCAATGAATCACCTAACTCTTCTTCTATTTATCGAGTCAATATGGAAGACAAGGATGATTCGTTTATTGATGTGTCTAATGTTCAAAACTTCAATATCCGTAATATTCCAAAAGATTGGATATTCCGAAAGGAACATCCTGAAAACCAAGTCATCGAAAGTATTTCCAATGCTACTAGAACCCGATCTCGATTTCATTATTTTTTCGGTCTTTCCACCTTTGTATCTCAAGTTGAACTGAAGAGTGTTGAGGAAGCATGTTTTGACGAACCTTGGTTGATGTTTATGCAGGAGTAACTCAACTAATTCCAATGGAATGAAGTTTGTGATCTAGTACCTAATCTCGAAGGATAAACGGTAATAGGAACCAAATGGATATTCCAGAATAAGTTCGATGAATCTGGTGTAGTTATAGGAACAAGGTGAGATTGGTAGCACAAGGTTATGACCAAGAAGAGGGAATTAACTTACGTTCCTATAGCTCGACTCAAATCGATTTACACACTTCTTTTCTTAATGGGTTCATTAAGGAGGAAGTTTTTGTAAAACAGCCTCTTGATTTTGAGTCTCATAATAAAACTAATTTTTCCTACTAATTAAATAAGGAATTGTATTTGTTAAAGTGACCTCCAAAAGCATGGTATGAGAGATCGAAGACTCTTGTTAAGTGCAAACTTTTCTATAGCTGATTCTACATTATTTATTAAAAGAAAAAGAAAAGAGATCTTATTAGTTCAAATCTTTGTGGACGAATCCTATTTGGTGAGACTAATGAATCTCCTTGTAGAGAGTTTTCTAAGATAATGCATGAAGAATTTTAGATGAGCTTGATGGGTGAACTCAAGTTTTTCTTGGGCTTACAAATCACTCAACTTGAATTTGGTAACTTTGTGTGTAAATCCAAGTACACAAAAGAGATGCTCAAGAGATTTGGAATGGATAAAAGCAAAGGTAAAAACACTCCTATGAGTGTTGCAACTTCACTTGATATGGATGAATTAGGTGTGCCCGTTGATCAAAAATTATATTGTAGCATGATTGGTTATTACTTCATCTAACTTCTAGTAGGCTAGATATCTTATTCAGTACTTGCTTATGTGCTAGGTTTCAATCAAACCCTAAGCAACCACACCTAAATACAGTTAAAAGAATATTTAGATACCTTGTTGACACATTAGATTATGGCCTGTTCTACCCTAGGAGTAACAATTCTAGCTTAGTCACATATAGCGATGCTATTACATAGGTAACCACGTTGATAGAAAGAGTACTAGTGGGACAAGCCAATTCTTGGGTGAATCACTAGTCTCAGAAACAATCTAGTGTAGCCCTTTCAACCACAGAGGCTAAGTATATAACTGCCACTCTAGCATGTTCCCAAGTATTATGGATGAGAAATTCTTTAAAGGATTTTGATTTGATATTTAGTAAAATAAAAATATTATGTGATAGTACAAGTACTATCAACCTCTCGAAGAACCTTGTACATCTCTTTGGTACAAAACATATTGATACTCGACATCATTTTTTGAGGGATGATGTGCATACATCTGATTAACCTAAAATGTCTATTAATGCATGTTCTTAGTGTCACAATAGCATCATACATTGTAAATAGTGCATAACATGCAAAATCATGCATTTAGATCAAGTTACATGATTTGTATAGTAATTGTCTCCTTTTTATGGCCAGGGATAGGGCAACTTTTTGATCGGTACCTCAGATCAAAGATCCAATCATACGGATCTGATGAAGGTGATGATTGGAGTTTAACGACTCCAAGATTGCCCTAATCGAACATCCATAGCACCAGATAGAGACCGAGGAACCTTAAAGAGCAAAGGCCATGATGGTGTTAATTCGTACCTTAGACGACAAATCCGATCACACGGATGGGTTCGAATCGATGATCGCACCCTAACAGCGCAAAAATTGGTCCAATCTGACACCCGTGGTACCATCTACATCACTCAGAAGATGGATGGCCTAAATGGTGCCACGTGGTGCCATCATAGCCGCCCAACACCGGCCGCAGCTCTCCTTCACCCGCTCAACAAATCTCAACCATTGGATGCCCATCCAACGGTCGAGATCACGCCCAACCAATCTGGAGGATCGCCGCACCCTCTATCTCCCCTCACCCGCGGGATGTATCTAGACCATTGGATCACCATCCAATGGCCACAGACGATCGCGCCGTAAAACATCTGCGCGACACAAACACCCGCTCAGCGCAGCAGTAGAGCGCGCTATGCAAGCACGTGACACACGTTCAAGACCACATTCGCTACGAGCGGGCGTGTGATTAGAGCCATGTGATGAAGATCCAGCGGTAGGGAGCGAGTGATAGCATCCAAGTGTGATCAGACGCTTGGCGCTTACGTGTGATTGCACGCGGGTGCGTGGCACGGGCGTAGCCACTTTAAGTCATCCGACCTCTTGATCGGATGGTTGTGAGCGTGCGAACGTGCGCGTGCGTTGAAGAGTGCGGAGGCGAGGGGGCATGCAAGCGGTGTGCATGTCGGCCACGTTCAGGCCTTTAGTGACGGATAAATCCATCACTAAAGGTCCTAAATTAATGTTTTTCAAGTTGTAATGTCCAAAATGCCCCCACTCCTTACAACTATAAAAGGAGACCCCCTTCATACGAATTTCTCACCCCTTCCTTCTCTTCTCTCCCTCTCCAAAGCTCAAGAGAAGCTTGTCCCACACCCGAGATGCTCCTTAAGAGCTAAAATCAAGTTTTCACCCCCATTCTGGAAGCGGATCCTGCGATGATGACATGCTGCCTCATTCCCATTCCTCCTGCTTCGACCTCCTCCTTCCCACTCCGTTCGTTGTCTTCTAGGAATTGTCTCGTCCGGCTCGTCCTCCAAGCGATCGTCGAGGAGGATAACTTCTCTCTTGCATTCCTTTTTTCTACTTTCTATAGTAGAATTTTCCTGCTTTCTAATTGTAATAATTTCTCACTTTCTAGTGCAATCTTTCCTCACTTTCTTAGTTGTAAAAACATTTTGCAATATCAAGTGAATGTTTTCCCTCTCTCTCTCTTATTGTTTATATTGATTCCATTTCATTGTGATTATTCCACCTTTTAAAAAAAAACACAAAAAAATATAATTGCGAATTTTGATCGACGTAGCCTTCTTGAGTTTGACCTGGGATTTCTTTATAGATTTTATTCATTGAACCTGAGTTCTTCGCTACTCAAACTACAACGACAGGTTTTCAAAACCAACTCCGATAGCGTAGTCCTTCGACATTCAACATTTTGGAGTCGTTGTCAGGGAGGCAACGATTTTCCGATCTTCTTTTCGCTTTTTACGCACTTTACTATCTTCTAACTTGCTTTCTCTCGTGTCTACTGTTTTGAAGATACCTCTATCAAGGTATATTTAGGTGGTAGATTGGAGAAAAGTGCAGTTGAAGATGATTTTAAGTGCTCCCCATTCTTCCCCCTCCATAGATTTTGTTCATCACATTAAATTCAAATCCCAATTAACCTTGGTGTTTGCATAAATCCTAGGATTAGTTTGGTTGTTTGGATTCTCACACCACATTTCACCCTCGCATATAAAAAAAAACAAAAAGATATTTTTGTGGGGTAATTCAACATACACGCAACATATACCCACATTCAAGGCACTTAACCTAATTGATTTTCTTTTCAACCGGATTTTGATCTGTGGAACTGGGACACACAAATCAACACATAAAAGAGTAGAAATCATTCTAGATTAATCATTTATGTGTGCCTAACCCAATGGTGCAATTGTGGCCAATTGTTTGAGTTGTTTTGGCTGCACCACTCAATCAAAAACCAACTCACCAAGTAGCTTCCTCTTAGGATTTTCAATCTAGGTTCATACCAGGCACTCCACTTGATTTCTAATTTTAAAAGGAAAGCAATCTTCGCTCGTGCTTGAAAACCTGGTTTGCCTCAAACTTAATTAAAATCAACCTAATTCTGAACCCTAAAAGCTACTTAAGCAAGATTTCAACATTAAAATCTATTCATCACAAATAATCTTGCTTGAAAACCTTGGTTGTGCACATACTTATACATACTCAATTGATCATTAAGGGCACAACCCATTTTAAGGGCCCACCACATTCCATAAGTACTACAATCCCAGGCCTTAATAAAATTGAGTAGACATTGGCCTTAAGGACTGATTCGCTCTTCGGGGCTTACTCTGAGATTGTTTACGATTAACCTACTTATATGGATCAATCTGATGTCTAGCTAGGGGAGTAGCGTCAAACGATCGTGGCTGGGGGGTTGCGCTAGGAACCAGAGGCACAAGCCGAAGGAAGAACCTTCTCCCCAGTCCCTCCTTCTAACTGGTTGGATTGAGCAGACACAAGTAGAGTAAATCATTTATAATCTTAAGGCAGGTTCTGGGAGTCAGTAGATCCTTAGGCTACCCCACAGAAGGACAGGCTTGTTTTGTTATGCTGTAGGGTTCTTATCCCCAGTCCTTACGACCTTTTCCTAGTTTATGCTGGGAAGGTCATTGAATCCCCAATTGGAAGGACCACTAGAGTATTCTAGGAGGCATAGATTGGATTTTGGCCAAATTGATCTCATGGCCAATCAACAGCCTCCTCTGCCTTAGGATCCACAGGAGGTATTTCGAAGGCAGCTGGAACAAATGTAGAGAATGCAAGAATGGTTCCAGAGAATGCAGGGCGCTCAGCTCTTGAAGGATTTTTATGATCCTTCAAATTATGGGGAATGTCCCGGTGTCTAGATTCCTACTGGAGACATAGAAATCAAGCCCCAGGTGTTAACCCTAATCAAACATTTCCTTGGGCTTGGCTCTGAAGACCCG
This sequence comes from Thalassia testudinum, assembly GCA_037157565.1. Lineage (NCBI taxonomy): Eukaryota > Viridiplantae > Streptophyta > Magnoliopsida > Alismatales > Hydrocharitaceae > Thalassia > Thalassia testudinum. The sequence goes on from JAZHRO010000055.1 coordinate 127,891,303, forward strand.
TTTCAGCACTTAGAGGACTTGACCTCTTTCGTCCAGACCACCAAGGCATGAAATGTGAATGAGGAACAAATGATCATGAGTCTCTTCCCCCACTCTCTTAGAGATAAAGTAACTCATTGGTACAAGACTATAGGAAGGCCAATTGCAACTTGGAATGAGTTGAAATCGACCTCTCTGAAGAAATTCTTCCCAGTTGGATGTACCAATGCTTTGAGACGGGCAATCACTACCTTCACCCAGTGGCCAGAGGAGTAGTTTCATGTTGCTTGGGAGCGATTCTAGGACCTCTTGTGGAGGTGTCCACACCACGAGGTGCTGAAATGGTAACTCATGCACATTTTCTACCATGGGTTGACTGAGCAACTTGAAAATCACGTGGACGCTTCTTGTGGAGGCAATTTCCTCAACAATGATGTAGATAGCACACATGATTTGTTTGAGGAGATAAGCGAGAATTAGATCAATCATGCCTCCATGGATACTTTTAACTGGTCCTAGTAGCCTAGATCGAATGTGAATGAAGTACACGACTCTCATTCATTCGATATGGAATTGATTTGTAATAAACTTGATAAGGTGGACTTGGTTGTTAAGACAATGGAGGAGTGGATGGCTGGAAACTCAATGAACAACTCTCAATCCACTCAATCCCAGAATTCGGGATTCCATTCATCATGAGCTCCTTCTTGATGAAAGTTTATGAATCAACTTGATGCAGCTCAACCTGCGAGCCAGCATTATTCAAAATCCCACGGGTTCCAAACTGGGGCCTTTGATCCCAATTTCTCAGATCCTTCCCTTTCTTTCTCTCCATCCTCACCCTATGAGGATGTTTGTGCTGTATAGGAGAATGTTAGATCCAACCCCTACTCCAATGCTTATAATCCAGGTTGGAGAAACCACGCTAACTTCTCCTAGAAAAACCCGGGGCAACAGACCCAATTCTGATCCAGCAACTATGCTCCGCAACGACCAATGGGTAAGGGTCATGTTTATACTCAGTTGCCCTGGAATCGGGTCAACTAGCCAACTTGAAATGCCCATCAACCCGTAAGGCAGGCTGATTTGAACCGACAAATGGTAGAGATGCAAGGATCCATGCTCCAGCACATGCAGCAAATGAAAACCTCACTGGACAACTTGCAAATCGGGCTCATAGCTAATTCTCCTCAACCCGAACCTCTACCATCTCAACCTGTACCCAACCCGTGAAATATCCTGAATCTAGGCAATCAAGCCCATGGGTACGAAAATTAGAGGGACCCACACACACATGCTCAGGTGGTTGAGCAGGGTCCTTCCTCTTCTGCTTCTTCTGCAAATCAACGATTCTTGGCTAATGAAGCCCCTCCAATCTTTCCTAACCCTCCCCAAGACCCGAACTTGTATGCATCTACAAATTCTGTTACCTTGAGGAGTGGTAAACAAACTCAAGATCTACTACCACACTATTTTGATTTACCAAATCCTAAAGAACCTGAGGAGAGAAAGGAGAATTCTAGAGAAGAAATCAAGGCTCAGGAATCTGATTCCAAAGATCTGACTCATGTTCCTTTTCCTGAGGCCTTGATCAGATCAAGGAAGAAGAAGTTATTGATAGTATTGAGGAGCTTCTGAATATTTTCAAGAATATCGAGATCAATATCCCGCTCCTCGACGCTATCAAGCATATACTGGCTTACGCGAGATTTTTAAAGGATTTATGTACACAGAAGCGTAAGTCGAGAGAATCTATTCCAAGGAAGGTGGTATTCTCCGAGCAGGCTAGCTTTGTTATCTTGCGCCACCTCCCTCAAAAAAAGGGAGATCCAGGTGCTCCTTTGATTTCTTGTGTCATTGGAGATTACACTTTTGATAGAGCACTGCTGGATCTAGGTGCATCCATCAACCTAATTCCGACTTCTGGTTACAAGAAGTTTGGATTAGGTGAACTTCAGCCGACTTCAGTAATGCTGCAGTTAGCAAACCATTCGGTCACAAATCCGCGAGGCATTATTGAATATGTTATTATTAAGCTTAAGGATTTCTATTTTACTGTAGATTTCCTTTTCCTTGATATGGATATACCTGAAAATTTGAGGAACATGCCCATCATTCTGGGGCGTCCGTTCCTGGCTACCGCTAAGGCCAACATTAACTGTGAAAGTGGTAGCATGGAAATCGCCTTTGGGGATCAAAGAATGAAATTGGATATTTTTAAGGTGATTAATAAATTCGAGGATTGTGGATTTATTGGGGAACTTGAGGACGATAATATGAATATTGAGACTTGTATGATGGTTTCTACATTTGAAAGTTTCTCCTCTGATGATGAATTGGACCCGCAACCCTCTATGGCAGAGCCGCCATCTTTTGAAGAGGTTATTGATTTTGTTCACTCTCAACCTCTTCCTCTTGATGAGTCTTCATCAGCATCTTCCTTACCTTCAATCAACAACCCGCCCCAGCTTGAATTGAAACCATTGCCTAAGAATATGAAATATCAATTTTTAGGACCACATAAGATGCTCCCTGTGATTATCAATGCTAAATTAACAAAGGAGTAGGAGATTAAATTGATTAAGGTCCTGAAGAAACATAAGGAGGAAATTGGTTGGACCATTCATGACCTTAGGGGGATCGAGTCATCTTATTGTAATCAATGAATATTTTTGGAAGTTGGATCCCGCCGTTCTCGCCAGACGAAGAGGAGATTAAATCCAAATATGCGAGAAGTCCTCAAGAAGGAGATTATTAAGTGGTTCGATGTAGGAATCATTTATTCTATCTCTGATAGTCCTTGGGTAAGTCTCGTGAAGATTGTTACCAAGAAAGCTGGGATTACCGTTGTAACTAATGAGAAAGGAGAATCTATCACAACTAGTTCAGCTTCCTCTTGGAGGGTTTGTATCAACTACAGGAAGTTGAACACAACCACGAAAAAGGATCATTTCCCTCTGCCATTCGTTGATCAAATCTTGGAAAGATTAGCCGAGCAGAAGTACTTTTATTTTCTTGATGGCTACTTAGGATACAACCAAGTTCCTATCCATCTCGAGGATCAAGAAAAAACTACTTTCTCTTGTCCCTACGAAACCTTTGCTTTTCGTAGGATGCCATTCGGCTTATGCAATGCACCTGCAACTTTTCAAAGGTGTATGCTGGCCATATTCTCTGACATGGTGGGAGAGTTTATGGAAGTCTTCATGGACAATTTCTCTATTTTTGGAGAATTGTTTGACTCTTGTCTAGCTAATCTTGAAATGATTCTTAAAGGATGAATCAAAATAAGACTTGTCCTTAGCTGGGAAAAGAGTCATTTCATGACACAAGAAGGCATTGTCTTGGGTCATGTAATCTCTAAACGGGAAATTGAAGTGGATAAAGCTAAGGTTGATGCTATTGCTAAACTTTTTCCTCCCACATCTGTTAAACAAATTCGATCATTTCTTGGTCATGTGGGATTCTACAGGAGATTCATCAAGGAATTTTCGAAGGTTGCTCGTCCTCTGAGAAATCTTCTCGCCAAAGAAACGTCATTTGATTTCAACGAATCATGCCATAAGGCATTTGATTTTCTTAAAATGGCAGTCACTTGTGCTCCGGTGTTGCAACCATTGATTTGGATAGCCCCTTTTGAGATCATGACTGACACTTCTGATTACGCGGTCGGGGCTATTTTGGGTCAGAAAGTTGATAGGAAGCCCTCTGTTATCTACTACACTAGTAAAACTCCGGAAAAGGCCTAGAGGAATTACACTGTAACTGAAAAGGAATTACTAGCTATAGTATTTGCTTTAGAGAAATTCAAGGCTTATCTCTTAGGGTCTCACATCATTATATATACCGACCACTCAGCCTTGAGACATCTCTTGGACAAAAAGGATGCCAAACCCTAGTTTATTCCTTAGATTCTTCTGCTTCAAGAATTTGATCTTCAAATCAAGGATAAATCCGGGGTACAGAATGTGGTGGCAGATCATCTGTCGAGACTTCTGAGTGATTCTTCTCGTCCGGACATTCTGATTGCTGATACTTTTCCAGATGAAACCATCCTTATAGTTTTAGGCATCCAAACCCCGTGATTTGCTGACATTGTTAATTATTTGGCTGTTGGTCAAATCCCCCAGGATTAGACCAAGCAACAATAGGATAGACTCAAATCTGAGGCCAAATATTACTTCTGGGAGGACCCTGAACTATACCACAATAGCTCTGATTAAATTATTCACCAATGCATTCCGGAGAACGAATTCAACAGTATACTCGAGTTCTGCCATGCATCTGCGTGTAGTGGACACTTCTCTGAGAAAAAGATGGCTGCAAAAATTTTGCAATCTAGATTCTATTGGCCGTCTTTATTCGAGGATGCCCAAGAATTCTCGAGGTCATGTTCCCGATACCAGGCACTCGGGAGCATAACTAAGAGAGATATGATGCCCCTAAACCCGATTCTTCTTGTTGAAATCCTTGATGTTTAAGGCATTGATGAGTCGATTTTAATGGACTAATATTACGCCTAAGTAACTTTAATTATATCTTTTAGGTTTGTTAATAACTATATTAAGTTATAGAATGTTTTCATGCATCATGATTTAGGTTTACATCTATTCTATAACTTAATATGTGCTTTTTATGTGCAGGAAAAATAAGTGGCAAAAGAATGAGGAAAGGGTAAATTACCCTTTCATATAACTGGCGGCTCCTCTCTTCCCTTTCCATCGTCCACCCTCAACAGCCACCAGCCTAAAGAATGTCTCCCCAACAGCCTCCTGCCAAAATTAGGAAAGGGATTTGAAAATTCCTCGATTGGCGCACGTGCAATGGAGAAGAGTTAAAAGAAGAGGCAGAGAAAGAGGAGAGGATCATCCAGAGAGAGTGGGTGACCGCAAGCGTGCACTGTGACCAGCACGTGCCACCGCAGGCGCACACCGCTCATCTACAGCGCTCCTTCTAGCCGCACCACCAGCATTTCCCCTCCCACACTGCAGGCACTCGCGCATTCATCTCTGCCTACTCTAGCGCACACCGCCTGCTTATGCCACCAAGCCTGTACCTGCCCAGCGCCTCTCCGCAGCCTGCAAACACCGCCCATCGCGCCATCACACCTCCAGCCAAGTCTCTGCGCCAGGCCTGCACCTGTCCGCCTCTACTAGGCTGCGCCCGCTGGCGCTGCGTGCAAAGCGCACCTCCTTGCGCACCCCTACTGCAGGCACGCCTCCATCATCCCCGCAGGCACCGCACAAGCGCGCACCAGCGCTCTCCTCCAACATTGCAGACGTGCACAGGCGCTGCACCGCATCAACATGCACCAGCGTGCCCCTCCCCTCTCGCCCGCACGCCCGCAGGCGTCCAGCGCTTGCTCCTGCAGGCACCACCACCTTCACCACGCAAGCCTGCCAGTGCCTTCAACCCGCAGCGTGCCATCTACATCACGCGCGGCAGCACCCGTCCGCCTCTACTAGGCTGCGCCTGCAAGCGCACACCTCCATGCGTCGCACCAAGCAGCAGCTTCACAGCAGCAGCAGCCTCTGCCTGCGTCTTCTCCTCCGCCGGCCGGCCACCTCCGTTGACGCCGCAGCCGCCATCGGATAGCCCTCATCCTCGTCGACCTCCCTAGCCTCTCCAACGCCCGCCGGTGCTCTCTCTCTCTCGCGAGGAGAGAGAGAAAATGCTCTGTTTTGAAGTCAATTAATATTTGCATTCACTGCCATTGCCACAGAATTTGATTTTTATTTATTATTATTATATTATGGCAAAATGGCACATGCACACTCATATTCTCTGATAATTGCACATTCATGATATTCACCTATTTCAAGATTGATTTTAGGCTTAACCTGAGCACTAATTTTCTCTAGTACACGTCACGTGAAGATTGCATAAAATCATCATAAATTTATTGAAGATTTCAGTGAGGGAAAATTGCACATATACCCTTATCTTTTTAAGTTATTGTGAATCTACTTTAATTCGCATTTTATGTCAGATGTGAATAGGGATTTCGCACTTATTCGAAAGAATATAAAATAATTAAGAATTTATTGCATAATTGCCTCCCTGTGGACACGACCTGCCCTTCTGTGAGTGGTTATTTTCATTTTTTTTATTAGTCGATTTTTCCACCACTTAAATACTACAACGACATGCGAAAAGTTGACTTGTCAAATTGACGCCGTTGCTGGGGAGGCAACAGACACAATAGATTTACTTCATTGTTTTTAAATCTTCTAAGTTGCGAATTTATCTGATCAATTTCTTTTACTGTGCGAGGAATCTGAAAGGCGACGAGGTGTAACAGAGTGGCGACAGCAATCACGAGTTAAGCTACACGAGGAAAAGATGAAGGAGACCAAGATCCTATTTTCACAGAGGATTCTCCATTGTCGCAAATTTATTTCTGTCTTTTCACCCTTGTAGCAATTGGGGCTGAATTTTTGGGGGTTTGTCCCCGGATTCTTTGGCTACTAGGGCTTACAATATTTTTGGTGCATGTGTGATTATATTTTCTGCTTGCCTGCTTTTAAAAACCAACAAAGAAAATATCGAGCTGCCTATTTGGAAGTTGCATGCCCTTAGGTTCGTGCATTTAGGGGTGATTGAGCAACACATTAGATCTTATTATTGCATTGTAAGCATATTAGCACGAAGATTGCTGGAGATAGGTATGTCTTTCTAACTTTTGCATCCAGCTCCTGTTCACACATTTGGATTCAAATTTAAATTCAAGACCACCAAATTATTTGAATTTACTAATTCAGTGGTCACATAACTAAAAGTGGAACTAATAATCAGATTCAACCCTAAAAGCAATTCACATTTGATCTGATTCTAAGGGACTTGTCTGCAATTTCAAAAGAAATTACAAAGATTTGTAGTGTGTTACACACTTCTGACACTGAGCACACACATTAGGCACCACACTAAGGCTTGATCCCTTAAGGCGGTAGGCACCGATCTCTTTATTAGTGCAGACCCTCCTATTGTGCTTTGTGGTGGTGGTGATACTATCTTTTGACCAAGTGTTTTAATACTCCATGGAGGGGGACACCCCTTAAAGGAACAAACATGTAGTTAAGGGGCACCGCATACGCATCGCCTCAAAGGAAGGGTTCGCCCTACTTGCATCCCTTGGTTCGTCCTTGGAGTAACTTCTCACTTGATCACCTGGGAGTATCATCCAAGTAAAGTATAGGTCCTAGGGCACTCGAAGGTTGAATTAAGCCACGTAATTGGAGTGAAAAACTTATTTGGCCATTTATATTAACTAGTTCAACATCCACAATAAAGAAGGTTAAGATTTCAAGTCCACACCCCTCTTATACCACTTACGTGGGAACGGAGGGATAAGTCTTGATCTTTTGACTTATCTTTGGAGTGGAGGTTTAACTTAATAAAAAAAAAAATCTGAATTGTGTTTTGTATGCTTGGTAGATGCTCTCTTGAGGGTAGTCTAGTGTTTGATCCTGAGCCTGAGAGAATTCTTAGGAGAGCTCACCTAGGAGAAGAAAAAGAAGGAATGGCTGAGCAAGGTAGAAATCAACAAAGGACCCTAAGGGACTATTTTATTCCTACTAACCAACCTGCACAAGCACTAAGATGACCGGCAGAGGATAATCCGCATGAGATCAACAGCAGTACCATATCTTTATTGCCCTCTTGTTATGGTACTACTAGGGAGGACCCCTACCGGCATTTGGAGGAATTCACCGAGGTCTGTTCCATGGTGAAGCTCCAGGGCTTTACTGATGAAGCCCTGATGAGGACTCTATTTCCTTTCTCCCTAAAGGATAAGGCCAAGCACTGGTATCATACCCTCGATGCAAGGGTAAATGATTGGGCCACCCTTAAGGGAGATTTTTTTAAAAGTATTTTCCTATGAGTAAAACCAACCACTACAGAAGAGAGATTATGGGTTTTACTCAACAGGAAGGGGAGCAATCTCATGAGACTTGGGAGCGCTTTAATGACCTTCTTAGGTTATGCCCCCACCATCAAGTGACAAAATGGCAGTTGGTCGAAAGGTTCTATAACAAAATATCTGAAAGGCATAGGCAAACCATTGATGTAGCCTGTGCAGGAACCTTCATGACCAGAACTGAGGATGAAGCCTGGGCATTATTTGAAACATTAAGCGACAACTCCATATATCTGTCCTCTGCCTATCAAGAAAGAAAACCATCAATCATGCAAAGGAAGATAGAGGCCCAAGAAGTTGGGCTTCTGAGGATTTGGCTTATTAGATTCAACTATTGAATAAAAACTTTGATAGGCTTTTAGCAAACCCCGGCATGAACTCGCAAGCAGCCTCTATTCTTCAGGCTTCAAAAGAATGCTCCATTTGCCAAAGCATAATGCATGCCACTGCGGAGTGCCATCAGGCAAACCAATTCCCTCGATTGATTCAGGCTGACTTGAATGCGGCCCAAGGTTTCTGCCCCCCTCGCAATAACCCTTACTCCAACACTTATAATCCAGGGTGCTGGAACCATCCAAACTTCTCTTGGAAGCAAGCTGATGCTTCTAGCTCAGGAATACAAGACCCTTACCTCCCTAGCCCACATACCAACCTTGTTATGAAAATCCTCCTCCGAATAAGCCCTCTGAGATGGATGAACTGAAGGCCATGATGAAAGCAATGAAAGAGCATCAGAATATGGTTATCCAATCTCAAAATAAGATGATTACTGATATGCAATCCCAAATTGGTCATCTTACTCAGGCAGTTAGGCAACGTGATTCGGGGAAGCTGCCTAGCTCTTCTGAGGAGAACCCTAAGGGCACGGGGGTTGTATTCAGGGAGCATGCCCAAGCAGTGACCATGTTGAGGAGTGGAAAAAAGATTGACAAGACTGATAACACTCCTACGGTTACATCTCAAAATTCCCCTTCCACACCTGACCCGACTTCCATCTCACCCGAGGAAGAGCCACACCACTCTCCCTCACAAAAAATCACCCACAATGAGGATGTTGTCCTTCTACCACCCCTTTCCCACCATGATGACCCCTCTACCCAGAAGCCGAGGGTGCCCTATCCAGAGCGCCTATCTACTCCTGGGGAATCTTCTGTTGGCTCGTCTTGAGCCAAGGATAGGACGGAAGAGATTATGGATACTCTTAGGCAAGTCCAGATTAACTTGCCTCTGTTGGAAGTGATTAAACAGATTCCATCCTATGCCAAGTTTCTGAAGGACCTGTGCACCCAGAAGCACCGATCTAGGAACAGGTCCAAACCAAGGTCATCCTGCCTGACCATGTGAGCTCGGTTCTTCAGCATGGAACACCCCCCAAAATGAAAGACCCCGGGGCCCCATATATTTCAGTGGTTATAGGTAACCAACACATTGACGAGGCTCTGCTCGATCTGGGTGTGGGGGTGAACATTCTACCGAGCTCTGTCTACGACCTTTTGGGAGGAGGAAAGCTGAAGCCTAGTCCAGTAATCCTCTAGGTTGCAGACAGATCACTTAAGACATCGCGGGGATTGTTGGAAGATGTCCTTGTGAGAGTGGAGGATTTCTTCTTCCCCGTTGACTTTCTGGTACTTGATACTGACCCATCTAATAAGACCACAAAGTCGTCCATTATTCTGGGATGCCCCTTCTTGGGCACAGCAATGCCTCTATAAATTATAGATCCGGGGCACTTAAAATGGGCTTTGGGAACAAGAAGATCTGGTTGAATGTTTTTGATACTTACAAGAAACCCGAATTTGAAGATTGTTCTCAGATTGAGGTCGTTGATGAAATAATTGAAGAGACTATTCCAGCACTCTTATGTAGAGATCCCCTTCAGAAGGTCATATCTCAGGACCATCCCTCGATTATTAAAGAAATTGAAAGGAAAATGCCCGAACTAGAAGAGTTGCTGGGGGTACACACTGAGTCTCTGTCCCCACCCTGGACTATGAAGGTAGATCCGCTACCTGAGGTGGGGACATCTCAACTAAAGCCCTCAATCCAAAAAGCTCCTGAATTGGGGTTGAAACCCCACCTGAGCACATTGAAATATGCTTTCCTTGGCCCTAATAACACGCTCCCCATTATTATCTCTTCTGCATTATCTGAATTGCAGGAGGGAGCTCTACTTGAGTGTTTACAAAGGCACAAGGAAGCAATTGCCTGGACAATTGCTGATATTAAGGGTGTTCATCCCTCTCTTTGCATGCATCATATATACACAGATGAGTCCGTGAAGCCCTTTCGAGATATGAAGAGAAGGCTCAATCCAAATATGCAGGAGGTTGTTAAAAAGGAGATTCTAAAATGGCTGGATGTAGGGATTATCTATCCCATTTCAGATAGTAAATGGGTCAGTCCTATTCATGTAGTTCCGAAAAACGCAGGAATCACTGTGGAGGAGAATGACCAAGGAGAACTGGTGACCACTAAACCCTCAACTGGTTGGAGGGTCTGCATTGATTACCGCCATTTAAACATGGCTACCCAGAATGACCATTTCCCCTTACCGTTTATCGATCAAATTCTGGAACGATTGGCGGGGAACAAGTACTTTTGTTTCCTTGACGGGTACTCTGGGTACAATCAGATAGCCCTTTTTCCTGATAATCAGGAGCGTACCACCTTCACGAGCCCTTATGGCACTTTTGCGTTCCACCGAATGCCATTCGGCTTATGTAACGCTCTTGCCACTTTCCAACATTGTATGATGGCTATCTTTTCTGATTTGATCGATGATTTTGTTGAAATTTTCATGGATGACTTCTCCATTTATGGCTCGTCGTTTGGCCTATGCCTTTCTCACCTTGATAAAGTCTTAACCCGTTGCGATGAGGCAAAGCTGGTGCTTAGCTGGGAGAAAAGCCACTTTATGGACCAACAGGGTATTGTGTTAGGGCATATAGTTTCCGAGAGAGGATTAGAGGTGGACACCACAAAAATCGATTCCATCTCTAAGCTTCCATTGCCTGCCAATGTTCGTCAGGTTAGATCTTTCCTTGGCCATGCTGGATTTTATAGGCGCTTCATTAGAGATTTCAGTAAAATCTCTAAGCCACTCTGCGACCTGTTAGCGAAGGATGTCTCCTTCGATTTTGATGATAGATGTGGTGAGGCTTTCCAAGTTTTAAAGAAAGCCCTCATTACCACGCCGATTCTCCAAGCACCAGATTGGACCCTCCTATTTGAGCTTATGTGTGATGCTTCTGATTTTGAGTGGGAGCAGTCTTAGGTCAAATGGTTGATGGCAAACCTCATGTGCTACATTATGCTAGCAAGACCCTTACGGATCCTTAGCAAAACTACACGGTCATTGAAAAGGAATTACTTGCTGTAGTATTTGCCTTGGAAAAGTTTCGGTGTTATCTTTTGGGATCCAAGGTTGTGGTGTTCACTGATCATTCAACCCTTAAGCATCTTCTGGGTAAAAAGGACACCAAACCTCACCTAATTTGTTCGATTCTACTACTCCAAGAATTTGACCTAGAAATTAAAGACAAGAAAGGAATTGAGAATGTGGTAGCAGACCATTTGTCTAGGATCCCTATTGAGGCATCAAACCCTGCTGGAGATATTCAAGAGACTTTCCCTAATGAGTCTCTAATGGTCATGGAAGCTAAAACTCCTTGGTTCACTAACATAGTGAACTATCTGGTCATAGGCATCACCCCCAGTACTTTGGACAAGCAGAAGCAAGACAGGTTTCTCGCCAACGCTAAATTTTATCACTGGGAGGAACCGAGCTTTTTAGAATATGCCCTGACCAGCTATTTCGCCGTTGCGTCCCTGATGAGGAACAAAGAAGTGTTCTGAGTTTCTACCATGACCTCCACTGTAGGGGACATTTTAGTGGGAAGGAGATTGCCCATAAGGTTCTTCAGTCTGGTTTTTGGTGGCCCACATTATTCCGAGATGCACATACGTATGTGGGTGCATCTCTCCGTTGCCAGTAGACGGGAGCCATTGGAAAAAGGCATGAGATGCCCCAACAACCTATCCTCCCTGTTGAAATCTTTGATATTTGGGGCATTGACTTCATGCGACCCTTTCCTGCTTCCTTCGGATATGAATACATCCTTGTGGCTGTTGACTATGTATCAAAATGGATAGAAGCCATCCCCATGCAAACCAATGACCATTCCGTGGTCTTGGGCTTTGTTAAGGCTAATATCATTTCTCGGTATGGGTGCCCAAGGACAATCATAAGTGATGGAGGACCTCACTTTAAGAATGTACACTTCACAAAACTACTCCAAAATTTGGGAGTCAACTACATGATAGCCACACCTTATCATCCCGAAATGAGTGGACAAGTTGAAGTGTCTAATAGGGAGATTAAGCGAATTTTAGAAAAAACTGTCAGGCCTGATCGGAATGATTGGTCTAAAAAACTAAATGATGCTCTTTGGGCCTACAGAATTGCGTATAAGACTCCCTTGGGCATGTCTCCTTTCCATCTTGTCTACGAAAAAGCGTGCCACCTTCCCGTTGAAGTCCAACATAAAGGTTATTGGGCTATTAAAAAAGTTAACTTGAATCTGGATAAAGCGGGAAAAGCACCTATGTTAGAATTAAGTGAGCTTGAGGATCTTCGTAATGAAGCTTATGAAACTTCTCAAGCTTACAAGCAACGTACAAAAGTCTTCCATGACAAGCACATCATTAGAAAGACTTTTGAGCCCAACCAGTGGGTCTGGCTTTTCAATTCTAGACTTAAATTATTTCCTGGAAAGCTCAAGTCCCGCTGGGATGGGCCATACGTTGTTATCAATACTTTCCGTCATGGAGCTGTAGAGATTAGGAACCTTATTTCAGGTGCGAGCTTTAAAGTAAATGGCCAGCGACTTAAACCGTATATTACTCTTTCAGATGGCCAGGTTTTGGATGCACTTCGACTTGAGGAGCCTTAGCTCCTCCCACTCTCCTCCTCAGGTGATATTCTTCTGTTTGTATTTCTCCAATGAGGACATTGTCAGTCTTAGGTATGGGGGGTATAACCTGAGAATGTTTATAGCATTTATAAATATTTGCATACATATTTATCTATATATATATATATAATTCCTCTTTTCTTGAACTAAATGGGTTAGTCCCTAGCAAAATACCTTTGTTATTGGAAGTTTTTCTTCCAGAATTATTTCTTAAGTTTAGAATCCAGTACATTTATTTCACGTGCATGTAGAGTTGGTAATGGATCCTTGAGGAAAACCAATAAGCATTTGTGGTCTACTGAGCCCGTGGACAGTTCATAGGGAGTTAGGCATATTATCTTCTAGTAAGATCCACCTCATATTTGTGAGAAGATAGTAGAGAGATTACTGGTGCACTAAGTCTAGTGTAAGGACTCTTAAGTTTTGGACAATTAGATGATGATACTTCAGAGTTAGGCGTAGTTTTTCGCTCTTTGTTCCTGTGTACGTAGTTTGTGTGAATTCCTGAGAGTCACCAAATAAGGCAGATACATAGAGATGGGGTCTTAATAAAGCTATGATTATGGTGGATGGTTACGACCGTCCTTCATAGAGTCCTCAGCTGAAGGAGGGTAATAGTGTCAAAGGTCAAAAATACGCCTGTCCTATCCATTCCTTCTCAGTGCCGAGAATAGGCACTTCCACCAAATAAGCCACACAACTTCATCTTGACCATCATCATCCCTAATAATACCTCATAAATAAAAGTCTGTATCATTTTGTGTTGATTGAAAAAGAAACAAAAACAAGAAATAATATAAAGAAAAAAAAAGAAGGAAGAGAGAAAAGAAGAAAAAGAAGAAATAGTTATATTACAAAAAAAAAAGTCCAAGTTTATAATGTAACACTATTTCTGAGGCAGCAAAACACCTATTACGTTCCACCAAATATGACCCATACCTATCTTCTAGTATTTCTGATTGCCCGAGTACTGGTTGAGGACTCTAACTTAGTTGTAGAGTTTTTAGGACTTTAATTGAAATGTGGATGTCATGTGAGGCCACCAAATAGTGAGTACAATTTCTAAATATGGTGAGATTTGTGATCTCAGAAAGAAAGAAAAGAGGGAGTGTCCAGGAACATCAAGAGAGCACAGTTGTGTGGCCTCTCTCAGAGTTGACTTGTCTAATAGTCTAGAGATCTAGAGTTTGCCATACTAGACTATATGTCGCACTAGATGAGTGTGTGCCACCAAATACAAATCCATTCAACTCAATATCTCCTACCTAAGCCAAACGCCGGGGTCAAATTACAGATTATCCTCTACTTTATCCCCGAGGGAAGTAGTTGCCTATCCTGACAGCAATATTTACCAAGGGTGAAGTACGAATTTCCAATGCGAATTGGTTTTTTCACTTGGATCTGTTTCCTAGGCTATCAGCACTTCACATTTGTCTGAATTTCTAAAATTTTGAAGTAAGAAAGGAAGAAATCTTCTGATTACTTCAGTTATTTTTCATTTTTGCTAGGGGCTAGCAAATCTTAGGCATGGGGGTATTTGATGAGTCGATTTTAATGGACTAATATTACGCCTAAGTAACTTTAATTATATCTTTTGGGTTTGTTAATAACTATATTAAGTTATAGAATGTTTGCATGCATCATGATTTAGGTTTACATCTATTCTATAACTTAATATGTGCTTTTTATGTGCAGGAAGAATAAGTGGCAAAAGTATGAGGAGGAAAGGGTAAATTACCATTTCAAATAACCGGCGGCTGCTCTCTTCCCTTTCCATCGGCCACCCTCAACAGCCGCCGACCTGAAAAATGTCTCCCCAGCAGCCTCCTGCCAAAATTAGAAAAGGGATTTGAAAATCCCTTGATTGGTGCACGTGCAACGGAGAAGAGTTAAAAGAAGAGGCAGAGAAAGAGGAGAGGATCATCCAGAGAGAGTGGGTGACCCCAAGCGTGCATTGTGACGAACGTGCGCCACCACAGGCGCACACCGCTCATCTGTAGCTCTCCTTCCAGCCGCACCACCAGCGTTTCCCCTCCCATGCTGTAGGCACTCGCGCATTCATCTCTGCCTACTCCAGCGCACACCACCTGCTCACGCCACCAAGCCTGTACCTGCACAGTGCCTCTCCGTAGCCAGCAAACACCATCCACCGTGCCATCACACCTCCAGCCAAGTCTCTGTGCCAGGCCTGCATCCATCTGCCTCTGCCAAGCTGTGCCCACAGGCGCTGCGTGCAGAGCGCACCTCTTTGCACGCCCCTACTGCAGGCGTGCCTCCATCGTCCCCGCAGGCACCACACAAGCGTGCACCAGCTCTCTCCTCCAACATTGCAAACGCGCACAGGCGCTGCATCGCATCAACCTGCACCAGCACGCCCCTCCCCTCTCGCCTGCACACCAGTAGGAGTCAATCCCTTGCTCCTGTAGGCACTGCCACCTTCACCCTGCAAGCCTGCCAGCGCCTTCAACCCGCAACGTGCCATCTGCAGCACGCATAGCAACACCCATCCGCCTCTGCCAGGCCGCCCCCGCAGGCGCACAGCTCCCCAAGCCGCACCAAGCAGCAGCTTCACAGCAGTAGCAGCCTCCGCCAATGTCTTCTCCTCCGCCGGTCAGCCACCTCCGGCCACCTCCGTCTACGCTGTAGCCGCCATCGGGTAGCCCTCATCCTCGCCGACCTCCATAGCCTCTCCAACGCCCGTCGGTGCTCTCTCTCTCTCACGAGGAGGAGAGAGAGAAAATGCTCTGTTTTGAAGTCAATTAATATTTACATTCACTGCCATTGCCACAGAATTTGATTTTTATTTATTATTATTATATTATGGAAAAATTACGCATGCACACTCATATTCTCTGATAATTGCACATTCATGATATTCACCTATTTCAAGATTGATTTTGGGCTTAACCTAAGCACTAATTTTATCTAGTGCACATCACGTGAAGATTGCATAAAATCATCATAAATTTATTAAATATTTCAGTGAGGGAAATTTGCACATATACCCTTATCTTTTTAAGTTATTGTGAATCTACTTTAATTCGCATTTTATGTCAGATGTGAATAGGATTTCTCACTTATCCGAAAGAATAGAAAATAATTAAGAATTTTTTGCATAATTGCCTCCCTGTGGACATGACCTACTCTTCTGTGAGTGGTTATTTTAATTTTTTTTATTAGTCGATTTTTCCACCACTTAAATACTACAACGACAAGCGAAAAGTTGACTTGTCAGGCATCGACTTCATGGGACCCTTCCTCCCTTCATTTGGACATCAGTACATTCTCGTTGCTGTTGATTACTGTCCAAATGGATCGAGGCGATTCCCACCCGAACCAATGACCACAAGGTGTTCATCGATTTTGTCAATAAGAACAGCTTCAGCAAGTTCAAGATTCCGAGGGCTATCATCAGTGATGGTGGCACTATTTCAGTAATGCCCAGTTTCATAATTTACTGGCAAAATATGGGGTTAATCGCCGAATCTCCACACCTTACCATCCTCAGATGAATGGGCAGGCTGAGATCTCCAATAGGGAGATCAAGAATATTCTACAGAAAATGGTTAGGCCTGACCACAAAGACTGGACTCAAAAGATTGAGGATGCTCTTTAGGCCTTCCGTATGGCATATAAAATGCCCATAGGCATGTCTCCATTTTGTCTAGTGTATGGAAAGGCATGCCATTTACCTGTAGAAATTGAACATAGGGCATTCTGGGCAATCAAGCAATGCAATCTAGATCTGACTTTAGCCGGGAAGACCAGGAAACTCCAACTATCTGAGTTGGAGGAGCTTAGAAATGATGCTTGTGAGAATGCCAAGATCTACAAGGGTCGGACCAAAGCTTTACATGACCAATTGATTTCCCGCAAGAGCTTTGAGATGAACCAGAAGGTCTGGCTATTCGATTCTCGACTTAAGCTTTTTCCTAGCAAATTTAGGTCTAAATGGAATGGCCCGTTCATTATCGACCAGATATTTCCAAACGGAGCTGTTCAGATCTCTGACCAGAAGATGGGTAATTTATTCAAAGTCAATGGTCAACGTCTGAAGGCTGTTATTGACCATACTATTCCAGAACCTGTCTTAGACATGATTGCTCTAGCCATGTTGTGACTTCTTTGGCTGGACTTTACCTAGCTGACGATATTAAACTCAGCAGTTGTACATTTTGACTCAGAGCTGGCTCGAGCTTCATATTCAGGTGATATCTTTCATACTCTACCCTTCCTTTCATGTCTCTTCTTGTCAATGTGGACATTGCATCATCTAGGCATGGGGGGTGAATTCATTTTTGAATCATTTTGTCAACACTGTGAAATTCTTGTAAATCATGTTTCTCTTCTTATATATAAATAAAAACAAAAATTGAATTGGGAAGGAATACTTGGACATTAGGTCTTTTCAATCTTTGGAAATATTACAATAGGATCTTAATGCTAAGACCCTTCAGGTCTTTAGGCTTAATCAGCCCGGGTATCCACTAAAATGTAGATTTGTTTTTTGAGTCCTCGCCATCCTAAATTCTATTTTAATTTGATTAAATAAGTTTGGGTGATAAGTATACGACTTATCAACTCACCCTCTGATTTGAGGGAATTTTAAGTCTAAGCATCTACACACTATCTTGTCATTGACTCATTGTTCGGCGGTTTTAACGAAAATTGGGTAGCTAATGAACCTTCTAGGGTGATATGGCTGGCAAGTTATTGTGGGTAACAGCCCATAGGTAGGTTGTTCAAAGCCTAGTCACTGGACCATTCTGTTCTTACTACCTTTAGGTAAATCTTAGACCAAGGAAGCCACCTACCTAAAAAGAAAAAAAAGAAAGTCAAAAAGAAAAGAAAAAGAAAAAGGAGAAAAGAAAGAAAGAAAAAGAAAACAAAAGAAATAAGCCACACTTTGTCACACAAGTATGGCTAGCAAGTTATCGGTGGTAACAGCTCATTGACCGATTATCTAGAACCCAGCTTAAGAAATACACTAAAAATTCCCAAAACACTTAAGAAGAAGTAGAGTAGATTAAGCCAGGGAGATATACACTAGACTCACCCTTGTGTTGACCCCATAAAAATAAAAGTATGGAGAAAGCTACCGGTCGTAAAGATACACCTTTAGGCAGAACTCTCTTTTTAAGGTCACCTAGAGGCATAGAAACCCGAAGTCCATTCTAATTGCTGATCAATGACTCTATCACATTCACAATAAGATGCTTAGAACTTAGGGTTCTCACCAAATCTTGGGTGGGTTCAATAGCAGTAGAAAGCCACTCTTTAACCCTAAACTCAAAAATCAAAAAAAAAATTAGAAAAGAAGAAAAAGAGAAAAAGAGATTTTTCTTTGAATAAGGCGAGGGCTTGAGGTGGTCCACATTTTGGCAGATACCCAGGCGCTGCTGTGTCTTTGAAAGTTCAGATCCTGAGTAAAAATTTCTTAATATCGAAAATCACTTATGCCTAAGTAATCCAACCTAATACCTTTATAAATAGCAAGTAGTTTTTGCTAGGGACTAGCAAAAGATAGGCATGGGGGTGTGGTGTGCATACCTCTGATTAACCTAAATGTCTATTAATGCATGTTCTTAGTATCATAATAGCATCATACATTGTAAATAGTGCATAATATGCATGATCATGCATTTAGATCAAGTTGTATAAATTATATAGTAATTGTCACCTTTTTATGGTTAGGGACAGGGCGACTTTTTGATCAGGACCTCGAATCGAAGATCCAACCGTACGGTTCTGATCAGGGCGATGATTGGAGTTTAACGACTCCAAGATCACCCCAATCGGACATCCGTAGCACCAGATAAAGGTCAAGGAACCTTAAAGAGCAAACGCCAGGATAGTGTTAATCTGCACCTCAGACGACAAATCCGACCACACGGATGGGTTCGGGTCAACGATCACAGCCTAACGGCGTGAAAATCGGTCCAATCCGACACCCGTGGCACCATCTACATCACTCAGAAGATGGACGGCCTAGATGGCACCATGTGGCACCATCATAGTCACCCAACACCAGCCGCAGCTCTCCTTCACTCGCTTGACAAATCTCAACCGTTGGATGCCCATCCAACGATCGAGATCGTGCCCAACGAATCTGGAACACCGCCACGCCCTCTCTCTCCTCACCCACGCGATGGATCTAGATCGTTAGATCACCATCCAACGCCCACGGACACTTACGCCTTAAAACATCCGCATGACACAAACGGCCACTTAGCGCAGCGGTCGAGAGAGCTACGCGAGCATGACGCATGTTCAAGATCACATTCACTGCGAGTGGGTGCGCGATCAGAGTCTCGCGATGAAGATCTAGTAGAGGGGAGTGAGTGATACACCCACACGCGATCAAATGAGTGGTGCTTATGCATGATCGCACGCGGGCGCGCAGCACGGGCATAGCCACTTTAAGTCGTCCGATGTCTTGATCAGACAGCTGTGACCACCCAAACGTGTGCGTGCGTTGAAGGGTGCAGAGGCGAGGGGGCGTGTGAGCGACGAAGACGTCGGCTACGTTCAGGCCTTTAGTGACAAATAAATCCGTCACTAAAGGTCCTGAATTAATGTTTTTCAAGTTGTAATGTCCAAAATGCCCCCACTCCTTGCAACTATAAAAGGAGACCCCCTCCATACAGATTTCTCATCCCTTCCTTCTCTTCTCTCCCTCTCCAAAGCTCAAGAGATGGTTGTCCCACACCCAGGATGCTGCTTAGGAGCTAAAATCAAGTTTTCGACCCCATTCCGGAAGTAGATCCTACGACGATGATGACGTGCTACCTCGTTCCCGTTCCTCCCGCTTCGACCTCCTTCTTCCTGCTCTGTTCCTTATTTTCCAAGCGTTGTCTCGTTTGGCTTGTCCTCCAAGCGATCGTCAAGGAGGATAACTTCTCTTTCCCATTCCTTTTTCCTACTTTCTAGAGTAGAATTTTCCTGCTTTCTAGTTGTAATAATTTCTCTCTTTCTATTGTAATCTTTCCTCACTTAGTTGTAAAAACATTTTGCAATATTAAGTGAATGTTTTCCCTCTCTCTCTCTCTTATTGTTTATATTGATTCCATTTCATTGTGATTTTTCCACCTTTAAAACAAAAACACAAAAAAATATAGTTGCAAATTTTGGTTGGCGTAGCCTCCCTGAGTTCGACCTGGGATTTCTTTAGAGATTTCCGGTATAAATTTTATTTGTTGAACCTGAGTTCTTTGCTACTCGAACTACAACGATAGGTTTTCAAAACCAACTCCGATAGCATAGTCCTTCGACGTTCAACAAGGCATAATGTACTTATGGGAGAAATCGATGTTCAATTTATTTATACTAAATTACAATTGACTAATATCTTCACTAAACCTTTTATCTATGATCGATTTAAATTTATATGTAGAAAACTAGGCATATGTAAGCTCACCAATATGAGGTGAATTTTGTTTATAATGAACAATGAGGGAACCTTGACTTTATAAATTTTGAGTTCCTTCAAACTTGTTCAAACAACAAAATGCACAATCTGTATAATATTGGATGTCCGATAGAACTTGCAGACGTCTTAGAAATGAACATTGGATGTCTGGTGATCTAAACAGACATCCAATTGATTAAATGAGTTAAAAATAAAAGAACCATAGAAAAATTATTTTTCAGACGTCTAGCACCATATCTGAATGTCTGCCCCTATCGTCGGATGGACTTAATCAAACGACTAATTTGCTTCAAGGTCTAATCTTAGGAGTTCCTAGAATCAGAGATCGGACGTTTGACTTCTAATACTAGATGTCTGATCCATTGTCTAACTCAAAAATCAGACGACAATCTGGAGTTTGGACCAACTCTAGGAGCCCCTAGTTTCAAAAATCAAATGTCTAATTTTAGGATTAAATATCTAGTCTATCGACTAATCGAAAAATCTGATGATAACCTAGAAATGGTTGAAATCCTTGACTCTTGATCCCTAACGTCTAAGACCATCTCTAAACATCTGGTACTAGCAAAAATTATTTCTAGGGTTCTGATTTGGGGGTACTTTTCAATGAAATAAACCCCAACTTTGGGGGGATTGTTAGCAAACCTATTGAGGTATTTAACCCCCTCCTTTCTCTCTCCTAAATCCCTCCCAAGACAAAACCCTCTAAATCCCCCATAACCCTCAACCTATGGCCTCTTCCTCCCTTGCTATCCTCATTGCTGGATACTGCCACCTGCCTCCGATGATCGATGGCCGATGACCTCCTCTCCACTACGTAAAGGGGAGCTCTCCTCTTTGGTATAACCCCTCATGCTCCATCTATTTTGCACATTTTGACTTTGATCAAACCTTAGCTTGAGAGAACCCTTGATGGGTTCTTTGGGTCTTCTATTAGGCTAGTGATAGAAGCCTAGTAGTGATCCTTTTCCTAAACAATAGGCACTATCACAAATCGATCTAGGGCAAAGAACTTGATCATGAGTTAAGCTTTTGCCCTAACATACACATGACCTAATTTTTCAACTGGTGTGAATGTGTGATTCCAAAAATAGATGGTAGGGGTATTGCCTTCAATGATTCAAGCCTTAATCTAATGGCTTGAGTCTAAAGGCATACTGCCACATACATGATATTTTTTTAGCAAGTTGGATTACCCTATTGTATGATTCAAGCCTAATGTGATTGGTCGAATACAAAGGCATATTGCCACATTTGTCATGACTTGATGCTTTGGTGTTTGATATGTGGTTGAATGTGGCAAGTGTGTTGCCCACCTAGGATAGATAAATTTCTTGCAAAATTATTGAATACTATGCAAATTGGTTTTGTAGGTAGATTATATCCTATCCAAAACACACATCCCAACCCCCTCCCAAAATGCCTCCTAGTAGGAAGCAGGCCAAGGGTTCCTCATCCTCACAAACCCAATCTACCTAACTTACAGACCAATTATGTAGCGACACCACAAGATAACAATTCTGTCGCTTCACAAATGCCTATCGTGTGGAATGATTTCGCCCACCTAAACCTTCGAGAACACTTCGAGACCCTTCACCTATTTAATTACTTTGATCGACAGTTCCATTCGGGTTTCAAAACTGTCGAGGTGTTCCTGGATCTAGTCGGCCTTTTCTATGCCAACCTTGCCAAGGATTACAGCAATGATGAACTCGAGCTTCATACAATCCTCCTTGGCAAATGCATTGCCATTGCGTATGACTATCTATCTGAGTTAGTAGTCATTCCCAATGCTGGGAATGACTATGATGACAACCCTCGAGAATACGATTCAGAGGTGATTAATCAAGAACTTATCCCCCCGACAAAGATGAACCAAACCTTAGGTCATTGCCTTGAAAACACCTCAAGCACCTACCATGCCTCTTATTTCATATTCTTGGTTGGGATCTCCTCAAAAAGTTTGGCACGTTTAACTACATTTCCCACCAACAGAAGGCACTCCTTTTTGTAGCTATTCATCGCATTCCCTTTAACTATTGTTGTCTCATCGCTTCAGTCATGAATTTAGGATAACTACAATGAGGGCCAAAATGCAAAGGCTCAGGCGAGTGGGAGCCATGCGATGAGGATTTGAGGGCACACAACGTGCCACTTGTCGCCACCAGAATGAATCCGAGCAAAGAAGGCCTTTTGAAGGTTATTTCTCGGCTAAATCAGAGCCGTTGATCTCTCGAACAATGGATCTGATTAGCCAAAGGGTTGTTGCACAAGATTAAGGGCTGAAATACCCTTTTTTCCCTCCACAAAAGTTATAAAAGAAGGCTTAGGGCCCCCCAATTGAAGGCATCCACTTAGAACCTCTCTCTTCCATCAACTCCAGACATCCTGCCTTCTTTGCAATTCTACGTCTCCTCTGCAACTCCGCTCTAACTTCATTCCGGTGTTCTGGATCTGAGGTGCTGCTGTATCTCGCACAAGCATCCCGCAAGCGGCGTCGTTTCTCTGCCACTTTCTTCTATCTCTCTCTCTCTCCCTCTCTCTTTTTCTCTATCTATCTTTACTTTTTGCATAGCAATTTCTATTTTGAAAAACTCTTCAACAATGTAATGAAATCTAATCTTAAGAATATTTGATGCATCTCTATACATATATACATATATAAATATCTTGTTAAAACTAGTTTTATTGAAAAGGTTCCAATAAAAATTGAGATTGCCTCCCTGCGAATGACCTAGTACTCATCGATTTTATAGATATTATTTGTTGTCGTGTTTTCGCACTATACTACAGCTAAACAACTTTTAATTGCAAGCACATGGCAAACAAGTTGGTGCCATTGCCGAGGATGCAACAAAAATTTTTGAAGCTTTTTGGTGCATATTTGAGATTTCTAACTCGCTGCATTTTTCGTTGAGTTCGTGTGTAGGAAACAAAGAAATCTGAACCAAACATGACAATGGAGAAAGTGCAGGTTTGAACCTCAGGTAAGTACCTGTAGTTTGGATTAGTTAGATTTAGGATTTGCCTGAACCCTAGGATTAGTTAGAATTTGTTTGATTATTAAAAACAAAAAAAGAAATATTTCTTTTGATTTCGGGCTGAAATAAATCTTTATCTTAAAAATTCAATTTCCGAAGATCCTCATGTCCAAAAATTCTCAAATTTTTACTGGACGTAGATTTCAAGGTCTAGAATGACGTATGCAAATTTTGTAGGAATCAGAGTTATATAAAAATTTAAAAATTCATGTATTGACTGTTATCAATACGGAATTTGGTCCTAAATTTTTGGAGTTTAAAATATCATAGGAATTTCTTTATAACTCCGATTGAAGTGAAATTTATGACATTGAATCTCTGAGAAAGTCAAGAGTTTTAGAAAAATCTAATAAAAAATGTTTTTGCTCATTTAATTGCACGAATTATCTGATCATGAACTGGGGGTCAAAACAGACTACAAAACCTCCAGTATAGTTTAAATCTGAAAAATAGAAAATGTGCATTAAAATTCTTGAAAAAAATATTTTATCAGTGCCTAGTTAGTGGTGCAAGAAGATCAATTAATTGCATTGCTTGGGTCGCACCACTCATCATTTTGGACTTAAAAGAATCATTTGGAACTATCTATGCTTAGGGTTTCACACTAAGGATAGAGCACACTTGCATTTTCATACTTAAAGGAAATCTATCAAACAAATTCAGATTTGCAAAACTTTTGTGTGCCTCATTAGAACCTTGTTTGAAAATATTTAATCAAGTGAACCCTAAAATTCATTAACACAAGCATTTGAATCTTAAAAGATACTTCATCATAAGAAATTGCTTGTAAACCCTGTTTGCCTGAGCTCTTCACACATTTCAAAATCAATTTTAAGGGCAAACACCCCCCTAACGCCCATCATATTCCAAAAGCACATCAAACCCAAGCCTAAAATTGAGTAGACGAGCCCTAGGCAGGACTAATAGACTTGGGGACTTGAAACTAGATTGGGCTAAGGTCAAGGCATTGCCTACTTGGGCTCACTGGTGACAATAAAGGTTGGTGCAATAACCGCATTAACCTTTAGTGGTGTCCCATCGTGTGGGGTGTTCTAAGGGGTCCCACCCTTCTGGGCAGCTAAGTAATTCAAGGGTTGATCTAACCTAATCGTATTTTGGGGAGCCAGGATCAGGTCTAATTAAGGTTGACACTCTAAGGACCAGTTTGATTACTTGCATTGAGTGGGTGGGGTTTCTCTCATCTATCTTCTCTCTCATCTACAGGCATTCTTCTGGTACATGCAAGGTAGAAAATCTCAAAATCCTGATTTGCTACCACTATTAGAAAGAAATCCTAGGAGAAGACATATTTACCCAGGATCTGAATCTAAACCCTCTTCAATGGCTAGTCATCACGAGGAAGAAGAGATCGATGAACAAAATCTGGATCCTATGACTCTCTTACAAAGGTAGATCACTAAGCAAGGCCAACATCATGATTGACAGATGGAAGTTATAGTGCAGGCCATCACTCGACTCCAAAATGAAGGCCAGATCGGCCCCTCCGTGACTTTTATAATCCTCCTAATGCCCAACCTGAACCCATTATTAGAGTACCTTAGGATGGGGAAGATTTTGAACTCAACTTGATTCCCCACTTCCATGGCCGTGAATCAGATGACCCCTTCCACCACCTTGAAGAAATCCTACACATATGAAGAACTTTTGGCCCTAGGAACATGAATGAAGGCACCCTAATGATGAAAATGTTCCCATTCTCCTTGAAAGATAGAGCTGCACATTGGTTGAGGACAATTGGTAGACCAATCCTAACTTGGGAAGACCTGAGAAGTACATTCTTAAAGAAATTCTTCCCCGTAGGAAAAACTAATGCCCTTAGATGTGCCATAAGAACCTTTAAGCAGAATCCTGGGGAACAACTACATCAGGCTTGGGAGAGGTTCAATGATTTAGCTAGGAAATGCCTTCATCATGGGATTCGGAAGTGGCACTTGGCCCATATTTTCTATTATGGGTTGAGTGATAATCCAAAGAATTTTGTTGATGCAGCATGTGGGGGCAATTTCCTGAGTCTAGATGTTGAGAGAGCCTTTCAATTGTTTGAGAATATGAGTGAAAATTTCCTCAACAATGCCTCAATGTATGCCTTTAACAGAGCTAATCAACCAAGAAGCAGAGTTTATGAAGTTAACAATAATTCTAACATTGTTGATTTAGAGCTAATTGCACAACGATTAGACAAGGTGGAACTCATGGGAAAGAATGTGGAGAATTTGGATAAGAAACTGGATAATCTTCTAAAAGGTGGGAGTTCCTTAGGTATACAATCTAGATTAAACCTTATGCCTACCCAAGGAATGAATATGTTAACCCACAACCAATTCCCCAACCCTCTAGGTCAGGAATCCGTGCACAACATCAATGACCTAACCATGGCTCCACCTATGAGCCAACTATACTTGGACCCATCTCTTTCTGGGTGCCAACGAGGGACCTTGATGCCCTCGAATTCTGAACTAGGTAGCTCGATGTCTAGTTATCCTGAGGATGTGAATGCACTCCAGGGTTACACTAGAAATGAGCCTTATTCAAACACTTACAACCTTGGATGGCGCAACCATCATAACTTTGCTTGGTCAAGTCAGAAACTCGCCCAGGGTCCTAACTTGACTAAGGTAAACACTTATGGGCAACCTAGTAGGTATACACAACCACTCACATATCAACTAAAATCAGCCCTCTGATTTGAGTCTGGTCCTCAAAGAAATGCAAGGGATGAATCTGAGACATAAGGAAGAGATGAATCAATTGAGGACAGAACTAACGGGATGACTAGACCAGCTAGTTGATGCTAGAAAACACGGGATGCTACCATCCCAACCCGTCCCCAACCCAAGAAATTTTAATAAGGTCAACCAAAGCAACTCTCAGGAGAAACAGGCACATGTAGTTCAACCTGCTCCCCAGGACCCACCTGGTTCTGCCAACCCTAGTCAGGCTCCACCTATTTTGCATAACCCACCTCAACCTTTCAACCATAACACCTTTGCTGGTGCAGTAACCTTGAGAAGTGGGAGACAGACCCAAGATCGTTACCCTTCTAAATCTAGACTTAGACAAGATCTTGAGGAGCCTGAATCTGACCTAGGAGATCAAAAAGGCAAGGATCAGGACCCAAACACTCATGATTTTCTCAAGCACCCTTTCCTGAAGCCTTGAACAAACCTAGGAAAAAGAAACCCAATCCATCTAAGGAGTCGCTTGATATTTTTAAACAAGTCCAGGTGAACATACCACTCCTCGAAGCCATTGAGAATATCCCATCCTGTGCGAAATTTTTAAAGGAAATGTGCACACCTAAATGACAGGCCAAAACAGCAAAAAGGGTAGTGTTATCTGAACAAGCTAGTGCTGTTATCCTTATAAACCTACCCCGAAAACAAAAATACCCAGGAGCCCCTCTGATCTTGTGCATTATTGGAGATACCACTTTTGAAAGGGCTCTATTAGATTTAGGTGCCTCCATAAATCTGATCCCCACTATGTTATATGAAAAATTCAACTTTGGAGAGCTAAAACCTACTAAGGTCACATTATAATTAGCTAATCGATCTATGACCACACCAAGGGGGATTATTGAGGATATAATTGTCAATCTCCATGATTTTTATTTCCCGGTAGATTTCTTGGTCCTTGACATGGAGGTACCAAAAAACTTGAAGAATACCCCAATAATCCTTGGAAGAGCCTTTTTAGCCACTACCAAGGCAAACATTGATTGAGAATCAGGCAATATGGAAATCAAATTCGGGGATAAGAAAACCAAGATTAACATCTTTAAGGCCATTAAACAATTTGAGGATTGTGGAATGATAGAAGATTATGAGGATTATTCTATTGGATATTTTATGGAATTAGGAATATCCCAATCTAATCCTATAGGCCTTGACACCTAAACCAATCAAGAGGTCAGCCCACCAATCATTGACTTGATTCCTAGACCTCTTGAGGGTAACTATGATCCACCGTTGGACTCTTTATCCCAAGGACCCAAACCTAAACTTAACCCTCTTCCTGATCATCTAAAGTATGTTTTCCTAGGAGCTGATCAGACTTATCCAATAATCATGAGCTCTTACTTAACCTAGACTCAGGAAAATAAATTAATTCAAGTTTTGGGAAGAAACAGTAGAGCAATTGGTTAGACATTGAATGATCTAAGGGGAATCAATCCTACTTACTGCACCCACAAAATCTACACTGAGGATGGATCAAGACCCTCCCAGGAAATGCAGAGACGATTGAATCCCAACATGCGGGAGGTAGTGAGAAAAGAAATAATTAAGTAGTTAGATGCAGGAATAATCTACTCAATCTCTGATAGCTCCTGGATCAGTCCTGTACAAGTGGTTCCTATGAAATTTGGGCTAACTGTGATAATTAATAATAATGGGGAATTGATTCCAACTGGCACAACTTCCTTGTGGAGAGTTTGCATCGACTACAGGAAGTTGAATAGTACAATGAAGAAAGACCACTTTCCACTACCCTTCATTGATCAAATCTTGGAAAAACTAGCCGGCCAAAAGTTCTTCTATTTCATTGATGGCTAT
The DNA here is from genome assembly GCA_037157565.1 of Thalassia testudinum. Taxonomy (NCBI): domain Eukaryota; kingdom Viridiplantae; phylum Streptophyta; class Magnoliopsida; order Alismatales; family Hydrocharitaceae; genus Thalassia; species Thalassia testudinum. The sequence continues at coordinate 127,919,217 of JAZHRO010000055.1, forward strand.
TCCAGCTACAATCAAGTAGTCATCCACCCCAATGATCAAGAAAAAACCACCTTCACATGTCCCTATGGAACATTTGCTTTCCGTAGAATGCCTTTTGGATTATGCAATGCACCAGTGACCTTTCAAAGGTGCATGCTTGCAATCTTTTCAAACAAGGTGGGTGATTTCATGGAAATCTTTATGGATGATTTTTATGTGTTCGGGGACTCTTTTGACTCATGTCTGATCAATCTAGAGAAGACTCTACAGAAATGCATTGAGGTGAATCTTGTTCTATCTTGGGAAAAGAGTCACTTTATGGTTAATGATGGTGTAGTTCTTGGCCATGTTGAGTCTAAAAAGGGGATCGAAGTGGATAAGGCCAAGGTGGACACTATAACTAAACTCACGCCACCTTTGATGGTTAAGCAAGTGAGATCATTCCTTGGACACGTGGGATTTTACCGTCATTTTATTAAAGACTTTTCTAAGGTGGCGAGGCCCTTAAACAACTTGCTAGCAAATGATCAACCCTTTGATTTTGACTCCAATTGCTTAAGGGCTTTCAATCAGCTGAAGGAGACTATTACACAATCTCCCATCTTACAACCTCCTAATTGGGATCATCCTTTCAAAGTCATGACCGATGCCTCTGATTTTCCATTGGGCCAGTCTTGGGACAAAAGGTAGACAAGAAACCATCCGTGATTTACTATGCTAGTAAAACCCTGGATGAAGCTCAAAGAAACTACACCACTACAGAAAAGGAGTTGCTGGCCATAGTGTTTGCTCTGGAGAAGTTTAGATCTTACCTACTAGGATCTCATGTCACAATCTTCACATATCACACTGCATTAAGGCACTTGATGTCAAAAAGGGATGCAAAATTGAGATTAATCAGATGGATCCTTCTGTTACAAGAATTTGACTCAGAAATCAAAGACAAAATTGGTACCCAAAATGTAGTAGCAGATCATCTCTCCAGAATCCTCGTAGACATTACAACTCCTCAACTCTGTGATTCTTTCCTTGATGAGACTCTCTTGACTATTTGCAAACTACCTTGGTTTGCAGATATTGTCAACTACTTGGCCATTGGAAAGTTGCCCATGGATTGGCCTAAGCATAAGTGGGATAAGTTGATTGCCGATGCCAAATACTACTTTTGGGAAGACCCTGAGCTATTCAAGGTTTGTACAGATCAGGTTATCCGCCATTGTATTCCAGACGAGATCACAAGTGTACTAGAATTTTGCCATACTTATGCTTGTGGAGGTCACTTCTCAAGAAAAAAGATGGCAGCCAAGGTACTACAGAGTGGATTGTATTGGTTGTCTGTATTCCGCTACTTGTACAACTTCTATAGGTTATGTATCAATTGCCAAACCTTACGAAACATGACCAGAAAGGATATGATGCCCCTAAACCCAATCATTGAAGTCGAGATCTTTGATGTGTGGGGCATTGATTTCATGGGACCTTTTACCAATTCATTTGGGTACCTATACATTCTCGTGGCAGTCGACTATGTATCCAAATGGATTGAGGCCATCCTGACCCAAACCAATGACCATAAAGTGGTCATGGACTTTGTAAGGAATAACATCTTTAGTCGGTTCGGTGTGCCCAAAGCTCTGATTAGTGATGGCGGGTCCCATTTCACTCACAATCAATTCAGGACTTTACTTGCCAAGTATGGAGTCACTCACAGAATCTCTACTCCATACCATCCGCAGACCAACGGACAAGCTAGAATCTCCAATCGAGAAATTAAAAAGATCCTTGAAAAGATGGTTCGCCCGGATTGGAAATATTGGTCTACCAAATTGGATGACGCTTTCTAGGCCTACAGGACTATGTATAAAACTCTGATTGGAATGTCTCCATTCCGTCTGGTCTATGAAAAATCTTGTCATCTGCCCATTGAACTTGAACATAAAGCTTATCGGCAATCAGAACATTTAATCTCAATCTTGATCAATTTGAACAACAAAGAAAACTCCAATTGACTAAATTGGATGAAATCTGGAATGCTGCCTATGAAAGTGCAAGAATCTATAAGAATAAGACAAAGGCTTTACATGACAAATACATCTCCAGAAAAAGCTTTGTCCCTAATCAAAAGGTTTGGTTATTTGATGCACGCTTGAGGCTCTTTCCGGGAAAATTAAGATCAAAGTGGATAGGTCTATTCATTATAAGAAAAGTCTACCCTCATGGAGCTATGCTTATCTTGGATCCTAATTCTGGTCTTGAAACATAGGTAAATGGTTAGAGGTTGAAATCTTATATCACTCAAAATTGTGATCCCATTCCAGATGGTCACATCAACCTTCTGGAATCTTATTGAAGCTGAACTAAGTCCGACAAATGACGTTAAACTTAGTGCTAGCTAGGAGGCATCCCAGTATTCATTACAAGTAGATCTGCATTTTCTGCATCCATGCTGACCTAGGATCAACAAGAAAAGTAGGTGATATCCCCTCCTCTTACTTATTATGTTTTTGATTTTCATGCATACATTTCAATGAGGACATTATAATGAATAGGCATGGGGGGTGGACATTGCATGTCTTATCTTTATGTCTAAAATAAAAATAAAAATAATAATAATAAAATGCATTTAGGCATAAAGAATTTTTATTGAGGTTTTATTAGGGATTTATTCTTAAGTTGATTCCTAAATTTAGAATACAGTATAATTTCACATTTACACGTAGAATTTGCAATGGATTCTTTGTGAAGACCGATAAACATCTTTAGTTTGTCGAGAAGAAGCAGTACTTCTCCTAAACCCTTGGACAGTAATTAAGGAGTCAGGCAAACTATCTTCTAATAGATCCACTAAACACGTGTGAGATGAGAGTAGAAAGTTTACTGGTACTCTAAGGCTAGTATGATGAATCTTAACCTCTGGATAATGAGATATTGATACTTGGAGTTAGGCATAGTTTTCGTTCTCGGTTTCTGCGTACAAGTTCTTAATGTGAAGAGCTTTTGAGAGCCACCAAATAAGGAAAAATATGCAGAGAGCAGGTTCTGATAAAACTATGACTAAGGTGGATGGTCATGACCATCCTTTATGGAAACCTAGGCTGAAGGAGGGTATTAATGTCAAGGTCAGAAATATGTTGTCGTATCCGTTATTTTCCCAGTGCTGAGAATAGGTACTTCCACCAAATAAGTCACCTGATATCCTCTTGAACACCCACAATCCCGAATAATGCCTCATGAATAAAAGTCGTATGTGTTACTATGTTGCGTTAGATGTCTGTAAAAAAAAAGAGAGAGAGAGGTATATATGTCTATGCATATAGAAAAAATATACATATACAAAAAAAAGAAAAAGAAGGGAGTAGAAAAGAAAGAAAGAAAAAGAAAAAAAAAGGTTCATAAGTGTTTTCAGAGTTTATTTCAAGTGTATTGGAGCAACAACACCCATCACCCTCATGATCCACCAAATACAGCCTTGACCTACTTTTCTGTATTTCTGGCCACCTGAATACAAGCTGAGGAATGCTGGCTTAGTTGTAGAGTTATCAGAACCTAATCAAAGTATTGTGCCAGGAGAGACCACCAAATATATTGATAAATCTGGTGAGATTGTGAGCTTAAAAAGAAAGAAAAGAAAAAGGAAGAGAAAGAAAGAGAGAGAACGAGTATAAATTAAAGAGAGCATAGTTTCTCGCCTCTCTCTGAGTTAAATTATTTAATAATCTGAAAATCTAGGTTCTAAAGTACTAGTATATATGTAGCACCAAATGAATGTGAGCCACCAAAAATAAACCCACTTGACTCAAAAATCTTCTACCTAACCCAAAAGCCAAGGCCGAATTTACAAATTACTTCATAACCCCAAGGGAAGAAGTTTGCCCATCCCAATAGATTTTTACTAAGGGTCAAGTACGAGCTTTAGATGAAGATTGGCTTTTCACTTGGATCCACTGCATAGACTACAACAAAACACATTCATGATTATCTAGATTACTAAATATTGGATGAAAACAAAAGACATAAATCTCTAGCCAAACTCTTGATAGAAATCTGTTATGTAGGATCACTTTAAATTTAGTCTTGCATTTGCTAGGGACTAGCAAGATTTAGGCATAGGGGTGTGATTACACAGCAATCATGCAACCTAAAACACCTGAATTGAGCTAGATTCTAGCATAACTTCGAGTTAATGCATGCATAAGCATCGTAATTTGCATACTAGTTAGTTTATTAGTCATATAGATAATATCATCATTTTATGGCCTAAAAGAGATATGATTTTAATCACATATGATTCGAAGCCGTAGATGTCAGATCAAACCAGATAGATTTGATCAGAACGACGACGGGAGTTCAACGCTTTCGAAATCATCCCGATCAGACAACTAGAGCATTGTGTATAGTCCATAGAACAATGGAGATCATGGAGACAAAGGGCAAAGATCCAAACCTTAGATGACAAATCCAATCACACAGATGGATCTGAATCGACGTTTGCAGTCCAACGGTGCAGAAATCAACTTAATTGGAGGCCTATGTCATCAGATATAAAGAGAAGAACGGACAGCCACTGTGGTGCCACATGGCACCATCGTAGCTGCCCCTCACACACCCCCAACTATTGAAGGCACCTCTCCTCGTAGCGTAGGCCATTGGATCTTCATCCAACGTCCACCAGCGTGCCACATTGCTGATTGCGTAGCAATCATAGGTCTTAATTGACCTAAATTAGGCTAGGAGTTAGCATAAGTTAGTGTAATTCATGCATGCATAAGCATTATCTGCATCTTTACTACTTTCCTTTAGCCATGCATAAAATAATGTTATAATGTGTTAATTAAGTGCATTATGTCGATTACAGGTAATAAGTTGGATCTGAAGCTGGATCAGGAATAATCAGTGTTGCAGCAGGGTTGGAGTAGAAGACTTAGATTAGATATAGTGAATAATGATGTAAGGGAGTTAAGGTATGCTATTCTATTAAGTAGGAATAAAGCAGTAAAATATGAAGAGCTTAGGTCCATCTTAGCCTTAGGATAGCCTAGAGACTTCCCCAAGCCTTAGCCACCCTTAGATTAGGTCACTGCACCCTAGGAAACCTTAAAACCCTAATTCCAACCTTTATCTAGACATCCAGATGAAGTATAGGACATCCAGAACCCTTAGCGAACTCCCACACACTTTGAGCCCACTTCTGCAGTATTATTAGACGTCTAGACACTTGGTCAGACGTCTAATCTCTGCAGAATACCCAAGACAGAACCTTGAATTCTTCCTGACTCTAATTGGACGTCCAGACAACAAGTCTGGACTTTTGATTTTTGAGTATAAGATGTCTGATTCCATTTTTGGACGTCTGGAACTATTGTCCAGTTCCTGTTTTGAGATTCAAGCCTTGATCTTGGATCTCTAGCTCCCTAAACCCAATTCCAACCCTATAGGAACCTAAATTAAGGTGCCCTAACCCTAGAACACCACATCTAGACCTCCCCAAGGACCTAATTAGGTCCTCACTAAACCTAATTGACTTAGATCATAGTCAATTACCATTACCTAAGTCAATTGGACTCATAGGGTCCAATTGAGCTCAGACTCAACCCACACAAGTCCGATTGGACTTAGTGAGAGTCCAATTGACCTAAGCCCAACCTAATTGAGTTATTTCACTCTCAATTAGGTTCACACTCATTCAATTAAACTTTGGTTAAGTTTAATTATAATTCCCCCTTGGCAATTAGGGTTTGCAACCCTAATTTGAGGCCTACACCTACCCAAACCCCTTAGGAACTAACCTAGACCACTTAGCCACCTAGGGCACGGCCACATACTCACACACACACACACATTCATGCACACACACCCATCTAGAGTTCTCTAGAACTCTCTTCAAGTGGCGCCACTCTTGGTTGTCAAATTTAGCAACCAAGAGTCATTCAATTCTTAGATCCACTTTTTATGGATTTACGAATTGCTCTCTCTCACCATGGCTGGCCACTCATGGGACCCTCTCTAGAGAGTTCCACACTTCTCTAGAGAGACTCCCTTAGGTCTATAAAAGGACCTAAGGGGTGGCCATTTGCACGCATCCCATTCTTGGCATTCATCCTTCCAGGTTAGCTACTCTCACATCCACTCCACCTCCACGAGGAGCACCATAGAAGCCACCATCTCCACGCCAGGATGCTGGATCATCTCTCCAACCTCTCTCTAAGGGTTGGCCTAAGCACCATTGGCCGCCCCTCCTTCTCTCAGCCACTCAAGGGCCATCAAAGCCCACCTTCGAATGCCCTTCTTTTCTGCTAGATTAGTAACTTAGCTCTTCGTAGTTTTACTGCTTTCATTTACTACTTAGTAGTGTAGCTCTTATTCTCCCCCAATGATGCATGCAAAATCCCCCCATAGATTCCTATATGCGATCATTTTCTGCTAGCTAGATTTGTGTTCTTCAAGCTTTCCTTTACAAGCTTTCCTCTAAATTCCAGGTTGCAAACATCCTCTAAATGAATGAATAAATGATATATTTTTTTATATACATGTCTCTATGTTGGAAACCACCATGAGCTTATTGGTTGCAATCTAATTTGTGTGATTCAAGTTGCCTACTTTGCACTTATATATATATTTTGCAACAAGCATGTCGGTTCTGATAAATATAGAAGATCATACTATAAATGCATTTTCCGTAAACAGCCACCACGTAACTAGAATTGTGCGTACCGAAACTCATACTTTCACCTTTGTTATCTGTTTAACACACGTACACGTAATCATAATTCACAATAGAAGTTGCGAAACTCTAATCCGAAGATTGGAAACCAGCATGCGATTCTAACTAAAGTAGAACGATAAAGGATCCATTTCAGATTTGAACAAACGCCTCCCAAAGACGAACGATCGAGACTCAAAGTCTCATTATCTATTTATAAATATTTTTGTTTGATCGTATTGTGCACTATGCTATGATGCTTTTCCTATCAAAATGCGCTTTACGATCGCAAACAGTCACCACCTAGGTTAGATCAGTATAAATATAAAAAAGTAAGCATATATAATAAAGAGTTTGCATGCGGGACGTGGGTTCGAGCCCTACAGTAGGCAAAATTGATGCAGCGTAGGCGGGTGGGCTCATGTAAGTGTAATTACGTGATCTGACAATGCACAGCATGCCACATGGGATGATTAGAGTGCATCGCGGGCGAGACGTGCGATCGCATGGGTTGTTGCGAGATCAGGAAGGTACGAGAAGTGCCTGTAGGATTTGAAATTGGATGGCTGGCGATGAGGCGGGATTTGAAGGCATATGGCAAAGGTGAAAATGTGAAGGTGCTGGCGAGCAGGAGCTGTGCGATGAAGATCTGAGGGCACACACCATGCCACATGTCGACACCAGAATGAATCCAAGCATAGAAGGCCTTTTGATGGTTATTTTTAGGCCAAATCAAAGCCGTTGATCTCCTGATCAACGATCTGATTAGCCGAAGGGTTGTTGCACAAGATTAAGGGATGAAATACCCTTTTTGCCTCCACAAAAGGTATAAAAGAAGGCCCATGGCCCCCTAGTTGAAGGCATCCACTTAGAACCTCTCTCTTCCATCAACTCCAGACATCTCGTCTTCTATGCAATTCTCCGTCTCCTCTACAACTTCACTCTGACTTCATCCCGACGCTCTAGATCTGAGATGTTGTCGCATCTCGCACAAGCATCCCGCAAGCGACGTCATTTCTCTGCCACTTTCTTCTATCTCTCTCTCTCTCCCCCTCTTCCTTTTTCTCTCTATCTATCTTTACTTTTTGCATAGAAATTTCTATTATGAAAAACTTTTTATCAATGTAATGAAATCTGATCTTATGAATATTTGATGCATCTCTATACATATATACATATATAAATATCTTGTTAAAACTAGTTTCATTGAAAAGCTTCTGTTAAAAATCAAGATTGCCTCCCTACAAATGGCCTGGTACTCACCGGTTTTACAAATATTATTTGTCGTCGTGTTTTTGTGCTATACTATAACTAAACAACTTTTAATCGCGATCACGCGACGAACAAGCACATACATTTTCCCTAGATGCTCTACTTTTCATTATGCTTCTTACCTATTGTGGAACTCATACTATCTATGCAATCTTTCCATGTTTATCTCACTCATATCTTTGAAAAGTGCTTCTCTCTCATAAATTTGATTCATGCTTACTCAATTATGTTCTAATTGTGTTAGAATACATAAATTGGTTAGTTCAACACCATTAGGTTAGTTTTGATGATATTCAAAAAGGGGGAGAAAATCTTAGGACTCTCAAAACTAGCTAAAATCTATTCTCATTTAAAATTGACCGAGTACACGAGAGACAAACTTCTCAAGTTCTCGCAAAAACTTTAAATAGAGCCTTGAGTATAGAAATCAGGGGGAGAAAATAAATCCTAAGAACATATTTTGAAAATCATCAAAAAGGGGGAGATTTCTAGTTTAACCTCTCCTAAATATTGTTTTGATGATTTTACAAAAAATTAAAGAAAAATAAATACTTGTCATACCATCTTTTTCTATTATAACCCTATTGTAGGTTTTGTTATGTAAAAATCAAGGAATCGAAGGATGAAGATATGTTTATGTCTACGTCTTACGATTTATATTATGATCATACAAGAGTTTCCTTTTTCATTTTATTGAGTATAGGAGGAGTTGTAAAGAGCTCCCAATAAATATATATGCAATCTCTAGAATTAGGCTCTCAACACTTAGGGAAAGCTTAGAAACAAAAACCCAGCTTAGAAACATCCATCAAATGTCTGAAAAGATTCCCAAACATTTGATATCTCACTTTAAGTTGTCTAACACTTTAGTCAGATGACCAATCACCATAGTCCTTGCCTTAGGCTTTTAACCACCTAGGCTCCATACGAATAGACTTAACACCAGACGTCCATAGATCATTTCAGATGTCTACTAAGTTTGTCAGACGAACATGGACACTACCATTTGGGTGCTCTATAGGATGTACTTCATTTCAATTTTTATATTCTATTGTACCTGGGTATCTGGCCCGTTGGATCCCCATCTCTTTCTTGTGAAGGGAGAAACCTCCATTTTGGGATCAGAGGTGGGAATTATAATTGAGGTATTGATGTAGACACAACTATTGAGGATAAAATGCCTATTCAAGCATGTTCCTAGGCTTAGATTTGCATTTCATGCTATAAATATTGCATATCATGCATCATCTTGCATTTAAAGTAGTGTATATTTTAGGTTAATTACTTCCTTTCTATGGCCAAGAGGGAAGGGGATTTATTTTGGGGTCTCAGATTGATGATCCGAATGTACGAATCTAATCAGGATGTTGATCGGAGTCCGACGCCTCTGAGATCGTCCTACTCGGAGTCCCATATCACCTTATGTGATCTGAGGAAGATCAACATCCAGGAGGGCAATGCGACATCCTTACAGGCTTCAGATGAAAAATCCAACCATACAGATGGATCTGGAGTAACGATCGCAGTCTGGCAGCGCAAAAATCACCTCAATCCAAGCACCATGGCACCCTCTGCAACAGAAAGAAGATGGATGGCCCTGATGACACCACATGGTGCCATCTAGGCCTCCCTACACCTGCTAGCAATGACTAAAGGTTCCCCCTCATTATCAGAGATCTTGCACCACAACCGTTGGATTAAGATCCAACGACTGAGGTTCCTCCACACTCTCAGCATCCATGCGCTCCTCGTGACTCAAACGCAGCCTTGCCTCAATGGTTGAGCACTTGCTTGCAAAGGAGCATGGGTTCGAGACCTGCGGACCCCTGCAAATCAGCAATTGGGGTGCATCGGCCAGCGCACGCACCAGCTTGTGCACCTGCACCGCAGCGTGCAGCAACACAACGCCAATGCGTGCGGATCGACACAGTGCATGATGGGCACGCAAGCACAGCAACAGCGGGCGTGAGTTGGCGACGATCTTCAGCAACAGTTGGGCGGATCTTCAGCGACGCTTGCAGCTATCACTACAGTCCTCAACACAAATTTCTTCCTCTTCCCTCCACCATAAAAGGACCCTACACCTCCATTCTTCACCATCTCTACCTACTCTACTCCCACCTACCCTTAAGCTCTAGTAACCTACCAAAGCTCCATTAGAGCTTATTCCCAAGCTCCAAAGGGCTCTTATTATTGTAATTCTCCTATATCCCCACCAAATTTTCTTCCTCCATCCCACCACCTTCATAAGAATCCTTGGAGCCATCCTCCCACCTCCATTTTGATAGAAGATCCTCTCTAGCTCCTCATCCCCATTCTGAAGCCTTGGTGAAGCATTCTTCTACCTGGCATCCTCCTGCATCTCACCTCCATCATCCAGCACGTCACCCTCTTCATTTAAGCTGCCACTAGGAGCTGTCGTCTCGCCAAACAGCCGATTTGGGAGATTTCTTCTCACCTCTGTCTCTTTTATGTCTTAGAATATTGTAATAGACATTTGAATACCATTGTGAAATATCATATTTCTTATCCACTTTGTGAAGTTATCTCGCTTGTCTTTTTATTTTAAAAACACAAAAGAAATTCACAAAACCCTAAAACACCAAAAAGAAACAAAACGAAGCACGGATTTCAATGAAAGTAAATGTGACCTTGCAGTGTTCGACCTGGGACTCCCTTAGAGTTTCAGTTATAAATTGTATTTGATAACACATTTTGTGAGCTACGACGATAGGTTCCTGAAACCCTAATTTCTTCGCCAAAACTTGTTGATCAGGTACACTACCCTCATTTAAGTAGTGTGGTTAGTGGATTGATCGCTAGGTGACCAGAAATCCTAAGTCAAGGTTTGACTTAAGTGGTGGTTTTCTTCTATTTTTGGGTTTCCACATAAAAATTATTGTGTTATTTGAGTGATTGAATTTTATTTCCCAATTATATTTTCAATTTCACTATTCACCCCCACCTAGTTCAATTTCATATTTCAACATCCTTGAATAAATCACATAGATTATCAAAGGTTTGTGTGTTCCTTTTCTTTCCTTTTGGCTCCCTCAATAAAGCCTTAGGAATTAGGATTAACTCTGTCATCTGTTTGGGTCTATCATCTGCACGAGATTCTGGTGTGGACTCTGAATGGGGTGACGACGAAGAAGATGGGCCAGCATCAGGTCGAGGTGGATCGATGGCTTGTTTATCGCTCCTTGTGGTAATCCAATTGGACATCACAAGTCTAAAGGGATCGTAAGGCAGAGGAGAGTTCACAACAGGGATGTTGGGTTGATGTGTTGCTACGGGATTCTCTGGGAATCGGGGGGAATGCTAGAAGCTTGAATAATTTGGTGAACCTAGCCCTAAGAAGGTCATACCTATGTTTGCGAACCATGGGGTACAAAGTTTCGTAGGTTTGGGATAGGTTGGGTGGGAAGCGTGCCTTAAAATTAAGCCATCATATGTTGTTGTTTGATCTCAACATTCTTCTGTGGCAATTGGTGTTGAGGGGAAGTCATGTTTTCTTCATGGCACTGAGGATTGCTATACCATGACAAGTTTGGATGATTGCGACACCCTAGGTTATAAGTAGCAGAATACTGGTTGTTCCCTAGGGTGCACACCTCTTCGAATTCTGAATACAGGTCCACATAGGTTAATGCATCCGAGTACATGGAAGCTTGCTCCTCCATGTCAAAATACTGGCTAGCAGAAGCCAAATCCACAATGCTTACCAAGTCACTCAACGTGGTACTTGACAAAGCCGATGCTGGTCGTGTAGGATTCTTGATAAGAAGCCTAACTTGGGAAGGGTTAGGTTTGTGACATGGGGGAGAAGTCAATGTCCTGCCCATAGAACAGGTGAGGTTGGCTAAACATTCATCCAACTTTTTGTGAATGATGGAGACTTTGTCCAATATTTGTGCAATTAAGTTCATATCAATGGACGAATGGGAGGGTCCTGTGTCAACCTCATGTGCTCCACTACAAGTTACGTTGGTCCAATTAAAGGCAACGATGGAAGCATTGCTCATGGAATTTTAACTTAAATTTTTAAATAGTTCAAATGCTCCATCCTCATCTTTGTTCATAAAATTACCTCCATAGGAAGCATCCGCAATCTGTCACATGATCTCATTTAACCCATAGTAGAAAAGTCTGGGCTACATGCCATCATTGCAGACCTTGATGTAGGCATTTCCTAAGGAGATCGTTTTACCTTTCCCATGTCACATGAAATTGTTTGCCGTTTTGTTGTGTGAAAGAAGTGATGGCACGGTGTTCGACGAGATTTTGCATGAGAAAAATCATTCTTTTAAAAACTCAGCCATCGCAGTCGCAAAAATTTGCTTACCAAATAATATTTATAATCGAAACTCAAGTGAGTCCCAGGTAGAACATGGGGAGCTGAATGTTTGATTTTCTAGATAAATCCACATTTGCTTTTATTTCTTTTTGTAGTTTTTGTGCTTTTCCATTTTTTTTTGTGTTTTCATAGCAAGAGATTAGGTTAAGAAATTATATTTAACTACTCTAATATACTTGTAGAAAATTAAAGAGAGAGAGATCTTATCTAGATAATTCAAATGTTTATTACAACTACATGCAGAAATTAAACTCTTCTAGAAAGTAGTAAAAAAGAAGAGGTAGAAGAATCCCCCTTGATGGCTGCTTGGAGGACAAGCCCCATTGACGTGACGCCTGGAGGAAGGTGATGAAGAGTAAGATAAAGGAGGATGGAGCCAGACTAATTGAGGATGAAGTGGGAGGGCATTGCAGTGGGATCAGCTTCCTGAAAGGGGGTAGGAAGATGGCCACGAGTGCCCCACGAATGGGGATGAGAGTGGGAAGAATTATTTTTGGAATCTGGTGGAGCATCTTGGGCTTGGAACAAGCTCGTTGAGCCTTGGAGAGGGTGTGGAGAGAGTAGGAAGAGATGATTTGAGAATGGGGTGTGTAGGGGGGTTTATATAGCCTCGTGGTAAATCATTTGCCACAAATCACTTACACAAATCATGCTTTAGGCCATGCACAGCTGTGCATGGCGTGTGCAACCTCGTACATGCATGAGATGTCCCTAGTTAGTGCCCACGAGGATGATGAATCTGCATCTGATGGCTGAGGAGGTGCCTCACGTGCCCTTTACAAATTGTGCATCATGCTCATATGATCTCATGTTCACAACTGCGAAGCTGCCGCCACCATCGTTCGAGGAGGATCTGACGGTCTAATTTCTGCTCACACCCCCACACGTAGGATTTTAAGCACCTGTGGTCTCGAACACTCACCAGATGCTTTGGATTGGGTGCTTACCCAATGTGCTATTAGCGTAAATTATCACGTGGATGGTTATGTGGGTGTGCGATTTCGACCATTGGATCTTGATCCAACGGTCGTGATCTTATGTGGCATCTCAAGTGTAATTAGGTAGAGGTGACCTAGCCACTGCTGGGTCATTGGATGGCGATCCAATGGTTGACAAAGTGCGTTGGAGGTGCTATAGAGAATGGGTGGGTGACCTTGGATGGCTTAGATGGTGCCACATAGCACCAACTAAACCGTCCATCTTCTTCAGCTTGTAGGGGATGCCACGGATGTCTGATCGGGATGAGTTTCACCTTTCTAGGCTGCAACCATCTATCCGAACCCATTTGTGTTGTTGGATTTATCGTTTGAAGCCTAGATTTACATCACCCTATCCCTTGGCCCTTGATCTTCCTTGGATCGCATATGATGCTACGAAGGTCCAGTTAAGATGATTTTGGAGGCGTTGGACTCCGATCGTCACCCTAATTAGATCTGTATGATTGGATCTTCAATCTAAGGCCCTAAAATGCATTGCCTTCTCCCCTAGCCTTGAAAAGAGATGAATTAATTTATAATTTATAGAATCTAGCCTAAATGGGATATGATGCATGTTATGAACTATTCACAATGTTAAATGCAATTATGAGCCTAGGGACCTACATAAATAGGCATTTTATGCTAAATAAATGTGTCTACATCACACCCCCATGACTATCTTTTGTTGGTCCCTAGCAAAACTAAACTAAATATTATTTATAAGCAAAATTAAGAATCGATCACTACGGCATAAGTTGTTTATCAACAATAGGAAATTTCAACTAAGGACGTAAGCTACAAAGGTTTAACAATGCCTAGGTGTTTGTCAACATGCTATACAAAAGCTAATACATTTTTCTCTTTTTCTTCTTTTCTTTTCTTTTTTTTTTGTGGAGAGTTTTGGGGCAGCTTTCTTCGGCTACCCAATTCACCCAAGACTCGAAAGAACTCTAAGTGCTAAGCATCTTATTGTGAAGATGTGATAGACTCACTAAATGGCAATCAGAATAGACTTCAAGTTTCTACAACTCTAGGTGACCCTTAACGAGAAAATTCTACCTAAAGGTGTATTTATTTGACTGGCAGCTTTCTTCCTACTTTTATTTTTATGGGGTCAACACATGGGCGAGTCTAGTGTATATCTGCCCAGCTTATTCTACTTCCTACTTCTCCATAAGTATTTTTGGAATTATTTGTGTTTTTTTTGTGGGCTAGGTTTTGGACAACTGACAATGGGAGGTTACTTATGACAACTTGCCAGCCATGCCCGTGCGGTGAAGTGTAGCATATTTATTTTTTCTCCTTTCCTTTTTTTTCCTTTTCATTTTGAGTAGGTGGCTTCCTTGATCTAAGATTTACCTAAAGGCAATAACCAAAGAGAATGGGTCACATGGCTAGGCTTTGGACACCCGGCTTTGAGGGGTTACTCATAGCAGCTTGCCAGCTATAGCATCCTAGAAAGTTCATTAGCTACCTAATTTTCATTAAAATTGCCGAAAAATGTGTCAGTGCAAATAGTGTCCAGATGCTTAGACTTTAAGTCTCTTAAATCATAAGATGGGTTGATAAGTAGCGTACTTTCACCCCAATTATTTTACCAATGAAATTAAATTTTTAGTTGGAGAGAGCTCAAGAAACAAGTCCACATTATAGTGGACACTCGAGTTAATTAAGCTCGTAGGCTTGAAAGGTCTAAGTATCCAAGTCCTAGCGTATTGTTTCCTAAAGTTGAAAAACTCGTAATACCTAAGTCCTCTTTACCTAATTCTCATTTTTTTTGTAGTAATTTTTTTATCAATAAAAGGAAAAGAAATAAATTTTACTTAATACGGAGTTGACAAAATAATTTAAAGATAAATATATTCAACACCCCTATACCTAGCTAATGTAATGTCCTTATTGTATTAAAGAGGCATGAATTGGAGGTGTAATAAAAGAGATAGCACTTGAATTCTGTGATGATTTTGATCAGCTTCGAATATAATATAAATAGGTTGCACAAGTACTGAGTTAGTGCCTTCAACTAGGCATAACATACAAACATAGGGAAGGAATAAAAGAATCAGAATGGTAGGTTGAGATCCAAAGAAAAAGATTTATCCTTAGACATGCTAGCAGAAGATGTCCACAGATGCCGACAAGAGTGTGATGCAGGTCCATCCCCAAGGTTCGTGTAGTTCTAATGCTCTGAATAATAAAAATCCAGAATCGAAGACCTTTCAACTTATGGGGTTGGGCTTATGGTTTGGAAGCATGTAACACAAGTTTAAAGTGTTGGACAATAGGTCAGTCTGAATCAATAGATGTAGTTGTCCATTTAGCAATCACCTCAGGAAGATAATCAATTATTCTATACTTGGGTTGCACATCCTCACAGATATCATAAGGGTCCTAGTAAAAGGTTGGTAGTTTGAGGCAAATAGGAACCCATAGATCCATAATTTTGTTTCCCCCTGAATTAGCCTCCCATAATTTCGATTCCAGACTTCTTTCCTCCAAAATCAAGGTTTCCAGGACCTCTAGATTGGTACACACCCCATCTAAATTATCCAAGTCTAACAATTGTGGCTGAAGCAGGATTGACTTGGATTCAGTGATTTCAGAAACAAAGTCATCATTAATCCCTTTAAGGTATGGTTGAGGAATGGGGCTACTGATTAGATCATCCATCAAATCAAGATTTCGATCATTCAAGTTTGCCCCAACTAAATCACAATCCTCAACTAAAGGGACCTCAAATAATTCATCGAGTTCTTCAAGCCCATTCATCTCACTAAAATCATTTTCTAATACAACAAGTGAGACATCACCTAGATATTCTTCTCCCTCAAAATCAAAGAATCAAAGATCCTCATTAATATATGTCTCGTAATCATTTGTTATTCCTCGGTCATTAGAGACATATTTTCCTCTTCCTGGATTAGGGATCTCGGGTGAAGAAATTATTTCATCCTCAACTTGTTGCTCTAAATCAATCTCATCATCCCAGGTCTCATAAAATGTGCCCCCCTTATAGGTGCCTGAGTGGATTCTGACATTGGCTCTCCTGAAAGGGCATCATCCTGGGAATCATCCCAAGATTGGACTAGAGCAACTACAAATTTTATCCTCAATCTTGATAATTTCCTAACTAATAACTCACCTATGTCCTTATCCTCAACATCTTGGAGTCAATCCTATAAAGACTTATTAATCTCATCAATTATTTTGATCAGAGGCTCCAATGATTCAGTACAGGTTGTTGGCTGAGCTTCTAAAGATTGAATGGTGTTCCTTAAGTTAGCCAGCACCCTGTCTTGGACCTGGTCTACTTAAGTCAAATAGTTCAATTCAGGGTTGGGTAGGTTTAGGTTTAGCCTATAAGGGTCAAGAAATTGTGGTTCTTGGGACCCTCCCTGATAGTAGGTCATCTCAGATTGTTCATTAAGGGGTAGTGACCTATATGCAGTGTAATCCTAGGGAGGGCAAGTGTTATTATCATATCCCTCTTGATTGTAGATCAGATCAGGTTGTTCATAGCATGACAAAGATCTATAATCTGTGTAGCTCTAAGAAGGATAATAATCAAAGTCTTGGTGTCCAAGGCTAGGCCCTAAACATTGAGGTCCGAAATTAGATCCCCAATCATAGTTATCCCAATAGTGGATGGGTGGTCACAGGTTGAGTTGGGATAGTAATCATTTTGCAGATAAGTAGTGGTAAGAGGGTTGGATTGGAAGTGTGTTTAAGAACAAGAGGAATACATGGAAAAACAAGAGGTAAACAAAGAAGACAAAGGTGTCTTGCAGTACAAACAAACCAAGCCTGTCCTTAAATGGGTAGCCTAAAGGCCTACAGACTCCTAGAATCTATCTTAAGATTATAGACAATTTGGTCTAGTTATATCCAACCAATCCAACTAGCTAGGAGGGATTAGGGAGAAGGTTCTTCCTCTGGCTTGCGCCTCAGGTTCCTTTGATACTTGCCAATTACGGTTGTTTGACACTACTCCCCTAACTAGACATCAGATGGACTGGTAGAAGTAGATTAATAAAAAATAATCTTGATCTGGGTCCCGAAGAGTGAGTCAATCCCTAAGGCCAATGCCTACTCAGTTTTAGTTACGCATAGGTTTGAATGTGCTCTAGGATGGACCCTTTAGATAGGTTGTGCCCTTACAAATCGATTTACAATGTATGTGCGTTCACAACCAGGATTTTCAAGCAAGATTATTAATAATGAAGTGAATTTTAGGGTTCAAATCTTGCTTATTAGCTTTTAGGATTCAAATTTAGGTTGATTCAATCAAGTTCAGGGAGGCAAACCAAGTTGTGGAAGCACTGGTATAGATGTATTCCTTTAAAACTCGTACATAAAATGGAGTGCTTGGTTTTGACCTAAAATTTGAATCATAAGGGACAAGCTACTAATGAATCAATTTTATCTTAAAGTGGTGTGGCCCAAGCAATTCAATCAATTCGCCTATAGCACCACTTAATTAAGGAACACACGGTAGTTAGCCTATTTTTCTTTCCAATCGATTATATGTGTAGTTTCTCATGTACCAATTCCACAAGTAGGAATACCAGTTGAGTGATGAAATCAATGAGGTTGTGTGCCTCAAGTTTGTGGGTGTATAAACATGTGTATTTTTCAATTATGTCCCACAATCAGATCAAATTTTTTTTTATGCGGGTGGGTGAGGTAAATTGGGTGAAGTGACAAACAAATATCCAATTCTAGCCTACGATTTATGCAAGCTCCTTAGTCGATTTGGGTTTTAGTTATTACGTGGCAAAATGAAATAATCGGTGGGAAATAGGGGGAAGACTTACAGAACCTTCTACTATACTTTTCTCTAATTTATACTACTTTTGCTCACCTTGGGAGGGTACCTGCAATCATAGAAATGATAGAGAAAAGTGAGTGAAAAGTTAAGTATGGAAAACATGGGTAAAAATCAAAGACCATTGCCTCCCCAGCAACGACACCAAAATGATAAGCTCGAAAAATCATGAATGAAACAGTGATTAGAGTTTTGGAAAAACCCACGTCATAGTATGTGCAAAAATCGAGCTATCAAATAATTTTCTTTTATCGAAACTCGAGGTGAGTCCTGGGTCAAACACGAGGAGGTGGCATTCGAAAGAAATCCACATTTGTTTTTGGTATTTTGAGGTTTTGTAATTTTTTTAGGTTTTGAGTATAATTAGAATATTAGACTAAGCTAGCTAAATAGATAATAAAAGGGAGTGAGAATAATTAAGAAAAAATATGATATATTGCAAAACAAAGTTCTATTACAACTAACAAAACACAGAATTGTGGTAAGCAAAATAAAAGAAAGAGGGAGATGAGAAGAATCTCTTGAAGTGGTTATTCAGCAAGACGACGGTGTTTGGCGATAGATGAACGAAGGAGGTGAGGTCTAGGATGATGGGGATGAGAAGTAGGAGGAACCCCAGGTAGAGAAATGCTTGGGCCAAGCTAAAGGGGAGTACCTAGGCTAGAGGGAAGGAGTAAGAATGTGGAGATGATCTACTATCTGAATGGAGCTAATCCCTGGCAACGACACCAAAATGATCAATGAGATTTTGCATGAGGAAAGTCATGGTTTTGAAACCCAATCATCACAGTCACGAAAATTCGCTTATCAAATAATATTTATAACTGAATCTAAGGTGTCTCGAGTCAAACATAGGGAAGTGAATGTTTGATTTTCTAGATAAACCCATGCGTACTTTGATTTGTTTTTGGCATTTTTGTGCTTTTCTAATTTTTTTGGCATTTTTCTAGTAAGAGATTAGGTTGAGAAATTATATTTAACTACTCTAATCTACTTACAGAAAATTAAAGAGAGAGAAATAGAGAGAGAATAAAGATAGAGAGAGAAACAAATATTATCTAGATAATTCAAATGTTCATTACAACTACATGCAAAAATTAAACTCTATTCTCGAAAGTAGTAAAAAAGAAGAGGGAGAAGAATCTCCCTCAATAGTTGCTTAGAGGACGAACTGCATTGACGTGACACACGGAAGAAGGTGATGAGGAGATGGACGAAGGAGGACATGGCTAGATGGATTAAGGATGAAGTGGGATAGCATTGCAGCATGATCTGCTTCCTGAAGGGGGGTGAGAATATGACCACAGATGCTCCATGAATGGGGTTGAGAGAGAGGGAAGAATTATGTTTAGATTCTAGTGGAGCATCCCAGGCTTAAGGTAAGATTGTAGAGCCTTGAGGAAGGCATGATTTGAAGATGGGGGGTGTAGGGGGGTTCATACAGCCTCGTGGAAAATCATTTGACATAAATCATGAGCACAAATCACGCTCCAGGCCACTTACAGCTGTGCATTGTGCACGGATGTCTGACCAGGGTGATTTTTGAGTCATTAGGTTGAGATAGTTGATTCAAACCAGTCTGTGCAGTTGGATTTGTCATCTTAACCTTAGATTTACGTCACCTTGTCCCTTGGCCCTTGATCTTCCTCACACTACATATGATGCTACAAAGGTCCGATCAGGATGACTTCAGAGGCATTGGACTCCAATCATTACCTTGATAAGATCTGTATGATTAGATCTTCAAGCTATGGCCCCAAAATGTATCGCCTTCTTCCCTAGCCATGAAAAGAGAGAAATCAATCTATAATTAACAAAATCTAGTCTAAATGCAATATGATGCATGTTATGCACTATTCACATTGTTAAATGCAATTATGAGCCTAGGAACTTGCATAAATAGGCATTTTATGCTAAATAAATGTGTCTGCATTACACGACGAAGCAAGTTGGTGTACCCGATCGGAAAGAATTTCTTGAGAAAAGATGTACGCATCTCTCCCCAAGAAGTGATTAGTCCTCCAATCGTGCATAGCAATTGTGCGGCATTGTCCTACAACAAAAATGGGAACATTTTCATGAGGACCACATCTAACCTGACATTTCTTGGTTTAATTATTTCAACAAGTCAGGTAAAATCCTCTAATTGAAGAAAAGGGTATTCACTAACATGGCCATTATAGTGGATGATGATCAAACCAATGACATTTGGTTTTAACTCAAAAGCATCCTTACCTTCTAGGACATAAACCTGCCTATGGGTCTCTGTTGCAGCTGGATTGAGATAAGAGCTTAGAGGCCTAGGCACCTCCGAAGGAGGAGGATTTTGCATTTCCTCCAAGGTATCAGTGATTGCTTTCATTTTTTCATTATACATGGCCATCTAGGCTTGGAGGCAGGTTATGGGGTCAAATCTACAACCTGGTGGAGGGGGTAGGGGAGGATTCCTCCCTCGAGATTTTGGAGTGGGCAACTAGCCATGTTTATGGAGGAGGATGAAGATTCACTTGTTTCTACCCTCCTAAAATTATCAGACAATTCAATAAGTTTAGTT
This sequence comes from Thalassia testudinum, assembly GCA_037157565.1. Classification (NCBI taxonomy): domain Eukaryota; kingdom Viridiplantae; phylum Streptophyta; class Magnoliopsida; order Alismatales; family Hydrocharitaceae; genus Thalassia; species Thalassia testudinum. The sequence continues at coordinate 127,939,881 of JAZHRO010000055.1, forward strand.
TTTGTGACCTCCTCCCAAACATGCTCCACCAGAAGAAGAATTGGGGAGATGAAAAGAGAGAAGGGGATGAGAGAAATGATGCCATATAGGTGCACTTGCTGATATATCAGAAAATCAAGGTCTTAACCTCTAAAGATGACCCTAGACCTAAAGATCTAATTGACCTATTATCGCCACCTATGGAACCATATACAAGCACCGCGAAACCACCTTGCTAGATTGAAAGGTCCTTTGCCCCAGTCTTGGACACCCCATAGTACACAAAAACCCGTATTAGCACATAGGCGCTACACGTAGTTAGTTAGACCTCCAAAACTTAATGAGGTCAAGTTACTACCAGTTTTAATTAAGAGGCTTAGGACAGAAGTGGTCTGGAATGTGAAGGGAATTATTTAAGGGGTAATGCCCAAGTGCATTGATTGAAGAGTGTGTAAATCAAGCATGCAATGGGGAAATCTCCCTAAATTGAAGTTTAGATTGGTGAATGGATTTTAGAATTCCACTCTTTAGTAGTATGGATTTTAAGATTCAAATGAGTTACTGCTTCAACCAATCTCCAGGTTTTTGGAAAATAACTTTCATTGCCCAAGCAATCCTTGTTCAAATTGATTAGTTAATGCATGCTACAATGCAGTGGGCCCCTATGTGGATATTTCTAACTGTGGATGCATGAACCACTTTTAAGATAATGTGAATGTGAGCCAAAAAATGCAACACAATTACTCCCAATCACCAAAATGTAGAATCCACACAAGGCTCAACCACAAAAATAAGAGAAATAAAATTTTTTTTAGTGGAAATCCGAGATCAAATTAGAGGCAAAATATGAGGTCATGGTGGGGTTGAATCAACTTGATTCCAAGACTCCCCAACCATAAATAATTTGATCTCGAATATGAATTATGAGGTGAAAAGATGCATAATAAGCACTTGATTTTAATTCACCACAAATGTAATTGCGTGTTGTGAAAAATCAAAGAATTGAGATTCTTGGATTTTACACATGTGAGTGTGTGGGAAATCAAGGGTGGTGGATGTGATGAAAATCGTCAATCAGTGGATTTTAATCCGCTCCCCTGAGAAATCCCAAGAATAAGCTCTCTTTTTTTAAGTTTTTTTTTAATCTTTTTAGTAAAATTTATGGTGACGAGAACCTAAGTTGCTAAGAGTTATCGGCACCTACCTCCTCAACAATGTGTACAAAGCTCCAAGCTACACCAGTGACTTCATGCTCTCACTCCCACCATGGACTCGTCCACATCTCTGACCTCCTCTACGTGTCTTCTTCCTTGCAACAGGTTCACATGCACAAAAACAAACAAATACCCATGAAGAGATAGGTGGAAAGAAGAGTAATGCTAAAGGAAAAGAGTAGAAATCAAACGTGAATAGTGCCTCCCCGGCAAAGGCGACAGAAAACTTATGCTGAATGGCAAGTAGTGTTATTTAATTAGGTGATATTAACGCTGAAATGAGTTTGGTGGAAGTGGTTAACTACAAGTGATCCTACACAGATTTTTCAAATATATTTAACCTAGACTAAAGTACATTTGAAATTGCCACTTTTATGCCTAAGGTCTAACTCAGGGAGGCGAGCTTAAGGTCCTCAATTTCTACGCAAATCCTAAAAGTGTGTCATTTCCATTCTCTTTTCATGGTTTTGGATTTCTCTGGTTTTAGATTTTTTTGTGATAACTTTGTCCCTGAGGCAGTCCCTCAAAAATAAGTCCTTGGTGACATGCCAACTTTAGTCTAAATAATCTTGCTACATGCGAGATTAGGTACCTGTAAGTCACGAGTTATCTTTTCTCTTTTACAATGTTTTTTGTATTTTCCTAACTATCAAATAAAAGATAATAAATGGAAAATTTGTGGTAATTGAAATAAATTGATATACTTAACATATTTATATATGTACATATGTATGTTTAAGATATATATATCTATGTGTATAAATATATATTCATATAGATAGAGAGAGGGAATAAAAGGAGGATGGGATTGGAAAATGAGATGTAGGACCATGCTAGCTTAACCTATGTCTAGAGAGACATGGTTAACCCTAGTTGTGTCGCATGATTGTGTGGATTGGACATGTGTGCGTGTGTTTGAATGCATGATGTAAGCAGGTTATCGTGTATGCGTTTGCAACTTGTGCAGACACACACGCGGTATGATGCATGCAGAATGGGAAGCATGTGCATGATGAGTGAAAGTGTGAATGTGTATCTCTATGTGTGAGTGAATATGAGTGTGTGTGCATCTATGTGTGTGTGTGTTAATGTGAGTGAGGGCGTTTTTGAGTGAGTGTATGCGCAAGGTGTATGCGTGCACTGTGCGTGATTGCACAATGAGTAAGGTGAGTGAGTGCACGAGTGTTGTGTGAGCGAATATGAGTGTGTGTGAGCATGAGGGTGAGGGGAGAGTGGAGTGATCATGTGCGTGAGGGTGTGCAACTAACAAAGTGAGAAGTGACTCGGTTAGAATTCCTCCAACTGATGAAGGAGAGAACGTGCGGGTGCGGGAGTGTAGCATGCAACCAGTTGGCTGAGGAACTCATCCGATCATTAGTGCCCTAGCCAGTCACTTCGTGCCCACACAGAGGCAATGCACCAGTTAAGTATGGAGTGGAGCCAATGCGTGGAGAGGGAGTGGAATGGGGTGGTGTTTACATGAGTTCGAGGGGTGTTGTCATCGGTTAAGTGAGAAACGAGTCAGTGGCAAGGCAAAGAAAATGAGTCGCAATTGGAACACTGTAGAGAAATAGAGAAAAGAAAGCAAGAGCTTCTAGCTACGTTAATGGCGATCAAAACTAGGGGTGCCGGGTTGGGACTCAACCCAAACCCAGCCCATGGTTTACGAGTTGGGATTTTTCCAACCCAACCAAACCCATTACACTACCGAACCCATCCCAACCCAACTCATAAAAATCATGTTGGTTTGGTCAGGTTGAGCGAGTTGTTGGCTAGTCAAAGGACACAAAACTTATGTTTATCTCGTGCATATTTTCTATGTATTTCATACTTAATAACAAAACACTTTAAACTCATAAATAATTTCTATCTCCTAAAAGAGCGAATAAAATAGGTAGAAATAAAAAAAAACTTGATAGTTGTATAACAGTATTTGCCTCTTTCCCGTAGAAAAGTAAATACATATTATAAGATGATTAACTTATCCATGTAATTTTTTTCAAAGACGTAGGCATTCGAAACATTAAATTAGATGAGAACCTAAATAATTTTTTTCTAGTGAGGAAAAAATTTAAGATATACATGTGGATGTATTTTAATTATGTTTAAACAAAGATTTAGATGAGAAGCTAAATAATGATGTCTAATTCAAGCGTCGAAGTTTGAATGCCTACATTGAAGTTTCAAATAAATTAGGCTAAATTAAGGGAAGGCAGAGGGGGATGATAGTTTAGAGAAGGGGTGGTGGCTATTGGCTATCATGAAGGAGGATGGCCAGTGAGGGGTGGTAGGCTGTGTGGTGGTGGTAGTGGTATGGCTCTAGTGACAGGTTGGGGTGAGAGGAAGGTAGAGAGGATAGCGGTTGGCCGATGAGGGGTGGCAGGCTGTGTGGTGGTGGTGGTGGGAGGAGAGGAAGGTAGAGATGATGATGGATGGCTAGTGAGAGGTTGGTGGGTTGTGTGGCCATGGTGGTGGTGGTGGTGGTGGTGGTGGCTCTAGTGAAGGGAGGTGGTGGCTATCACTAATGTAGAGGAGGAACAAAAGAGGAAGGAAGATGTTAACTTTGAGCAAAAACGACAAGAACAAAGGCGACGAGAAGGGAGCTACGAGAGAGGCTTGTGGCGACAGCAAGAGGCAAAGCTCAATTTTGGGCTTGTGAGTAGGAGAGGGAAACTAAAAAGAAGGGCATGATGGAGAGCACACAAGGAGCAGCAAAAGTGAAATTGAGGGAGCAGCATCTGTTATTTATGTGGATTTTTTTTCTCCTTTCAAATTTAAACAGGGTGGCTTTTTTTTTCTTTAAAGTTTGGAGTGGGGTGGATTTTTATCCTTTGAAATTTGAATATATATACATATATATTAGGTTGAATTGGGTTGTGAGTTGGGTTGGGTTTTTTAGGCCTCAAATCCAACCCATCAAATTTTTTATCAAGTTGGGAAAATCTCAACCCAACCCAACCCGATCTAACTCACAACCCAACCCAATCCAATCAGGTTGGGTTCAGGTTGAACCTGACCCGTGTAGACCCCTAATCAAAAGCGAAACACAAAGAGAGCCACGTCTACCCACTCGCGAATGAGCTAGATGGTGATGGGGCTCACCGTAGTGGTTGCAACCACGAGGAGCTTCTCCTAATTACCAGTGGGAGCTCTCAATTGGTTAGAGGCCTCTAGGATTGGGAGGAAGAGAGGGAGAGAAAAGAAGCGGTCGACATCTGTGACGTGTGTGTGTGTTGTGAGGGTGTGTATGAGTGAAGATGGAGTGTGCTAACCTTGAGAGTGGAGGTGGGGGTGGTAGTTTATGGGTGAGAGGTGAGGTGTGCGGTGCACACAAGTGGCTGGTATTGATACTTGGGGTATTTGTAGGGGAACACTTGGGGTTTTAGGGAGTATATGTGAAAGGGGGATGATGAAATGTGGTGGTACACTTACACATAAATTGATGATTAACCTACCTCTCTCTCTCTTTCTCTCTAAATTATTCACGTATGCAAGTATTTACAAAATGCAAGTGTTGTTACCTAATCTTAGATGTGTAAATCTAGAAAATAGCATAAGATTAACAAATTGTTAGCGTGAATTTCTACGTAATCAATTACCTATTAAAAGACAAATCAGGTAGCACAAGTACTATGGCATAAAAGAGGATGAGAAAAGCTTTTATTTCATTAAATAATTCACAGTAGCTTCATGGATTCAAATGACTGATTCTAGAGACATGCTTAAGAATAATTGATCAAAATAACATAGATGAAAGCTTAGGTGTGATTAAAGAAAGAACTACCTACTTGCAAGGAACATAAAGTGCAAAAAAGAGAATAGAAGACAAATCCTATGAGAGATCGAAGATGAGTGCATTAATGATGCTCCTTGTCAATGTGCAATGGTGGCTGTGGGAGGTCTTTATAAAGGAGAGGAGGGCAGGTGTTTGCACACATAAAAAAAGAGGGATGGGAGTTGAGGTTGCCAACTTTGGTGGAGGGTCTTTAGGGTTGTGTTTGAATGGGTTGGGGAGGGTTGTGGTGTTTGAATTATGTAGATTAAGGTTGTGGGTTTTAGATCCTATGTGGGTTGGGCTAGCCTAGGGTCTAGTAGGTGGAGTGTAATTTGGTAGGTCCTTAGTCTAGTTAGGTGTGTGTTAGTCTAATTGGATTAAGGTAATCCAAATCAGTGTGTGTGTGGATTTGAACCAGTCTAGGTCAAGTCTAATTAGGTTCTACTGAGCCTAATTAGACATGTGTGGGTAGAGATGGACTAATTGCGTCCTGGGTGGATCCAATTGGGTTCAGATGCACTCAATCAAATATGAGTGCACCCAATTGGGTGTGGGTTAACTGATTAGGTTTGGGTAGAGTCTAATTAGGCTACCATGAGCCTAATTAGATTAGCATTAGCCTAATCCGATCCAACTGGGCTTGATTAATTTATGGTTGACCCAATTGAATAAAATTGAGTCAATTGAAGGTTCCATGGACCTAAATAGGATTCTAAGGTGTGGATTAGGAATAGGGATAGTGGATAGGGTTTTTGGATAATGGATAATGGAATTTGGATAATATTATGTAGATTTTGGCCTAAAGTAGGGAAATTCAGGATTAGGGATATAGATATCCCAAGTGGAGGATAAGGGTAGGAATAGTATGGATAAGAACATGGATAACATTATCCATGTTTTGGGTTCTAGGCTAATTTAGCCAAATAGGAGGGTGGCTTAGGGATAGGAGCAATGATAGGACTATCATAGGGAACTATGGATAGCGATAAGGTTATCCTAAGTTCTTCTGCTCCTCTTTTTCTACATTAATTCATACAAGTAACCTAGTCTAACTCTTTCTTTCTTTCTATGTCCTCATTCTTCTTTATTCCAAGCTTTATTCCAAGCTCCTGCTCCAGCTCTGCTGCAACTCCAACTTTTATCCAGCTTTTATTCAATCTAAGGATCTCTTGAGCATCTTATTGTCCGAAAATACAATTATCCATTAACTAGCATGGTAAAATAACATTATTCTACAAACAGCTAAGTAAAATAGTTATGATGTGAAATATGTACCTTATGCATGTATTATTCATGAGTTAAGCTAGGATCTAACTTAATTTAGGTTAATTAAGTCCTATGATTGTTGCACAATCATACCCCATACCTAAATATTTCTAGTCCCTAGCAAAACCAACATATAAAAATCTCACAAAAAAAGATGTGAAAACCAAATACACAAATTTTCATTTATTTTTAAAAGAAAAGTGAAAATATACTCTCTTTTTTTTTATGTATATATATCTATATATACTTTTATTGTAAAACGAGTTGTTAAGAAATCAAGCGAGTTTGAATCAAAAATCTTAATACGATTTTCACCAACGAAAGAAATTACGGATAAATCCTTAACGACAAAGGCTTCAACAACTCTTGAGTATCGACTCAGATTCGGACCACCCAAATCAAATCAAGAACCCTATTAGCCCATAGACTTGGGTCGCGAGGGTAACTTTCCCTGACTCATTCAACCCACCCAAGATTTGAAGTGAATGTGGGAAACAAGCATCTTGTGTGTGAAATAGTTTGACTCATCATAAAGGACATCTAAATTCACTTGTAGTATTCAATAAAGCTTAGAATATTTATAGGCTCTCACATGGACAATCCATTCTTTGGTTAAGCCATTCTAAGATTTGGTAGCTTTCACCTCACCACTTTTCTACCCCAAGGTCAACACTCTAGGTGTATATCTCCCTAATAGGTTTCCTAATATGTCTGTATTTTTCAAAAATCTATAGGTAAACACTCATTTGTAGCGAGGTATTTTTATTTATTTATGTGGTTGAAAGGGGTAGCATCCATATGTAGTGAGATGCTTTTATTTATTTGGTGGAGGAATTTGCATCCATTTGTAATGAGGTGCATTTCATTTGTCGAGGTTAATGGAATAAGGCTAAATTATTTTTTTCCTTCTCATTTTCCATTTTCTCAATTTTTTATTTTTTCGAACTCTTTTTTCTAGGTGAGTGGCTCTCCTTCATTAAATCTAAATGCATACCCTACAAACAAGAACAATCCTAACAACTAGAGATACGACAAAAGTCCTTTAGATCTTTTGCCCTAAGACTAAATTTTATTGACTACTAAGGATTCAATAAGGTCATTCAAGAGAGAAGTCAGTGCATAGTGTAATTGAGGATGCTTGGGACTCAAAGACTATTCAAATCAAAGGGTAGAAAGATAAGTCATTCACTTATCACCCTTTTTGACTTAATACTTTAAACCTTTTCAGATCCCTATAAAAACTCGAGCAAACATGACCAAATTTAGGTAAATGCTCGAAAATTAAGTCTATTAAGACCTGAAGAGTCTAGGTGGAAAGACTTTGTTCTGTATTTCCTAATGTCGGTAGTTCCATAGAATTAAGAATTCTTGACTCCTAACTTAAATGACAAAAACAATGCTGAGGCGAACAACAAATGTGCGTTACTCAATAAATATCAATTTTTTTTTTAAAAGTCTTCTGATATGGGCCTAATGCCCCAACTCCTTCTCTCGCACATAGAAGCTGGGGATCTTCATGGATTGTAGTTAATGAAGATTCTACTTTGTTCAGATAGGGCCTTAGTGATGAACCTGGATGCAGCCTGCATGTGTCGAGGCTAGTGGCGAGGAATGTGGTGGTCGAACGGTGGCAAACGTCATCGAAGAAAACAATGACAATGATGAAGACCTAAAATAAGAAAACAACCTCTCAGCCCAAATTATAGCGCTTAAGGCCTTCGCTGGAGATTGTGGAGTGTGGCATCAGTGTGTATTTGATGAATTATTGCCTGAGGCAGCAAGGCAAAGTTGGTGAAGGTGCTGGCGAGGTGTAGTGTTGGACCAAAGGTTGGAGTGGTCGAAAGCCCAAATAAGTGGAGAGCTTTTGGTCCCTAAGGTGGGACAGAGGTTGTGGAGGTGTGGTTGAGTGGTTTTGTGGCATGTGGTGTTGGTGCGAGCTCGCCGGAGCTCATGCTAGAGGTGTGGAAGATAGTGGTGGAATGGCAGCAGCAGTGGCCAAAATTAGAGTCTAGGGGTGTAGAAAGTGTCTAGAGAAGGAGAGGGAGAGAGTAGGGACCTTATCAAGGGGAGAGGAGGTGAGGTGCGCTCGACATTGACTAGCCAGACGCAAGGAAGACGAACTCCGATGAGGGAGAATGGCAACGATGAAGGCGGAGGAATCTCTTGTTGTGGCCATCAAGGAACGAAAGAAAGAGAGGGAGATGGTGGACCGTCCAATTTGGTGATTGGATGGCCTAAGGATGGAGAAGGAGACAATAACCAGAGCTGTGATCGGAGGTGGTTGGAGGAAGAGTGGAAGAGTTGGCTAGAACCAGGCTAGTTTTGACCGTGGATTCTCAGGGGGTTTATATAGAGCTTAATCATGCCTTCAATTGGCTCAAATCGGTGAGTTTGCTCACGAATTTGGCAAGTTTAAGAACTATGCATCACAAGCTCAGTGGCAATTCTAGAGTTAAAATCAGATCTTAAGATCAATTCTAATTGATAGAGGAAGATTTGAAGATCAATCCTTTCAATTTTGGAGGATTTGTAGGTGAATTGGGGAAGATTTTCTAAATCAAAGGATTCGGGATTTGGGTCTTAGTCTCTGATTAGGAATCCTGATGAAATCAGGCTGAAGGGGGTCTCAATGTGAGGAAGATGAGAAAGTAGGGGTCTCTTTGTAAGGAATGAAGAGTTCAGGGGTTGTAGGTGATAGATAAAGAATTTTGGACTGAAATGCAAACTTGGTCGAGATGGACTCTATTTTGGCTCAAATTTTGGTGTTAACCTAATTTGGACCCAAGGAATCTAATGGTAAACTTGTATTTGAGTTTTGACCATGTTTTGGCTAGGAAAATTGCACAGGAGCCCAAATCAAAGCAAATTACCGTCTGAATCTCTATTTTTGGTCAAAATGGGTTCAAATGGTCAAAGTGTAGGTACCAATCCTCTTAGAATATTTTTCAATGATTTTTAAGAGGTTTATATTGAATTTATCTTGACCATAACCCTTTCAATTTAAGTATGGCCTATAATTAGGATTTTTATTACTATTTTCATCCTCAAAATGCGTGAAGCCCTGATTTAGTTAGTGTGAGCCCCTTCATGGATATTAATGTTCATTTGACCTTAAATTAACCCCTGATCAATCCCTTGGTTAATCTACATTTGTGATGAGTTGGTAAAATAATAGAATTAACCATGTTTTCTTATCTTCTTAGATCAGCTTAGTATAGAATTATGATAATCAGATGATTATTTAGGAGTATTTGTCACTAAATTTCTACTAATTCTAGTTAGTTACGATGACTGTTGGTGTTACCATTATATCCCCATGCCTAACTTTTGCTAGTCCCTAGCAAAATTCTATGGACCAAACTAGATCTCTAAGTAGATTTTAACCATCATGATGCCTTACTGAGTTGCATCTCTAGAATTAGATCAAAATACCAGCAATAGACTTGAGGTACTTAAGTACCAACTAAGATCTAGACTTGACTAACCTTAGCATTGGGTCTACCAAGAAGGCTTCTAAGGCCCGCAAAAACTGCTTAGAGGTTTGTTGACCCCAGCGGTTAAAGCACCCATGCATATACGTAGCAAGTCCAGGTTCAGTTTGCCAATGCATTTTTTATAAGAGAGATAGAGAAGGATTCTTACTTTGAGAGTTTTCCTTCTTTTCATTTTATATTCCCTTAAATCCAACATCGAATTGGCTCTAAACACGGTATGTATTGGATTTCTTGTCCCCACCATCAATCCTCTAAGGGTCCTTGGCTTTCGATGCTTCGAGATAGCACCACCCATAGCAACCCCCAGAACCCTGGCTTTCGACACTTTGGGAGAGTGCCACCCATGGCATTCTGTAGTAAAATTCAGGCCCTGACAATCAACATTTCGGGATAATCTTGCCCATGGCACCTGAACCAGCATAAGGTGCTTATGTGCTTCTGGTAGGATATTTGGATATCCTAGAAGACAAGCACCAAGGAGAAGATATGTTATTACACATCTTTGAGGGGAGTATTTTTTATTCTGCCTCTTCGCACTGGTAACTCATCTAATCAACTTGTGTCTTCGAGCTGCTCCTAAGCTAGATCTTCAGGAAAACATTTTCAGAGCATAAGACTTTTGGCATTATTCTTCTTCATGCATACTGAACCAGACAAGTGTATGACTTTTGGATGCTTAGGTTACCAAGTCCCGCAAACCAAAGGGTAGGCAACGGGGTCGAATAATCCTTAAGTCTTAGTCTTAATACATCAGCATCGAAGTAATCTAGATCTTAACAAATATGTGACTATCTAAGCCCTAGAATAGGCCCAAGAGGCCTAAGGTCAGTATCCATCACTTATCTACTAAGATTTTCCCCTTCAGGTCATAATTCATCATTTGATCCAGCTTGGAACTTGGGTAAGTTCCATACTCAAATACAGGGACTATCACTAATAATTTTTCTATTGTTTACTCCTTTTTCTTCCTCCTCAAGAAAGATTTTTCATTCAGTTTACAAAATTGTCCTCCACTTTTTCTACTTCTTTTTTTATTAAACTGCTCCATGAATTGAATTTCACAGTGTTTTGCACTTTAATGCCCCCCATGCCTAAAATTTGTAATGTCTTCATTATAAATTAGGTGGGTTCGAGTTCAACTTAGATCGTACATTAGAACATGTTTAGGTGGGTGGCAAATAGATTGGGATGATTGTTGAGGATGATTTCAATCTTTGATACAAATATTGGAGGTGGAGTCACTGTTCTAATGGACAAACCCTAAAGCGCAATATGACTTCAATTTAGAGATAGGTCAGAAGGGCCTTGAATTTTTCAAAATGATGGGTTTCCTCCCATTAAGCACTAAGTTTAACGTTATCAGCTGGGGGCAATGTGGCTTAGGGAGAATGGAGATCAAAAGATACCACAACCAGATTCAAATCAGTGAGTTTGAGGAACGGTTTCAATCTCTGATCATTCACAACAAATGGTTCTGAGTCATAGCTGAATCCATTGATTTAGACAGCTACATTTTTGAAGATTCTTTGGATGAGAAATGGTTCGATCCATTTTGATCTTAGCTATTCTAGGAAGAACTTGAGCTTGCAATCAAAGAGGAGCACTTTCTAACCAAGACAGAATTATTTCGTGAGATGTGCTTGTCATGGAAGGCTTTGACCTGCTCATTGTACATACATGAGTTCTCATACACATCATTGTGTAACTCCTCGATCTCCCTCATTTGTAATCGATGGTGGATTCTAGCCTTCATGAGATCTAGATTGCATTTCTGTATTGCCCAGTAAGCCTTATGCTCCATCTCTATAGGAAGGTGACATGCATTCCCATACATGTGTCTAAATGGAGACATCCCTAACTGGGTCTTATGGGTGATCCTATAGGCCCACAAGTCTTTCGGAATTCTGGTGGACTAGTCCTTCCTATTAGGCCGAACAGTGACCTAAAGGAATTTCTTGATCTCCCGATTGGATAGCTTAGCCAATCCATTGGTCTGGGGGTGGTAAAGAGTCAAGATATGATGCGACACCCCGTACTTTTTCATCTGGGATTGGAAGTGCACATTTGCAAAGTGAGACCCACCATCGTTGATGATGGCTTTAGGAACCCCAAATCTAGAAAAGATGTTCTCTTGAATGAACTAGAGAATAACTTTATCATTCATTCTTGTGGGCATGACTTCAATCCATTTTGAGATGTAGTCAATATCAGGTAAAATGTAATCGAAGCCATTAGATCCGGGAAAGGGTCCCATAAAATCAATATGTCAAAGATCTCTTACACGATAATCAGATTCAAGGGCATCATATCGCATGAGCCCATGTTGCCGAGGGTCTAACAATAGACACATTCCCTACAGTAGGATTATGCATCTTTAAACATAATAGGCCAAAAGAACTCATAGTGGAGCATCTTCACTACGATTTTATGCCCAGAGTAATGGCCACCATAGGCTTGGTCATGACAGAAAGAGATGTTATCATTGACCTTGTCGTCGAGAATGCATCATCGAATTACTTGGTCATTACGGATGTGAAATAGATAAGGATCTTCCCAGACATAGTACTTGGCATCGAAAATTAGCTTGCCTCATCGAGAGGTTGCCCAATTAGGTGGAACTTTCCCCGTAACTAAGTAATTCACGATATCAGCAAACCAGGGAAGTCCATTAATGGCCAAGAGATGCTCATCTAGAAAATGCTCGGTAATAGGTTCGAACAGATCAATGATCGAAGAAGGCATGGAAAATGGTCAGCTACCACATTCTGCTTTCCCACCTTGTCGTGAATTTCGAGATCAAATTCTTACAACAGCGACATCCATCGGATTAATCTAGGTTTCGCGTCCTTCTTCGTAAGCAAGTACCTCATCATAGTGCAATCCGACAGATGATGACGTAGGATCCCAGGAGGTATGATGTGAATTTCTCTAGATCGAATACAACAGCCAGCTGCTTTTTCTCAGTAATCATGTAATTACGTTGAGCCTCAACCAATGTCTTACCGGCGTAATATATTATCACCGGTTTCCCAGCAATTTCTACCCCAGCATTGCTCCTACTGCGTAGTCAGATGCATTGCACATGATCTTGAAGGGTTGAGACCAATCAGGTGATTGTAGGATTAGAGCTTGGTTAACTCAGTCAAGCAAGATTTCAAATGCCTGAATGCACTTACTTGTCATCTCGAAAGGTGTGTCCTTTAAGAGAAGATTCTTTAAGGGGCATGTGATTTTGGAAAAATCAAATACGAATCATCGATAAAAACTGACGTGCCCCAAAAATGACCTGATGTCTTTAACCGAGGAAGGCACAGGTAATTTAGAAATCAAATTCACCTTAGATCCACTCATTGATACGAGGTATCCAAGCACAATGCCCTTAAGAACCATAAAGTGGCTCTTTTCCTAGGAGAGAACTAGCTTCACTTCGTTGCATCTTTGGTGGATCTAGACCAAGTGCATAAGGCAATCATCAAAAGATTCACCAAAAATCAAGAAGTCATCCATGAAGACTTCAAGGTATTTACCTACCATATTAGAGAATATGGCTATCATGCACCGCTGAAACGTGGCAGGTCCATTGCAAAGCCCAAATGGCATCCTGTGGAACATGTACGTACTGTAGGGGCAAGTAAAGATGGTCTCTTCCTGATCTTTGGAATGGATTGCCACTATCTAGGAAATAGAAGAATCGATTTTCCACCAGTTTCTCGAGAATCTGATTACTTAACAGGAGCAGGAAATGGTCTTTCTTTGGGGAGGTATTCAATTTCTGATAGTCTATGCAGATTCTCCATGAGTTTGCAATTCAAGCTGGGATAGTTTCTCCAGATTCGGTCGTAATCATGGTGAGCCCTGCCTTTTTATGCACAACTTGGATAGGGTGCACCCAGCGGCTGTCAGAGATAGGGTAGATGATTCCTACTTCGATCGACTTGATAATCTCTTTTTCCATGACCTCTTGTAGATTCGAGTTCCGTCTTCTCTGTATTTCTTGAGATGGTTGTGAGCACTCTTCGGTATAGATATGATGTGTGTAATAAGAGGAACTAATTCTAATCAGGTCATCTAGAGTCCATCCAATGGCTCTTTGATGCCGTTGAAGGATAGAAATCAGCTTGGTTTCCTGATCAGAAGTGAGTTGAGAGTTGATAATCACAGGAAAAGTTTGATTTGAACCCAAAAATACGTATTTCAAATGATTGGAGAGGGGCTTTAATTCAAGCACTAGGTTATCAGCAGCGGGTGGGGGTTTAGGATTGGCCTCAAAAGATAGGGTGGAAGCTAGGGATAGATCTATATCAGCTTTGGGCTTCTCGATCTATGGGTCAAGATCTTCTTATGGTTGAGGTTCTAGGAAAATTAGGTTTTCCACTATAATTGGGTCCTCAACCAAAGAACTAATGTTGCAAACTTCTTCGATTGCCCCACAGTTTATTCCTTTCTGGGCCTTAAAGATATCGATCCCCAATGTCTTATTCCCAAATTTCAACTCGATCTAGCCCTCCTCGCAATTGATATTCACCCAAGTTGTGGCTAAGAATGGTCTACCTAAGATGATCGGTGTGTCTCAGATTTTCAGGAGTATCCATGTCTAATACAATGAAGTCCATCAAGAAGTAGAAATCTTGTATCCTAACTAGAACATCCTCAAGAACTCCTCTTGGGGACTTTCTTAATCTGTCAGCCAACTGTAGAGTCACCTTAGTCGGTTTGAGCTCAGGTTCCTCAAAATGACCTAGTAGGGTTGTGGGGATCAAATTTATGGATGCTCCTAAATCCAATAAAGCTCAATCGAACTCTAGGTTGCCTATGTTATAGGAGATTAGAGGGCTGCCAGAATCTTTCACCTTCTATGGGAGTTTGCTCAAGATTATAGAGCTGCTTGCTCAGACAACACAACCGGACTCCCGTCTTTGTTTCGCGGCCTACGCTTTAGTGTACATAAGTCCTTCCGAAATCACACATAAGTCGGTGCATAGCAGATCACATCCATCAAGGGGTTGTTTACTTGGACTTGTTCAAAGAGCATGACCAAGTCTTCCTTAAGTGCCATGGGTTTGAGTTTCTTGTTTCCTTTAGTCAAGGCCTTAGGAAATTGAACCTCTGTTGGTTCCTCTAGAATTTGTTCAGGCTTTGGATCTGGGACAAGTGTGTCCTGGATGACCATCCTAAGGGTAGGCTCTAAACTACCAGGGATAGAGTGGCTAGGATAAGGTGGATCCTGAGTCATTTTGCCACTACGTGTAGTAACAGCGTTTAGGCCTACCTGCTTTAGGTTCAAAGTTGGCATGAGTGGTGGTTGCTGGTGATATCCCACATATGATGTGGAAGGCTCCATCCTATCTGAGGATGGTGCAGAAGGGGCTTGATAGACATAATGAGCTTGGCCCTAATTTGGGTTCATAACGCACCTTTGGTTCGGCACGTTATTCAGATTCAACAGAGGTTGGGAAGGAAGTGCACCCAACTGGCAAGTCCCAGCCATCTGTGTGAGTTGATTTCGAACCTTTGTGATCTATTCCATGTGCTATTTTTGCATAGCTGCATTAGTCTTTTGTATATCAGCCAGGGCCTACAAAATCAAGCTCATTTATCTTCCTTGGTTGGCCCAGTTTGGAAATTTGGGTTGGGCCTAGGCTGAGTGAGCTGATATGGTCACAGAGCTTGTGGTCGAGGTTGGAATTGAGGTCTCAAGTTCTGATTATTTCTCAACCACGTAGAATTCTGATGATTGTAACATCCAAGGTTATATGAGTTGGAGAATGGATCATTCTAGATGGTGTGGAGATCCTCACAGGTCTAAGGAACTCTAGACTAATCAGAGTACGAGGGTTCAGAATTCCCCCAACTAGAATAGGATGGTTTGGAGTTTCCTTTGAAACCATGATCAAATGGGTTTGGATACGTGTCCATCCTCTGATATGTGTGGAGGTGGATGTTATGCATAGCCTCCATACCTAAGGGCGGCTGTGCATGCATGTTTTCCTATGAAGAGGTGGCTCTCTATAGATGTCGAGTCAATTCGTGCACCTTCTTCTCGATGATGGAGGCCTTATCCAAGAGACTGGCCACCAACTTTAGGTTGACGGATAGGGATAGGCCTCGTGTCTCACATGCCACTCTCATGTTTGTCAGTGGGCGGGTGGTTGTCCGGTCAAACAAACCCATAGACTCATTATTTATGGAGTTCTCACATATGTTCTTGAGAATCTCTTAAACGGTGTCTTCATGTTGACCCATGATGTTGCCACCATAGGTTGCATTGACAAATAATCTAATGTCCTCACGGAGTCCCTGGTAAAAAGATTGGACTTGTTCCCATTTTCAAATTACATGATGAGGGCATTTCCGCATGAGATCCAGAAAGTGGTCCCATGCCTCATGAAGTGGTTCTCCTGCATTCTGCATGAAATGTGTGATCTGGTGCCTCAAGGCATTAGTATGACCAATTGGGAAAATTTTCTTCAGGAATTCAAATTGGAGTTCCTCTCATGTGTTGATCGGTCGAGTCATGGTTGACACCAAAAGGGCAGCCTTGTCCATAAGTGAGAAGGAGAACATCTTCATGTGCAGGATGTCTCAGTTCTGAACAGGTGGTCAAAAGGACTTGGCTAGATGTTTTAGTTGTTTGATGTGCTGGAAGGGGTCTTCAGAGTTCAACCCATGAAATTTGGGGATCGTGTTGATTAGATTCAATTTTAATTCAGTGTTAAGCCCTTCAGTCGAGATTTACACCCTGGGTTTGATCGCTATTGCTGCAACATTGTAGTGATCTCACATCTGCAGGTGCTCTGGGGGATTCATGAATGCATGGAATAAATCCGTGCGGCGCAGTAATTGATTGTAAACATTGGGCACTTCTTGTTTCTCCATGGAGGTAGATGATGGAGAGCCAGGCTCGAATGTAGAAGGGTCGGAAGAGATCTCGATCTGCTCGGATGGGAACCCAAATAATTTGATCGGGACTTGACCCTGACGAGAGTGAACTGCTAATTAAGGTCTCAAGACTGGTCTTAAGGACCTCCTCCCATACATGCACTATGGAATTAGATGTGGGACAGAATGTGTATTAGACCCAAGCGAGGCACCCAACAAGGTTGGGTGACTAAGTTTGAGGTAGATGGACCTCTAGATCAGAAACTCACACACCCAAGAATTACTTGGGCAGCTAGGAAGGCAAAGTCTCGCAATGACCCCTACACGATAGAGTGTCCCCATGGGTTATTGGGTTTCCCCTACCTGACCTTCCTTGTCAGAGAGATTCAAAGTAGACTGGAATGTGTGAGGTTGACTCCTAAGTCTACCAGTTTTAATCTTGCTTGTCCCTTGAATTTCACTTGAACTTGAAGTTAATTTGATTTGTGACCTAATTTGGTGGTTAGTTGATTCATAAAGTCAACCAACTTCACCTGACCTATCTAATGTTGAGGATGAGGGTTTTGGTCAAGAACCCAAATCACCTTGAATTGGTTTGCACACAAGTTGTTAGGACCCAAATTTTAATAATCCAAGTGATTATAGAACCTTGATTTTAGGGTCCACTTGATTAGATGAATTAACCCAAGGGCTTGGGTAGCACACAATGTGGGAATATATTTCCTTTTAAAGTAGGAAAGTGTGTACTTCTGGAACCCTAATGTGGAAACCCTAGATTGGCACTTTTTCCAAGTCCAATTCTTTCAATGATGGTACCTTGGGCTCAATCAAGAAGATGAATAACCCAAGGAACCTTATGTCCCTAACAGTTGCAAGTATCAGGATGGGGATCTCTAGTCAAATAAAATTAAATCAGAAAACTTGAATGATGATTATTATGTAAATAAGGTAAGTCAGTCTTAATTGATTTCTTTTTCAATCTTTCCAAGAGAGGAGCTTAAAGAAGGAGGGAATGTGATTACTTGCCCCTGGTGTGGTTGCTTGAGCAATCGATCTTTAGGTTCACCTACAACAACACAACAAACAATATATAGCAAGTTAAAATCAGATCAGAAAGTATAATTAGTGACTGAAGTGCACGTTGCTCCCCGGCAACGATGCCAAAATGTTGAGCAGTAATCGTTGTTGTTTAGAGAAACATGTCATAGTATAGTTACAAAAATTGAATCGACATTTAAATTTGTAATGCTTGAAAAACATGTGAGTTCTGAGGTCATTTGCAAGGAGCAAATATTGCAATTCAATCCACTAATCAAATGATATAAATGAACAAAATAGTCAACAATCACAAATAATGATATATGCAATTAATACTCAATCATAAAGATATTCAATAAAGATCCAAATTGTACCTCAAGAGCCAATAACAAAAATATAAAGAGAAGCCCAAAAATGGTGGTTGAAACCACCAATTAAGCCCCTCTAACACTTAGTAAAATCCTCAACTCAAAATTAGATCTCAAAGCCAACAGTAACCAAATCAAAGTCACAATCAGACATCAGGGAGAAGCCTTAGACGGCTTAAGTCTTAGCTCCAAAGCACTCAAAATTCACCTAAGTGTTTAGGCATGTTTCTGATAAACGCCAGTTTATCATCATTCTTATGCCCTAAAACTAATCCAACTCTTAGGGTTTTAACTCCATAAATGGGTTTTTGAGCTGCATTTAGGAATTTAATTAGGATAGGCATGCAATACAATGTATTGTATTTTTGATATGGTTATCTATGTCAGGGATAGGCAGAATGCCAGATCTCGCATACCTTGGCACTCAGGAAGGCAAAAGATGAAGAAGAAGCTCCTATCAGCTAAATCCAACTCATCCCAACTGGATCCCAGCTAAATCCAACTCATCCCTACTAGATCCTAGCTTATTCTAGCTGGATCAACTCATCCCCAGCTCCATTCATCTCATCTTCGCTGAATGGTAGCTCAAGCTAGTTCACCTCAACTCCATTCAGCTCACCTCAACTAGATGGTAGCTTAAACTAGCTCAAGTAAGTTGATCCCAGCTCCATTCCAGCTCCTCTGGCTCAAAATAGTTCACTGCAAGCCTAACTTGACTTTGACTGGCTACTACCATCAACTAGCTAGACCTAGTCAGCTGAAGATGACCTTATCCAACTCAAGCCAACTCAAGTCCAGCTCCCAGAGACTCAACTCAGCTCAACTTAGTTGAGCTGAGCTACTTGACCTAAACTAACTACTCCAGCTACCTAGGTAATCCCAGGGAAAACCAAACCCAACTCACCACACCTCATATTAGCATAAGCCAACACATATTGGCTTAGTAGCTAGCAAAGAACTAGCAAGCTAAGCCAGTTGAGGTAGCTCCCTATAGTTCTTTTTAGCAACCATCAACTCCAGTGCAACTCAAGGTAGCTCCCTCCACCTCTTCTCCAGAAAAACCCTAGCTCCCCCTACCTCCTACCCTACTCTCTAATAGCTAAGCTAGCTTAGCATAGCTAGGTCTACCTCCATGGCACCAATACCTAACCCTAAAACCCCACCTAACCTAAGCTCCACCAAGTAACCCACCAAGTCCACTTGAGTCCACCTACTTCTACCCATGTTGGTGCCAGCCAACATACATCCCTTCAACCCACACCTCCACCAAAGGACACCAAAAGTGGAGCCAAAAGCCACCTCCAACCACCTCCCTTTTGGCACCATTTTTTCCTCCAAAAACCCTTCCATCTCAACCATCCATCCACCCTTAAATGCCATCACCACCCTTCATTTTTCCTTCCAAAAACCACCTTCTAGGAGACCCATTTTGGCACCTGTTGAATGGTAGATGACTACGCTATCAGAGTTAGTTTTGAAAACCTATCGTTGTAGTTTGAGTAGCAAAGAAATCCATTCAACAAATAAAATTTATACTGAAAAATCTATAAAGAAATCCCAGGTCGAACATAGGAAGGCTACGTTGATCAAAATTCGCAATTATATTTTTGTGATTTTTTTGTTTAAAGAGCAGAATAATCATAATGGAATCAATATAGACAATAAGAGAGAGAGAGAACATTCACTTGATATTGCAAAATATTTTTACAACTAAGAAAGCGAGAAATGATTGCACTAGAAAGCAAGAAATTATTACAACTAGAAAGGAGGAAAGTTCTACTATAGAAGGTAGTAAAAAGAATGGGAGAGAGAAGTTATCCTCCTCGATAATCGCTTGGAGGATGAGCCGGATGGGACAATGCCTGGAAGACGAGGAATGGAGTGGAAAGGAGGACAAAGCAGGAGGAATGGGAACGAGGCAGCATGTCGTTGTCGTGGGATCCACTTCCGGAACGGGGGCAGAAACTTTATTTTAGCTCTTGAGGAGCATCCTGGGTGTGGGAAAAGCTTCTCTTAAACTTTGGAGAGGGAGAGAGGAGAAGGAAGGGATGAGAAATCCGTATGGTAGGGGTCTCCTTTTATAGTTGCAAGGAGTGGGGGCATTTTGGACATTACAACATTAAAAACATTAATTAAGGACCTTTAGTGACGGATAAATCTGTCACTAAAGGCCTGAACGTGGCTAACGTGCACCGCTGTGCACGCCCGCTCACCTTTAGTTCTCTTCAACACTCACGCACGTTTTTGCGTGCTTAGCTGTCCGATCAAGAGATCGGACGGCTTAAACCTACCCTCGCTAGCGCCGCGTGCCCGGGTGCGATCGGGAATTTATACTGCGTGTCTGATCGCGCGTGGGCACTACTGGTTGATCTGTGCCGCTGAATGCCCATCGCACGGCTCCAATTGTGCACCCGAGCATAGTAGATGCGGGCTCGAAAGCGCGTCGCATGCTCGCATAGCACGCTCGACCGCTATGTTGAGCGTGAGCTTATGTTGCCCGGAGAGTTTTGTGCGTGTGTGCGACCGACCGTTGGATGAGCATCTGACGGTGGAAATTCATCGAACGATGAAGAAGAGAAGTGGAGGTGGGTCTTTGGGGTCGATCAGGCAGCTGAGATGGCACCACGTGGCACCATCTTGGCCGTCCAACCTTCTGAATGTTGTAGATGATGCCGCAGGTGTCGAATTGGGCTGATTTTTGCACCATTAGGTAGCGATCGATGATCCGAACCCATCAGTGGGGTCAGACTTGTCATCTGAGGTGCAGATTAACATCATCTTGGCCCTTGCTATTTAGGGTTCCTCGGTCTCTATCTGGTGCTACGGATGTCCGATCAGGGCGATCTTAGAGTCATTGAACTCCAATCATCGCCCTGATCAGATCCCTACGGTTGGATCTTCGATCCGAGACCCCGATTAAAATGTTACCCTATCCATGACCATAAAAAGGAGACAATTACTATACAATTTATACAACTTGATCTAAATGCATGATTATGCATGTTATACACTATTTACAATGTATATTGCTAATGTGACACTAAGAACATGCATTAATAGACATTTTAGGTTAATCAGATGTATGCACATCACAGCCCCATGCCTATTTTTTGGTAGTCCCTAGCAAAGACTACATGCTATTTATAAAAGAATTAGGTTAGATTACTCGGGTACAAATCATTTTCAATATTAAGAAATTTTTTACTTAGGACCTGAACTTTCAAAGAAATAACAGTGCTCGGGTATCTACCAAAATGCAGACCGCCTCAAGCTCTCGCCTTATTCAAAGAAAAATCTCTTTTCTCTTTTTCTTTTTTTCTAATTCTTTTGGATTTTTGAGTTTAGGGTTTTAGAGTGGCTTTCTATGGCCACTCAACCTACCCAAGATTTAGTGGAAACCCTAATTTCTGAGATCTTTTTATGAATGTGATAGACTCGTTGATCGGCAATCAGAACGGACTTTGGGTTTCTACACCTCTAGGTGACCTTAAAAAGATAGTTCTGCTTAAAGGTGTATCTTTACGACTGGTAGCTTTCTCCCTACTTTTATTTTTATGGGGTCAACACAAGGGTGAGTCCAGTGTATATCTCCCCAGCTTATTCTTCTTCTCTGCTTCTTCCTAAGTGTTTTGGAAATTTTTAGTGCATTTCTTGAGCTGAGTTCTGGATAACCGGTTGATGAGATGTTACCACCGACAACTTGCCAGCCATACTCATGCGGCGAAGTGTACCTTATTTCTTTTGTTTCTTTTTCTTTTTCTTTTTCTTTTCTTTTTGATTTTCTTTTTCTTTTTAAGTAGGTGGTTTCCCTGGTCTAAGATTTACCTAAAGGCAGCAAGAAGAGAGTGGTCCAGTGTATGGGCTCTAGAAAACCTACCTATGGGCTATTACCCACAATAACTTGCCAGCCATATCACCCTAGAAGGTTCATTAGCTACCCAATTTTTGTTAAAACCGTCGAACAACGAGTCAGTGACGAATAATGTCTAGATGCTTAGACTTAAAGTTCCCTCAAATAAGAGGGCGAGTTGATAAGTCGTGTACTTATCACCCAAACTTATTTACTCAAATTAAAATAGAATTCATGATGGTAAGGACTCAATAACAAATCCACATTTTAGTGGATACCTGGGCTGATTAAGCCCAAAGGCCTAAAGGGTCATAGTGTTCAGATCCTACTGTAACATTTCCTAAGATTAAAAGGTCCTAATGTCCAAGTATTCCTTCCTAAGTCAAATTTTATTTTTATCTATATATAAGAAGAGAAATAGAATTTACAAGAATTTCACAGAGCTGACAAAATGTTTCAGAAATGAATCCACCCCCCCATGCCTAGCTGATGCAATGTTCTCATTGAGAATAAAAGACATGAAAGGAAGGGTAGAGTGCGGAAGATATCACTTGAATATGAAGCTCGGGTCAGCTCTAACTCAGATTGTACAACCGCTGAGTCTAATTCCATTAGCTAGGCGAAGTCTAACAAAAGAAGTCACAACATGGCTAAAGCATCCGTGTCTGTGACAGGTTCTGGAATAATACAGTCAATAACGGGCTTCAGACGTTGACCGTTGACTCTGAATGAATTACCCATCTTCGGTTCAGAGATCTGAACAACTCCATTTGGAAATATTTGATCGATAATGAATGGGTTGTTCCATTTTGAACTAAGATTGTTAGGAAAAAGCTTAAGTTGAGAATCGAATAGCCAGACCTTCTAGTTCAGCTCAAAGCTCTTTCGGGAAATCAATTGGTCATGTAGAGCTTTGGTCCAAGACTTGTAGATCTTGGCATTCTCATACACATCATTTCTAAGCTCCTCCAACTCAGATAGTTGGAATTTCCTGGTCTTCCCAGCTAAACTCAGATCTAGATTGCATTGCTTGATTGCCCAAAATGCCCTATGTTCAATTTCTATGGGTAAATGGCACACCTTTCCATACACAAACCAAAATAGAGACATGCCAATGGGCATTTTATATGCCGTACGGTAGGCCCAAAGAGCATCCTCAAGATTTTGAGCCCAGTCTTTGCGATCAGGCCTAACCATTTTCTGCAGAATATTTTTGATCTCCCGATTGGAGATCTCAGCCTGTTTATTCATCTGGGATGGTAAGGTGTAGAGATTCTGTGACTAACCCCGTATTTTGCCAATAAATTATGGAACTGGGCAATAGTGAAATGAGAACCACCATCACTCATGATGTTGCTCGGAATTTTGAACCTGCTGAAGATGTTCTTCTTGACAAAATTGATGACCACCTTGTGGTCATTGGTTCGGGTGGGAATTGCCTCGATCCATTTGGACATGTAATCAACAGCGATAAGAATGTACTGATGTGCAAATGAAGGGAAGAAGGGTCCCATGAAATCAATGCCCCAAACATCGAAGATTTCGACAGGAAGAATCAGGTTTAGGGGCATCATATCTCTCTTGGTTATGCTTCCAAGTGCTTGGCATCAAGAACACAACCTCGAGAATCCCTGGGCATCCTTGAATAAAGACAGCCAATAGTATCCAGATTGCAAAATTTTTGCAGCCATCTTTTTCCCAGAGAAGTCTCCACCACACACAGATGCATGGAAGAACTCGAGTATACTCTTGAATTCATTCTCTGGAACGCATCAGCGAATAATCTGATCAGAGCCGATGTGATACAGTTTAGGGCCCTCCCAAAAATAATATTTGGCCACAGATTTGAGTCTATCCCATTGTTGCTTGGTCCAATCCTGGGGGATTTGACTTACGGTTGAATAATTAACGATGTCAGCAAACCACGGGGTTTGAACACCTGAAACTGTACGGATGGTTTTGTCTGGAAAAGTATCAACAATCGGAATGTTCGGATGAGAAGAATCACTTAGAAGTCTCGATAGATGATCCGCCACCACATTCTGTACCCTGGATTTATCCTTGATTCCAAGATCAAATTCTTGAAGTTGAAGAATCCAACGAATAAGCTAGGGTTTGGCATCCTTTTTGGCCAAGAGATGTCTCAAGGCCGAGTGGTTGGTATATATGATGACATGAGACCCTAAGAGATAAGCCCTGAATTTCTCCAAAGCAAATACTACAGCTAGTAATTCCTTCTCAATAACAATGTAATTCCTCTAGGCCTCGTCTAGAGTTTTACTAGCGTAGTAGATGACAGAGGGCTTCCTATAAACTTTTTGACCCAAAACAGCCCTGACCACGTAATTAGAAGCGTCGGTCATGATCTCAAAAGGGTCTATCCAAATTGGTGGTTGCAACACCGGAGCACAAGTGACTGTCATTTTAAGAAAATCAAATGCCTTACGACATGATTCGTCGAAATCAAATGGCATTTCTTTGTCAAGAAGATTGCTCAAAGGACGAGCAACATTCGAAATGTCCTTGATGAATCTCTTGTAGAATCCCACATGACCAAGAAATGATCGAATTTGTTTGACAGATGTGGGAGGAGGAAGTTTAGCGATAGCATCAACCTTAGCTTTATCCACTTCGATTCCTCGTTCAGAGATTACATGGTCCAAGATGATGCCTTCTTGTGTCATGAAATTACTCTTTTCCCAGCTAAGGACCAGTCTTGTTTTGATGCATCATTTAAGAATCATTTCAAGATTAGCTAGACAAGAGTCAAATGATTCTCCAAAAATAGAGAAATCATCCATGAAGACTTCCATAAACTCTCCCACCATGTCAGAGAATATGGCCAGCATACACCTTTGAAAAGTTGCAGGTGCATTGCATAAGCCGAATGGCATTCTACAAAAAGCAAAGGTTCCATAGGGATAGGTGAAAGTCATTTTTTCCTGATCCTCAGGATGTATAGGAACTTGGTTGTAACTCGAGTAACCATCAAGGAAACAAAAGTACTTCTGCCTATCTAATCTTTCCAAGATTTGATCAATGAAAGGCAGAGGGAAATGATCCTTTCTCGTGGCCATGTTCAGCTTCCTGTAATCGATATAGACCCTCCAAGAGGAAGTTGAACGAGTTGTGACAGATTCTCCTTTCTCGTTAGTCACAACGGTAATCCTAGCTTTCTTGGGAACAATCTGCACAGGACTTACCCAAGGGCTATCAAAGATCGGATAAATGATTCCTGCATCGAGCCACTTAATAATCTCCTTCTTGACTACTTCTCACATATTTGGATTTAATAGCCTTTTCATCTGGTGAGAAGGGTAGGATCCATCTTCCAAAAATATTCTGTGATTGCAAAAAGATGGCTCGATCCTCCTACGGTCATGAATGGTCTAACCAATTGCCTCCTTGTGTTCCTTCAGGACCTTAATCAATTTAATCTCCTACTCCTTTGTTAATTTAGCACTGATAATCACAGGGAGCATCTTATGTGATCCTAAAAATTGATATTTCATATTCTCAGGCAATGGCTTCAGTTCAAGCTGGGGTGGGTTGATGATTGAAGGTAAGGAAGATGCTGATGAAGGCTCATCAAGAGGAAGAGGTTGAGAGTGGACAAAATCAATAACCTCTTCAGAAGATGGTGGGTCTGCCACAGAGGGTTGTGGGTCCAATTCGTCATCAAAGGAGGAACTTTCAAATGCAGAAACTATCATACAAGTCTCAATATTCACATTATCGTCCTCAAGTTCCTCAATAAATCCACAATCATCGAATTTATTAATCGCCTTAAAGATATCCAATTTCATTTTTTGATCCCCAAAGGCGATTTCCATGCTATTGCTTTCACAGTTAATGTTGGACTTGGCAGTAGCTAGGAACGGATGCCCCATAATGATAAGCGTGTTCCTCAGATTTTCAAGTATATCCATGTCAAGGAAAAGGAAATCTACAGGAAAATAGAAATCCTTAACCTTAACAATAACATCTTCAATAACGCCTCAAGGATTTGTGACAGAACGTTCTGCTAACTGCAGCGTTACTAAAGTCGACCGAAGTTCACCTAATCCAAACTTCTCGTAAAGAGAAGTTGGAATTAGGTTGATGGATGCACCAAGATCCAGTAGTGCTCTATCAAAACTGTAATCTTCGATGACACAAGAAATCAGAGGAGCACCTGGATCTCTCTTTTTTTGAGGGAGGTGGTGCAAGATGACAGAACTAGCCTGCTCGAAGAGTACCACCTTACTCGGAACAGATTCTCTCGACTTATGCTTCTGTGTACATAAATCCTTTAAAAATTTCACGTAAGCCGGAATACGTTTGATAGAGTCGAGGTGATCTCAACATTCTTGAAAATATTCAGAAGCTCATCATTACTATCAACAGACTTCTTCTTCCTTGAACTGATCAAGGCCTCAGGAAAAGGAACATGAGTCGGATCTTCGGAATCAAGTTCCTGAGCCTTGATTTCTTCTCTAGAGTTCTCCTTTCTCTCCTCAGGTTCTTCAGGATTCGGTAAATAGGAACAGTGTGGTCGTGGATCCTGAGTTTGTTTACCACTCCTCAAGGTAATAGAATTAGCGGATGCATACGAGTTTGGGTCTTAGGGAGGGTTAGGAAAGATTGGAGGGGCTTCATTAGCCAAGAACCGTTGATTTGCAGAAGAAGAAGAAGAGGAAGGACCGTGCTCAACCACCTGAGCATGTGTGTGTGGGTCCCTCTGATTCCCGTACCCATGTGCTTGATTGCCTGGATTCAAGATATTACAGAGGTTGGGTACAAGTTGAGATGGTAGAGATCCAGGTTGGCGAGAATTAGCTATGAGCCCGATTTGCAAGTTGGCCAGTGAGGTTTTCATTTGCTGCATGAGTTGTAGCATAGATCATTGCATCTCTACCATTTGTCAGCTCAAATCAGCTTGACCTACGGGTTGACGGGCATTCCAAGCTAGCTGATTGACTTGATTCGGGGGAAACTGAGTATAAACATGACCCTAACCCATTGGTCGTTGTCAAGCATAGTTGCTGGGTCGAAATTGGGTCTACTACCCTGAGTTTTTCCAGGAGATGTTAGGGTGATATCTCCAACCCGGATTATAAGCATTGAAGTAAGGGTTGGATCTAACGTTCTCCTGTACAGTACAAACATCCTCATTGGTTGAGGATGGAGAGAAAGAAAGGGAAGGATCAGAGAAACTCGGATCAAAGGCCCTAGTTTGGAACCCATGGGGTTCCGAATAATGCTGGCTTGCAAGTTGAGCCGCATCAAGTTGATTCACAAACTCCAGCCCAGAAGAAGCTCATGATGAATGGAATCCCAAATTCTAGGATTAAGTGGGTTGAGAGTTGTTTATTGAGTTTCCAGCCATCCACTCCTCCATTCTCTTAGCAACCAAGTCTACCTTATCAAGTTTATTACAAATCAATTCCATATCGAATGAATGAGAGTCGTGGACTTCATTAACATTCAATTTGGGCTGCTGGGACTGGTTAAAAGTATCCATGGAGGCATGATTGATCGAATTCTTGCTCATCTCCTCAAACAAATCATGCACACTATCTGCATCTTTGTTGAGGAAATTGCCTCCGCAAGAAGCATCCACGTGATTTCTAAGTTTCTCAGTCAACCCATGATGGAAACTCTACATGAGTTGCCATTTCGGTACCTCATGGTGTGGACACATCCGCAATAGGTCCTGGAATTACTCCCAGGGAACATGGAACTACTCCCTCGACCGCTGGGTAAAGGTATTAATTGCCCATCTCAAAGCATTGGTATGTCTGATAGGGAATAATTTCTTTAGGAAAGCCAATTTCAACTCATTCCAAGTTGCAATTGGTCTTCCTATAGTCCTGTACGAATGAGCAGCTTTATCCCTAAGAGAGTGGGGGAAGAGCCTCATGATCATTTGCTCCTCATTCATGTTTCGTGCCTTGGTAGTCTGGACCAAAGTGGTCAAGTCCTCCAAGTGCTGAAACGAGTCTTTAGAGCCAAGCCCAAGGAAATGTTTGATCAGGCTTAACACCTGGGACTTGATTTCTATGTCTCCGGCAGGAATTTTGATCCTAGGACATTCCCCATAATTTGAAGGATCATAAAAGTCCTTCAAGGCCTGAGCACCCTGCATTCTTTGGAACCATTCTTTGCATTTGTTCCAGCTGTCTTCGAAATACCTCCTATGGATCCTGAGGCAGAGGAGGCTATTGATCGGCCTTGGGATCAATTTGGCCAAAATCCAATCTATGCCTCCTAGAATACTCTAGTGGTCCTTCCAATCGAGGATTCAGTGACCTTCTTCCCAGCATAAACTAGGAAAAGGTCGGAAGGACTGGGGATAAGAACCCTGCAGCATAATAAAACAAGCCTGTCTTTAAGTGGGATAGCCTAAGGATCTATAGACTCTCAGAACCCGCCTTAAGATTATAAATGATTTACTCTACTTGTGTCTACTCAATCCAACCAGTTAGGAGGGACTGGAGGGAAGGTTTTCCATCGGCTTGCACCTCCGGTTCCTAGTGTAGCCCCTAGCCGCAGTCATTTGACACTACTCCCCTAGCTAGACATCAGATTGGTCAGTACAAGTAGGTTAATCGTAAACAACCTCAGATTGGACCCCAAAGAGCGAATCAGTCCTTAAGGCTAACGTCTACTTGATTTTATTTAGGCCTGGGATTGTAGTGCTTATGGAATGTGGTGGGCCCTTAAAAGGGGTTGTGCCCTTAATGATCAATTGAGTATGTGTAAGTGTATGCATAACCAGGGTTTTCAAGTAAGATTATATGTGATGAGTAAATTTTAATGTTCAAATCTTGCTTAAGTAACTTTTAGGGTTTAGAATTAGGTTGAATTCAATCAAGTTTGAGGCAAACCAAGTTTTCATGCACGGGCGAAAATTACTTTCCTTTTGAAATCAGAAATAAAGTGGAGTGCCTAGTATGAACCTAGATTGAAAACCCTAAGAAGAAGCTACTTGGTGAGTTGATTTTATGTTGAGTGGTGTGGCCCAAACAACTCAAACAATTGGCCACAATTGCACCACAAAATTAGGCACACAAAAATGATTAACCTAAAATGATTTCTACTCTTTTATGTGTTGATTTTTGTGTACCAGTTCCACAGATCGGAATCTGGTTGAGTAGAAGAAAATCAATTAGGTTAAGTGCCTTGAATGTGGGTGCATGTTGTGTGTTTGCTGAATTTCACCACAAAAATATCTTTTTATTTTTTTCATATGCAAGGGTGAAATGATTGTGAGTGGAAATCCAAACAACCAAACTAATCCTAGGATTTATACAAACACCTAGGTTAATTGGAGTTTGAATTAATGTGATGAAATGAAATTTATGGAGGGGGAAGAATGGGGAGCACTTACAGTCATCTTCAACTGCACTTTCTCCGATCTACCGCTTGACGATTCCCTGATTGATGTATCTGTAAAACAATAGACATGAGATAAAGCAAATCAGAAAATAGTAAAGTGTGTGAAATGCAAAAATAAGATCGAAAAATCGTTGCCTCCCCGACAACGACGCCAAAATGTTGAATGGCAGATGACTACGCTATCGGAATTGGTTTTGAAAACTTGTCGTTGTAGTTCGAGTAGTAAAGAAATCTGTTCAATAAATAAAATTTATACCGAGAACTCTGTAAAGAAATCCCGAGTCGAACACATGGAGGCTACGTCGATCAAAATTTGCAATTATAATTTTGTGGTTTTTCTGTTTAAAGAGTGGAATAATCACAATGTAATCAATATAAACAATAAGAGAGAGAAAGAGAACATTCACTTGATATTGCAAAATGTTTTTACAACTAAGAAAATGAGAAATGATTACACTAGAAAGCAAGAAAATTCTACTCTAGAAAGTAGTAAAAAGAATGGGAGAAAGAAGTTATCCGCCTCGATGATCGCTTGGAGGACGTGTTGGATGGGACAACGCCTGGAAGATGAGGAACGGAGTGGAAAGAAGGAGGATGAACCAGGAGGAATGGGAACGAGGTAGCACATCATCGTCGTCGCGGGATCCACTTCTGGAATGAGGGTGAAAACTTGGTTTCAGCTCTTGAGGAGAATCCTGGGTGTGGGACAAGCTTTTCTTAAGCTTTGGAGAGGGAGAGAGGAGAAGGAAGGGATGAGAAATCCATATGGTAGGGATCTCCTTTTATAGTTGCAAGGAGTGGGGGCATTTTGGACATTACAACATTAAAAACATTAATTTAGGACCTTTAGTGACGGATAAATTCACCACTAAAGGCCTGAACGTGGTTGATGTGTGCATGACATGCACGGTCGCTCACCTTCAACACTCTTCAGTGCCCGCACACGTTCGTGCACGCTCTTGATCGGACGGCTTAAACCTGCCCTCGCTAGCGCTGCGCACCAGCGTGCGATCGAGCATTTGTGCTGCACGTCTGATCGCGTGTGGGTGCTATCTGTCGATCTGCGCCACTGGATGCCCATCGTACAGCTCCAATTGCGTGCCCACGCACAGCAGATGTGGGCTCGAACGCATATCACATGCTCGCGTAGCGCACTCGACCGCTGCGCTAAGCTTGAGCTTGTGTTGTGCAGAGAGTTTTGTGCGTGCCTACAGCCAACCATTGGATGAGCATTTGACAGTGGGAATTAGTCGAGAGGTGAAGAGAAGTGGAGGCGAGTCCTTAGGGCTGGTTGGGCTGCTAGGATGCAACACGTGGCGCCATCTTAGCCATCCAACCTTGTGAATGTTGTAGATGGTGCCACCAATTTTTGTGACGTTAGGCTATGATCAACGATCCAAACCCATCCGTGTGGTAGGATTTGTCTTCTGAGGTGCGGATTAACACCATCTTAGCCCTTGCTCTTGAGGGTTCCTCGATCTCTATCTGGTGCTATGGATGTCCGATCAGGGCGATCATGGAGTCGTTGAACTCCAATCATCGCCTTGATCAAATCTGTATGGTTGGATCTTTAATCCAAGGCCCCAATTAAAAAGTCACCTTGTCCCTGACCATAAAAAGGAGACAATTACTGTACAATTTATACAACTTGATCTAAATGCATGATTATGCATGTTATGCACTATTTATAATGTATAATGCTAATGTGACACTAAGGGCATCCATTAATAAACATTTTCGGTTAATCAGATGTATGCACATCAACACCAAATCCAAAAGCTACCAAGGGTGGTAACCACCAACAACTACCACCTATAACACCCTTACAATTGGTGCCAACTATCCTAGGCTATAGAATCACCAACCACCCACCAAAACCAATCCTAACCTTACATCCAAAAGTCACGCCAGTTCCCCTCTCCATTCCTATATATACCCCACCTAATCACAACCCAAAAATCTTCTCCTTTAGTTTAGGTTCTACCCTTAACCACCCTACATCCCATCTTAACACCATGGAAGAAGAAGAAGAGAAGAAGATCAAGGGGGCAAACAACCCACCCCCTTGGTTCTTCCTCTCCTTCTCCCTTGTGCCACGCCAAGGAGGAGAACTTCTACATAGAGGGGATGGCCAGGAAGAGGAGGAACCCTCAGGTGGTTGACTCCCATCTTGAGGAGAGAGCTTGGAGAAGGATTACATCAAGAAGAAGTCAAGGTGCACCCTTTTTAAGTGTGGGGCAACCACACTTGGAGCAAGGGCCATCCAGACTTCTACCAGAGGATCCCTATATTCTTTATCTTGCACTTTATCTCATGAATTAGCTAGTAGTTTTATTATTTTTTGCAAGAAGCATTCCTCTACATGTACTCCAAATTCTAGCAATACAAGATTTCCATTTACCTTCCAATTAATGTTTTTATCTTAGTGTGTTTTTCATGCTATTAGTAGTGTAGTGCACACCGCACTCACCTCTTCTAATTACTCTAGATGTACTTTCCAAGAGTGACCTTGGAAGAGAGGGTTTCATTCTTGTCACCTAGGTGTAGGTTTAGTGTAGTTATCTTCGCTTTTCGTTGCCCGATTGTTTTGAAAATCATAAAAATAACAAAATGAAAAATATAAAAATACATGTGTTGATTTGAGAGGTGAGAGAGTGAACCATCTTTGTGATTAATGAATTGGCCTCCTTGGACGACCCTAGATACTCCACTATATAGGTATTATAAATTATAAAAGTTGATTATGAGTTTACGAATTGCAACGACATAATTTCGCATAATTAATAAACCGTGTATTTCCTGCATCAATTTTTGCCGTCGTTGCTGGGGTGGCACGGCCTAGTCACATCATTTATCTCTCTCTTGCTTTTTTGATCTTCATGAAATTTTGTTTGTTTTGATTTCAGGTGCGAACCAGGAGCAGGAGTGGGATTTGTAGCACTTGGAACAGAAGCTTCAAGTATCTTTTCTTCCTATGTACATCAGGTTAGTACCCAGGCCTTTCTTATCAGAAACAGAAATAGAAAATTCTCTAAAAAATCTTTAAATTATCGAAAAAATAAAAAATAAGAAAATTGAGGGTGGTGGAACCCTAAAAATCAATTTGTTTTTTGTTTGCTTCATTTCTCCACCACCTTTACCTTATTGGTGTCTGATTTTTGAAAATCCAAACTTTTATCTTGATTTTCAAAAATCACGTTTGGGCACTTAAGAGCTTCCTAAAATCACCAAGTTTCATCTAGGGAAGTCCCTTTGAGTCAGCAATCTTGAGTCCATTTTTCAAGTAATTTACCTAAATAGAAAAATTTTGAAAGGTCATGGACTGAACAACGGTTAGACCTTGTTTCTTTATTATTTTCTTACTGTTCATGAATTTTATAAATTTTTTACTCATCAAATTTGGGTAAAATTTATATTGCTGGAAACCTTGAGAAATTATCTACATCATATAAAATTCTCAAAACTTTTTGAGGTCATTTTAGGTTTCTGTAAAATCAATTTCCTGAATTTATCAATTCTGACTATTGACATCAATAAGAAATGAAATTTCAAAAAAATATCAAACAATTTCCTTAAATCTCAAAAAAATCATTTTTGGATTCCATGTTTGATTTCACATCAAATGGTGGTTTTTTTTCTTTTTTGGATCACCACTTTATAGATTTCATAAAAGGAGATTCATTAAGAAGTTGCATAACTAGGATCTTCAATTTTAGGGTTTTGATTTTATTATCTCTTAGTGACATCAACATTAAAGGAATTGGCTTCCATCAACAAAATCTTGTTTGCTATTATTTTTGGAACATCAAAACCTTATTTTAATCATTAATAAGACAGAATCTCAAAAGACATTAAATCTTAATCAAAACCCTAAACACTTCAACCAAAAAAAAATCCTTGTTTTCAAACCCTATTGATTTTTCAAGGGCACCATTTCCCACCCAATTCGCACACACATAAAAAGGAAATAATCAGGCATTATCCCAACCAACGCTCATCGCATTCCTTGTGCACTTTAAGCTCCTAGACCTAATTAAAAATTTGTAGTAATTTGACTCCTAAGGTTTCATCAAACTTAGGCTTGCTACCTAGGTCTTAAGTTTTCTTTAGTTTGTATCAATTCCTTCTATATCTGGTGTCAGGCCGAGGGGTCATGTCAAACGACCAGGCACGGGTTTATACAAGCCCCCTGTGATTTTCTTGGGACATGCTTAGGCCGAACCCTCCCTTTATTCAACCTAGCTAGATTTGTTGATGGAACAAGTATTTTTTATTGATTTCTTATTACTTAGGTAGACCAATTCTTAGGTCATTTTAGGTAGTTACCCTTAAGGACTAGGTCTAGAATTTTTTTTTCTTGATTGCACACTTTTCTCATCTCTCCCTCCTCTCCTCCATATTTCTTCTTTTGTATGCATGGGTGGCGATCCCAAACTCCACACTTGGAGGGACCACTTGATTTTGACCCTCGCACAAAAAGACCTCTTTCTCCTCATTCTCCTCTGCATTCTAAAAAAATGGAAAGCCAAAAAGATCCATCCACTAACCCATCCACATCCCCCTCTAATCCCACCTCCGACCCTTCCACTCAAAACACACAAACTAACCCCTCCATCTTTGAGTTGCCCTTTCCTAACTTGCCTAACTTGGAAATTCCTGAGTGGCCACAGCAACAACAACAAGCCCCCTACCTAATCCCTACTCCATGATAGCCGAGTAGCTGGCTTAGCTACAAGCTAATCAACAATAGTTGACTAGGACTATAACAAACCTAGCCAACCAAGGGCAAAACCTGCCACCCTGTCAGCAGCCTATCATTCCTCTTAAGGATTTCTACTATCCTTGCAATTATGAGGACAGGCCAGGGGTGGTAATTCTAGAAGGGGACTTCGAGCTCAAATCTGCTATTCTAAACCTGATCAAGCATTTAATGGCTTTCCTAGGGAAGACCCGTTCAACCACCTTGAAGAACTCACTCTCCTTGCACAATCAACTTCTCGCAATGTGCAAGAAGATCTTTGGCTGATGCAGCTATTCCCATTATCTCTTAATGATATGGCCACTTATTGGTTCAAAATAATTGGAAATCCTATTGCCATGTGGCCTCAACTCAAAAGTGCTTTCCTAAAGAAATTTTTTCTCATAGGTAGTACAAATTCTTTGAGAAGATCTATTACGACCTTTCAACAAAAATCTGGCGAGACTCTACATGATGCTTGGGAATGGTTCCAAGATCTCTTAAGAAGTTTCCTGCACCACGAAATTCCCTTATGGCAGCTCATGCAGACCTTCTATCATGGATTGGAAGATCAACTTCGATGTTTCGTCAATACCTCGTGTGGCAGAAACTTCTTAAATATGGATGACGAAAGTGCGTATGATTTATTGGAGGAAATGAGTGAAAACTCCTTTAATCAAGCACCATGAGCACCTTTTACAAAACTTCAAACTTGCATTTCGGTGTTCATGAGATAGGCACTCAATCTATTCCTGTGACCCAAGATAATCACCAAATGATTGCCCAACAACTAGACCGGATACAAATAAATTAGAAGAATTTGAGGAAAGACTTGCCACACCTATCCAGGCTCCACATCTAACCCTATCTAATATCCCATGGAGAGAAAATTTACATAATCTAAATATTGCCCCTACTAAGTATAATCATTATTACGAGGCTTTTTATGGCTCACCAGGGCATTACTCATATCCAATTCATAGCCCAACTGAAAATATTTCCACCCTCCAGGAGAATTTTAAAAATTCTTCCAACTGAAATTGGAAGAATTACTCGACTCCCTCCTAGACCAATCTGTTTCCTTATCAGAAACAAAACCTATTTGGAGGGTATGGGCCAAATCAGACTTGCTATCAATCTGGGCCATCTCAAGAAGATATCAATGCCCATATGATGAGAACCCTGCAAGGAATGAAAAGTAAAATGTCAGAATTAATCCACGTTATTAGCAACCTCTATAACCAAATTGGGGTTACTCCGACTCAGAGACCTGTAGGACAAACACCTGTTAAGAATTATCTCTATAACCAAGTTGGTGTCCACTTGGGATGGTGAATGTCCTGTAGGTCTTTGAGTTGGAATAACCCCAACTTGATCATTGAGTTTGTTAATAACACAGGTGATTTTAGTAGTTTTTCTTTGCATCTCCTGCAGGGTTTTTATCATATGGGCATTGATGTCTTCTTGAGATGGCCCAGATTGATAAGTTTGATTTGAACCATACCCTCAAAACGGGTTTTGTTGTTGGTGAGGAACAGGATTAGTCCAGGAGTGAGTTAGATAATTCTTCCAATTAGAGGAATTTTTCAATTACTCCTGGAAGGTGGAGACATTTTGAGTAGGGAGATGATTTGGATAAGTATAATTCCCCGTTGAACCATAGAAAGCCACGGAATAATGATTATACTCAACACGGGAAGTATTCAGGTTATGCAAATTTTCTCTCTTTCGGGTGTTAGAAGGGGTGAGATGTGGAATTTGTGGAGCTTGGGTAGGTGTGGCAAGTCTCCCTTGGTTGTCTAGGTTTGCTACATCTCTATTCAACTACTGTTGATTAGCTTGTAGTTGAGCCATTATGGTGTAGAAATTAGGTGGGGGGGCCTGATTAAGTAGCTCTTGGGTGGATCGATGGGTGAAGGAAAAATTAGCATGCTGGTTAGAGGACCTATTTTGCTTTTCCATTTTTAAAGAAGAGGAAGAATGAGGGAGAAAGTCCTTTTAGGGAGGCAAAAATCAAGTGGTCCCTCCAAGTGTGGTGTTTTGGATCGCTGCCCATGCAAAATGGAAGAAACGGTGAGGAGAGGAGGGAGAGATGAGAGAAGTGTGCAATCAAGCAATACAAAATTATAGACCTAACTTAAATGTGACTCCCTAAAAATTAACCTAAGACTTGATCTACCTAGGAAATAAGGAATCAATAGTGGATATCCATTCTCTCAATAAATCTGTCCAGGTTGAATAAGGGGAGGTTTGGGCCCAAGCATGTCTCCAGAAAATCACTGGGGGCTTGTGTAAACCTGCGCTTGGCCATTTGACACGGCCCCTCAGTCTGACACCAGATATAGATGAAAGAATTGATACCAACTAAAGATAACTTAAGACCTTGGTAGCAAGCTTAAGTTTGATGAAACCTTAGGGGTCAAATTGCTACAGATTTTAATTAGGTCTAGGAAACTATAAAGTACACAAGGAATGTGATGGACGTTAGTTGGGGTAATGCCTGATTATTTCTTTTTTATGTGTATGCGAATTGGGTAGAAGTGTTACCCAAGCCAAATCAATAGGGTTTGCAAAACAAGGAATTTTAGTTGAAGTGTTTTAGGGTTTTGATTAAGATTTAGTGTCTTTTAGGATTCTCTCTTGTTAAGGATTCAAACAAAGTTTTGAAATTCCACAAATAATAACAATCAAGTTGAAGTTGGTGGAGTTCAATTGGTTTAGAGTTAGATGTGACTAAGAGAGAATTTAAAAGTCCTAAAGTTGAAATTCCTAGTTATGCAACGTCTAAAATGAATCTCTTTTTCAAAATCATTAAAGGTGCTACTCCAAACAGGATAAACAACACCACCACCTGATAACAAATGAAACAAGGAATCCAAAAATAATTTTTTAAAGATTTTAGAAATTTATTTAATATTTTTTTGGAATTTTACTTCTTACTGGTGTCAAGTGTTAGAATTGATAGATTCAGGGAATTGATTCTACAGAAACCTCAAATGGCCTCAAAAAGTTTTGAGAATTTAAATGTTGTAGATAATTTCTTAAGGTTTCCATCATTATAAAGTTTGTCTAAATTTGATGAGTAGAAAAATTTGTAAAATTCCCAGACAGTAAGAAAACAGTAAGAAAACAAGGTCTGACCCTTGTTTAATCCATGAATTTTTTAATTTTTCTATTTAGGAAAATTTCTTGAAAATTGGATTCAAGGTTCCTAACTCAAAGGGCCTTCCTTGGATGAACTTTGGTGATTTTAGGAAGCTCCTAAGTGCCCGAACCAGATTTTTGAAAATCAAGACAGAAGTCTGGATTTTCAAAAATTAGACACCAATAAGGGAAGGTGGTGGAAAAGTGAAGCAAACAAGCAACAAAATGAATTTTTAGGGTTCCGCTCCCTTAATTTTTCTTGTTTTTAATTTTTTTGATAATTAAAGATTTTTTAAGAGATTTTATCTTTGTTTTTAAGGAGAAAAGGCCTGGGGTACCAACCTGAGGTACGCAGGAAGAAAAGAAACTTGAAGCTTCCTCTCCAAGTGCTCCAAATTGTGCTCCCGCTCCTGATTCGCACCTAAAATCAAAAGAAACAAAACTTATTGAAGATCAAGAATGCGAGAGAGAGATCAAAATGTGACTAAGTTGTCCTCCCCACCTACAGTGCCAAAAAGTGATGCAAGATTTTCACACTTTTATAAATGTGGTTTTAATGTCATTGCAATGCACAAAATCGACCAGCTTTTAAATTTATATTCCTAGATAGTGGTGATATCTAGGGTCATCCAAAGAGGCCAATTTGTCAGTCAAATAAGTGATTCTCTCTCTCATCTCTCAAATCAACACTTCTCTTTTTCTATTTTGATTTTTGTAAATTTTTATGTTTGGAAATAACCTGGATACGGATGCGAAGATAAAACTACACCAAAGAAACTTGACTAACAACTAGAACCTAAGTGAGAAGAGAAGTCTTCACTTCTAAGCTCACCCTAGGCAAGTGCACCTAGTGTAATTACAAGATAGATGTGATGCACTAAAATAAATAAAGTTGTTATTTGAAATTGAAAATTCA
This sequence comes from Thalassia testudinum, assembly GCA_037157565.1. NCBI lineage: Eukaryota > Viridiplantae > Streptophyta > Magnoliopsida > Alismatales > Hydrocharitaceae > Thalassia > Thalassia testudinum. The sequence continues at coordinate 127,977,922 of JAZHRO010000055.1, forward strand.
AGAATGAAGAAAGACACTTTGCTACTAAGAAGAAATGTATACAAAGTACCTAGGGAGCTCAACTAAGCAGAGGTTCTAATTAGTTAATCCCTAGGTAGATGAATGCTTAATAGGAATTAAAATGCAACAAAATAAAAGACAGAAAGTTCTCCCAAGTAGCTGTGGCAGCCTTCGCTCCAAAAATGGTGGCTATAGGTGTTTGATAGGAAGAAGAATTGTTGCTTCCCAAGGATGGTTTGAATGGTAGGATGGGGGGTCATTTTATAGGATAGTATAGATGGTGGTTAGGAAGCTTCCTTGGCACCATTTGAAAGGGTGAAAAGGAGGGAGGCTTGGATGGGGGTTAGGAATCTTCCTTGGCACAATGTGATAGGGTGCCAGGGAGGGTGGTTAGGAAGCTTCCTTGGCACCATGTGTAAGGGTGCCAAGGAGGATGGTTAGGAAGCTTCCTTGGTGCCATGTCAAAGGGTGCCAAGGAGTGTATTTTAGGCACCAATGGTTGGTGGTTTTAATGTAGGTGGATGGCCATTAAGGTGAATAGGGAGTAGTGTAGGAGTTGGATTTAAGTTGGATCTAGTTGAGTTCAGCTGCAGTCCAACTGCTGGAGATTTTGTCTTCACAAATGTTCCAAGTGCCTTCCATACTGCCAGGGTTTCTCTGATTTCTAATGCATTCATCCCTGGCAATCAAACTAAAACTACATGAGATAATGTGAAATGAATGCTAATGTATGCTCTAAACCCTAAATGCACATGCATGCTAAATGCAATGATATAATGCAATGCAGTGGACAAAATCTTAGGAACTAGATGTGAATGGATGCTAAGGATGATGATAAATTGGCGTTTATCAAACGGTAGTGAACATTGTCAAAGAAAACAATAGTGGGGACTTCGGCGAGTCTGCGCTGCCGCCACCCTTCACCAAGCCACATGCCATCACCATCAAAACCTTTACCACATCTCGTAAACTAAAAGCCCTCAAGTTATTGAGAGTTTTGGTCTACGAGAAGCTCCACCGGATGAACCCAATCACAACCACCTCCGCTGACTCCATCCAGCCACCATGACCCTCCAAACACCTCGCCACTACCTCCATTACATTTCTTGCCTCATGGTGAGACTTGAGAGCTATTTAATTGTGGCTTTTATCCCATATTCTTCTCCCTAGGTGTTTGCACGAGCTCCGCTGCACGTTGGCACTACCCGCCGTCGCTCTACCATCTACTGCTAATCAAACAACCTCAACACCACCCCCAGGAGTTGCAATTTGACTTCACAAAGAACTCCAGGTTATCAATTGAACAAAGTAATGGTATCCGCGGAGAAGAGCCACATGCTACAGCTATGCACAAGAAGGTTTCAGTTGATAGTCCGACATCGGAAGCGTCTAAACAAAATTTCAATACTTATTGAAAAGCGCACACTAGCTGCTTGCCTCAGTACATGGGGTGGGGTCCCTCCTCACGCCTCTACACTCCTCGCCCATGCCCCATGCATGTCGGCCTAGTCCATTTACCTAATTACCTGATTAGGTCTGGTTTATGAGAGAATAGAGAATTTTTGAAGGAGGGGGTTTTGCCTCAGGAAATGTGCCTTGGGACTTAGGTGCATTCTTAAGGTGCTTTGGAGCTAAGACTTAACCAATCTAAGGCTTATTGAAGACGTCAGATTTATGAAGAGATTTGATTCAGATTTGGCTAAGTGTTTGAGATCTAATTATGCCAAATTGTTGAGAGTAATTGGTGGTTCTAACCACCATTTTTTATTCTCTTTATTATATTTTTATTTTGAGATACAATTTGAGCATTTATTGATTATTCATTGCATATTATACTCATGATTGATTATTGTGCTGATTATTTATCATTTGATTACCTGACTGAATTGAAATATTTGCTCCCTGAAAAAGACCTCGGAACTCACACATTTTTTGAGCATTACAAATTTTAAATGTTGATTTAGTTTTCGTCACTATACTACGATTCATTTTTTTGAACTACAATGATTTCTGACTAAACATTTTGGTTTCGTTCAGTTATGGGACCTCACCTCGTGTACTAAGGCAAACAGGTGATGTGCGTTACTTAATAAATATGAATTGTTTTTTAAAATCTTTCGATGTGGGACTAATGTACCAACTCCTCTTGTGCTGAGCAGCTAGCTGTCTTCATGGATTCTAGCTGCTGAAGCTGCTGAAGCTGCTGCTTTGTTCAGTTAGGGCCTCAGCAATGAACCTAGATGTAGCCCGCAAGCATCCAAGCTAGTGGCGAGGAATGTGGTAGTCAGATGGTGGTGAATGTCATCGGAGTAAACAACAGCGATGACAAAGACCTGAATCAAGAAAATGGACTCTCGGCTTAAATTAAAACACTCAAGACCTTCGTCGGTGCTTGTGGATGTGGTACCAGCATGTTTTTGATGAATTAGTGCATGAGGCAACCGGCTGAAGTTGGTGAAGGTTCCAGCGAGGTGTGGTGTTTGGCCAAAGGTTGGAGTGGTCGAAAGCCCAAATAAGTAAAGGGTTTTTGGTCCCTAAGGTGAGGCGGAGGTTATGGCGGTGTTGTGGAGTGGTTTTGTGGCAAGTTGTGTCGGTGCAAGCTCCTTGGACCTCGTGCTTGAGGTGTGGAAGATAGTGGTGGAACAGCAGCGACAGTGGAGAAAATTAGAGTCTAGGGGTGTAGAAAGTGGCTAGAGAGGGAGATGGAGAGAGTAGGAACCTTATTGAGGGGAGAGGAGGTGAGGCATGTTCGGCGTTGACAGGCTGGACGTGAGGAAGATGGTGAACTCCGATGAGGGACAACGACGAGGATGAAGGTGGAGGAAGCTCTTGCTGTGGCCGTCGAGGAGAGAAAGAGGGAGAGTGAGATGGTGGATCGAGTAATTTGGCGATGGGACAACCTGAGGAAGGAGATGGAGATGATCGCTGGACCCACTATTGGAGGTGGTCGAAAGAGGGGAAGAGTGATTCTTGGCCAAAACTGGGCTAGTTTTGACCATGGAATCTCAAGGGGTTTATATAGAGCTTAAACAGACCTTCAATTGCCTCAAAATCGTGAGTTTGCTCATGAATTTGGCAAGCTTAAGAACCGTGCATCTCAAGCTCTCTAGTAGTTCTAGAGTCAAAATTAGAGCTTGAGATCAATTCTAACTGATAGAAGAAGATCTGAAGATCAATCCCTCCAATTTTGGAGGGATTTGGAGGTGAATTATGGAAGATTTCTTAAATCAGCGGATTCATGCTTTGAGTCTTAGTCTCTCATTAGGAATCCTGATGGAATTAGGTGGCAGGGGTCCTCGATGTGAAGAAGATGAGAAAGTAGGGCCCTGTTTTGAAGGAAAATGAAGAGTAGAGTGGCTATAGGTGATAGGCAGAGAATTTTGGACTCAAATGCAAACTTGGTCAGCATGACTCTGATTGGGCCCAAATTTTGGTGTTAACCTAATTTGGACCTAAGGAATCTAATGGTGAACTTGGAATTGAGTTTTAACCACGTTTGACTAGGTAAATTGCATAGGATCCCAAATTAGAGCGAATTCTCTTCTAAATCTCTATTTTGGTCAAAATGGGTTCAGATGGTCAAAGTGAAGGTAATAGACCTCTTAAAATATTTTTCAATGACTTTTAGGAGGTTTAAATTGAATTTGTCTTAACCAAAACACTTTCAATTTAAGTGTGGCTTATAATTATGGTTTTTAATACTATTTTCATCCTTGAAATGCGTAAAACCCTGATTCAGTCAGTGTAAGCCCACTTCAAGGATATTAAAATTCATTTGACCTTGGATTAAACCCTGATCAACCCCTTGATTAATCTGAATTTGTCATGAGATGGTAAAATAGAAGAATTAACCCTGTTTTCTTATCTTCTTAGATGAATTCAGACAGAATTACGATCCTCAGATGATTGTTTAGGAGTATTTTTTACTAGATTTCCACTAATTCAAGTTATTTATGATGATTAATGGCATTACCATCAGACAAGATTCATAAAAGGGTAGAAACCACTCAGAATAACTCTTGAATTTTTCTTTCAGCTTATTCCAACACATTTGAAATAAGATAAATATGTGATGTGCTCTTGTGAATGTGTGTTAAAAGGTGTCGTTATAGTTGCACTTGATACGTCGGTTTTAAAAGAAGTAAATGGAAGTGAGTCCGAGTGTCGGTCTCAGGGAGGCGTGGAAATCAAATTTTGTTTATCACTTGTCACGAAAAAGGCGAAGTTTTGCTTGCGAAATAGACGATTTTGAAAAGCGAGAGCGAGAGAGAGAAAGTTTAAGGTTAGAAAGCTCTTGGTTTTGATCATGCACTTTGAACAGGAATTAAAATGATGATTGAATGGAAAGTAGTTTCATTAAACATGCATTCATAGTTCATAGTTTACAACATTAAATACATGCTTCAACAAAAGTAAATGAAAGCTTAAAAGAGAGAGAGAGAGATAGAGAGAGAGTGGAGAGAGACGAGGTAGCCACGGCGGTGGAGGAGGCTCCGTCGGCGGCTCGTCATCTCCGGCGATTACAAAACTGCCTAAAGCTAGCTAAGAGAGGAGTGGAGTAGTTGCAAGTGGGAGAGTATGCATTGAATGGTGGTAGAAGGGGGTTTAAATAGAGTTAAGGGCTTCCTAAAAGAAGAATGGGCTTTAGCGACATCCGGAGCATCGCTAAAACTGCTTCCACAAACATCGGTGAAGCCCTCCTACCATCGGTCAGCTGCCCGCCCAGGTCTTCCTCTTCGCGCGATCCATGGCCGCTGAACGAGAGCCGTCCAATCGAAGATCGGACGGCTGAGAGCCTTCTTCGCCCACGCTGAGATCGCACCTTGGGCACGCATGCGCGCGTGCGTTTCCGCCCGACGTGCGCGCGTGCGTGGGTGCTCGTGGGCTGTCGTCGAGCCGCGTGGCAAGATCATGGCCGCCCGCTGCTGATCGGGCGGCCCAATTTTTCCACGCCCCCCCGCTCACCTTCAAAATCCGCTCCGCGTGGCTCGAACGCGTGTCGCGGCAATGCGGGCGTGCGTGCTAACCGTTGTGCCACGCCCGCGCTTTGTCGTGGCGATCGCGGGTGAGCACGCAGATCTCGGCCATGCAATCGAAGATCAACGGCCGAGATTAGTCCTTGGCTGGCTGAGGGTGTGCGTACGGTGGGGGCGGCCTAACGTGGAGCTCTCTAGGCCTTTGATCTTCAAATCAATGGTCAGAATTTCTTGGGCCCATTGTAGGAGCTCTGGATGTCGGATTTGGCCGATCTTGAGTCCGTTGGACTCCGTTCGTTGTTCTGAATCCATCCGTGTGGTCCGATTGCTCATCTGAGGCCTGCTTTGACAAATGCTTTACACAAATGGCCATTAATATAGTTTATAAGCAATCTTGGTACTTGATGCATGTAATGCTCCTATTCTACTTATGTTGTGCTTTATATTCTAAAGATGGGCCATATTCAACCTAATTATTACCCCCTTGTGTGGTGTTATCATACCCCCATGCTTACTCCTTGCTAGTCCCTAGCAAGGTTTATTCTAGCCTTTATTTCCTTGGAGAATTCAAGAAGTAATTGCTTAGGCACTTCGTTACTTGTCAATAAGAGGAAATATACGAACATCTTAATCTACAAAGACTAAGCAGCACCCGAGTGTCTGCCAAAATACGAATCGTCCAAATCCTTGCTTTAATGTATATATAACTATAAATATGTATACGTATGTATATTTTCTTAGAATTTTTTCGGAATTCAGTGTGGGTTGGTAACTTTTTACGGCTACCCAACCCACCCAAAACTCGGTCAAAACCCTAAGTGCTAGGCATCTTGGTGTGAATGTTGTGATAGACTCACTTAACGGTAATTGAGACAGACTTCGAGTTTCTACTCCTCTAGGTGACCGGAAAAGAAAATAACTTTTTTTTGCCTGAAGGTGTATTTGGTCGATTGGTAGCTTTCTCCCTACGTTCGTTTTACTTGGGGTTAACACAAGGATTTTCCAGTGTATATCTCCCCGGCTTGTACTACTTCCCCGCTTCTTCCTTAGGTGTTTTGGTCTTTTTTTGTGCAATTATTAAGCTGGGCTCTGGACAACTGACCAATGGGCTGTTACCCACGATCACTTGCCAGCCATACTTGTGCGGTGAAGTGTGGTTTATTTTCTTCTTTTTTTTTTTTTTTCGTAGGTGGCTTCCCTGATCTCAAATGTACCTAGAGGCAGTGAAAAAGAATTGGTCTGTGGCTGGGTTCTGGACAACTTGCCAATGGGCTGTTACCCACGACAACTTGCCAGCCATACCACCCTAGAGAGTTCATTAGCTACCCAATTTCTGTCAAAATCTCTGAGAAGTGAATCTGTGCAAAAATGTGTGCAGATGCTTAGACTCAAAGTTTTCCTGAGTTAGAGGGTGAGTTGATAAGTCGTATACTTATTACCTTATTTAGTAGGTAGATTAGAATAGCTTAAAGTTGCAAGGATTCGCCGCTAAATCCATATTTTAACGAACACCAGGGCTGATTAAGCCTGAAGGCCTGAAAAGTCTAAGTGGTTAAGTTCTTTTTGTATTATTTCCCATTATTGACAAGTTTCTAATGCCTAAGTTTTCTTCCTAAATTCAATTTTTTTTTTCTTAATTATTTATTCAGGCTGATTAATTGAACTCAGGATTATGCAATTTATCACCCCCCCATGCTTAAGTTGGACAATGTCCTCATTGGCAGATTCATGGATGCAAAAGGGTTCAAAAAGATAGTACCTGAGTGACGTAAACTACCAGATCAGTCTGAATCCGCTGGGTTGCCTCCCAGGAAGCGCTGAGTTTAACGCCTCCAGCTGGGCGGTGCTTGGTGTCAGCCCTCAACGAGGGTGACACTTTCCTTGGGGGGTACCTGGGCCAGGAAATGCTTCAATCTTTGACCATTAACTGTAAAAGTGTGCCCAGTGTTAAGATCAGCGATTTCAACCGCCCCATTAGAATAGGGCTTGACCACCTGAAATGGTCCTATCCATTTGGACCTAAGTTTCCTTGGGAAGAGTTTCAGCCATGCATCAAATAGGCAGACTTGTTGGTTCGGCTCAAAGGTTTTTCTATGAATGAGTCGGTCCTGGACGGCTTTCATTTTCTCCTTATATAGCCGACTGTTGTCAAAGGCATCCTGACGAATTTCTTTGAGCTCAGATAATTGAAGCATCCTTTGCGCACTGGCTAACTGGGGATCCATGTTACATTGCTTGACAGCCCAGTAAGCCCGGTGTTCCAATTCGACAGGGAGATGGAAAGCTTTGCTAAAGACCAAGCGATAAGGCGACATGCCTATCGGGGTCTTAAAAGCGGACCTGTATGCCCACAGGGCATCATCAAGTCGTGTGGACCAGTCTTTCCTATCAGGTCTCACAGTCTTCTGTAAAATGTTCTTGATTTGTCTGTTTGAGACCTCAGTCTGCCCATTTGTTTGTGGATGATACGGGGTGGCAATGCGGTGGTTTACCCTGTATTTTCTAAGTAGGGCACGAAATTGGGAATGGATAAAATGGCTTCCACCATCACTGATCATGGCCTTGGGTATTCTAAACCGGGAAAAGATGTTCTTCTTCACAAATTCCATGACCGTCTTGTGATCGCATCGTCGAGTGGCGACGGCTTCAATCCATTTGGAAACATAGTCTACCGAGACCAGGATGTACTCGAAGCCGTTGGATGGTGGAAAGTGGCCCATAAAATCAATACCCCAAATGTTGAAGATTTTGACAATCAAAATGGGCTGAAGGGGCATCATATCTTTCTTGGGCATGGTCCCCAGTGTTTGGCATCGTGAGAAAGTCTTGGCAAAGATGCGTGCATCCTTAAATAGGGATGGCCAATAAAATCTTGACTGTAAAACTTTTGCAGCTGTTTTCTTGCCAGAGAAATGGCCGCCACATGCTTGGTCATGACAAAAGGAAAGCACACTCTGAACTTCGTCTTCGGGGATGCACCTCCTGATGATCTGATCAGCATAGAGGCAAAACAGCATGGGATCATCCCAGAAATAGTGCTTGGCCTCAGCCAAGAACCTGTCCCATTGCTGTCTGGACTAGCTGTGTGGGGTTTGTCCTATAACCAGGTAGTTGACATAGTCAGCATACCATGGCATTTTCTTGTCTTGCACGGCTAGGATGTGTTCATCAGGGAAGGTATCAGATAGAGGTAGGGAAGGTCCAATGTGGTCTAGATGAAGTCTTGACATGTTGTCGGCCACCACATTTTTCGATCCGGCCTTGTCTCTGATTTCCAGGTCAAATTCCTGCAAAAGCAGGATCCATATGATGAGCCTGGGTTTTGCGTCCTTTTTGGCCAACAGGTGCTGGATGGCTGAATGGTCGGTGTAGATAGTCACATGGGATCCCAGCAAGTATGATCGGAATTTTTCCAGTCCAAAGACTACAGCGAGAAACTCTTTTTCTGTGACCGTATAATTACGTTGGGCCTCGTCCAACGTTTTGCTCACGTAGTAGATCACCACGGGCTTCTTGTCTTGCCTTTGTCCCAGGACAACACCTATAGCAAAATCTGATGCGTCACACATAATCTCAAAATCCTGGGACCAGTCTGGGGGTTGAATTATAGGTGCCATGGAGACTAAGTCCTGGAGGGTGTGATAGGCTTGGATGAAATCAGGAGACATGTGGAAAGTGGCGTCGTTGGCTAGAAGGTCGGTCAAGGGTTTGGAAAGTTTGGAAAAGTCTTTGATGAACCTTCGGTAGAAGCCAACATGTCCTAGGAAAGAGCAAATCTGCCGAACCGAACTAGGTGGAGGAAGTTTGGAAATTAAATCAACCTTAGCTCGATCTACCTCGATGCCCCTATGCGAAACGATGTGTCCGAGGACAATTCCTTCTTGAACCATAAATGGCTCTTTTCCCAACTTAACACCAAGTTAACCTCGATACATCGTTTCAGGATTTTCTCCAAGTTGCTCAAACAATGGTCGAATGAATTCCCGAATACAGAGAAATCATCCATAAATACCTCCAAGTATTCACCCACCATTTCTGAAAAAATGGCTAGCATGCAACGCTGGAAGGTTGCAGGTGCGTTGCATAACCCGAACGGCATTCGACGGAATGCAAACGTGCCATACAGGCAAGTGAATGTGGTCTTTTCCTGATCTTCCGGAGCAATTGCGACTTGGTTATATCCTGAATATCCATCCAGGAAGCAAAAATATTTCTGCCCTGCCAATCTTTCAAGGATTTGGTCAAGGAATGGCAAGGGGAAGTGGTCCTTCTTAGTGGCTTCATTAAGCTTCCTATAATCAATACACACCCGCCATGCAGTGGTGGTGCGGGTGGGGATGGATTCGCAATGATCATTAGTGACAACGGTGAGCCCAGCCTTCTTTGGAACCACTTGAGTGGGGCTCACCCAGGGGCTATCAGAGATAGGGTAGATGATGTCGGCATCAAGACACTTGATAATTTCTTTTTTAACGACCTCCCGCATGTTAGGGTTTAACCGTCTCTGCATCTGGCGGGAAGGTCGGGTCCCGTCTTCTAGGTAAATCTTGTGGGTGCAATAAGTGGGGCTAATTCCTCTTAGATCCGAGATGGTCCAACCAATGGTGGCCCGATGTTCTGAAGGAGTTGCAGTCAACCTTAGTTCCTGATCCTTAGTTAGATGGGAATTAATAATCACTAGGAAGGTCTGGTCAGGTCCCAAGAAGACGTACTTGAGATTCTCGGGCAATGGTTTAAGTTCAGGTTCGGGTGGGACCACAGTCGATGGGAATGGAAAGGGCGGTAGTTGATCAACATCGATCTCTTCAAATGGTGTCATGTGATGATACTCAGCCTTACAGAGGTCCACGGGTAATGATGGTGACGGGTCAGAACTACGGGTTTGGTGGTCTGAGACAGAACTGAGGGTAAGGCATTCCTCGATTAAAGTTTCCACGGGATCATGTTCCTCAATGTAATCGCAATCAAAAGGCTTTGTCGCCCGGAAGATATCCAATTGCATTTTCCTATCTCCGAAGGCGATTTCCATACATCCCGTGTCGCAGTCGATGTTTGCTTTAGTCGTAGCTAAGAAAGGTCTGCCTAAGATTATGGGTGCGTTCTGTAATTTTTCAGGGACTTCCATGTCAAGCACCAAAAAGTCGACCGGGAAATAGAAGTCCTTGATCCATACAATTACGTCCTTGACAACCCCCTTCGGGGTTTTCACTGATCTATCTGCCAGCTGGATGGTGACAGGGGTTGGTGTCAGCTCCCCAAAACCAAATTGGTGGTACAAAGTTGTTGGAATTAGGTTGATAGAAGCACCTAGGTCCAGGAGCGCTCTATCAAATGTCATGTCCCCAATATTGCAAGAAATCAGGGGTGCTCCTGGATCAGTTCGTTTGAGTGGAAGGTTGCTTGATATCACGGAACTTGCTTGCTCAGAAAGTACAACCTTCCTAGGTGCTTGAGGTCTCGGCTTACGCTTGGGTGTACAGGCATCCTTTAAGAACTTGGCGTAAGCGGGGATGTGTTTGACGGCTTCTAGGAGCGGAATATTAATCTGTACTTGCTTAAAGATCTCCAACAGCTCCTCAGTTTCCACAGTATTCTTATTTTTCTTGATTGTCTCCAAGGCCTCAGGGTAGGGTGTCTGAATGTGGATTGGTTCCTTGGTTGGTGCCTCTTCTAAGTTGGGTATTTCAACAGGTAAAGTCTCGAGGAGAGTCGGCCATTTGGGATCTTGGGTTTTGGTGCCGCTTCTCAAGGTCACCGCATTCGCAGAGGCATTGGGGCCATGGGGTGATCCTTGAGGAGACGAGGACGAAGAAGAGCCAAACCCAGGAGGTGTTTGCGGGGCTGGCTGGACCATGTGAGCCTGCCCGGCGTTTCTTTGGAACCATTGCGAATTGGGGCCTCTGTTAAATATATTTCGTGGGTTCGGTTGTGGCTGTGAAGGTAGGGATCCTTGTTGTTTACAGTCCAAGAGTTGGCTTAACTGTCCCTTTACCAAGGCCATTTCCTCCTGATGTTTCTAGTTCATGTCAGCCATCATCTTTATTAGGGTATCCATTTGGTTTTGTGGGGGAGGGGCGCCCTATTCTAGTTACATTGGGGTCTAACTGGTGGTCCTTGCTGATACGGGGGCAAGTGTGGCTGCTGGTTTGGCCTGGGCTGGTTTTGGAATTGCGGTGGTTTCTGGTTTGTCCAACCAAAGTTGGGGTGGTTACGCCAACCGGTGTTGTAAGTGTTGGAGAAAGGGTCAGGTTTCGCATAACCTTGGACGGCTTGCACATCTTCTAGGATAGCTGATGTTGATGAAGAGGGAAGGGAGTAATCAAGGGTCGAGGGAGCAAAGGTCCCTCCCTGGAACGTGGTCGGGGGTTGTTCCAGGTTCAGTTGGGTGAAGGGCTGGACCAGGTCAACATTATGTGTTCCCTTTGCTAGGGAGAAAGTCTGCAAGGGGTTCCTGGTCTGATTCAGTAGCTCATCAATCTTTTTGTCCACCAATTCCACTCGATCCAACTTTTTGGCAATGATGTCCATGTCAACCATTCCAGAATTTGCTTGCACCTCATAAATCCTGCCACAGGGTTGACTGGACCTGTTAAACTGGTTCATGGAGGCATTGTTGAGCGAATTCTCTCTCATAGACTCAAAGAGCTCAAACGCGCTCTCCTCATCTTTGTTTAGGAAGTTTCCCCCGCATGAGGCATCGATGAAGTTCCGTAGGTTGTTGTCCAGACCGTGGTAAAAGATCTGGGCCAATTGCCACCTTGGGACTTCGTGGTGTGGGCATTTCCTCAAAAGTTCATTAAATCTTTCCCACACCTCATGAAATTGTTCCCCACCCTGGAGTGTGAAGGTAGTGATAGCTCTTCTGAGGGCATTGGTCTTTCCTATGGGGAAGAATTTCTTTAAAAATGCATGCCTCAGTTCTTCCCAGGTGGTGATGGGTCTACCTAGGGTTCTAAACCAATGAGAAGCCTTGTCTCTTAATGAGAAAGGGAACATCTTGATTAGAACAATGTCAAGGATAATGTTCCTAGGTTTCACCATTCGTGCTATGCGGTTGAGATCCTCTAGGTGTTGAAAGGGGTCCTCATTTGAGCTTCCATGAAAGTGGCTCTGGATCAAACTTAAGATGTTTGGTTTCAACTCAAAATCATCTCCCCCCTCGGGGATCCTAAGGTGTGGCTCGACACTAATAGCAGAGGGATTATAGAAATCACGGAGAGGTCTTGGCTGGTCCTGAAATGGCGGTAAATCAAGTGGTGGTTGCCCTGGTATGTCATGGAAAGGTGGTGGTTGTTCTTGCGGGTTCTGTAACCGTTGTATGGCTTGCATGATGGTGTGGATTTGTTGTTGCTGAAGCCGATGGTTAGCATTGATTTGAGCTTGGATGATGGCCATAGCGTCTGGTGGGGGTTGATCTTCAGCCTCATCTACCCTAGGTTCAGCCATGTTTTCAATAGAATTACGTCACCTAGATTCCTACCCCAAAACACACAACTCAGGATGCAGTGAGCGCCTCCCGTGCATACACTAGAGAAGAACAGGAGGGGATGCAGAGGGTGACAGATGCGAGAAATGTGTTTCAATCAAGCACGCAAGCCTAATCCTTATGGTGTATTCCTTAGGAGACCTAGAAATCTCACAAAGGGTGATTAAGTCTGTAAGCACTGGACTCCCCTTCCCAAGGCTAATCTGGCCAGGTTGATTACGAGGGGATTGCAGGGAAGGTTCTTCCTTTGGCTTGCACCTCCGGTTCCATAAACCCCACAACCGCGGTCGTTTGACATTGCCCCGCAGCCTAGTCACCAAATTCTACCAAGGGAATGAAAGCCAAGTGCCTAGCAAACAAAACCTCGCCTTTTGAGACTTAACTCAGTCCTACCTAGGGCACGTCTACTCAGTTTTAGAGGGTTATGATAGTTCTTGTGCTTAGGGTGATGTGATGAGGCGTTGATTGGAGTGGTGCCTCTTAATTTTCCACTTTCAAAGTGTGTGCTTCTAGCAAAACATCGTTTTCAAGCAAGGATTTGTTAAGATGTGGTGTCTTTTAGTGTTTCATCCTTACTTTAGTACTTTTTAGGGATGACGTGTCTTAATGTTTTCAAACAAGTTTCAGTGGGCACGTCAAGTTCTGCACATAACTTGGTGAAAGTAGATTTCCTTTTCTTTTGTAGAGGCTCTAAAACCCTAGTGTACTCATCCTGATGATCACGCAGCTTCTATTAGATGAGTCAGTTTTAGGGTTGAGTGGTGCGACCCAGGTCAATTCACAGTGGCTTCACAAACACCACTCAAGAAAAAGAAAAGAACACTCCAAGAATTTGTTAAGAATGTTAGAGTGTACATTTTTTGTGGGGTGATGTGTTATGGATGTGGGTCAAGCAATCATACACCACACCAATTTTATTCAATTTTTACAATTTTTTTTAGCTTTTTCACGCAAGAAAACAATGAGAGACAGGTTACTCACTATCGGTCCCCGAGGTGCCTACTCCCTTGCTACCGTCGTGGAATGCGTCGCTTCGCCGTCCATGCGCCGAATTCCTGCAACCGTCAAGTAAAAAGGAAAATAGGGCATTAGATGATGTGAGAATGAGTGTGGAATGGAGGTGATAAAACAAATCCGTTGCCTCCCCGGCAACGGCACCAAAAACTGACGTGCTCTTGTGCGTGTGTGTTAAGAGGTGTCGTTATAGTTGCACTTGATACGTCGGTTTTAAAAGAAGTAAATGGAAGTGAGTCCGAGTGTCAGTCTCAAGGAGGCGTGGAAATCGGATTTTGTTTATCACTTGTCATGAAAAAGGCAGAGTTTTGCTTGCGAAATAGACGATTTTGAAAAGCGAGAGCGAGAGAGAGAAAGTTTAGGGTTAGAAAGCTCTTGGTTTTGATCATGCACTTTGAACAGGAATTAAAATGATGATTGAATGGAAAGTAGTTTCATTAAACATGCATTCATAGTTCATAGTTTACAACATTAAATACATGCTTCAACAAAAGTAAATGAAAGCTTAAAAGAGAGAGAGAGATAGAGAGAGAGTGGAGAGAGACGAGGCAACCACGGCGGTGGAGGAGGCTCCGTCGGCGGCTCGTCATCTCCGGCGATTACAAAATTGCCTAAAGCTAGCTAAGAGAGGAGTGGAGTAGTTGCAAGTGGGAGAGTATGCATTAAATGGTGGTAAAAGGGGGTTTAAATAGAGTTAAGGGCTTCCTAAAAGAAGAATGGGCTTTAGCGACATCTGGAGCTTCGCTAAAACCGCTTCCACAAACGTTGGTGAAGCCCTCCTGCCGCCGGGGTCTTCCTCTTCGCGCGATCCGTGGCCGCTGAACGAGAGCCGTCCGATCTTGTTCGCCCGCGCTGAGATCGTGCCTTGGGCGCGCGTGCGCGCGTGCATTTCCGCCCGGCGTGCGTGCGCGTGTGGGCGCTCGTGGGCTGTCGTTGCGCCACATGGCGAGATCATGGCCGCCCGCTGCTGATCGGGCAGCCCAATTTTTCCGCGCGCCCCGCTCGCCTTCAAAATCTGCTCCGCGCGGCTCGAACGCGCGTTGCGGCGATGCAGACGTGCGTGCTAACCATTGCGCCATGCCCGCGCTTTGTCGCGGCGACCGCGGGCGAGCGTGCGGATCTCGGACGTTCGATCGAAGATCGACTGCCGAGATTTGTCCTTGGCTGGCTGAGGGTGTGCATGCGGTGGGGGCGGGCTGACGTAGCGCTCTCTGGGCCGTTGATCTTCAGATCAACGGTCAGAATTTCTTGGGCCCATTGTGGGAGCTCCGGATGTCGGATTTGGCCGATCTTGAGTCCGTTGGACTCCGTTCGTCATTCTGAATCCATCCGTGTGGTCCGATTGCTCATCTAAGGCCTGCTTTGACAAATGCTCTACACAAATGGCCATTAATACAGTTTATAAGCAATCTTGGTACTTGATGCATGTAATGCTCCTATTCTACTTATGTTGTGCTTTTTATTCTAAAGATGGGCCATATGCAACCTAATTATTACCCCCTTGTGTGGTGTTATCAATATGCTATATATAAAAGGATATTTACATATGTATAAATGGTAAGTTTAATGCCTCATGCTGGGAGAAAACTGAATTGCACATCCTCAAGAAGGCTGATGACTTCGTCAGTAGGAGGAGGTTCCTAGGCCAAGAATGGCTTGAGATGCTGGCCATTCATTATAGAAACATGTCCCATCTTTGGATCTACGATTTGAACTGCCCCATTAGAGTATGGGTGAATCATAACAAAAGGGCTAGTCCACTTGGACTTCAACTTGCCCGCAAAGGATTTGAGTTTGGAAACAAATAATCAGACTTGCTGGTTAGGATTGAAAGATTTCCTCTAGATATGGTGATCATGGAAAGCCTTAGTTTTACACTTATATATCTTAGCATTCTCATAGGCCTCCCGCCAGATCTCTTCTAATTCATTGAGATGGAAGATCCTTTCATAACCTCCTACACCAAGGTTAAAATTACATTTTTGCATCGCCTAAAAAGCGTACTGCTCCAGCTCAACCAGAAGGTGACAGAACATTCCATATACCATGCGGTATGCTGACATTACGAGTGGGGCCTTGTACGTGGCCAGATATGCCTATAGCATATCAATTAATCGATTAGACCAATCCTTCCGGCTTGGTCTAACTATCTTTTGCAAAATGAGTTTGATTTGATGGTTAAGCACCTCAGCCTACCCATTTGTCTACGGATGATGTGGGGTGGCAATACAGTGATGTACCCCATACCTTTTCAACAGTAACCAGAAATCGGTGTGAATGAAATTACTCCCCCTGTGGCTAATTAGAGCACAGGGAACACCAAATCTTGCAAAAATAAATTCTCGAATGAAAGATATGATGATTTTATGATCAGCTCGTCTTACTAAAATAGCCTCAACCCACTTCAAGACAATCAACCGTGAGAAGAATGTAATTAAAGCCATGAGAGTTTGGGAATGGGCCCATAAAATCAATGCCCCAAACATCGAACAGTTCTACAACTATGATGGGTTGGAGAGGCATCATGCTCCGATGTGATGCTAGTGCAGTGCACACATTCCTTCACCTATAGATAGCCTAGCACCCTCCCCTTAGCCTCTCATCCCTTCCTACTCCCTCACCTCCCCCTCTAAAGCATAGAAATTCTTTTTGTCCTCAATTCTAGTGTCTCAAGCTTGTGGGAAGCTCCACTAGAAGAAAACAAATAATTTTTGCCCCTCCCTTCACCCTCGTTTGTGGAGCTCTTACCAGTCTTCTCACCTCCATTCTAGGAAATGGATCACTCCGTCATTGCCTTGCCTCCCATCTTCTTCCTCCAGCTTTATCCTCCTTCCAGCTTCGATCCTCTTCATTCGGGTGTCCTCGAATCACTTGTCTCCCAAGCAACCATCTAAGGGAATTCTATCTCTTTTTCTCACTTTCTAGTGTAGTTTATTTTTTCCAATAATCATTTATTTTGTCATGAACATTTTTTCACTTTTAACATATTTATTTGTTATCTCTCTCTTTCTCTTTATACTGCTTAGATTAGTTTCACTCTACTATTATGCCAATACAAAATACCAAACAAAATTTCATATAGCCAAAATTACTAAAAAGAATGAATCAAGTGCGGTTTTTAAACGTTCGCATCCATGTGCTCTACTTGAGACTCACCATCTCAGTTATGCTATCTAATAGAGGGATTTTGCAAATACTATGACGTGGGTTTCTGTTTCTCGAAACCCTAATCCATTTTCTTCGCAAAATTTCCACTCATCACATAGCCTAACCAATCATATGGTATTAACAATTCACCAATATAAATCGCAGTGCATTAGAAGCACATTAAAGATTATAGTCAGGTTCACCCCATTGATAAGTGATACAACCTAGGTCGGATATTTCCATTGGTTGCTTTACAAATGGGTTACTGATTGCAAAAATCGCGTGATTTATAAAATGCAATTTTTGGTCGTTGTAACACATGAAAATGCAATTGCTTTTCTACTGCAACTCTGTCTGAACATGAACTGGGTATTAGGAGAAGGTGGCAGGAGGTTATAGTAGAGGAAGATTTGAAACGAGAGATGGATTGGTGAGAACGCTCCAGACAGTTGTGGCTTAAAGAGGGGGATGCCAATACAAAATATTTTCATTTAGTAGCTAGTTCTCGTAGAAGACACAACTTCATCTCCTCTATTGAGGTGGATGGTCAGAGAACATCCTGTATGCAAGATATACTGGCTATAGCTACCAAATATTTTACGGAAACCTCGTGGGTAGTAGCTAGGGGAGATTGGAGAATGGCTGGATCAATCTTTCCTCAAATCTCTGAGGACCAGGCAGGCAAATTGGTTGTTCCAATATCTGAAAATGAAGTTTTGGATGCTATAAACGACTTCAATAGTGAAGGAGTGCCACGTCCAGATGGCATCCAAGTTTTCTTCTACAAAATATTTTGGAATGTATTGAAGGAGGAGGTGATGGAGGTGCTATCTGAATTTGAAAGGGGGATCTATGGCTTCGATAAGATTAACCAATCCTATCTTTTTTTGCTTCCAAATAAATAAGGAGCAGCAAATTCCCCGACTTTAGACCTATTGCACTATCAAACTCTATCTATTTGATAGTGAGCAAAGTCCTGGCCAATAGACTTTGAAGTGTCTTATAGGATCATACCCTTCCAGTCCAGTCAGCTTTTCTTCCTAACAGATTTCTGCACGAGTCTTTCATAATGGCTCAGGAAATGGTGGTGGGATGGCACAAGAGGAAGTGCGAAGCTTTTTTATGGAAAGTAGACTTCCATAAAGCATATGATTCTATTTCTTGGCTGTATTTATGGGAGATTTTCAAGAGGAGGGGGTTCCCTGCTATATAGCCTCATTGGATGAAAAGGTGCATCACCACTGCATCCTGTTCTCCTCTTATTAATGATAAACCATGTAGGGCATGGATTCAACCTCAATGTGGGGTTCGACAAGGGTGTCCTCTCGCCCCCCCTTGTCTTTAATCTTGTGGTTGACACGCTTGCAAGGTATGCATGTCGACTAGATGAAGTAGGTTTGATTAAAGGCTATTCCATATCAAATAGGAGTGCTTTGGCTCCGATCTTACAAAATGCCGATGACACGGTATTTTTTGTAGAAGGGAAAGAGTAGGAAGCACAAGCTTTGTTTCATATGGTGAAGATATTCGGAGAAATATCAGGTCTGAAATTGAATGGGGACAAATCATCCTTGGTTTCTTTTGGGTTAACAGGCACTGAACAAACGGCCATTTCATCACAGCTAGGTACACCCTTGGTCACTCTTCCTATCAGGTATTTGGGTCTTCCTCTGAAGTGCTCTAAACTGGAAAAAAGCGATTGGAACTTCCTATTTGATAAAGTTGCAATCAAACTAGAAGGGTGGAGCAGCCGCTATCTTTCGAAGGGGGGTAGACTCACCCTCCTGAATTCAATGATAACTTCCATCTCAGTGTTATTTTTTTCTCCTTTTAAAGCATCTAAATCTATTTGGAAGCACATCAATATTTTTAGAAAATGCTTCTTTTGGAGGGGTTCGAAGCATGAGGGGTAGTTTCTTCAACCACTGAAATGGGATCTGCTGACCAGACCAAAAAGATAGGGGGTTTGGGGATTAAATTGCTAAAAGAATTCAATGAGGCTCTTCTCCTTAAGTGGGCTATCAAGCTTTTTAATGGAGACAGTAAAAATTGGACAGTCTTGATTGGTGATAGCTATGGCAAGCCACATAATCCATTGAACAGACTCCACCCGATCAGACCATCTCCCTTTTGGGCATCGGTGGTGCATGCCATGGGGAATAACTGGCAACTGTTTCAACCAGTCTTAGGTGATGGCAGGTCTTTCAATTTATGGCAAGAGGAGTGGTAAACTATGGGGGTGCTCAAAAATGCATATCCAAGGGCATACATTACTGCTGAAGATAAGTGGGTTCCAGTCAATTGCTGCTGGTCTGAATCTGATAAATCCTGAAGGATTGAAGGAACTGGATCGAATAGAGATGTCACCAGAACATGGGAAGGAAAGGCAAGGCTACAGCTAGACCTGAAGGCATTCAGTCCGGTGGCTGGAATTGAGGATCATTACAGATGGAAGGGGGTCTTCACCCCAGCCAGTGCATACGACAAGATCAGATTTTTGGCATTCTCGAAGGAGGTAGATCTGATATCAAGAAAAGTCTGGCTCTTGAAAGTTCCAACAAAGGTACAAATCTTTTTATGGCTGTGTAGGAGAGACACCATAGTCACTGGGGACCTCAGACACAGAAGGAAGGGGGTGGCGCTACAGTCGTGCTTGCTTTGTGATCTTCTTACTAACAGCTCTAGGCACATATTCTCATCGTGCATGGTCACGGATACAGTTTGGAGGAGAGTCTGCAAGGAGCCACTACCCACGTGGGACTTATTATGGAGAAAAATTCTGATGAAGAATAAATTACACATAAATATGGCGATAATGATGTGGAGCATTTGGAGAGTGAGAAACGAGTTTTTATTTCAGGAGAGGCCAGTATGTGTGGAACAAATTGTAAATGCATGCTGGTCCCTCATACATTTATGGAGATCTATTTTGTAACCTTTTTTTGATATAATAAATTGCTCTCCCGGATCGCTATCGTAGTACGATAGCTTTCCTTACTGTTGCAAAAAAAAATGCAATTGCTTTTAAATTTATATTCCTAAATAATGGTGGTATCTAAGTTCGTCTAAGGAGGTGGAAATGCAATTTTGATAATCTCTTGCTCAAAAAATAGAAATCAACTTTCTTTTTGGATTTTTGAATATATAATTTTGAGTTTTTATACGGGCAAAAATTAAATGTGGAGAAAACAAGTAGAAATCCTAATTTTAAGGCAATAAATGCCTTGCTTCTCCAACTCACTCCAAGCATGAGAGGCTTGGAATAATGGAGGAGCAAGAACACAATAAATATTCACAAATTCTAACTAAAAAAATTGTAGAGGAATGCTTCTTATATAGAAAAATTGTTTACAAAATGTGAAGAACTCACAAGTGAGAGGGGTTCTCACTTGTAATCTCCAACAAGAAAGCACATACTACAATGCAAAACAAGAATAATGAAAGTAAAGAACTTTCACATGGGTTAGGTCAAGGAGTTGACCAGATGAAATAGGAGATAACCAAACAACCATCTCCAATGCTGTCAAGGGGATGGCATATCCTTTGACTGAAGACAAATATGTGTCTCTGTTCATGAATGCGTACATTTGGTAGACAAATGGTAGATTCACCCACCTTTGTGTTGACACTGGAAAGTCGGTGTTTGTGGGAGGGAATAAGAGACACATGACCTCTCTAAGTGTTCGCAAAAATCTACTTCATAGCTGTGTATGTAGTAGATTGGAGGAATGGGCATGCTCTGACTATATTAGGAAAGACAAATTCCACTTGTGCTCGCTGTTGACGAGGTGAAATCGAGTTTTAAAATAAAGTGTAATATAGTCCTTGCTTTGAAAACAAATAGATTTTTTATTACTCGAATAAGTTTTGAGGTCGAACATAGGGAGCAATATGGAATTCAGAAATCAAGATCACAATTTAAACTAAAAGAAATTGCAATAATGACAATATCAAGTATCAATGCACAAAAAGATAGGAGTAAAATGATGGTTTAAATCACCATATACTCCATACAATAATTGCTAAGGAACTCAATGTTAATATATGAAATAAGCTAAAATATGTCGTCTGATGGTAGGATCAGATGTCTTAAACGTCTGATTCTATAGTGTGCACTAATTTTTCTCTGTGCTTCTTTCTCTATTCCTTCCTTTCTTCTGCTTCTATTCCTCTTCAGACCTTCCTCTTCTTCTTTCTCTGCTTTCTCAGTTATGTCTTCTTCTTCTTCCTCTTCTACTATTCTCTTTTCTTTTTCTTCCTTACCTCTACTCAGCCCTTCTTCTTTGGCTCTATGATTCTCTTCTTCTTCTTTTTTCTCTGGCTTTCTTCTTCTGAATCTGGCTAAGTGTCAGCCGGATTTCCCTGTAGCAAAACCCTCCCCCTACTCGCGCAACTCTATTTTTCTCTTTAGGATTCGCTCACCTAGAGCCACAAGTAATCGGGTTATTAGATTCAAGCACGTACCTAGGTCCAGGCTCACCGGCGTGCGGTGGTGAGGAAGAAGTGCAGGTCTAGGTGGGTTACCGAGTCGAGCCAGGTCCGCGTGCACGTGACACGGATGAGGCCGGGTGAGCAGGTAAGAGAGACCTCACCCCGTGAACTGAGGCAAACAGCTACTGTGACTTTTGCAATTTATTCGCCATCAGTCACTGCAAAACTCACGATGTGGGACTAAAGATAGTGCCTTCTTCTCACATCTGCAGTAAAAGGGTCTTCTCCTCAATTGCCTTAGCTCGCGAGGCAAAGGTGTCCAATTGACTGCTTGGTTACATGCGCGAGCTGTTTTCGCATGACCTAAAGCTTTAACCTAGGCACAGGGTAATGGGAACACCATCATGAGCCCTAACTAGCTCATTTGACCTAACAAAGAGAACAAAAGCTCCTACATAACCAAGAGAAGAGCCTAATTCAAGGGATAACTGTTCTGAGAAGAAAATAAGAAACAAAGGGTAAAACTACAGTTTTACCATTGTAGTGCAACAACAGGATTTCTCAGGGGCTAAACATAGGTCAATTGGACCCAACAAGAGGAAAAGTGGGTTAGTTCAGTGAGAAATGGGTTCATGTGTAATCTAAGAATTAAATGACATTCTGTAACCTTAAAACAAACCTACTTAATTTTACAAGGTTTTGGTCAGGATAAAAATCAACTAAATCATTTAAAATTCATGGAAAAATATCCTCTAGGGTTTAGAACCTCCAATTTGGCCTTTGAAACCTATTTTGACCTAAATAGGGGTCCTAGCTAATTATTTGACCTAATTTGGGTTTTTGTGTAAAATGTCAAGTCAAACGTGGTCAAACCTAAAATTCAACTTCACCATTGGATTCCTTAGGTCAAAATTAGGTTCGTACCAAAATTTAGGCCAAAGGGAAGGTCACCTTGACCTATTTTGCAAAATAGTCCATCCAATTACATTTTAACCACTAACTTTTGAGAATATTTGCGCAGACCCCCGTATCTTCCTCACCACTCTTTGCAATTAGGTCCCACCGCCATTACATCGGAGGAGTCCTACTCTGGCATGGATTCAAGGAGGATTTCTCCCTGATTCCTCAAAGATCTCCTCTCAGATTTGGAAGGGAGATTCTTTGAGGAATTCCCTATCATCTGAATGAATCCCAAGATTTGATTCACACCCAATCTCTCGTGCAAATGCTCGAGAGACATGGGTATCCTCCGCACCTTCCTACTCTGGTGAGGATTCTTGTGCTTGGAAGCTTTCCTTCCAAGCACAAGGACCTTTGCTAGTAGCTCTGAAAGGACCCCCTATCCTTGCCGCTACTCTCAAGCTTGAATTGGCAGTAGAAACCCTAAATTTCTTCCTCCCTCATCTTTGGCCAATGGCCCACAAGCTCCGACGATCTCTCCTCCCTCTTCTCATTGCTCTGCCACCATACTAGTGGTAGAGTCTTCTCCTCCTTGCTCCTCCGCATCGCGCCATACCTGCGCACGCTTCTCCAACCCCTTCGTCGTCGCCATCTTCCTCATCTCAGGATTTTCTTCTCTGGTGACGGCACACACGTGCCGCTCACCCTCTACCTTTCCCCCTTTTCCTAAATACCCTCAGTACATTCCTCTCTCTCTACCTATCACTTTCCCACTCTTTATTTCACAAAATTACCCTCGACAACCACCAACCACCTCCGTCTTCCTCATCTCTGGTAGACCACCGGCGAAGGTGCAACTGCCGCTCCACTCATCCACACATCTTGCTACCTACCTCAGAACCTCTGCCATCACTCACTAATCATCTTCCACCCCTTCACTGACTGCTACACACACCCTACACTTCCACCGAACACACGTAGTTCAACGGTCATCGAACACACGCACTTTCCACGCCACCCACCGCTTCACCTTTGTCGTGACACGACGAAGCTACCCAAGTGATTTGACAGGGCCGCAAGGCTGTATTTGTGAGTTTTAGGTCCGACCCCCTTTCCGCCATTGAAGCACGAGCAAGCTTGCTTGCAAGCTCGATCCAGGCCTCATCGCTCCAAGCAGAAGAGTCCCAGGTGCGTGGAAAGACTCCATGACCCTTTCACACCTAGAATTGAGGCTTCATCGACTGCAGCTGTAGCAGTTGGGCAGGTGTTCTCACTGCGTGCACACGAGGAAGCAGGTGGGACTTTAGTCCCACCTCAGAAGTTTTCAGTGCAGGTGCGTAATATAAATTTTTTTTGTGCTCTCTTCTTATCGCGTCAAATCACGGGGTGAGGACCCCTCACTTGCTCACCCGCCTCATGCGTGACCCACGCTACGCGGACCTGGCTGCCTGGACCCGAGTGCACATAACCCGACCCGTATACCCGATTGGTTGGCTCTGGGAGAGAGAACTGAAGAGAGAATAGAGAGAGAGTGTATGCGGGTGGGTAGGGGTAGGTTTTGCACTTCTCTGTGCAAGGAAAAAAGGAAGGGAAGCTAAAGAAGAAGGAACTGCAGGAAGGAAAGAAGCTGATGCAGGAGAGGCTAAGGAAGACTTGAAGGCACTGCTGAAGAAGAAGGAAGAAGAGGGTGCGGTTGAAGAAGAAAGGTAGAGAAAAAAGAAGAAGGTGCTGCTAAAGAAGAAAGGGAAAGAAGGAAAACATAAGCCAAGGAAGAAAGGAAGAAGGCACAGCTGAAGGAAAAGAAGAAGAGAAGGAAGGAGTCGCAGAGAATAGAAGGCTGAAGATAGAAAGATAGAGAAAGAAGGAAATCAAAGGCAGAGAAAGAGGAAGACACCAAGAGAAAGAGAAAGAAAGAAGACATCAGACCAGAGAGAAGAAAGAAGAGAGAATAGACATTCTATTTCTTTTTACATCTCTATTCTTCTCTTTAGCATTCATATACGTTGAATCTCATTCTATTGATTGTTGATCACATTTTATTAATTTGAGATTGTGCTCTTAGTTTATAAATACCAATTTGCTCCCTATATTCGAACTTAGACTCAACATTCGAGTAATAAAATTCTTATTTATTTTCAAGGCGATTTCACTTATACTGCAATGCAACAACATCATCTTTTAAACACTGATTTCGCCTAGTTGAACATTTTGGCTCCATTGCTTGGGAGCAACGGGCATTTTAGAAACTTTGATCACAACCTCTGATTCAGTACTAAGTTTCTTTCTTTTGCTATGATTGTTTCAGGGGAAGAAAAGAAGAAAAAAACAGCTGCACAATGACCACACCAGGAACAGGTAAATTCTCAGTAGCCCTTTCTTTTAATCCCCTCAAAATCTGAAAAGGAAAACAAAGAAAAATTAATCTAGGGCAACCTGCTTCCATATTTAGTAATTCACCAAAGTTACCTAATTTTTATTTCAACACACTTTTGAATTGCACATCCATTTAAGGTAACTAGGGCTAACACCTTCTAGATTGAGCCCTAGATACCATCTTTGAGGCAACTAAATTAGACCAAATAGAGCCAACTTAAGGATTTCAATCTAGGGTTTTAGAGACGCATCTTCTCTTAAGCAAAGAATCAAAATTTCCAAAAGGAGGTGTGCCTAAGCCTTGTTTGAATAGATTTATACAAGAGAAACCCTAAGAAAGTCAAGCTCTTAATTCACTTGAACCCTGAAAGAGAGGACCTAAAAGCTATCAAAGGAACAAAGAGGTGAAGTTGATCCTTTGGGTCAACCAACCTGGAAATTAAGTCACTTTTTGCACTCAAAAGATCTAAAGTACAAGTGGAACCCTAAGCACCTTGATCTTAATTAAAAGAGGTAGACTTAAGAGGTCAAGGTCCCCATTCTCGTGTACCTAGAATCTTAGTGACAAGAGTGGTCAAGTGGGGGAAACCCTGTAACTTTTGGGGACGCTCTACCATGTAGGGGTCTTTGCGGGACTCTCCCTCTCTGGCTACCCAGGTATTTCTCAGGTCGACGGCCTTTCTGACTAAGGGGTATCATCCGGCCCGAACCTCTATAGTCACCCAACATTTTTTGGGTGTCTCAATTGGGTCCAACCCATTCTAATCTCATCAAATCCTTTAGTGCATGTTTGGTAGGAGGTCCTTAAGACCATCCTTAAGACCTCCTTTAGAAATCCACTCCTGCCAAGGCTAAGCCTCGATGCCTATGTTTGTGCAGCAACCCCACCACATAGATCTCTCCTCTGATTCATCAGAGCCAAGTTCTCCTTCTTCTTCCATCATGGCACAACCCATTGAAGAAGACAACAACCTTGAGCACCAACTTCAGGGCTTAAATGATCTATTCCAAAACTTTGTAAACCCGCCACAGCATCCTATGATGCGAGATCACTATAATCCCGCTGCGATGGCAATTGACCGTCGAGTCCAAATCCCGGCTAGAAGTCCTGATTCTGAACTCAAGCCCAATATGATTCATGCCATACCAAAATTCTATGGACTTAACTCTGAGGATCCATTGCAGCACATTAAACAACTTAAACATCTGGCCCAGACCTTCGGGTCAGACGTACAAAACCAGGATATTCCTTTTTTTTGAGAAAGAAAGGAATGCTATCGAATCACCGATAGCAAACCAGGGGAGCTATTATTGATAATAAAAAGTATTTACAAGTTCGACTCCTAATGCTGTATGAGACTCCAGCATAAATTTACAATATTTTCCACATACACTAGGGTCTCCTGAAAAACACGCTCATTTCTAGCCCTCCATACAGCCCATAACACAGCCACCATATGTATATAAGGCTTATTCCCATCCACAAGGTAGCATCACAAATTACCCCAAGTGGGTAAGGACTCGTTGCATACTCTCCTCCATACATAATCAACGATCGCACATGAAGAAAAGATATGAATGCTAGAATCATTATACATCCCTCATAAATAACAAAACTGAGTGGGGGTCCCCATCCTTCTGTGCCTCAGATCTCCAGTAATCAATCCATCCCTCCTGCAAAGCTATAAGAAAATTTGTAACTTTAGTGGTATTTTTAACTTCCATAGCTTTTTCCCCATTTCTTCATCTTCCGCCATCCTGGAGGACATTATCAACCTGTCATAAGCAGTCGCAGTAGAAAAATTACCTTCCCATTTGTATGTATCATATTCATGAGGCATGGGTTTGAAAGCAGCAAGCTCTTGCATGAGACATTCAATCTCTACACGAGATCTTGTTTCATGATTATTCCACCCACCATTATTTAACAACCATTGCTCCGAATCCACATCCCAATAATCGGCTACCACTGCATTTTTATTTGCAGCCGCAGCATAAGCAAGGGGGAACCTATCTTTAAACGTCCCTCCATGTACCCAATTTTCCAGCCAAAACTTGAAGCTTTTTCCATCACCTAAAACTGATTTGAAAAAATTTCAATTATCTTTCAGGGCACGCACCACAGAAGACCAAAAGGGGGACGGTTTACGTGGGTTAAGATGATTTATCTCATCATTGGTACCCCCATAACTGTCCTGGATAATTTCTGTCCATATTTTTTTTTCTCCCTGCAGCAATCGTACAGCCCACTTCAATAGTAACGCTTCATTGAATTCTTTGAGGGATCTAACACCCATACCTCCCATCTGCTTAGGTTTGCAAATTGATTCCCACTTTAAGGGTTGAAAAAAGGCCCCTTGATGAGTGGCCCCTTTCCAAAAAAAATCTTTTCCGCATCACCTCCAGCTTTTTCCAAATAGAGTTCGGAGCTCTAAGGATAGAGAAAAAGAAGACGGGAATCGCAGTGATAACAAAATTCAGTAGTATATACCTCCCCCCTTTTGATAAGTATCTACTGCTCTAGCCCTCCAATTTCGTAGCTACCTTTTCAAAGAGGAAAGACCAATCTGCTTTCTTCATCTTAGAACATTTCAGAGGCAGACCCAGATATTTAATCGGCAGTGGAACCACAGTTGTACCAAGAATGGTGGAGATCTCATTCTGTAACCCACTATTCATCCCAAAACAGACCAGGGAAGATTTACTACAATTCAATCTGAGACCAGAAACCTCTCCAAAAATTTTTAACCTTATGTAACAGAGCCTATGCTTCTCTCTTCCCCCTTCCACAAGAAAAATAGTATCATCAACATATTGAAGTACAGGGGCTAGAGCCCTATGATTAGACAATGAATACCCCCTTATAAAACCATCTGCTGCCAACTTACAGGCAAATCTAGCCAAAGTATCTACCGCAAGGTTAAAAATCAGAGGGGTAATAGGGAAACCTTGCCTTACTCCACATTGGGGCTGGATCCAAGAGCGACACGGTTTACCATTTATCAATGGGGAAAAAGAGGCTGTCGTAATGCACCTCTTCACCCATTGAATCAGTAAGGGTGGAAATTTCCTCCTTCTAAGAATCTCCCACAAGTATGACCAGGAGATTGAATCATAGGCTTTGGAAAAATCAACTTTCCACAAGAAAGCCTTAGATTTTCTCCTTTGCCAACCCATAACAATCTCCTGCACAACAATGAATGACTCCTGTAAAGATCTCCCAGGAAGAAAAGCTGACTGAACAGGCATTATCAAGTCCTTTAAAACCTCTCGCAATCTGTTAGCAATAATCTTACTAATAATAAGATAGATGGAATTAGATAGCGCAATGGGTCTGTAATCAGAAAAACTTTCGGCACATGATTTCTTAGGCAACAGAAGCAGATAAGATTTGTTCAGCCTCTCAAATCCGGAGTTGCCCAATTCAAACTCATGAATAACCTTTAACACATCCTCCTTAACCACATTCCATAGCTCTCTATAGAAAAACACCTGAAATCCATCCGGACCGGGAGAACCTTCATTATTTAATTCTTTAATAGCTTTTAGCACTTCTTGTTTAGAAATAAGGGACACAAGCATGTCTCTCTGTTCATTATTTACACAAGGGAAATCCATTGCTGCCAGCCTCCAAGAACCTCTTGGAGCAGCCTTCGACATTTCTTTAAAAAATTTACTTGCTTCAGATCTGATCTCCTTAATAGAGGTAATATTTCTTTCTTCAACTTTAATAGATGAAATAAGGTTGAATCTCCTTCTGGCACTGGCCGCAAGATGGAAAAATTTTGTATTTGCATCACCCTCTTTAAGCCATAGCTGTCTGGATTTTTCACGCCAATCCATTTCTGTTTTCAGATCTTCATCCCCCACAACTGCTAGCATTTGCTGCCTCAGCTGCTGCTCTTGTTGGTTCAAAGCCAGCCTACACTCTTTCATATCCAAATCCTTGATGACTGTCAAGGCTTCCCTCCTCTTCTGGTCTCTAATCAGATTCACAGCCTGCCCGTATTCCTTCAACATTTCACGCAGACTAGCCAGTTTTCAAGCAAACTGCTATGTGGCAGTGCCTTGAACAACCTTGCTTTGCCACCACTGAGAAACCATTTGCATGAATCCATCTTCCCTAAGCCAAGATCTCCTGAGTTTGAAGTATGATCCCGTGTCTGCATTCACTCCACTATCCCAAACCAAAGGTGTGTGATCAGAGAACGGCCTATCAAGGCTCAACACAGCTGATAGTTGATATCTCTCTAACAAACTAGGACTGCCAAAGAATCTGTCCAATTTGGAAAGCTGCCCACTGCCATTCCTCCAAGTATACTCCATACCACTGATGGGATATTCAGTCAAGCCCATGTTCTGCACAGCCAAGTGGAAGCCAGCTGTAGAACTGTCCACTCTCCCATCCGGATTATCATCACCAGAAAGATAGCAATTGAAATCACCCCCTAACAACCATGGGGTCTCTTGCACTCTTTGATGCATTGCATAGAGTTCCTCCCACAAGCCAACTCTATCTGTTGCCACACAAGGACCATATATGCAAGAAATAAACCATTCCATATCTCCTTGAGGAGATTGACATCTACAAGAAATTAAAAACCTATCACGAATAATTTCAGTTACTGACATGGAAGATTTTCTCCACCAAAAAGCCAGTCCTCCAGACCGACCAGTAGCACCCTTAGCTGCAATATCATTACGGCCCAATTGCTTAAAACATTCCCGTTCTTGACCATTTTCCCTCTCCAAGTGAATCTCTTGTATAAGAGCACAGTCTATCTCCCACTTAGAGAGATATCTACACAATGAAGCCCTTCTCTGTTTGTTGTATAGCCCACGCACATTCCAAGACAAAACTCTCATTTCTCATTAGAGAGATCCCCATTGGCCTTGCAGCCCACATATTCAACCATAATGGAATTAGCAATACTTTTGTCCTCAATAGGAGGCAAGGACTCCTTCCTTCTCCTTCTCAACATGTATGGAGATCTACCCACACCACTTTTTTGATTGGAACCACTGCCATACTGCAAGTTAGCAGGAATAGCAAGTTGCATCTGGACTGGCTCTTTAATCAACAAATCCTTCCCTGTCCTGCCCACTTCCATACTGTAGTTCATCTCAGAATCTGCCATTGGAGTCTCTGCAACCTCCAAACAGCAGTCCTCTTTGACTATCATGGCTTGTCTGCTATCAGTAGCAGAGACATCATCTTCCATCTGAAGTTCCTCAGCCATGGCACAATGACAGTCCTTCCTCTTTTTGGTTCCAGGAGCATCAGCAGGAGGAGTGCATCCACATCTGTCACTCTGATTTCTCTCCTCACTGTTGGTTCCAGACTTCAGTTTATTCTCAGATGACTTATCTTGACCACATTCAGCCTGCCCAGACACCTGTCCAAGAATAGCAAGTCTAACAAGCCAAGAAGTGCCCCCACATCTGACTGTGATCGAATCAGGAATTGAGCCAGCATTTGTAGCTTCCACCTCAACTTTTAGAGACCTAATATACCCCTCTCCAATCAAAACTTCAGAACCATCACAGATTGATGCAAAACCTGCTAACATTTTAGAGACAACCCCCTTTAGCTGTGGGTGCAATGGCAGACCATAGATCTCAAGGAGAATCCTCCTGGAGGTCACTCTTTGTGGAGGGCACTCAGACAAAGCCCCATCAAATGGGGAGACCATTCTCCAAATCACACTGACTTCTTCAAAAATACTTGAGCGAAACCTCAGTCGTTCCACATCTAGCATACCCAAACCATACACCAAGAAGCGAGACTGGGATAACATGGCTACCTTCCAGCCCGCAGATAAAAGATCCAGGGAACATACCAGATTCTGAATCATTGCAATCGACGGCCTGCCTGCCATGATCTCTCCAATCAAAGCACCTCTTAGTATGATCTCTACAGTCAAGATCTCCTCCGAAGATGGGATCTCAACTTCAATTGTGTGGCTACCCAATGTCAGCGGCGGCGGCGGACGAGCTTCATTCTTGACCCTCCAGACAGGATGCGAGATTGCCCTCTGAGATCGCCAAGAAATCCTCCTAGGGCACAACTCACGCTTATGTCCTTCACTCCTGCATTCCAAGCAAATCAGGGGGTTTTTACAAATCGCTGCCACATGCCCCCTTCGTCTGCATCTGAAGCAAAGAACCTTTCCATTCTTTCTCCTCCAGGTACGTCTTCGAGCATTTTCAGACGACCTAAAGAAACTCTCCTGCCAAATCCACTCCCTTCTCCTCCAAGCCCTTGATCTCCACGTCCTCCATTCACCTTATGCTCCAGCCCTGGATGGCTCCGCCCCATTGCCGCCCTCCGCCCAGCGTCGATCGCCCTCCGCCCACCTTCTCCCCATCCCACAACTCAGTTATTTTTACAAAAATTCCTGGGAAGTACTTGGTACATCATTTATTTTTACTCAGTTATTCATTAAGTTGTTTAATGTGCTGGAATGGATCCTCGGAGTTAAGCCCATGGAATTTTGGTATGGCATGAATCATATTGGGCTTGAGTTCAGAATCAGGACTTCCAGCCAGGATTTGGACTCGAGGATCAATTGCAATCGCAACGAGATTATAGTGATCTCGCATCATAGGATGCTGTGGCGGGTTTACAAAGTTTTGGAATAGATCATTTAAGCGCTGAAGTTGGTGCTCAAGGTTGTTGACTTCTTCAATGGGTTGTGCCTTGATGGAAGAAGAAGGAGAACTTGGCTCTAATGAATCAGAGCAGAGATCTATGTTGTGGGGTTGCTGCATAAACAGAGGCATCGAGGCTTAGCCTCGGCAGGAGTGGATTTCTAAAGGAGGTCTTAAGGATGGTCTTAAGGACCTCCTACCAAACATGCACTGAAGGATTTGATGAGATTAGAATGGGCTGGACCCAATTGAGACACCCAAAAAATGTTTGGTGATTATAGAGGTTCGGGCCAAATGATACCCCTTAGTCAGAAAGGCCGTCGACCTGAGAAATACCTGGGTAGCCAGAGAGGGAGAGTCCTGCAAAGACCCCTACATGGTAGAGCGCCCCCACGAGTTACAGGGTTTCCCCCACTTGACCACTCTTGTCACTGAGATTCCAGGTACACCAGAATGGGGACCTTGACCTCTTAAGTCTACCTCTTTTAATTAAGATCAAGGTGCTTAGGGTTCCGCTTGTACTTTAGATCTTTTGAGTGCAAAAAGTGACCTAATTTCAAGGTTGGCTGACCCAAAGGTTCAACTTCACCTCTTTGTTCCTTTGAGAGCTTTTAGGTCTCCCACACCGTATCCTCGTGTTGACTCATGATGTTTCCTCCGCAGGTTGCATTGATGAACAATCGAATGTCTTCATGGAGTCCTTGGTAAAAAGACTGGACTTGTTCCCTTTAGGAACTCTGTGATGGGGGCACTTTCGCATGAGATCCAAGAATCGATCCCATGCCTCATGAATAGGTTCACTCGATTGTTGAGTGGAATGAGTGATCTGGTGGCGCAAGGCATCTGTCCGGCCAACGGGGAAGAACTTCTTTCTCCCTCATGGACAAGGCTGCCCATTGGTATCGGACTCAAATGCATCCGATCAACACATGGGTCGAACTCCAATATGAATTTTTGAAGAAGTTCTTCCCCGTTGGCTGGACAAATGCCTTGCGCCACTAGATCACTCATTCCACTCAACAATCAAGAGAACTTATTCATGAGGCATGGGATCGATTCTTGGATCTCATGCGAAAGTGCCCCCATCACAGAGTTCCTAAAGGGAACAAGTCCAGTCTTTTTACCAAGGACTCCATGAAGACATTCGATTGTTCATCAATGCAACCGGCAGAGGAAACATCATGAGTCAACATGAGGATACGGTGTGGGAGATTCTCGAAAATATGTGCAAGAACTCCATCAATAATGACTCTATGGGCTTATTCAACAAAACGAATGCTTACGCATCGACGAATCTTAGGGGAGCACATGAAACGCAAGGCCTGTCCACATCCGTTGACTTGGAGCTGATGGCCAGTCGGTTGGACAAGGTCTCTATCAAAGAGAAGAAGGTGGATGAGCTGACTCGGCATCTGCACCGAGCCACCTCTGCGCAAAACTCATTTACATAGCCACCTCTTGTAAGGGAAACTGTGCAGAACATCTATCACCGATGTTCTCAGGGGATGGACCCATATCCACCCTCGTTTGACTCCAGGATCGGAGGGACCTCCGATCCACTCTATTCTAGTTGAGGGAACTCTGAACCCTTGTACTTCGACTCTCCTGAGGCTCCTCAGACCTGCGAGGACCTCAACTCCATCCAGAATGACCCATTCTCCAATACCTACAACCCTAGATGGCGGAATCATCCCAACTTCTTGTGGGTGGGAAATTCTTAGAATCAAAGACCACCTTATCAACCCTATCCACAAGCTCCTCGTCCATATCAGCCGCCTCAGCCTCAGCCCAACCCCACCTATCAATCTGGGCCAAACCAAGTAGATCAAATGACTCTTATCCTTCAAACACTGGTTGACATTCAGAAGACGAATGCGGCAATACAAAAATAGCACAAGGACGAGATCACAGAGGTTCGTAATCAAGTTGCCCAGATGGCCAATTCCCGCCAACCTGGCAGCCTTCCTTCACAACCTCTGCCGAACCCAAATAGTGTGCCAACCCAGAGGCGCGTTATGAACCCAAATCTAGGCCACGCACATATGATTTATCAGGCCCCTTCTGTTCCATCACTCGACGGGATGGAAGCTTCGACATCTTACGTGGGAATTCAACAGTAGCCATCCATCTTACTGACCCCAAACCAAAACCAGGCAGGATTAAACTCTGTAACAACCCATAGTGGTAAAGCAACTCAAGACCCACCTTATCCAAACCACTCCAAGCCAGGTCGTAACCCAAGCCCTAGGATAGTTATCCAGGATACCCCTATCCCAGATCATGAACTTCGACCTATTCTAGAGGAACCAACCAAGGTTCCATTTTCTGAGGCCTTGACCAAAGGAAAAAGGATAACCAAACCCGTGGCTCTTGAGGAGGATCAGGTCAAGCTCTTTTAACAAGTTCAGATAAACATCCCTTGATGGATGCAATCCGCCATGTACCGACTTACGCACGATTTCTAAAAGACGTGCATACACCCAAACGTAAGCTGCGAACCAAAAGTAGGAGTCCGATCGTACTGTCAGAGCAAGCCAGCTCTGTAATCTTGAGTAAACTCCCACCCAAGGCTAAAGACCAAGGTACTCCCATGATTTCATGTAAAATTGGTAATACCCAATTCGACACAGCCTTGTTAGACCTAGGTGCCTCCATAAACCTAATACCTACATCCCTCCTTGACTACCTTGAACAGTTCGAGCTTAAACCAACAAAGGTGACATTGCAGTTAGTCGATCGATCCATCAAGTCACCTAATGGAATACTCGAGGATATCATTATTAGGGTACGGGATTTTCAATTCTCGGTGGATTTTATAGTTCTAGATATGGATGCACCTGAGAACTCAAAGGATACACCAATTATACTAGGGAGACCTTTTTTGGCCACTACTAGGGCCAACATAAACTGTGAGGAGGGCCAAATAGAACTAAAATTTGGGAACCAAACTCTAAAGATTGACATCTTTAAGGCCCAACAAGGGATTAATTACGGTGTTATAGAACAAATATGTGATATCAAAGCCGTGGTTGATGAACTACATATCGAGGACAACCTAATTATCCTCGATCAACCACCAGAAGATCAAAACCTGCAAACAGAGGAGTCTGAACCTGATCTAGATACACCTATAACTCCTACCCTTATTTTTGACACACACCCTGAACCACCCACTACTGTTGGTAATCCCATCTTGGAACTCAAGCCCCTTCCCGATCATCTGAAATACATCTTTTTGGGTTCTAATCAGACGTTCCCTGTGATTATCACCTCTAAACTCACACCTGACTAGGAATCCTGTCTGATTACTGTTCTCCAGCAACATCGTAGAGCCATTGGATGGACTCTCGATGACTTGACTAGCATAAGCCCCTGTTATTGCACACACCGGATCTACACCTAAGAGGGCGCACGACCTTCACGAGAAATGCAGAGACGTTTGAACCCTAATCTGCAGGAGGTCGTTAAAAAGGAGATCAATAAGTGGTTAGATGCAGAGATCATCCACCCGATCTTCGATAGTCGATGGGTGAGTCCAATTTAGGTTATGCCTAAGAAGGCAGGACTCACCATCATTACAACTAAAATCAAAGAGGTCATATCGACTCGTAAAGCTAACTCGTGGAGAGTTTGCATTGATTACAGAAGACTCAATTCCTCCATGAAGAAGGATCATTTCCCACTACCGTTTATTGATCAGATCCTCGAGAAAGTAGCGGGAAATAGGTTCTTCTACTTTCTTGATGGGTACCCCAATTATAACCAAGTGGCAATCCATCCTAAGGACCAAGAAAAGACCACTTTCACCTACCCCTTCAGGACGTATGCATTCCAAAGGGTGTCGTTCGGTCTCCACAATGCACCTGTGACTTTTCAGCAGTGCATGCTTGCCATATTCTCATATATGGTAGGTGATTATCTAGAAGTCTTCATGGATGACTTTTCTGTATTTGGAGCATTATTTGATGATTGCCTCCAGCACTTGGTCCAAATACTTAGGTGGTGCATTGACGTGAATTTGGTTCTTTCCTAGGAAAAGAGCCACTTCATGGTGCCTGAGGGAATCATCCTGGGACATCCAATTTCAAAGAAAGGCATCCAAGTCGATCGGGCCAAGGTTAACTTGATTTTGAAACTCCCTATGCCTAGCTCGATAAAGGACATCCGATCTTTTCTGGGGCACATCGATTTTTACCATCGATTTATCCCCGACTTTTCAAAAATTGTGCGCCCCTTGACTACTCTTCTCTCCAAGGATGTACCTTTCAAAATCTCCAAGGAATGCACTCAAGCATTTGAGATCCTTCGTGACCGAGTTACCTAAGCCCCGATCCTACAGTCCCTTGATTGGTCTCAACCCTTTGAGATCATGTGCGATGCATCTAACTTCACTGTAGGAGTAGTTTTGGGGCAAAAAATTGACAGGAAACCCGTGGTCATTTACTACGCTAGCAAAACACATGATGAGGCTCAGCGTAACTACATGATTACTAAGAAAGAGTTGCTAGACATAGTATTTGTCCTAGAAAAATTCAGATCTTACCTCCTGGGTTCCCATGTTATCATCTACTCAAATCACATAGCTGTGAGGCATCTCCTTACAAAGAAGGACACGAAACCTCGATTAATCTGCTGAATCTTGCTACTGCAAGAATTTGACCTCAAGATTCACAACAAAGCTGGAAAATAGAATGTGGTAGATGATCACTTGTCCCGCCTTCCTTCTGAGATCATTGACCCTTCCGGACCCATCACGGAACATTTTCCCGATGAGCACCTTCTGACTATCAATACAGGGCTTCCATGGTTTGCTGACATAGTAAACTACTTGGCATCACGTCAAATCCCATCCAATTGGCCGAAGGCCAAGAAGGACAAATTGCATTCCGATGCCAAGTATTACCTTTAGGAAGACCCGTATCTATTCCGCATTGGTGCTGATCAAATAATTCGACGATGTGTCGCGGAAGCGGAAATCAAAGACATACTCTCTTTCTGCCATGACCAGGCATGTAGTGGACATTTTTCAGGACACAAAATCGCATCAAAAGTCCTCCAGTGTAGTTTTTACTGGCCCACAATTTTCAAGGATGCATACAGTCACTGTAAGGCATGTACCCGTTGCCAGACCTTGGGCAACATGACCCATCGAGATATGATACCTTTACAACCGATTCTGGTATGCGAAATCTTCGACATCTAGGGGATTGATTTTATGGAACCCTTCCCTATCTCAGATGGCTTTGAATACATTTTAGTCGTTGATGACTATGTGTCCAAGTGGATCGAAGCCATTCCAACCCGAACCAATGAACACAAAGTTGTTATCAAGAACCCGAACCAATGATCACAAAGTTGTTATCAAGTACATTCACCAAAACATCTTCTCACGATTTGGGATTCCACGTGCAATAATTTCTGATGGAGGGACCCATTTCACAAATGCTCAGTTCAAGTCACTGATGACCAAATACGGGGTGTCTCATTGAATCTCTACTCCTTACCACCCCCAAACTAATGGTCAAGCTAAGCTATCAAATCGGGAGATCAAGAAAATCCTCTGGGTTACTGTTCGACCTGACAGGAAGGATTGGTCATCCTTGCTTCCGGAAGCTTTGTGGGCTTATAGGATCGCCCATATGACCCAATTAGGTACGTCTCCCTTCAAACTGGTGTATGGGAAGGCATGTCACCTCCTCGTTGAATTGAAGCATAAAGCCTATTGGGCAGTATGGAATTGCAACCTAGATCTTTCTAAGGCTAGAACCCATAGAAAGCTTCAAATGAGCGAGATCGATGAATTACACCACGACGCGTATGAGAGCTCACGAACTTACAAAAAGCGAGTTAAAGCCTTTCACGACAAGCACATATCTAGAAAGATCTTTCATTCTAGCTAAAAGGTCCTACTCCTTGATGCCAGACTCAAGTTGTTCCCAGGAAAACTATGATCTAAATGAATTGGACCCTACCTAATCCAACGAATCTTTAGAAATGGAGCCATTGAGATCAGTCCACTTAGCCATGATTCTAAAGCCTTCGTCGTGAACAGTCAGAGACTCTAATCGTTCATTAACATGACCGATACAAATTTCGTTGAGATATCCTATATCCTCCATTCTCCCTGAGCTCATTGCACCCAGCTGATGGAGTAAAACTCAACACTTAACGAGAGGCAACCCGTCATTCTTTGAAAATCCCGAAACCTTTCTTGACATCTCTATGCTAAATTCATATTTTAATTTAGGGTTCATCCATTAGAACAGCGGACTCCACCTCAGGTACCCGTACCTGAATCTAGAAATCATTCGCAACAGTCACCTCGACCCGTTCGCCCACCCAACACCTATCCTAATGAATGAACTAAGCTGAATTTGAACCCACCTAATTTGCAGTGGGGACATTGCAAATCGTAGGCATGGGGGGTATGAAAGTGTAAAATATTATGAAAACTCATAACAAAAATGAGTTTCAATAAAAAAATCACATCAAAAAACATAAAAAAATTGAAAAAATCTTGAAAAAGAACAAAAAAAACTAAGGGGGGAGAGAAAATTTTTGAGGCTATACAAAACATGAGGAAAAAGACCAAAATGCCAAAAAGGAGCACAAAATGAAAAAAAAATAGAGAGAATAGTCATTAGTAAGAAATTAAGGGATTAATTGAAGTTCTAGACCACATCAAGAAAAAAGATTAAAATGAGAAAAACTGCTAATGAGACACAAAAAGAGATTAGTAGGAACGCTGACCTTAGGCCTTTTGGGCTAGACTCTTAGGCTTAAAAATTCAAGTATCCTCTAAGATCTGGATAATCCTCAAGAGGTTGGGGAAAATGCGAAGCTTAAGTATTAGGTTTAAGGCTTAGGGAGTATTCAGCCTCGTTAACTGACCTTCAGTTTGCGAGATTTGGTAACCTAAGCACCCCAATCCACACACAGTCTAGTTCAGTGCAGATAACTATCAAAATCATGCAAAAGCGTTTAAGTATTCTAAAAAAAAATTGCCTAGATTAGGAGCGGCCGATCAACACAAGTTGATTTGGACGAGTTCCCGACTCGGAGAGGTAGGAAATTCCCCTCGAAGATGCGTAACAACATATTGTCTCCTCAGTGCTTGTCTCCTAGGATATTTACATATCCTACCGAGGGCATGTAAGCACACTGCTGGTTCAGATACCATGGGCGGCATTATCACGAAATGTCGATTGTCAAGGTCTGGATTTGGCCATGGAACGCCATGAGCGAGATTATCCCGAAATCTCGAAAGCTAGGGTTCTGGGGGTTGCCATGGGTGGTGTTATCATGAAGCATCGACTGCCAGGGACCTTTGAGGATTGATGATGGGGACGAGGAATCTGATACAGGCCATGTTGAGAAGCCAATCCAAAGTTAGAAATAAAAAGAAAAGAGAGAGAAAACTCTCTAAACAAACAAATCCTCTATCTCTCTCTTATAAAAATGCACTACAAACTGAACTAAGGCTAAAATATGTCTCAAGCATGAGTGCTTTAACCATAGAGCCCAACGAACCTTAGGATAGTTCCTGCAGGCCTTAAAAACCTTCGTGGAGGATTGAGGCTAGGGCTGGCCAGGTCCAGATCTTGGTTGGTACTTGAGTACTTCTAGGCCTACTATCGGCATTCTAACCTAGTCACAAAAGAAAAAGAAAAAAAGCACTTATCATGACTGGTGAAAGAAACTTATGGTCTAGAACAGACGTTAAAACCTTGAAATTTGCTAAGAGATTAGCAAAAGCTAGGCATGGGAGTATGATTGGAACACCATCATGAGCCCTAACTAGCTCATTTTGACCTAGAAAGGAGAACAAAAGCTCCTACATAACCTAGAGAAGGGCCTAATTCAAGGGATAACTATTCTGAGAAGAAAATAAGAAACAAAGGATAAAATGACAATTTTACCATTGTAGTGCAGCAATAGAATTTCTCAGGGGCTAAACATTGGTCAATTGGACTCAACAAGAGGAAAAGTAGGCTGGTTTAGTCAGAAATGAGTTCATGTGCAATCTAAGAATTAAATGACATTCTGTAACCCTAAAACAAACCCACTTAATTTTACAAGGTTATGGTTAGGATAAAAATCAACTAAACCTTCTAAAATTCATGGAAAAATATCTTCTAGGGTTTAGAACCTTCAATTTGGCCTTTGAAACCTATTTTGACCTAAATAGGGGTCCTAGCTAATTATTTGACCTAATTTGGATTTTTGTGTAAAATGTTGAGTCAAACGTGGTCAAACCTAAAATCCAACTTCACCATTGGATTACTTAGGTCCAAATTATATTTGTACCAAAATTTGGGCCTAAGGGAAGGTTACCTTGGCTGACTTTGCAAAACAGTCCACCTAATTACAATTTGACCCTTAGCTTTTGAAAATCTTTGCGCAGACCACTCTATCTTCCTGATAGTAGGTAACTTAGATCTCTAGGTCTAAGGGTACACTGTAGAGGTTAGGAATTGGATTGAATTGATTTGTCATCAAGTGTACCTTTGCGGCATCATTTCTCTCGTCTCTTTTCTCTTCTCATCTTCCCAATTTTTCCTGTGGTAGTGCATGTTTGGGAGGAGGTCACAAAACCCTGAACTGTTTGAATTGACTGATAAATCTAGAAAACAAGCTGAATTGTCCTCCTCCTCCACAAACATGGCTGCATGCCCACCTCCAAATCCCGAGGGAGGAAACCGCCCTCAGAACCCACCAGGTGGTGGAGCCTTAGATCCCATAACCCGCCTCCAAGCCCAAATGGAAATGTATAATGAGAAAATGGAAGCCATTCGGGAAACATTGGAGGAAATGCAGAACCCTCCCGAACGGGAGGAGCCTAGGTCTCTTATCTCCTATCAGAATCTCGCTGCTACAGAGACCATAGGACAAATTCGAGTCCCCATGGGCAAGGACAACTTTGAACTAAAATAGAACATAATTGGCCTAATAAATTTTCACTTCCATGGTCTTGCAAGTGAAGATCCTTTTCTCTACTTGGAAGACTTAACCCGACTGGCTGAAATGGTTAAACCAAGAAATGTCGGGTTACCCATAGTCCTCATGAAAATGTTCCCGTTTTCATTGCGGGATAAAGCATCACAGAGGTTACGCACCCTTGGGAGAACCATCCACTCTTGGGAAGAGATGCGAACAGCGTTTCTCAAGAAGTTCTTCCCAATCGGGCGAACCAATGCACTTTGCCGTGCCATCACTTCATTTACGCAACAAAATGGTGAACAATTTCATGAGGCATGGGAGAGGTATAATGACCTCCTCAGGAAGTGTCCGCACCACAGTCTGCCTAAGTGGCATATAGCCCAGATCTTCTACTACGGACTAAATGAGACTTTGAAGCTGATTGCAGATGCTTCCTGCTGACGGAACTTTATGAATAAAGACGAGAATGGAGCATTCGAATTGTTTGAAAATATGAGTGAAAACTCAATAAACAATGCCTCCATTGTCGCCTTTAATCATACCAGCCAGCCCCGAAATGTCCACGAAGTTGACACGGGACCCTCCCATTCATCCACTGATCTAAGCCTTATTGCACAAAAATTGGATGAAGTCTCCGTCGTGCACGAGAAGCTGGACGAGCTTCTGGCCAACCCCGCCCAATCTCTAGCAAACACCACCTATTCACCACTTCGTCACAATCCAAATTCTTCCAACACCAGGCTTATCCCTAGAAACCCCGTAAGACCTTCCTTACCGAGTGTCGTGCTGAGCAACTCAGTAAGTCATGTGGAACTGACTTCTGCGAGGTAGTATTTCGACACGGAGGACCAAGCCTCCATGTGCTCGGATGCATATTTACACGCGGACGCGTCTTCTTGCATAGAAGACGCTTGCGCCCTGGGGAATAACCCATTCTCTGCCACTTATAACCCATGGTGGTGTAATCATCAGAACTTCGCATGGTCCAACAACCCACAGCACCAAAACCCCACAGGTGGACCAATGCGACCGTCCACACCCATCATCCCAAGGGCCCAATCTAATCCTATGGCGAATCCGCCATCAGGCCCTTGCGTACCGCAAGCAGAACACGCATCAAGTCCTCTTGATAAATTGATGCGAATGATGATGGATATGTCAAAGCGCCATGAAGAGAACATGACCTCTCTTTAGTACCAATTGGCGCAGCAGAATGCTAAGATCAGTCAACTACGCATGGCGACTCAATCTCAGGGCACTCTTCCCACCCAACCTGTTCCCAACTCGCGAAACTTCGTACCTCGTGGTCCGCAACCACAGGTACAACCTTCTCAGGGACAGGTTCATCAAATTCTGCAAGCTCCGAGCATTCCACCGGGATTTCAAGCTAATCTCGCTGCAACATCGCACTCTTATGTCCCCATTGCGAACCCTCCTCCACCTTATGATCCCACTGGACCCGCATCATCCAATGCTATCACTACGAGGAGTGGTAAGCAGACTGTCGATCCACCTTGACCTGATCCTGGCCCGTCTTCTTCTTCATCACCCTCTCATTCGGGATGCACACCGCATTCGCGAGAGGACGATACACCCAAATTGTTGCCAGAATCAGTCCCATTCCCTGAGGCTCTACTGAGGGAGCCAAAAGGCAAAAAGAAAGATACGCAGGCCTTTGATAACCTACGTAATTTGTTCAGGGATGTAGAAATCAAGGTACCCCTGCTCGAGGCTATCGACCACATACCTATTGTCGCTTGATTTTTCAAAGAATACACAACACCCAGGCGACAGTCAAAGAAAACCAAGAATCCGGTGGTTCTCTCGCCTCATGCGAGTTTTGCTATACTGTCAAACCTACCACCGAAGCAGAAAGATCTAGGCACACCGCTAATTTCCTGTAGCATCCAAGGATGCAATTTTAACCGTGCCCTCCTTGATCTAGGATCTTCCATAAATCTCATATCGACCATCATGCTCAAAAAAATTTCCATGGGAAATCTGAAACCCACCCCTGTCACGTTACAGTTGGCAGAAAGTTCTGTCAAAATCCCGAAGGGTGTGGTGGAAGACGTGGTGGTTAGGGTCAACAATCTCTGTTTTCCTGTTGACTTTCTTGTTTTAGATATGGAAGTTCCTAGTTCACTTTCTGATTGTCCAATCATCCTCGGTCGACCTTTCTTGGCCACAGCCCGCGCCCTTATCGATTGCGAGTCGGGCTGTATTGAGATTGTCGTTGGATCTGAAAAGATCAAGCTGAACATCTACAAGGCAGCCAAGAACTTTGATGCGATTGCATTGAGGATGACACGTCTGATGAGGACATGACCGTCAGTGTGTGTATCATACTATTTGGGACCTATTTGGACTGCTGTGGATTACCTATAAACACTGATGACTGCCTGACCAACACAAATTGTGATGTTCCCCAATCCCTCCCTATTTCCGTACCTTCTCCTGACCAGACTTCTGACGAGGTTTTCTCTGCTTCCCATACCTCGTGGTCTAAGTCATCGCCGGGCTGCTCACCACCGGTCCACACTCTGGAAGACCGGATTGCCCTTTCTTTCCCGCCAAATCAGGCGGATTTGCAACTCCACACTGGGACCTTGAGCCCACATCTTACTCACTGGGGCTATTCCCTTTTGGATCCATCTATCAAAGAAGCCCCTCTTCTTGGCCAATCTGAGGGCCAACTACTTCCTCCTGACCTGTTTTCTGTTCTGCCTGGGACACTCTCGTCCCAGAAAATGCCAGATCTTTCACCACCCACCATCCACCCACCCTACCACCCTGCTGTATACCCTGCACTTCAGCTCTCGTTACCCGATCTTTCATCCTTTCTTTACCCTTCCCTACATGCATATGAGGACATAGCATTGTTTGTCATGGGGGGGTGGATAGGCATCCATAGGATCTAGGTATTTTATGGTA
The DNA here is from genome assembly GCA_037157565.1 of Thalassia testudinum. NCBI lineage: Eukaryota > Viridiplantae > Streptophyta > Magnoliopsida > Alismatales > Hydrocharitaceae > Thalassia > Thalassia testudinum. Next base: position 128,020,774 of record JAZHRO010000055.1, read on the forward strand.
TCATGCAGTTTTCACCTATTTTTAAATATGCAAGAAAAATAAAAAGAAAAAAAAAATATAAATATAAATAAATGGTGTTTAGTAATGATCTGAAAGCTAAAACAAAAAAAAAAAAGTACAATAAGTGTTTATGGATATTCAACCTCTGTTTTGAAGACTTTCCAGGCCATAGAAGCTTGATTCACTCAGGCTTGGCTTAATTCACTTGAGCATTGACAAGATAGATCGGAATCTCTCCTAACTAAGGACATATTCTTGTACCTGAGACACCAGTACAGGATCCGTTGGTTTGCTTTTACTTGAGAGCTTAAGTAAACTTGGTTCACACTAGACATATCAGGAAAGACCAGGTGAACATAAGATCCAACCCTAGTGTTCATTAGGGAAGGTGGAGTCCTTACCTGTGCGTGCAGGTAGACTTTTTATTCCAGGTTTTAGTCTTGTGTTTAGGAGAAACTCTTTCTACCAAAAAGAAACTCTCCCACCAAAAAGAAAAGTGTGCTCCTCCAAATAAAGTTGTAAGAGATATACTGACACGTGTTTCAAAAAAAAAAAAAAGGTTGCAAATAAGTCAGTATATCTCACAAATGTCGGTAAAGTCTTCGCCCTACAAGAAGTTCTTCAGGTCAGGTTACAATACCTTGTTTTCCTTTCAGCCACAAAAATTAGAAAATGGGAGTTGAGTTTTTCATCATCTTCTTAAGGGTCAATCCAAAAACACGAGCTGAAACTGGGACCAACCTGTACTTAAAGATTCGTGAAACCCTAGGCTTGAGTCTTAATGTTCATCTGGTCAGTCTTGATCCTTCACTAAGCACAAGCCATAATCTCTTGAGCTCTCGAGTACGGCAAAAACCTCCTGGATCTCGGAAATTGTACTTAAGGTTTAAATATCAAGAGTCCTGGTTAGTCGAGAGATGATCTATGTCATGTGAGACTTATAGTACTAGTAGTCTTCTCTACAATTGGTTCTCACAATATCCAATAATAAACACACCTATATCGCCTTGGAAGAAAATCTTCAGCTTAAGATCATTTCTAAATACTATTTTGCTAGGGACTAGCAAAAGATAGGCATGGGGGTATGATTGCACCGCAAAAATACGCCTGCAATTGTGCCATCTTGTGCTATTTCATAGCATTACTAATGCATAATTAGGTCTCCATAGTTGCATTGTAAAAATACAAGCATGCATGCATTTAATTGAGAAGGGAGGAGAATGAAATAAGTGGCCTTGCATTTTACATTTTTCTTTAAGTGCTACTTCGCAATATTCCCATCTTTATTTTCATTTCCATTAGTTTTCGAAATCTCTTCTCGCAGCTGCACCTTTCTTCCTCACGCCATCTCTTCCCTGTAGTTGCCCTACCCTGCGGCTGCCTCTCCCTGCCAGCCCTTCCCTGCGGCTGCCATTCCTTGCATGAGCCATGCATGGCCATGCCTTCTCCTATAAAAGCCACGGCTCCATCCTTTGGAGGGAGGCCTGGTCCCAACCAAAAAAAAGGCAGCAGCACACCCTCTCCAGGCCACCACCGTTATCTCCTCCATTCCCCTCCATACGCCGGCCCCCCTTCCTCAGAGATACCCGGCGGGCAGGAGCCCTCACTGTGGTGCACACCACCACAGTGAGACCACCACCGCCCAGCTCTTCAAAGAGCCGGTGGGTGTGGTGGCTTTCTTCACTATTTTTTCCGTTCCAGCCATTCCAGCCATTGGAGCAGCTTCAAGGTCTGAAGATCAAAAGCTTTGCACGCCCAGTAGCAGCAGTAGCAACAGCAGCCCCTTCCGTGCGCGCCTGCAGGCGCCCTCGCCCTCCGCACGCACCTACAGGCCCTCTCCGCCTTCCACTTTCTCCGCCCTGTCGCACCCTCTTCCGCCAGCAACCGGCCTCTACGCGTCACTGCAGTGGTCGGCCAAGCGCTTCTCGCCCCCCCGCTTGCATCTGCAAGCTTCTGCGTGCACCTGCAGACACCTCGCCTCCCACTTTTCTGCTCTGTCGCGAGCTCTCCGCGCTCGCAACCAGCCAACGCAGGCCTTCTCCCTCGCGTGCCAGCCTGCGCACACCAGCCGCAAGCCAGCCTCACTCATAGCATCGCCCACCGCCAGTTGCGCGGCACGGACGACCACTGTAGCCACTGTTCATGCGAGTCCTTGTGACACTGTGGCTACAGTGGGGTGACCAAAAAGCTTCTCACTTTCCCGGTCACCCGACGTACCGCAACCAGCCCTCGCCCGTGCGCGCGCCCACCCACGCATCTGCCAGCCCTCATCCTCACCCGTCTGCTTCGCTTGCACTCGCCCACGCGCGCCTGCCTTTGCCCGCTCCAGCCTTCGCGCAGCGTTGTGCGCTGTGGGTTCCTCTCCGCTCCCCACTCCTGCGCGCTCCTCTCTGCGTAGACGTGCTTGCACGTGTGCATTTGGACCTCCAGACGACTCCCGCTAGTTGCAGACAACATAACTTAACTCCCCAGCAGTGCAGCTACGTTCTCTCTCTCGCTCTCTCTCTCTCTCACTCTCTCTCACAACACTCACAGGACTCTCTACACTGACACCTACACACACCTACACTCACACTTCCACACAAACACACACACCTATACACTATTATATACATATATATATACGTATACATATATATTGATATATATATATATTTATATACATATATATATATCTACCTATATATATACTTATATATATATATACATACACACACACACACACACACACATATATATATAACACATATACACTTATATATATACATATATATCTACATATATATATACCTATATATTTATAAACATATATATATATATACATACAGATATATTTACATATATACATATATATATATATATTTTCACATTATTTGCCATACTCTGATCACGGGAATATCTACACCAGTTGCTAATATTCCCCGATACACGCGTACAGAAAGCGTGGTTACATACATCTTCCACCATCCACCCCACACTCCATGCGGCACCTAGTCCCATTGGTTGCGTCTTTCTAGACGACGACCGACTCGACACCGTGCTACACTCCATCTCCACCTCCACCCCAACCCCTTTATATACATAATATATACCTATATATATATACTATATTTACTTTATTTCTATTTCTCTTTCCTGATAGTAAAAAGATAAAAAATTTATAAAAGAGAAAAGATAATCTTTGACTTGCAGGTACTTCGTCTTGCGAATAGCACTCGTCATGGAACTCTATTTTGGCTCAAAGCCAAGAACCCAATTTTGATGGTGTGCCTCAAGGACAAAGATTACCAAAAAAAATCTAAATATGAGAAACACAATAAACGAACGGAAGAGACTCGTTGTAGGAAAGGTGTAGAAACTCGACTTGTAACCCACTTCCCTGAGTTCGACCCTGGGCCTAAAAGTGACAAGATAAAATCAAGTAGGCCAGGTAAAAAAAAAAATTTGTAAAGAGATGGTTAGGTCCAATTTAGGTTAACCACTATACACACTTCAACGATAAAATCATCATATTAGCAACCTAGCTGGGCTCGACACCACATGCACAGGTGCTACCTCTCAGAAATTAAAAACTGTGCCACAAGGAATCCCATGGAGGGAGTGGCTCTTGACAAATTCTCCTCCATATCACATCAGCAGTCAAATAGGAAGAAAAAAGGTGGCTGAGACTGTAGGTGTGCATTCCACATAAGTGACATTCATGAAGAGTTGCACCCATCCTCTTGTGCCTTAGACCACCTATTATCAAGACCTCCCTTCTGCATAGCTAAAGGAAAATTTGTACCTTGAGGGGATCTCCAAGAGCCAAAGTTTCTTATTGATGTGGTCACTTTCCAAACCTCTACCATCATCCATAATTCTTCCGTAAGCATGCTGGACCGTATATATTCCATCCTAAGCATAACTGTCTTCCACTCCAGGTTTGGATTTGAATCGTTCTAGGTCTGAGATTAGGTTCAGTCTCTCTTCCCACAGCCAGGTGCCCTCCCTGATAGAGTCAGCTTCATTCAACTGCCAGCAGTCATTTGTTTCCGACCAATAGCAGTTCACAGCACCTTCCTTGTCGCTTGCTACAGTAAACATCCTCGGTTAGGACTCTTTTAAAGGGTCCAGCAAGGACCACTCTTCACACCAAAAATTGAATATCCTGCTATCTCCTAGCATGGGCTACAGCAGATGCCAGTTGCACTTAAGAGCCTAAATGACAGACTGCCAGAATGGTGAGGGATTGGTAGGACATAATCTCTTCAACGCACTATTGGAATGACCGTAGCTATCTTTAATTAACTTAGTCCATGTCTTCTCTTCCCCATTTTGAACTTCTATAGCCCATTTGATCAATAAGGCCTCATTAAATTCTTTCTAAGCTTTGATTCCCAGCCCACCTCTTTCCTTAGGATAGCAGAGTTGCTTCCACTTCAAAGGTTGCATAAATCTACCTTTGTGTTTGGCACCTTTCCAGAAGAACCTCTTTCGCAATAGATCCATTCACTTCCAGATAGACTTCGGAGCTTTGAAGAGGGAGAAGACAAAAATAGGGATCGAGGTAATAATAGAGTTCAGTAAGATGAGTCTACCACCCTTAGACAAGATCCTGCTATTCCACCCTTCCAATTTGACTAAAATTTTATCAAAGAGAGTGTTCCAGTCACATTTCTTCATTTTTGAACATCTTAGGGGTAGCCCCAAGTACCTAATGGGCAGGTTGGTACGTGGAGTCCCCAAGATATCAGAAATAGCTTCTTGTTCTTGCTCATTCAGACCAAAGCATATCGGATTGGACTTCTCCCTATTTAATTTCAAACCTGAAATATCACCAAAGATATTAACCATATGGCCTAGTGCATGGGCTTCACCCTCTATCCCCTCCATGAAAAAGATCGTATCATCTGCATACTGGAGTATAGGGGCCATAGCTCTCCTGTTAGATAAAGAGTATCCTCTAATAATGCCCGTCGCAGAGAGTTTGCAAGCATATCTCGCCAGACAGTCAACAGCAAGGTTAAAAACCAAAGGAGCTAAAGGGCATCCTTACCTTACACCATACTGTGGCTGAATCCAAGCCCCACAAGGTTTCCCATTAATCAAGGGAGCCCCACAAGGTTTCCTCCCCAACCTAAAGTATGTTTTAACTACCACTTGGTGAGTCTATCACTTTTTCACACTAAGATGTCTATAACTTAAAGTTCTTTTCGAGTCTTTTGGGGGTTGGGTAGTTGTGGAAAGCTGCTTTGAAACTCTAAACACAAAAATCGAGAAAAAATTAGAAAGGATGAAAAAGAGAAAAATGGCTTTTCTTTTATGTAGAATAAGGTAAGGACTTAGGCAGTTTGTATTTTGGCAAGCACCCAGGCAGTATTGAGTCTTCATAGTTTAAGACCTTAGTTGAAATCAAGCGTGAAAAATAAGTTCGAAAATCATGTTGTAGTATATGTCAAAATCTTGCCATCAAATAAAATTTATAACCGAAAGTTGAAGTCCCAGGTCAAACATGAGGAGGCTATGTTTGATTTCAAAAAATTTGCATTTGAATGTATTTTCATAAGCAGAGTACCTGGTTGAAATTAATCTATGCGAGCTATTCTACTTAAAGAATAAATAATAAAGAGAGAGAGAGAGATAGAGAAAAAACTACTTCTAGATATATGCTTGAAAAGTGTAATGTTTATTACAATAGAATCTACACTATGAAAGTAATAAAAGAGAAAGGAGGTGAGAGAAATCTTCTTTGTCGATTGCTTGGAGGACGAGGCTGCATTGACAGGGCCCGGACGAAGGTGCTGAGGAGTTGGAGGATGGAGAACGACGTCAGAAGACGATGAGGTCAGGGAGGGTGGCATCACTGCTTGATCTGCTACCTAGAATGGGGATGAGGAGACGGCTGATGGGAGATCCACCAATGAGGGTGAGGAGATGGAAAAATTATCTTACTTTTCTCTAGTGGAGCATCCCAAGGGCTTGGGACACAAGCTCAAGAAGGTTTTGTGCTCTAGAGAAGGTGAGGAGAGCATAGGAAGGGATGATTTGAAAATGAAGGTGGAGGGGTTTTATATAGGTGTAGGGAGGGGTTATTTTTGTGCATGGGTTTTAATGGGATGCATGGGACATGGATGCATGTCCCATGCATGTATTGATGGCACTGCAGCTGGTGGATCGCGGGCATGGCTTTCTAATCGTTAAATTTGTGATTAACACTCCAAAATGCACCTAGGAGGCACTCAGATCGCGTGCATGGATCTCGATTAGACGGCGAAGAGTGCATCTAGATGGCTTAAAAATCTCACCTCCTGTGCATACGACAGCACGTTCATCAGCACATGATCACGCCCATCTGTGAACGTGCATGATCGTGCACATCTAGATCATGTGGCACTTAGAGCGCCACGTCTCCACCTCCATCACCATTCTTTGTTGATCGAACGGTCAAATTTCATCCTCCTCTGATCTTCGTGGATTGAATCAGCTCAGTGCGAATCGAACTCGCGCCTCTCATTCTGGGTAGTATCTTCACCCAACACGCTTTGAGCACAAGTGTGTCACGTTTCTGATTTAAGGCTCTTGGACTCTCAGCCATTGTATGAAGATCAAACGGTTGAGATTAAAGGCAACTATGAGAGGCGAGGGTAGACAGCGGCAATGGGCAGTCTTGGGAGGTCTGAATGGAGCCATCTGGATCGTTCATCTTCTTTTGCTCATAAATGATGCCACGGATGTTTGATTGGGTCAATTTTCACGTCGTTGGGCTACGATCGTCGATCCAGATCCATCTGTCTGGCTAGATTTGACATTTGAAACTCCAAATTACATCACCTTGCCCCTTAGCTATTGATCTTCCTCAGACTGCATATGATGCTATAGAACTCCTATCAAGGTGATTTCAGAGGTGTTAGACTCTGATCGTCACCCTGATTAGATTTGTATGATTGGATCTTCAATTTGATGCCCCAAAATATATCTTGTTCTCCAATAGCTATAGAAATAAGCTAATTAACATATAATTTACAGTCTTTTAAATGCGACATGATCATGTTATGCAATATTTATAATGCTATGAATGCCTAACTAACCTAAGAACATGCTGAAATAGGCATTTTATCCTATAAAGATGTGTTTACATCACCGATGACCTCCCCAACCGTCCGTCCATCCTCCTTCTCCTCACTGCCAATTGGATCAATTCTTGTCGATTCTTGGTATATCTCATTTCTCCACTTATTTTCTTTCAAAACTTGTTATTTTGAAATTGTTTCAATGTGTTTTTCTTGTGTTTTTCGTTCTTTTCCGGCCACTATTCTTCTTGTCCTTTGTTGTTCATCCATTTTTCCTATTTTATCCATTTTCATCTTCTCTTTTTCAATTTTGTTGGTTTTTGATCGATCAAAATGTTAATGTTGATCAACCAAAAATATCATGTCCAAAACACTAAAAACTGATTTTGATTCACCACTTTTGATTTGTAATCTACCAACCAATGATCAACCAATGATTGACCATTCCTTCAACCTTGAAATTTGACTTGCTTCATGTTGGTTTCTTGATAGTCCAAAAATGATTTCTTGATTGACCAATTTACCCTTCTGATCAATCAACTACCTATTTTTCACATAGATCAAAAATAGGGTTGGAAACACTTAAGCACGTTTCTAATTTTTCACTAAGGAAACAATGATAAAAAATGGAAATAAATTACCCCAACACATCATAGGTGTTGATACGATTCCAACCATATTTTATTTGTCAAAATCCAAGGTTAGGAAGTCCTTGAACTAGTTGAAACAACATGAGGGGGTCCTGAACCAATTTGGTTCATACAGAATGGCCAACAGTACATGAAGTTTGCACACACGCCATGTGTTACATGCAGATTCATCCTCACATGAGAGCACAGATCTACACTGCCTGTCCTCCTACTCAACACAAAGGCACGAAGTCGCACGCACAGGGCTCGCCACACATGGCGCCTGCACCCTTTGCTGCTTCCATGCATCGGCCGGCTGAAGTGCGTCGTCAGCATCACCACTTGAAATTGTAAATTTTGTAGTGGGAACCCCATAAAATCCAAAATTACACTTGGGTCCCTGCAAAACTCAACTAAGATTTCTAAATAAAATCTTAATTCCTTTCTCTCCCTTTTTCTTAGGTTTTGGAGGACCTAGAGATTAATTACGACCTAAGGACCCAAGAAGGTCTATTCATAGACCTAAATTAGGTTTAGGTTTAGGATTAGTGGAGTGAAATACCTAAAATACATCTTGGTTAGGTCCACCTTAATATAGGTCCTCTTTGACTTGTTTTGCTCATAACTTGAGCTATACGCCTTTGATTTACGTGAAACAAGTGTTTTTGGAAATCGTACGATGAGGGGAATCCAATGGTACCATACATAGCACCATTTTGATGAGGCCTTTCTAGGGGTTGACTTGAAATACACAATGTTTAGCAATTTCATGTGGTACTTGTACTTGCACTAAACCACGACCGTGTTTTTGGGTATGAAGTGACCGACACCACTTTAACATGACTCGAGACCTAGATTTTGGGATGTTACATCAAGTCCCCCACCCTTCCTAAGATAATAACTAGGATAGGACAACTAATCTAAGGATCTTTCCTACTTGACCTATGGATTAGAAGGGATGTTAGAGAAATGGAAATCAAATGACCCTTATTCAGTTGATAAAGATCTTGATTTAGCGAAAGAAAATGTAAAGTTGAAATTCTTTTTAAGTGGAAATAAGTCAATTTTTAATAACCATAGTTCCACCCTAAACCCGAGGCTTGGTCCTACAAAGACTTCATCCATTGAAACCCAATATCTTAATCAAACTTAAGGAAAAATCAATGACACCCAATATCGCCTTCAATTGGAGATTAATAGACAAAACTAGCAATTAATTGAAACAAGGATCAAATGATAGAAACATTCTAGCAATTGGATGAAGAAGGCTAATTGGAAATGATTTCAAGTACTAGTTTTGTGGAATTTATGACACAATGCCTTACGACAATTAAACTACACCCAATGCTCCTAAACTAGTTTAGTCCAACATTGATAATCCCTTTGCCGAACTATTTGAAAATAATTTTGAAAATGTCATTAAAGATTCCATGGGTCTTGATTTAGAGGTGGGTGAGGAAAACTACAATTCCCAAGTGAATGTGGATCAAGTTGAAACTGTTAACAATGAAAATGGGGTCAATGTCTCATAACCCAAATCTGATTCTCTGGAGACGTCTAAAGTTGAAGATAAGAAGTCAGAGTCTAATTCTGAATAGTTTGATTGTAAATTACTTGAAAACCCCATCCCAAATTTAGAGGAGGGCCAAGAGGAAGAATACAAAGTCTAATTCAGATGAGGAAATCAAAATCAACTCTACCTCAATTTCAACCTTAGAAGCTAAGCCTGATCAAAAAGGGGTTGAAGATAAAGAAGCTATTCTGAGGAACAAAAATAAGGAGGATTCACATATCTATGGAAATAACTATTCTCAAGGAAGGCATTATTTTTTATTTGGAGAGAGATTTCATGATTGATTTTTGAGTCCATTATGGAATTCTAAATTTTAATATAGTCCTCATTAAAGTTGAATTTGTCCAACTTAAATATGAATTGATTTGTAAATACTTTGTGAATTCAATTTTTAAAAGGACTCAAGGTGAATACTTGGTTTTTATCTCCAGTGCCTACCATTTTAGATTTGGGTGCATTCATCCAAACAAAGTTCAACTCTACAAACTCGAAGAATAAAAGACGAAAGGATGCAAGCATGTGTGACCTACCACTTGTGTAGTTTCCTTCAATTAGGGATGGGACTCTGATAAGTGCCAGTTTATCTCCATTCTTATGCATTAAAACAAACCTAGCTCTTAGGATTTTGCTCAGCAAATGGGTTTTTGGGTTGCATTTAAGCATCAATTAGGATAGGCATGCATTTTACATTTTATTATCTTTTTAATGTGTTTTTGTGAGTGTTAGGGTTATACAGTTTGTTAGATCCCCAAAACCCTAGCACTCAGAAAGGCAACTGGTGAAGGAGAAGCCTAAACCAGCTGGAACTCAACTTTATCCAGATCACCATAGTTAGAATCCAACTCCCTTGATCTAGGGTTAGCTCATCTTAGCTCCATTCATCTCATCTTAGCTGAATGGTAGCTCAAGAGAGCTCATCTTAGCTTACCTTAGCTCAAGTCAGCTCAGATCCAGCTCAACATAGCTGAGTCTAGCTCATCTTAGCTTCCATCAGTTCACTGGGAGCTCTAGCTAGCTCAACTGAGTTGACTGAAGTTCACCTCAACTCAAGACCAACTATATCCATCTCCACTCAACTCTAGCCAGCTGAAGAAGACTTTATCTTAGCTCAGGAAGCTCAAGTCCAGCTATGAGGGACTCAGCTTAGCTCAACTAGCTAGGTCCTCCCTAGTTATATCAGACTCAGCTCACCTCAGCATATTTCAGTAGAAGCCAGCTTGCTTTAGCTTGGCTTAGCAATTAGCAAAGAACTAGCAAGCTAAGCTAGCTAAAGTAGCTCCATGCCACCCTCTTCAGTAGCTGCCAACTCTAGTTTAGCACCCGACTTCTCCTGTCCAGCTCCTCTCCTCAAACCCTAGCTCCAATTACCTCCTCCTCTACTCTATTACTAGCTAACGTAGCTTAGCTAGCTTAGCTTAGCTATGCTTGAGCTCCCATGGCCATCCACCACCCTAAAACCCTACCTAACTAGCCCCACCAACTAAGCCCACCTAAGACCACCTAAGCTAGCTCCACCTCTACTCCAAGTTGGCGCTGTTATTTGCTCGAAATCAAGTTATAAATCATTGCATTGCAATATAGTTGAAATCTCATGAAAAATAGATAAAATTCGTACTCGAAAAAGTCCAACGTCGTTCGCTGGGAGCAAGTAGGAATTCAATTCTCAAAATTGTAATTTACAACAATAGAGATAAGAAATTATAATAAAAAATTGATTAAGAATAATGTGGCAATAAGATCAAGTATCAAATTGTAAAAAGAATGGAGTAAAATGGTGATTTGAATCACCAATTACTCTCTATAATAATGGCAAATGGAACTCAATAGTTATATATGAAATAAACTCAAATTAGTCGTCTGATGGTAGGATCAGACGTCTTAAACATCTGACTCTACAATGCTCTGATCCTTCTTCTTTACTTCTTTCACTACTCTTCTTTTTCTTCTTCTTTCTCTATTCTTCTGCAGCTCTTCTTTTCTTCTTTCTTTTTCTGCTTCCCCTTCTCTACTTTCTCTCTTCTTCTTTCTTTCTCTACTCTTCTTCTTCATGTAGAGGGGTAAGGATACTCAATTTTGGCTAAGTGTCAGCCAATCCTTCTCAGAGCAAAACCCTTCCCTACCCCGCGTAGACTCTCCTATCTTTCTCTCCTTGGTTCATGCTCTCCCAGAGCCTCCAACAGTACCAGGTTATTGGGTATTCGGACCTAGAGTGCACCCCAGTCCGAGGCTGCGGGCATGGGTCACAGTAGAGGAGTGTAAGGCTTAGGACGGTAGTTGGACAAGGCCAGATCTGTGGGGTCAATGTCGCAGACGAGGCCGAGTGATGGTGTGGGGGACCTCACCCCCTAAGTGATTTGATGAGATAAGCCTCTAGCACTTTTTCCTCTTATGCGGCCACAAGAGCTTGTCAACTTCCTAGGTGGGACTAAAGTCCCACCCTTTGTGCAGTGTAGCAGCAGAGTCTCTCCGTCTGATTGCACCTACTGCTAGGGGTATTCCCACCAATTGGAGTCTTGGGCGCGTTCCTTGGACAAAGCAGCAGTGCCTGGGACTTCACCTGGGGCTCACAATGCCTGGAGCAAGGCTTCAAGCTTTACTTGAACCTTCACTAATGGTGGCGATGACCTGCTACCTGAAAATGAAGAATAAGGCCTTTCGGTCGTGTTAAATTGCTTAGGAAGCATCACCGAACGATGACGAATGTAACTGTGATGGTGCAGACGTGATTGGTGGAGTGACGAGGTCTGACGATCTCGGACTGTTGGTGCGGAGGGTGTAGTGTCCGGTGTAGTGGCTAAGGGTGTAATAGGGCGAAATAGGATGGCGATTTTGTTGAGTGGAGCATGGCAAAGCTAATGAAGGTGGTAGCAGCGTGTTTCGAGAAGTGTGGCGGTGAGTAGTTGTCATCGGAGCATTGCTGGAGGTGAAGATGAAGTGCTTTGAGGGAGAAACGGTGGTCATGCGTATGTATAGAGAGTGAGAAACCGAAATAGAAAGAGAGAGAGCAAGAGAGGGACCTAGCAAGTTGGTAGGGAGGCATAGGACTCTGGTGTTGATCGATCGGAGTCGAAGAAGGAGGAAGAAGTGGCGAGGCAGTGACGATGAAGCAGACGGAGGAACACCCTCCCTTTGACTGGGGAGGGTCGCGATGAAGAGAGGAAGAGCTTAGGCCATCTAATTTGTTGGTTGGACGACCGGAGGAGGGAGATCCAGAGAGGTCACCAGAGCAGGGATTTTTAGTGGCCGGAGGAGGGGGATTAGGGTGATTTGGCTCCCAAAAACTTGCTGAAGAGTGTGGCTGTGCACCATGGGACCTTTCATAAACCATAGGAAGACCTTGCAAGCTCGGAAAGAAGCTTCCAAGCTTATAAGGTTTTTGCAAAATAGGCTACCTGAACCTTTGAAAGGTTCACATGACCTTTTGAGAAAGAATTGGAGCCCAAGGAATGGCTCAAATGGAAGGTAACTTCTTAAGGAATCCCCGTATCAATTTTGGGAGAGTTTGATTGAGAATCGGGAGAGAAATTCTCGCTTGAAACTTGATGGTGAAGGTTTAACCTTTCAAAAATGGTGCTCGGACCTACTTGTGAAGAAGACAAAGAAGTTGGGGGGCTATTTGTTAGAGAATTCAAAAGTCAAGGGTCTGAATGAGATAGAAAGAGTCTGACTGGACCAAAATGCAAACTTGATCAAGATGATCCTAGATTGGGCCCAAATATTGGTACAAACCTAATTTGGACCCAAGGAATCCAATGGTAAAGTTAGAGTTAGGTTTTGACCTCATTTAACTTGGTAATTTATGCAAAAACCCAAATTAGTGCAAAAGTCATTCTGAGACTCTATTTTAGGTCAAGACGGGTTCTAATGGTCAAATTGAGGGTACAAAACCATAGGAAATATTTTTATATGAATTTTAAAGGTTTTAGGTGAATTTTATCCTGATCATAACCTCAGCTAATTAAGCAGTTCTGTTTTTAGGGTTTCAAAAGTCATTTAATTCTCAAAACATGAGAAAACCCTTTTCTGTATGTTCTAACCCACTTATTAGCCTTTTAGGACCATTTGACCCTTAATTAACCCCTGAGAAAACCTGTAGTTGTACTGAATTCAAGATATGATGGTAAAATTACAGTTTTAACCCTATTTTCTTATCTTTCCCTCAAAATGGATTTGTAGTGAATTATGGCTCCCTAGCAGTTATGTAGGAGCATTTTCTGACTTAATCAGATCAAAATGAGCTTGTTATAGCTCATGATGGTGTTCCCATCATACCTCCATGCCTAGCTTTTGCTAGTCCCTTAGCAAAATCTTATGGAATTAACTTTAATTCTAGACCATAAGCCATTTTATGCTCACAACTCTGATGTGTGCTTTCTTTTGTAGATTAAGTAAGAATGCTGATAATAGGCCTAGAAGTACTCAAGTACCAACCAAGATCCGAACCTGACCAGCTCTAGCCTCAGCCTGCCGTGAATGTTTCTAAGGCCCACAGAAACTAACATAAGGTTCGTTGAACTCCATAGTTAAAGCACCTGTGCTTGTAACATGTTTTATCCCAGGTTTAGTTCGTAGTACATTTTCGTAAAAGAGAGACAGAGGAATTTTTTCTTTATTTTTGGAGAGTTTTCATTCTTTTCTTTTGACTTCTAGCTTCGGATTAGCATTACAACACAGTCTGTATCGGATTCCTAGTTCCACCATCAATCCTCACAGGGTCCCTGGCAATCGATGCTTCGAGATAGCACCACCCATGGCAACCCCTAGAACCCTGGCTTTCAAGATTTCGAGATAATCTTGTCCATGACATTATGTAGTTAAATCCAGACCCTGACAATCAACATTTCATGATAATGCCGCCCATGGCATCTAAACCAGCACAAGGTGCTTACATGCCCCTGGTAGGATATTTAGATATCCTAGGAAACAAGCACCAAGGAGATGATATGTTATTGTGCATCTTCGAGGGGAATTTCCTGCCTCTCCATGCTGGGAACTTGTCCAAATCAACCTGTGTTGATCAGCCGCTCCAAATCTAGGTAACTTTTCAGAATAGATTTAACACCTTTGCATGATTTTGATAATTAAGCTCACTGAACCTAACTGTGTATGGATTGGGCTGCTTATGTTACCAAGTCCCACAAACTAGAGGTCAGTTAACGAGGCTGAATAATCCATAAGCCTTAGACCTAATACTTAAGCTTCACATTTTTCCCAACCTCTTAAGGACTATCCAGATCTTAATGGATACTTGAATTTTTAAGCCTAGAATCATAGCCCAAGAGGCCTAAGATCAGCGTTCATACTAATCTCTTTCTGTCTCTTAGCACCTTTTTTCTTTCATTTTCTTTCATTTTGATTTGGTCTAGAACTAAGTCGATTCCTTAATCTTTTACTAATGACTATCTCTTTTTTCTTTTCTTTTCAAATTGTGCTCCTTTTTGACATTTTTATCACCTCCCTTTTTCTCCTCAAAAATGATATGCAATTGATTCATTCAAAATTTCCTCCCTTCTCCATTTCTTTTCTTTTTTAGTTTTTTATTTTTTTGGTTTTTGGGATATGTAATTTTTTTAATGAAACCCTTTCTTGTGAAGTGATTCTCACAGGGTTTTGCACTTTAATACCCCCCTATGCCTATGATTTGCAATGTCCTCATTGTAAATTAGGTGGATTCGAGTTCAGCTTAGATCCTACATTAGAACAGGTTTTGGGTAGGTGGACGGGTCAGTGTGACTGTTGCGGACGATTTCAAGCTTGGGTACAGGTATTAGAGGTGGAGTCGGTTGTTCTAATGGATAAACTCTAAAGTGCAATATGAATTCAGCATAAGATGTGTCAAGAAGGGTTTCAGGTTTTTCAAAAAGTTGATGGGTTGCCTCCTATTAGGCATTGAGTTTAATGCCATCGGCCGGGTGCAAATGAGCTCAGGGAGAATGGAGGGCAAAAGATACCTTAGCCAAGTTGAGTCAGTGAGTTCAACGAATGGTTTGAGTCTCTGACCGTTCATGATCACTAGTTCTTGTAGGGATGGCTTCGAACTATTTAGAGACCTAATCAACAACGAGTAGAACGTATTCGAAGCTGTTAGATTTAGGAAAGGGTCCAATGAAATCAATTCCCCATATGTCAAAGATTTCACACACAATAATCGGGTTCAAGGGCATCATATCCTACGGGCCCATGTTGTCGAGGGTCTGACAACAAGCGCATGCCCTACAATACATCTGTGCATCTTTGAACAAAGTAGGCCAAAAGAACCCACACTGGAGAATTTTTGCTGCAATTTTATGCCGAGAGAAATGGCCACTACAAGCCTAGTCATGACAAAATGATATTATGTCATTGACCTCATCATCAGGAATGCATCTCCGGATCACTTGATCATTGCTAAGGTGGAAAAGGTATGGTTCCTCCCAAATATAGTACTTGGCCTTGGCAATCAATTTGTCCCACCTGGAAGTTGCCCAATCTAGTGGAACTTTCCCCGTAACCAAGTAGTTTACAATATCAGCAAACCATGGGATATTGTGAATGACTAGCAGGTGCTCATCTGGAAAATGCTCGGTGATTGGGCCAAACGGGTCGATGATGGAAGAAGGAAGATGGACAAATGGTCAGCTACCACATTCTATTTTCCCACTTTATCGTGAATCTTGAGATTGAATTCTTGCAACAGCAAGATCCAGTGGATTAGTCGAGGTTTCACATCCTTCTTTGCAAGGAGGTGCCTCACTGCAGTGTGATCTGAATATATGATAACACGGGAACCCAAAAGATATGATCGGAATTTTTCCAAGGCAAATACTATGGCTAGCAACTCTTTCTCAGTAACTGTATAGTTATGCTGAGCCTCGTAAAGTGTCTTGCTAGCATAGTAGCTGACCACAGGTTTCCCATCTATTTTCCACCCAAGTTGCGCTCCTACAACATAATCAGATGCATCGCACAAGATTTCAGAGGGTTAAGACCAATCAAGCGACTGCAAGATAGGTGCTTGGGTAACTCGATCACTTAAGATCTCAAATGCCTGAGTGTACTCCTTGGAGATTTCAAAAGGGACATCCTCAGATAAAAGATTAGTCAGGGGGTGCCCGATTTTCGAAGAATCAGGAATGAATCGACAGTAAAAATTGACATGCCCGAGAAAGGATCGGATGTCTTTGACTGAGCTAGGCATAGGGAGTTTGGAAATCAGATTCACCATGGCTCGATCAACCTAGATGCCTTTTTCAGAGATGAGATGTCCCAGGACAATTCCCTCAGATACCATGAAGTGGTACTTTTCCCAGGAAAGAACCAAGTTTACGTTGATGCACTGCCTGAGGATTTGGACCAAGTGCAAAAGGCAATCATCAAATGATTCACCAAATACTGAGATTTCATCCATGAAGACTTCAAGGTATTCACCTACCATATCTGAGAATATGGCAAGCATGCATCATTGAAAAGTAGCGGGTGCATTGCAGAGACCAAAACGCATCCTTCGGAATGCGTATGCTCTGAAGGGGTAGGTGAAGGTGGTCTTCTCTTAGTCCTCAAGATGGATTGCGACCTGATTATAACTGGAGTACCCGTTCAAAAAGCAGAAGAATCGATTTCCCCACTAGTTTCTCGAGGATCTGATCAATGAATGGTAGTGGGAAATGATCCCTCTTCGTGGAGGAATTTAGTCTTCTATAATCAATGCAGACTCTCCACAAGTTTGCTATATGGGTCGATATGGTTTCTCCGATTTCAGTTCTAATGATGGTGAGCCCTACCTTCTTAGGCACAACTTGGATTGGACTTACCCACCGACTGTTGGAGATCAGGTAGATGATCCTTGCATATAACTACTTGATGATCTCCTTTTTCACGACATCTTGCAGATTTGGATTTAGGCGTCTCTGCATTTCATGGGATGGTCATGAGCCCTCTTCAGTGTAGATGTGATGTGTGCAGTATAAAGGGTTGATTCCAGTTAGATCATCGAGAGTCCATCCAATGGCTCTCCGATGCTGCTGGAGAATAGAAAACAGGTGTGTTTCCTAATCATGTGTGAGTCAGGAGTTGATAATCATAGGAAACATCTAATTGGAACCCAAAAAGATGTATTTGAGATGATTGAGAAGAGGCTATAATTCCATTACGAGGTTGTCAGCAGCAGCAAGTGGTTCAGGGTGGGTGTCGGGAGCAAAGGAGCTATGGGTGTGTCTAGGTTGAGTTCATACTCTAATTGTGGGTTTTGATCCTCTTGTGGTTGATCAAAATAGTTGGGTTTTCCTCGATATATAAGTCGTCAACCACAGCCTCGATATCACAAATCTGTTCTATAACTCCACAATTAATTCCTTGTTGGACCTTAAAGATGTCCATCTTTAGTGTCTTGCTTCCAAATTTTAATTCAATTTAGCCCTCCTCACAATTGATATTGGCCTTAGCAGTGGCTAGAAAGGCTCTTCCTAGTATGATCGGTGTATTCTTCACATTCTCAGGAGCATCCATGTCAATGACAATACAATCTACTGGAAAATAGAAGTCATGTACCCTAACTATGATATCCTCGAGAATTCCTTTTGGTGACTTAATTGATCGATCAGCTAATTACAAGGTCATTTCTATCGGTTTAAGTTCAAATTCCTTGAAGTAGTCTAGTAGGGATGTAGGTATCAAACTTATGGAAGCTCCTAGGTCTAGTAAGGCTCAGTCAAATTGTATATCACTGATTGCATAGGAGATTAGAGGGGTGCCTGGGTCTTTTGCTTTAGGTGGGAGTTTACTCAAAATGACGGAAATGGCTTGCTTTGATAGTATGATCAAGTTCCTGCCTTTGGTTCACGACTTATGCTTAGGTGTACACACATCTTTCAGAAATCGTGTGTAAGTCGGTACGTGACGTATTGCATCCATCAAGGGGATGTTTATATGGACCTGCTCAAAGAGCTTAACCAGGTCCTCCTCAAGTGCCACTGTTTTAGCTATCCTTTTTCCCTTGGCCAAGGCCTCGGCAAATGGAACCTTAGATGGTTCTTCTAGAATGGGTTCAGGTTCTCGATATAGGATAGGGGTATCCTGGATGACTATCCTAGTGTTTGACTTTGCATTACCAGGATGGGAGTGGTTTGGATAAGGTAGGTCCTATGTTGCTTTGCCACTACAGGTAGTAACAGAATTCAGTCCTGCCTGGCTCTGGTTTGGTGTGGGCAAACGAGGTGATTGCTGCTGATAACTAGCATATGATGTCGAAGCCTCCATCCCACCGGGTGATGGAGTAGAAGAGGCCTGACAAACAAAGTGAGCTTGGCCATGATTTGGGTTCATAACACACCTCTGGTTCGGCACGTTATTCAGATTAGGTAGAGGTTGTGAAGGAAGTGCACTAGGTTGGCGAGGATTTGCCATCTGGGCAAGTTGATCGCGAACCTCTATGATCTCATCTTTGTGCTGTTTTTGCATAACCACATTCCTCTTCTGAATGTCAGCCAAAGTCTGCAGGATAAGAGTCATTTGATTTGCATGAGTCAGCCCAGATTGATAAGTTGGGTTAGGCTGTGGCTGCGGTGGCTGATATGTACAAAGAACTTGTGGTTGGGGTTGATATTGAGGTCTCTGATTTTGATTGTTCCTTGAACACGT
The DNA here is from genome assembly GCA_037157565.1 of Thalassia testudinum. Classification (NCBI taxonomy): domain Eukaryota; kingdom Viridiplantae; phylum Streptophyta; class Magnoliopsida; order Alismatales; family Hydrocharitaceae; genus Thalassia; species Thalassia testudinum. The sequence goes on from JAZHRO010000055.1 coordinate 128,039,640, forward strand.
GAAATTAGGATGATTACACCATCTTGGGTTGTAGGTGTTTGAGAATGGATTATTCTGAGTGGCATTAAGGTCCTCGCAAGTCTGAGGAGCCTCGAAAAAGTCAAAATACGAGGGTTCAGAGTTCCCCCAACTAGAATAAGTGGGTCCAGAGTTTCCTCCGAAACCAGATCAGACGGGGGTGGATACGGGTCCATCCCCTGAGAAGATCGATGATAGATGTTATGCACAGCCTCCCTGCTAGAGGGAGTTGTGCGAATGGGTTTTGCACAGAGGTGGCTCGCTGCAAGTGTTGAGTTAGCTCATCTACCTTCTTGTCAATAATAGAAAACATGTCCAAGTGACTGGCCATAAGTTCCAAGCTGATGAAAGAGGACAGGCCCTGCGTCTCATGTGCTCCCTTTGGATTCATCAATGCAAGGGCATTCATCCGGTCGAACATGCCCATGGATTCATTATTGATGGAGTTCTCACACATATTCTCGAGAATCCGCCACACGGTGTCTCCGTGTTGACCCGTGATGTTTCCTCCGGAGGTCGCATTGATGAATAATCGAATATCCTCATGGAGTCCTTGGTAAAAAGACTGGACTTGTTCCCATTTAGGAACTCCATTGTGGGGGCACTTTCGCATGAGATCCAGAAAACGATCCCATGCCTTGTGAAGCAGTTCTCCTACTTGCTGCAAGAAATGCCTGATCTGGTGCCGTAAAGCATTTGTTCGACCAATAGGGAAGAACTTTCTCAGAAACTCAGATTGAAGTTCTGCTCAGGTGTTGATTGGACAAGTTTGGGTTTGGTACCAGTGAGCAGCCCTATCCATGAGAGAGAAGGAGAACATTTTCATGAGTAAAACATCCCAATTTTGAGCTTCTTACCCGAAGGTCTGGGCCAGATGCTTGAGCTACTTGATATGCTGGAAAGGATCCTCAGAATTACTGCCATGGAATTTGGGAATAGCATGAATCATGTTGGGCTTGAGTTCAGTATTAGGTCCTCCAGCGGGGATTTGTACTCGAGGTTCAATTACCACTATAGTGGGATTGTAGTGATCTCACATCATAGGATGCTGCGGTGGGTTCACAAAGGCTTGGAATATATCATTGAGCTGCTGAAGCTGATTTTCAAGATTATTTTCTTCTGCTGGTTGCTCCATGATGATGGATGAAGGAGAATTAGGTTCAGATGAATCAGAAGAAATATTAATCGAATTGGGTTGTTGCACAAACAAGGAGATCGAGGCTTGGCCTCGATGGGAATAAATAGTTAATTGAGGCCTCAAAGATGGTTTTAGAGACCTCCTGAACATGCACCGATGGAGTAGATGAGAGGTAGAATGTGATGGACCCAATCAAGACACTCAAAAAAAATTTTGGTCGATTATAGAGGTTCAAGGCGGATGATACCCCTTAGTCAGAAATCCATCCACTTGAGAATTACCTGGGCAGCCAGAGAAGGAGAGTCTCGCAAAGACCCCTACATGGTAGAGCACCCCCATGTGTTACAGGGTTTCCCCCACCCGACCTCTCTTAAGCCTACCAGTTTTAATTAAGAGCAAGGGTGCTTATGATTTCACTTGAACTTTTAAGATGTTTTTGTGCAAAGTGATCTAATTTGAAGATTGGTTAACTCAACAAGGTGGGTCAACTTCACCTATATTGTCCTTTTGAGAAATATAGGTCCCACTTTTAGTGTTCAAATAAATTTAAGACCTTGATTTTAGGGTTTTGCTAGAAATAGATCAATGCAATCAAGGCTTAGGCACACATTGTTTGGAAAGATCAATTCTTGATTAAGCAAGTGTGTCTCTAAAACCCTAAACTAGAATCCTTAATTGTCTCTGATTTGGTCTAATTTAATCTGTCCAAATGTGGTACTTAGGGCTCAAACAAGTAGGTGATAGCCCTAGATACCTTAAGCTTCAAGCAAGTGCACAAATCAGGGTTTGGATGTTGTCTAAATAGAATGTATCAAATCAGGCAACTTGATGTTTAATCTAAGAATATAATGCAAGTAACCCTAATTGATTTTTTCCTTTTTTAGCTTTTTTAGAATCAAGGGCTTAGAAGGAGGTAGATGGAGTTTACCTACCCCTGGAGTGGTTGATGTGTGGCCGATCTTCTTTCAATGAGTCCCCTTGAAACTGATCACAATCAAAAGCGATGTAGCAAGTTAGAATCCAATTTGATATTGCAATTAAGAGATCTAAATTGCGTGTTGCTCCCCGGCAATGGTGCCAAAATGTTATTCACCTGAAATCTGTCTTTAAATCATTGCATTGCAGTATAGTTGAAATCTCACAAAAAATATATAAAATTTATACTCGAAAAACTTCGAGGTCGTTCACTGGGAGCAAGTAGGAATTCAATTCTCAAAATTGCAATTTACAACAATAGAGATAAGAAATTATAATTAGAAATTGATTTAGAATAATGTGGCAATAAGATCAAGTATTAGACTGTAAAAAGAATAGAGTAAAATGGTGATTTGAATCACCAATTACTCCTTACAATAATGGAAAATGGAACTCAATAGTTATATATGAAATAAACTCAAATCAGTCAATTGATGGTAGGATCAGATGTCTTAAATGTCTGATTCTATAGTGCTCTGATCCTTCTTTTCTTCTTTCGCTGCTCTTCTTTTTCTTCTTCTTTCTTTGTTCTTGTGTGGCTCTACTTCTTTCTTCTTCTTTCTTTTTCTGCTTCTCTTTCTTTGCTTTCTCTCCTCTTTCTTTCTCTACTCTTCTTCACGTAGAGGGGTAAGGATCCTTAATTTTGGCTAAGTGTCAGCCAATCCTTCTCAGAGCAAAACCCCCCTACCCGGCACAGACTCTCCTCTCTTTCGCTCCTTAGGTTACGCTCTCGAAGAGCCTCCAACAGTACTGGGTTATCAGGTATTCGGACCTAGAGTGCACCTGGGTCTAGGGCTGCGAGCATGGGTCACAGCCGAGGTGTGTAAGGCTTAGGCGGGTAGTCGGACCAGGCCAGATCAGCAAGGTCGGTGTCACAGACAAGGCTGTTGAACGTTACAAACGCTACGCTAACGTGTTCGATTTTGGAAAATCTGTCGTTGTAGTTCGAAAGCGAAGAATTCGTATTCAAGAAATAAAATTTATACCGAAGTGAATTCTAGGTCGAACACAGGGAGGCTACGTTGATCTATATTCGCAATTATATTTTTTTAGGATTTTTGATAAGCAAGGCGACATAATTACAATGGAGCTATCAGACTAAAAGAGAGAGAGAGAGAGAGAAAGAGAACATGCATTCAATATTTCAACTGTTTGTATAATCAAACTAAATAAAAGTTACACTAGAAAGTGGAAAATCAATTACACTATAAAGCAGGAAAATTCTACACTAGAAAAGCTGTAAATAAGAATGGGAGAGAGAAGTTATCCTCCTCGTCGATTGCTTGGAGGACGAGTCGGACAGGACGATGTCTGGACGAAGGAGAACGAAGTAGGACGAAGGAGGATGAAGCAGAAGAACGGGAACGAAGCAGCACGCCGTCGTCGTCGCGGGATCCACTTTCGAAGGGGAATGAAAATTTAGACTTTATCTCGCGAGGAGCATCCCGGGTGTGGGACAAGCTTCTCTTGAGCTTTGGAAGGAAGGGATGAGAATTTCATATGGAGTGGGTCTCCTTTTATAGTTGCAAGGGGTGGGGGCAAAATGGACATTACAACTTCAAAATAATAAATGACGGGGCTTTAGCTTCCGCACCCACGCGCGCTGCTTCAGCTGCCTGCGCGCTCAACGCTATCGCACTCACAACGATCCTCAGCTGTCCGATCGCAAGATCGGACGGCTTAAGATGCGTCTCTGCCCGCTGCGTTGCTTGCCCGCCCGCGTGCGATGGCGCGTCCGCACTGCGCGTTCAATCGCGCGTGGACGCTATCGGGCGCACACGGCCGTCCGATCTCCATCTGACGCTCCACCCGCACCCAATCGCCCAAGCCTCCAGCCCTCTGCTACGGCTTGAACCCGCACCCGCTGGTAGCGTAAGCACGCTCGACCGCTGCGCTTCGGGGTGTGGATGGTCGAGCGAACGCTTTTAAGCGTGGCCGACCACAGCCGTTGGATCAAGATCCAACGGCGGAGAGCAAGCGGGTGCGGGGCCTTCGTACAATGCGTGCGGCCGTTTGGGCAGCCGAGATGGGACCACGTGGCTCCATCTTGGCCGTCCATCTTCTGGAAGTTGTAGATGGTGCAACGGATGTCGGATTGACTTGATTTTTGCGTCGTTGGGCTGCGATCGTCGATCCAAATTCATCCGTATGGTCGGATTTGTCATCTGAAGTGCAAATTTTCACCATCCTGGCCCTTGATCTTCTAGGGTTCCCCGATCACTATCTGTTGCTACGGATGTCTGATTAGGGCGATCTTGGAGTTGTTGAACTCCAATCGTTGCCCTGATCACATCCATACGGTTGGATCTTTGATCCGAGGCCATGATAAAATGTTTGCCCTGTCCAAGCACATAAAAGGAGACAATTAACCTCCATTTTATTCAAACTACTCTAAATGCAAGATGATGCATGTTATACAATATTTATATCATGAAATGCAATCCTATGCTTAAGAACATGCATAAATAGACATTTTAAATAGTGTAAATGTGTTTACATCATACCCCCATGCCTATCTTTTGCAAGTCCCTAGCAAAAACTATATGCTATTTATAAAAGAATTAGGTTATATTATTTAGACCTGAGTTATTTTCAATCATTAAGAAATTATCTACTTAGGAACTGAACTTTCAAAGACACAACAGCGCCTGGGTATCAGCCAAAATGCAGACAGCCTCAAGACCTCGCCTTATTCAAAGAAAAATTTCTTTTTCTCTTTTTACTCTTTTCTAATTTTTTTTTTTGGATTTTCAAATTTTAGGGTTTAAGAGTGGCTTTCTACGGCCATTCAACTCACCCAAGATTTGATGAGAACCTTAAGCTTTAAGCATCTTATTGTGATTGTGATAGACTCGTTGACCGGCAGTTAGAATGGACTTCGGATTTCTACGCCTCTAGGTGACCTAACAAGAATTCTGCCTAAAGGTGTATCTTCAGAACCGGTAGCTTTCTCCCTACTTTTATTTTTTTATGGGGTCAACACAAGGGTGAATCCAGTGTATATCTCCCCGATTTATTCTACTTCTCCGCTTCTTCCTAAGTGTTTTGGGAATTTTTAGTGCATTTTCTGAGCTGGGTTCTGGACAACCGGTCGATGAGCTATTACCACCGACAACTTGTCAGCCATACTCATGCAGCGAAGTGTGGCTTATTTCTTTTTGTTCTTTCTCCTTTTCTTTTTATTATTATTATTATTTAAGTAGGTGGCTTCCCTAGTCTAAGATTTACCTACAGGCAGCAAAAAGGAAAAAGGTCCAGTGACTGGGCTCCGGACAACCTACCTATGGGCTGTTACCCACGATAACTTGCCAGCCATATCACCCTAGAACGTTCATTAGCTACCCAATTTCCGTTAGAATCACCAAACAACGAGTCAGTGCAAAGAAAGTGTGTAGATGCTTAAAACTCAAAATTCCCTCAAATCAGAGGGTGGGTTGATAAGTCGTGTACTTATCACTAAAACTTATTTATTCCAATTATAATAGAATTAAGATGGCAAGGACTCAAAGATAAATCCACATTTTAGTGGATACACAGGCTAATTAAGTCCAAAGACCTGAGGGGTCTTTGTGTTCAGATCCTAATGTAAAATTTCTTAGGTCTGAAAAGTCCTAATGTCCAACTAATCCTTCCTAATTTTATTTTATTTTATTATTTTTTTTTTTTAAATAAGAAGAGAGACAATTTATATGGATTTCACAAAGCTGACCAAATAATTCAAGAATGAATCCACCCCCCCATGCCTAGCTGATGCAATGTCCTCATTGAAAAAGAGACATGAAAGAAAGGGTAGAATATGAAAGATGTCACCTGGATATGAAGCTCATATCAGCCTTGTGTCATATGTACAACTGCTGAGCTTAATGCCATCAGCTAGGTGAAGTCCAGCCAAAGAAGTCACAGAATGGCTAGAGCAACAGAGTCTGAGATGGGTTCTGGGAGATTACAGTCAACAACAAGCTTCAAACGTTGATCGTTGACTTTAAAGGTGTTACCCGTCTTTGGGTCAGAAATCTGAACGGCACCATTTGAAAAAATCTGATCAATTATGAATGGGCCATCCCATTTAGACCTAAGTTTGCCAGGAAAGATCTTAAGTTTAGAATCGAATAACCAGACCTTTTTGTTTGGCTCAAAGCTCTTGCGGGAAATCAATTGATCATGTAGAGCTTTGGTCCGAGCCTTGTAGATCTTGGCATTCTCATAAGCATCATTTCTAAGCTCCTCCAACTCAGATAGTTGGAGTTTCCTGGTCTTCCCAGCTACATTTAGATCTAAATTGCATTGTTTGATTGCCTAGAATGTCCTATGTTCAATCTCTACAGGTAGATGGCACGCCTTTCCATACACCAAATGGAATGGAGACATGCCGATGGGCATTTTACACGCCGTACGGTAGGCCCAAAGAGCGTCCTCAAGCTTTTGAGTCCAATCCTTGCGATCAGGCCTAACCGTTTTTTGCAGAATGTTCTTGATCTCTCGATTGGAGATCTCGGCTTGTCCATTCGTCTGGGGATGGTAAGGTGTGGAAATACAATGATTAACCCTGTATTTGGCCAATAAATTCTGGAATTGGGCCTTAGTAAAATGAGTGCCACCATCACTGATGATAGCCCTCGGAATCCCGATCCTACTGAAGATATTTTTCTTGACAAAATTGATGACCACCTTGTGGTCATTGGTTCGGGTGGAAATCGCCTCAATCCATTTGGACACATAATCAACAGCAACAAGAATGTACTGATGTCCAAATGAAGGGATAAAGGGTCCCATGAAATCGATGCCCCAAACATCAAAAATTTCTACAGGAAGAATAGGGTTTAGGGGCATCATGTCTCTCTTAGTTATGTTCCCGAGTGACTGACATTGAGAACATGACCTTGAGAAGTCTTGGGCATCCTTGAAAAAAGATGGCCAATAGAAGCCAGATTGTAAGATTTTTGCAGCCGTCTTTCTCCTGGAGAAATGTCCACCACACCCAGATGCATGGCAGAACTCGAGTATACTGTTGAATTCATTCTCCGGTATGCATCAGCGAATAATCTGATCAGAGCCAATGCGATACAGTTCAGGGTCCTCCCAGAAGTAGTATTTGGCTTCAGATTTGAGTCTATCCCATTGTTGCTTGGTCCAATCCTGGGGGATTTGACCAACGGCCAAATAGTTAACAATGTCAGCAAACCATGGGGTGTGGACACCTAAAACTGTAAGAATGGTTTCGTCTGGAAAAGTGTCAGCAATCAGAATGTCCAGACAAGAAGAATCACCTAGGAGTCTCGACAAATGATCCGCTACCACATTTTGTACCCCAGCTTTATCCTTAATTTCAAGATCAAATTCTTGAAGAAGAAGAATCCAACGAATAAGCCGGGGTTTAGCATCCTTTTTAGCCAAGAGATGTCTCAAGGTCGAGTGGTCGGTATAAACAATAGCATGAGACCCCAAGAGATAAGCCCTGAATTTTTTCCAACGCAAATACTACAGCTAGTAATTCCTTTTCAGTAACAGTGTAATTCCTCTAGGCTTCATCCAGAGTTTTACTAGCGTAGTAAATGACAGAGGGCTTTCGGTCAATTTTCTGACCCAGGACAGCCCCGACCGCATAATCAGAAGCGTCGGTCATGATCTCAAATGGGGCTGTCCAAATTGGTGGTTGCAAAATTGGAGCACGGGTGACTGCCGTTTTTAGGAAATCAAATGCCTTTCGGCATGATTCATCAAAAACAAACGGTGTTTCTTTGGCAAGAAGATTGCTCAAAGGACGAGCAACCTTCGAGAAATCCTTGATGAATCTTCGATAAAATCCCACATGGCCATGAAATGATCTGATTTGTTTAACAGATGTGGGAGGAGGAAGTTTAGCGATAGCATCAACCTTAGCTTTGTCTACTTCAATTTCCCGTTCAGAGATTACATGACCCAAAACGATGCCCTCTTGGGTCATGAAATGACTCTTTTCCTAGCTAAGGACCAATCGTGTCTTGATACATCGCTTAAGAATCATTTCCAAATTAGCCAAATAAGAGTCAAATGATTCTCCGAAAATAGAGAAATCATCCATGAAGACTTCCATAAACTCTCCCACCATGTCGGAAAATATGGCTAGCATACACCTTTGAAAAGTCGCAGGTGCATTTCATAACTCGAAAGGCATCCTACGAAAAGCAAATATTCCGTAGGGACAGGTGAAAATAGTTTTTTCCTGATCCTCGGGATGGATTGGAACTTGGTTGTATCCTAAGTAGCCATCAAGAAAACAGAAGTACTTCTGCCCAGCTAATTTTTCCAAGATTTGATCAATGAAGGGCAGGGGAAAATGATCCTTTTTAGTGCCTGTGTTCAGCTTCCTGTAATCAATACAAACTCTCCAAGAGGAAGCTGAACGAGTTGTGACAGATTCTCCTCTCTCATTAGTCACAACAGTAATCCCGGCTTTCTTTGGAACAATTTGAACGGGACTTACCCAGGGTCTGTCAAAGATTGGATAAATAATTCCTGCATTGAGCCACTTGATGATTTCCTTTTTGACCACTTCTCGCATATTTGGATTCAATCTCCTCTGCATCTGGTGAGAAGGATGGGATCCATCTTCCAAAAATATTCTATGATTACAGTAAGATGGCTCGATCCCCCTGAGGTCATGAATGGTCCAACCAATTGCCTCCTTATGTTCCTTTAGGACCTTAATCAATTTAATCTCTTGCTCCTTTGTCAATTTAGCACTAATAATCACAGGGAGCATATTCTGTGGTCCTAAAAATTGATATTTTAAATTCTCGGGCAATGGTTTAAATTCAAGCTGGGGTGGGGTAATGATTGATGTTAGGGTAGATGCTGAAGATTCAACAAGAGGAAGAGGTTTTAAATGAACAAAATCAGTAACCTCTTCCGAAGATGTCAGGTCAGAGGGTTACGGGTCAAATTCATCAACCAAAGAGGAACTTTCAATTGAAGAAACTGTCAAACAAGTTTCAATATTAACATTATCCTCATCAAGTTCCTCAATAAATCCACAATCCTCAAATTTATTGATCGCCTTAAAAATATCCAATTTCATTCGTTGGTCCCCGAAGGCGATTTCCATGCTACCGCTTTCACAATTAATGTTGGCTTTTGCGGTAGCCAGGAACGGATGCCCCAGAATGATGGGCGTGTTCCTCAGATTATCTGGTACATCCATGTCAAGGACAAGGAAATCTACAGGAAAATAGAAATCCTTGACCTTAACTATAACATCTTCAATAACGCCTCGCGGGTTTGTGACCGAACAGCCTGCTAACTGTAGCGTTATTGAAGTTGGCCGAAGTTCACCTAACCCAAACTTCTCATAAAGACAAGTCAGAATTAGGTTGATGGATGCACCGAGATCCAAAAGTTCTCTATCAAATGTGTAATCTCCGATAACGCAAGAAATCAAAGGAGCACCAGGATCTCTCTTTTTCTGAGGGAGGTAGTGCAGGATAACAGAACTAGCCTACTCGGAGAGTACAACCTTCCTCGGAACAGATTCTCTCGACTTACGCTTTTGTGTACATAATTCCTTTAAAAATCTTACGTAAGCCGGTATGTGCTTGATAGAATTAAGGAGCGGGATATTAATCTCAACATTCTTAAATAAATTCAGAAGCTCCTCATTACTATCAACAGACTTCTTCTTTTTTGCTTTGGTTAAGGCTTCAGGAAAAGGAACATGAGTTAGATCTTTGGAATCAGGTTCCTGAGCCTTGATTTCTCCTCTAGAATTCTCCTCTCTCTCCTCAGATTCTTTAGGATTCAAAAGATCAGAATAATGTGGTTGTGGATCCTGAGTCTTCTTACCACTCCTTAAAGTTATAGAATTTGCAGAAGCGTAAGAATTTGGGTCTTGGGGAGGATTAGGAAAAATTAGAGGGGCTTGAGTGACCATGAATTGTTGATTTGCAGAAGAAGATGAGGAACCCTGCTTAACCACCTGAGCATGTGCGTGCGGGTTCCTTTGATTTCCGTACCCTTGGGCTTGATTGCCCGAATTCATAATGTTTCGCAGGTTGGGTATGGGTTGGGATGGTAGAGATCCAGGTTGACGAGAGTTAGCAATGAGCCAGGATTGCAAGTTGTCCAACAAGTTTTTCATTTGCTGCATGAGCTGGAGCATAGATCCTTGCATCTCTACCATTTGATGGTTCAAATCAGCCTGCCCTGCGGGTTGACGGGCATTCCAAGCTGGTTGATTGACCTGATTCGGAGGTAACTGAGTATATACTTGACCCTGACCCATTGGTCGTTGCGGAGCATAGTTTCCTGGTCGGAATTGGGTCTGTTGCCCCGGATTTTTCCAACAGAAGTTAGGGTGGTTCTCCAACCTGGATTATAGGCATTCGAGTAGGGGTTGGATCTAACATTCTCTTGTACAGCACAGACATCCTCATAGGGTGAGGATGGAGAGAAAGAAAGGGAAGGATCAGAAAAACTGGGATCAAAGGCCCCAGTTGGGAACCCATGGGGTTCCGAAAAATGCTGACTCATAGGTTGAGTCGTATCGAGTTGATTCACGAACTCCCGTCCAGAAGGAGCTCGTGAGGAATGGAATCCCGAATTTTGGGATTGAGTGGATTGAGAGTTGTTCATAGAATTGCCAGCCATTCACTCATCCATTCTTTTAGCAACCAAGTCCACTTTATCAAGTTTATTACAAATCAATTCGATATCAAATGAATGAGAGCCATGGACTTCATTGACATTTGATCTGGGTTGCTGGGACCTGTTAAAAGTATCCATGGAGGCATGATTAATTGAATTCTCACTCATTTCCTCAAATAAATCTTGTGCACTATCTGCATCTTTATTGAGGAAATTGCCTCCGCAAGAAGCATCCACATGGTTTCTGAGTTGCTCATTCAACCCATGATAGAAGATCTACACGAGTTGCTATTTCGGCACCTCGTGGTGTGGACACCTCCGCAATAAGTCCTGGAATCGCTCCCAGGCCACATGAAACTACTCCCCCGGCCGCTGGGTAAAGGTAGTGATTGCCCGTCTCAAAGCATTGGTACGACCGACTGGGAAGAATTTCTTCAGAAAGGCCGATTTCAACTCATTCCAAGTTGTAATTGGTCTTCCTATTGTCCTATACCAATGCAAGGCTTTATCCCTAAGAGAGTGGGGGAAGAGCCTCATGATCATTTGCTCCTCGTTAATGTTTCGAGCCTTGGTGGCCTGGACCATAGTGGTCAAATCTTCCAAGTGCTGAAACGGATCTTTGGAGCCAAGCCCATGATAATGTTCAATCAGGCTTAACACCTGGGGCATGATTTCTACGTCACCGGCTGGAAGCTGGACATCGGGATGTTCCCCGTAATTTGAAGGATCATAAAAATCCTTCAAGGGCTGAGCGCCCTGCATTCTCTGGAACCATTCCTGCATTCTCTGCATTTGTTCCAGCTGCCTTCGAAATTCTTCCTGTGGATTTTCAAGCAGAGGAGGCTGTGGTTCGGCCATGGGATCAAACTGACCAAAATCTAACTTGCGCCTCCTAGAATGTTGTAACGGTCCTTCTAATCGGGGATTCAATGACCGTCTTCCCAGCATAAACTAGGAGAAGGTCGGAAGGACTGGGGATAGGGACCCTGCAGCACAACAAAACAAGGCTGTCCTTAAGTGGGGTAGCTAAGGATCTACTGACTCCCAAAACTAGCCTTAAGACTGTAAGTGATTTACTCTACTTGCGTCTGTTTAATCCAACCAGTTAGAAGGAGGGACTGGGGAGAAGGTTCTTCCTTTGGCTTTCACCTTCAGTTCCTAGTGTACCCCCCAGCTGCGGTCGTTTGATGCTACTCCCCTAGCTAGACATTAGATTAATCAGTACAAGTAGGTTAGCAAAAACAATCTCAGACTAGGCCCTGAAGAGCGAATCAAACCTTAAGGCCAACGTCTACTCAAATTTATTAAGGCCTGGGATTGTGGTGCTTATGGAATGTGATGGGCCCTTACAATGGGTTGTGCCCTTAATGATTGATTGAGATTTGTGTAAGTGTGTGCACAACCAGGGTTTTCAAGCAAGATTATTGATAATGCGTGAATTTTAATGTTCAAATCTTGCTTAAGTAGCTTTTAGGGTTTCAAATTAGGTGAATTGCAATCAAGTTTCTAGGCAAACCAAGTTGTAAAACACGGGTGAAGATTGTTTTCCTTTAAAATCAGAAAGAAAGTGGAGTGCCTGGAATATACCTAGATTGAAAACCCTAAGGAGGAGCTACTTGATGAGTTGATTTTAAATAAAGTGGTGCGGCCCAAACAACTCAAACAATTGGCCACAAATGTACCACTAAGTTAGGCACTCAAAAATGGTTAACCTAGAATAATTTCTACTCTATTATATGTTGCTTTATGTGTACCGGTTCCACAGATCAGAACCCGGTTGAGTAGAAAACAAATCAAGTTGATCAAGTGCCTTGAATGTGGGTGTGTGTTGTGTGTTTGTTGGAAATTACCCCACAAGATTATCTTTTTGTTATTTTTTATGAATGAGGGTGGAATGAAAGTGAGTGAAAATCCAAACAACCAAACTATTCCTAGGATTTATACAAACACCTAGGTTAATTGGGTTTTGGATTTAATGTGGCGAATGAAATCTATGGAGGGGGTAAAAATGGGGGAGCACTTACAGTTGTCTTCAACTGCACTTTACTCCAGTCTACCGCTTGTTGATTCCTTGATGGAGGTCTCTGCAAAACAATAGACACAAGAGAAAGCTAGTTAGAAAATAACATAAAGTGCAAGAAATGCGAAGAAAAGATCAGAAATCATTGCCTCCCCGGCAACGGTGCCAAAATGTTGAACATTACGAACGTTACACTAACGTGTTCGGTTTTGGAAAACCTGTCGTTGTAGTTCGAAGCGAAGAATTCATATTCAACAAATAAAATTTATACCGAAATGAATTCCGGGTCAAGCATAGGGAGGCTACGTTGATCTATATTCGCAATTATATTTTTTTAGGATTTTTGATAAACAAGGTGATATAATTACAATGGAGCTATCAGACTAAAAGAGAGAGAGAGAAAGAGAACATGCATTCAATATTTCAACTGTTTATATAATCAAACTAAATAAAAGTTACACTAGAAAGCGGAAAATCAATTACACTATAAAGTAGGAAAATTCTACACTAGAAAAGCTGTAAATAAGAATGGGAGAGAGAAGTTATCCTCCTCGACGATTACTTGGAGGACGAGCCGGACGGGACGACGTTTGGACGAAGGAGAACGAAGCAGGATGAAGGAGGACGAAGCAGAAGAACGGGAATGAAGCAGCATGCCGTCGTCGTCGCAGGATCAACTTCCGAAGGGGAACAAAAATTTAGACTTATCTCGCGAGGAGCATCCCGGGTGTGGGACAAGCTTCTCTTGAGCTTTGGAGGGGTAGAGAGGAGAAGGAAGGGATGAGAATTTCGTATGGAGGGGGTCTCCTTTTATAGTTGCAAGGAGTGGGGGCAAAATGGACATTACAACTTCAAAATAATAAATGAGGGGTCTTTAGTGATGGATAAATCCGTCACTAATGCCCCGATGTGGGCGTAGCTTCCGCGCCCACGTGCATCGCTTCAGGTACCCGCGCGCTCAATGCTATCGCACTCACAACAATCCTCAGCTGTCCGATCTTAAGATGTGTCTCTGCCCGCTGCGTTGCCCGCCCGCCCGCGTGCAATCGCGCGTCAGCGCAGTGCATTCAATCGCGCGTGGACGCTATCAGGTGCGCGCAGCCGTCCGATCTCCATCTGACGCTCTACCCATGCCCAATCGCCCACTCCTCCAGCCCTCTGCTGCGGCTCGAACCCGCGCCCGCTGGTCGTGTAAGCACACTCGACCGCTGCACTACGGGGCGCGGATGGTCGAGCGGACGCTTTTAAGAGCGGCCGACCACAGCCCTTGGATCAAGATCCAACGGCGGAGAGCGAGCAAGTGCGGGGCCTTCGTAGAATGCGTGCGGCCGTTTGGGTAGCCGAGATGGTGCCATGTGGCGCCATCTTGGCCGTCCATCTTCTGGAAGTTGTAGATGGTGCCACGGATGTCGGATTGACTTGATTTTTACGTCGTTGGGATGCGATCGTCGATCCGAATTCATTCGTGCGGTTGGATTTGTCATCTAAAGTGCGGATTTTCACCATCCTAGCCCTTGATCTTCTAGGATTCCTCGGTCACTATCTGATGCTACGAATGTCTGATTAGGGCGATCTTGGAGTCGTTGAACTTCAATCATCGCCCTGATCACATCCATATGGTTGGATCTTTGATCCGATGCCCCGATAAAATGTTTGCCCTATCCAAGCACATAAAAGGAGATAATTAACCTCCATTTTCTTCAAACTACTCTAAATGCAAGATGATGCATGTTATACAATATTTATATCATGAAATGCAATCCTATGCCTAAGAACATGCATAAATAGACATTTTAAGTAGTGTAAATGTGTTTACATCAAAGGCCGAGTAAGGGTGCGGGGGACCTCACCCAATAAGTGATTTGAGGCAATAAGCCTCTATCACATCTTCCTCTTATGTGGCTGCAAGCTCTTGTGAACTTCCGACATGGGACTAAAGTCCCACCCTTCCTTTGCGCAGCATAGCAGCAAAGTCTGTCCATCTGATTGCACCTGCTACTGGGGTTACTCCATCCAATTGGAGTATTGGGTGTGTTCCTTGAGCAAAGCAACAATGCCTGTGACTTCACTTGGGGCTCAGGATGCCTGGAGCAAGGCTTCCAGCTTCGCTCATAGCTTCACCAATGGCGACAATGACCTGCTGCCTGAAAACCAAAAATAAGGGCTTTCGACCGTGTTAAAGCTCTCAGGAAGCATCACTAGACGACGACAAATGTAACTGTGATGGAGTGAAGGTGATTGGTGGAGTAAGGAGGTCTGACGACCTCGGACTATTGGTGCAAAGGGCGTGGTGTTCGGTGTAGTGGCTGAGGGTGTAATAGGGTGAAATAGAATAGGGGCTTTGTTGAGTGGAGCACAGCGAAGCTAATGGGGGTGGTAGCAGCGTGTTTCAAGTAGTGTGGCCGTGAGTAGGCATCGTCGGAGTGTAGCCGAAGGCGGAGAAGATGAAGTGCGTTGAGGGAGAAGTGGTGGTTGTGAGTATGTATAGAGAGTGGGATAGCAAAATAGAAAGAGAGAGAGAGAGAAAGAGAGGGACTTGCGAGGTGGTAGGGAGGCGGAGGGCTCGGTGTTGATCGACCAGAACCGGAGAAGGAGGAAGAAGCGGCGAGGCAGCGACGATGACGCAGATGGAGGAACACCCTCCCTTTGGCTGGGGAGGGTCAGGACGAAGAGAGGAAAAGCTTAGGCGATCCAATTTGATGGTTGGACGGCCGGAAGAGGGAGATCTAGAGAGTTCACCAGAGCAGGGTGATGGGAACACTATCATGAGCCCTAACTAGCTCATTTTGACCCAGAAAAGAGAACAAAAGCTCCTATGTAACCAAATGAAGGTCCTAACTCAAGGAATAACCAGTCTACGAGAAAAGCAAGAAACAAGGGGTAAAACTGCAACCATTGCAGTGCAACAACGGGATTTCTCATGGGCTAATCACAGGTCAAATGGTCTTAACAAGATAAAAAGTGGGTTGGGTCAAACAAAAAAGGGTTCATGTGAAATCTGGGAATTAAATGACTTCTTGTAACCCTAAAATAGACCCACTTAATTTAACAAGGTTCTAGCTAGGATAAAATTCACCTAAACCCTCTACAAATCATGGAAAAATATTCTCTAGGGTTTAGAACCTTCAATTTAGCCTTTAGAACCTATTTTGACCTAAATAGGGGTCCCAGTCAAATGCTTGCCCTAAATTGGGTTTTCGTGTAAATTACCCAGTCAAACGTTGTCAAACCTAAAATCCAACTTCACCATTGGATTCCATAGGTCCAAATTAGGTTTATACCAAAATTTGGACCTAAGGGGAATTCACCGTGACCTACTTTGCAAACTAGTCCAGCCTACTTACATTTCTACCCCTAACTTTTGAAAACCTTTGCAGACAGCCCCCTATCTTCCTCATCGTTCTTTGCAATTAGGTCCCTCCACCATTATAGCGGAGGAAATCATACTCCGGCAAGGAATCAAGGGAAAGAACTCCCTGATTCCTCAGAGAATCCCTTTCAAATTTGAAAGGGAGATTCTCTGAGAAATCCCCGCTGATGTGAACCTAAATTGGAGCTCTACTTTCCACTCAATCTCTCTTCTGAATGCATGAGAGATTTGGGTCTTTTCGACCTTCCATCTCCGGTGACTTGCCCGTGCTTGGAAGCTTGCCTTCCAAGCACAAGGCCCTCTGCCAGGGGCTATAAAAGGGTCCCCAAATCATTCCGCTCCTCCCAAGCTTGAATTGGACTGAGATACCACCCAATTTCCTCTCTTCCCCTTCGGCCAACCTCCCAGCAAGCTTCGGAGACACTTATCTCCCTCTCTTGTCCCTCTACCACAATACCAGTGGTAGAGTTACCTTTATCTCCTTCATCCACATCACGCCGCAGCAGTCGACGCTTCTACCACCCTCTCATCGTCGCTGTCCACCTCTCACTAGGCCTTCGTCTCCGGCGATGGCACATACGAGCCGTATGCCCCCTCTGTATCTCCTTTCATCTATTCCCTCTCAGATAAGTGCACTCCCCCTTCTCATCTCTTTTCGTGCATTTATTTCTTAAAATCTGCCTCGACACTCTCACACCATCGTCACCTTCTCCAACTCCGGCTAGACCACCGGCAAGGTGCTCCCACCGCTCCACACACCCATCCACCTCGCCAACCACCTCACGAGCTCCGCCACACCTCACTGACCATAGCCCCTCATTCCATTCATCGCGACACTCCCCCAACACGTCCCCCGAACACACCCACATTTGCACACATAGGGTGACCTAGGAAAGCACGCTCAAGCCACCCCATGCTACGCCGACCATCGTGCCACCTTCGCCATGTCCAAGCAAAGCTCCCTACATATCTTGATGAGGCCACAAGGTCGTTTGCTTGTGAACAAGGTACAAGCCTCCACCGCCATTGAAACAGGCATGAAGAAGCTCGAAAGCTTGCTCTAGGACTCCAGGTCCCAGGCTTCAAGTTCCAGACTATGCCGGTCTCCTTCGCGCACAATATCAGCGCAGTTATTGGAGTCAAAGCCCCACATAGTTGCTGTAATTCGTGGGAACATCTGCTGTGGGGGTGCCTACGAGGAAGGTGGGACATTTAGTCCCACCTTGGAAGATTAGGAGCGGACGCAGCTGAATAAAAGGAAAAAGTGTCAGGGGCTTATCGCCTCCTAATCACGGGGTAAGGTCCCACTCACCCACCGCCTCGTCTGCGACCCAAGCCACGCAAACCTAGTTCTGACCCGGATACCCAACTACCCATGCACTCCTCACCCAGCACCCACGCCGATGGGCTTGGTCCCAGGTGAGCATACCCGACCTGTTAACCTGAGAAGGCTCTAGGAGAGCGAGCCTAAGAGAGAAGAAAGAAGAGAGATCGCGGGGAGGGTAGGGTAGGTTTTGTTCTCAGGGGAAAAAGACGAAGAAGAAGCTAAGGTTGAAGACAAGGAAGAAGAAGGAGGAACCTGCAGAGGAAGCTAAGGCAAAAGAAAGAAGAAGGAGAGGGCAGAAGCTAGAGAAGCTAAGGAAGGTGAAGGCATGGCTGAAGAGAAGGCAAGGCTAAAGAGGAGTTGAAGTCAGAGATAGAAGAGAAAGAAGAGGACAAAGGCAAGAGAAATCAGAGAGGAAATCGAAGAAGACAGAAGAAGAAGAAGCCAAGAAGAAAGAGAGACAAAGAATAGAGGAAAGAAGAGAAAGAAGAAGGAGCTCAGCCAGAGAAATCAAAGAAGCACTGTAGCAAATATACATTTAAGACGTCTGATTTCCAAAATCAGACTTCCATATTTTTTGCTTCTATATACATTGATATGTTGTGGATCTATTTACATTGCTTACATTATAACCTTGATTCTTCATTGCATATTATTACAAATTTGAAAGTTGTGTTCTTGATTTTTGAACCCTAATTTGCTCCCTATATTCGACCTCAGGTTTACATTTTTCGAGTAATAAAATTCATTTGTTTTCAAAGCGATTTTCTCTATACTACGACGCATTTATTTTAAAACCCAATTTCGCTTCGATAAACATTTTGGCGCCGTTGCCGAGGAGTGATGGGCGATTTAGGAATCTTGACCACAATTTCTGATTCCATACTAACTTGATCTAGCTCTTTTGTTGTGATTGTTTCAAGGGAGAAGATTCAACAGAAAATGGTCGCACAACAACCACACCCAAGGAAGGTAATCTCTGATTATCCCCTTTTCTTAAATCCCCTCATTCTATAAACGAAAAAACAAAGAAAAAATCAATTTAGGGCTACCTGCTTTCCATATCTAACTAATTCACCAAAGTTGCCTAATTTTGATTTTAACAAATTTTGAATTGTGCATCCATTTAAGGTAAATAGGGTTACCACCTTCTTGATTGAGCCCTAGATATCATATTTACAGCAACTAAATTGGACCAATTAGAGCCAAATTAAGATTCCAATCTAGGGTTTTAGAGACACATCTTTTCTAAGCAAGAATCAATTTTCCAAAAAGAGGTGTGCCTATGCCTTGATTGAAAAGACTTATTCAAGAGAAACCCCAAAAATCAAGCTCTTAATTTCACTTGAACCCTAAATGAAAGGACCTAAAGCTCTCAAAGGACAAATAGGTGAAGTTGACCTCTTGTTGGGTCAACCAACCTTAAAATTTGGTCACTTTTGCATTCAAAACATCTAAAGTTCAAGTGGAACCCTAAGCACCTTTGATCTTAAATAAAAGTGGTAGACTTAAGAGGTCAAGGTTCTCATTCTGGTCTACTTGGAATCTCAATGACAAGAGAGGTCGATTTGGGGAAACCCTGTAACTCGTGGGGATGCTCTACCGTGTAGGGGTCTTTGCGGGACTCTCCCTCTCTGTCTGCCTAGATATTTCTCAGGTGAACGACTTTTCTGACTAAGGGGTATCATCCCCCCCGAACCTCTATAGTCATCCAAATTTTCTTTTTGGGTGTCTTGATTGGGTCCAGCACATTCTAATCTCATCTAATCCATCAGTGCATGTTTGGTAGGAGGTCCTTGAGACCATCCTTAACACCTCCTTTAGAAATCCACTCTCGCCGAGGCCAAGCCTCGACGTCCGTGTTTGTGTAGCAACCCCACCACACAGACCTCTCCTCTAATTCATCAGAACCAAATTCTCCTTCTTACATCATCATGGCACAACCAATTGAAGAGAATAATCTTGAACACCAACTCCAGCACCTGAATGATCTATTTCAGAACTTTGTAAACCCGCAGCAGCATCCTATGATGCGAGATCACTATAATCCCGTTCCAATGGCAATCGAACCTCGAGTCCAAATCCCAGCTAGAGGTCCTGATTCTGAACTCAAGCCCAACATGATCCATGTTATTCCAATGTTTCATGGGCTTAACTCCGAGGATCCCTTCTAGCACATTAAACAACTCAAACATCTGGCCTAGACCTTCGGGTCAGATGTACAAAATTGAGATATTTTGCTTATGAAGATGTTTTCCTTCTCCCTCATGGACAAGGCAGCTCATTGGTATCAGACTCAGATGTATCCAATCAACACCTGGGTTGAACTCCAGTCCAAATTTTTTAAAAGGTTCTTCCCTGTTGGTCGGACAAATGCCTTGTGCCACCAGATCACACACTTCACTCAACAATCTGGAGAACCTCTTCATGAGGCATGGGACCAATTCTTGGATTTCATGCGAAAGTGCCCCCATCACAGAGTTCCTAAATGGGAACAAGTCAAGTCTTTTTACCAGGGACTCCGTGAAGACATTCGCTTACTCGTCAATGCAACCTGCAGAGGAAATATCATGGGTCAACACGAAGACACTGTGTGGGAGATTCTTGAGAATATGTGTGAGAACTCCATCAATAATGACTCCATGGCTTATTCGACCGGACGAATGCCCGTGCATCGACGAATCCAAGGGGAGCACATGAGACGTAGGGCCTGTCTGCATTTGTTGACTTGGAACTGATGGCCAGTCGATTGGACAAGGTCTCTATCATAGAGAAGAAGGTGGACAAGTTGACTCGAGATCTGCAGTGAGCCACCTCTGCGCAAAACTCGTTTGCACAGCCACCTCTTGGGAGGGAAACTGTGTAGAACATCTATCACTGATATTCTCACGGGATGGACTCGTATCCACCCCCGTCTGACTCCAGGACTGGAAGAAACTCTGATCTGATCTACTCTAGTTGGGGGAACTCTGAACCCTCGTACTCTGATTTTCCCGAGGTTCCTCAGACCTACGAGGACCTCAACGCCATCCAGAATGAGCTATTCTCCAATACCTATAACCCTAGATGGTGGAATCATCCCAACTTTCTGTGGGCAGGAAATACTTAGAATCAAAGACCACCTTCTCAACCCCGTCCACAAGCTCTCCGTCCATATCAAGTGGCTCAGCCTCAGCCCAACCCCAACTATCAATCTGGGCCAACCCAAGCAGATCAAATGACTCTTATCCTTTAGACTCTGGCTGACATTCAGAAGATGAATGCGGCTATGCAAAAATAGCACAAGGATGTGATCATAGAGGTTCACAATCAACTCGCCCAGATGGTGAATTCCCACCAACCTGGCACACTCCCTTCGCAACCTCTGCCGAATCCAAATAATGTGTCAACCTAGAGGCACGTTATGAACCCAAATCCGGGCCACGCCCACATGATTTATTAGGCCCCTTCTGTTCCATCACCTGACGGGATGGAAGCTTCGACATTTTATGCGAGATTTCAACAGCAGCCACCTATTTTACCAACCCCAAACCAAAACCATGTAGGACTAAACTCTGAATAACCCGTAGTGGTAAAGCAACTAAGACCCACCATATCAAAGCCACTCTAAGCTTGGTAGTAACCCAAGCCCTAGGATAGTTATCCAGGACACCCCTGTCGCAGATCAAGAACCTATACCTATTCTAGAGGAACCAACCAAGGTTCCATTTCCCGAGGCCTTGACCAAGGGAAAGAGGATAACCAAGCCCGTGGCTCCTGAGGAGGATCTGGTCAAGCTCTTTGAACAGGTCCATATAAACATCCCCTTGATGGATGCAATTCGCCATGTACCGGCTTACGCATGATTTCTGAAGGACGTGTGTACACCCAAGCATAAGCCGCGAACCAAAAGTGGGAGTCCGATCGTACTGTCAGAGCAAGCCAGCTCTGTAATTTTGAGCAAACTCCCACCTAAGGCTAATGACCCAGGTACTCCCCTGATTTCATGTACCATTGGTGATACCCAATTCGACACAGCATTATTAGATTTAGGTGCCTTGATAAACCTAATACCTACATCCCTCCTTGACCACCTTGATGAATTTGAGCTTAAACCGACAGAGGTGACATTGCAGTTAGCTGACCGAATCATTAAGTCACCTAAAGGAGTACTCGAGGATGTCATCGTTAGGGTATGGGATTTCTATTTCCCGATGGATTTTATAGTATTTGATATGGATGCACCTAAAAACCCAACGGATACACCAATTATACTAGGGAGACCCTTTCTGGCCACTGCTAGGGCCAATATAAACTGTGTGGAGGGCCAAATAGAACTGAAATTCGGGAACCAAACACTAAAAATTAACATCTTTAAGGCCCAACAAGGGATTAATTGCGATGTTATGGAACAAATATGTGATATCAAGGCCGTGGTTGATGAACTGTATATCAAGGGCAACTTGATTACTCCCGATCAACCACAAAAAGATTAAAACCCACAATCAGAGGAGTCTAACCCTGATCTAGATACACCCATAACTCCTTCCCTTCCT
The DNA here is from genome assembly GCA_037157565.1 of Thalassia testudinum. Classification (NCBI taxonomy): domain Eukaryota; kingdom Viridiplantae; phylum Streptophyta; class Magnoliopsida; order Alismatales; family Hydrocharitaceae; genus Thalassia; species Thalassia testudinum. Next base: position 128,061,639 of record JAZHRO010000055.1, read on the forward strand.
CCTGACACACACCCTGAATCGCCCACTGCTACTGATAACCCTATTCTGGAACTCAAGCCTCTTCCCGATCATCTGAAATATGTCTCTTTGGGTTCCAATCAGACGTTTCCTGTGATTATCAACTCTAGACTCACACCTGACCAGGAATCACGTTTGATCACTATTCTCCAGCAACATTGTAGAGCCATTGGATGGACTCTCGATGATTTGACTGGTATCAGACCCTCTTATTGCACACACCATATCTACACTGAAGAGGGCACACGACCTTCCCGTGAAATGCAGAGATGTTTAAACCCTAATCTGAAAAAGGTCGTGAAAAAGGAGATCATTAAGTGGTTAGATACATGGATCATCTACCCGATCTCCGATAGTCGGGGGGTGAGTCCAATCTAGATTGTGCCTAAGAAGGTAGGACTCACCGTTATCACGACTGAAACCAAAGAAGTCATACTGACCTGTGTGGCGAACTTGTGGAGTCTGCATTGATTACAAAAGACTTAATTCCTCCATGAAGAAGGATCATTTCCCACTACTGTTTATTGATCAGATCCTCGAGAAACTAGTGGGAAATAGGTTCTTCTGCTCCGGTTATAACTAGGTGGCAATCCATCCTGACGACCAAGAAAAGACCACTTTCACCTGCCCCTTCGAGATGTACACATTCCGAAGGATGCCGTTCGTGCAATGCACCCGCTACTTTTCAGCGGTGCATGCTTGCCATATTCTCAGATATGGTAGGTGGTTATCTGAAAGTCTTCATGGATGACTTTTTAGTCTTCTGAGAATCATTTGCTGATGTCTCCTACACATGGTCCGAATCCTCAGGTGATGAATTGACATGAATCTGGTTCTTTCCTAGGAAAAGAGCCATTTCATTATGCCTGAACGAATTGTCTTGGGACATCTTATTTCATAAAAAAGCATCCAAGTCAATCAAGCTAAGGTGAACTTGATTTCAAAACTCCCGATGCTTAGCTTGATCACGAACATCCGATCTTTTCTGGGGCACGTCGATTTTTACCGTCTATTTATTCCTGACTTATAGAAAATCACATGCCCCCTGACCTCTCTACTCTCTAAGGATGTACCTTTTGAAATCTCCAAGGAATGCACTCAAGCATTTGAAATCCTCTGTGACCGAGTTACCCAAGCCCCGATCCTACAGTCCCCTGAAACCTATTGAGATCATGTGTGATGCATCTGATTTCGTTGTAGGAGTGGTACTGGGGCAGAAAATTGACGGGAAACCCATGGTCATCAACTACACTTGCAAAACACTTGACGAGGCTCAACGTAACTACACAGTTATTGAGAAAGAGCTACTAGCTGTAGTATTTGCCCTGGAAAAATTCAGATCTTATCTCCTGAGTTCCCGTGCTATCATTTACTCGAATCACACAGCTGTGAGGCATCTCCTTGTGAAGAAGGACGCGAAACCTCGATTAATCCTCTGGATCTTGCTGTTGCAAGAATTTGACCTCGAGATTTGCAACAAAGTGGGAAAATAGAATGTGGTAGCTGATCACTTGTCCCACCTTCCTTCTGAGATCATCGACCCTTCCAAACCCATCATGGAACATGTTCCTGATGAGCACCTTTTGACTATCAATACAGGGTTTCCATGGTTTGCTGATATAGTAAACTACCTGGCATCACATCAGATCCCATCCGATTGGCCAAAGGCCAGGAAAGACAAATTGCATTCCGATGCCAAGTATTACTTCTGGGAAGACCCATATCTTTTCCACATTAGTGCTGATAAGATAATTCGACAATGTGTCGCAGAAGTGGAAATTCAAGACATACTATCTTTCTACAATGACCAAGCATGCGATGGACATTTTTCAGGTCATAAAACCGTAACGAAAGTCCTCCAGTGTGGCTTCTATTGGCCCACAATTTTCAAAGATGCGTACAATCACTGTAAGGCATGTACTCATTGCCAAACCTTAGGCAACATGAGCCATCATGATATGATGCCTTTACAGCCGATTTTGGTATGCGAAATCTTTGACATATGGGGGATTGATTTTATGGGACCCTACCCTGTCTCGGACGGCTTTGAGTACATTTTACTTGCTGTTGACTACGTGTCCAAATGGATCGAAACCATTTCGACCTGAACCAATGATCATAAAGTTGTTATAAAATTCATTCATCATAACATCTTTTCATGGTTCGGGATTCCACGTGCTATAATTTCCGATGGAGGGACCCATTTCACTAATGCTTAGTTCAAGTCACTGATGACCAAATACGAGGTGTCGTACCAAATCTCTACTCCTTTCCACCCCCAAACTAATGGTTTAGCTGAGCTATCAAATCAGGGGATCAAGAAAATCCACTAGGTTACTGTTCGACCTGACAGGAAGGACTGGTTATCTCGACTTTTAGAAGCTTTGTGGGCTTATAGGATCGCCCACAAAACCTAATTAGGTATGTCTCCCTTCAGATTGGTGTACGAGAAGGCATGTCACCTCCCCATCGAGTTGGAGCACAAAGCCTATTGGGCAGTACGGAACTGCAACCTAGATCTTTCTAAGGCAAGAACCCACAGAAAGCTTCAAATGAGAAAGATCGATGAATTACGCCTTGACGCATATGAGAACTCGCGAATTTACAAAGAGCGGGTTAAAGCCTTTCACGACAAGCACATATCTAGAAAGATCTTCCATCCTGGTCAAAAGGTCCTACTCTTTGATGCCAAGCTTAAACATTTCCCAGGAAAACTACGATCAAAATGGATCAGACCCTACCTAGTCCGACGAATTTTTAGAAATGGAGCCATTGAGATCAGTCCACTCAGCCACGATTCCGAACCTTTTATCGTGAATGGTCAAAGACTCAAACTGTTCATTGACATGACTGATACAAATTTGGCTGAGATATCCTTTACCCTCCATTCTCCCTGAGCTCATTGCGCCCAGCTGATGGCGTAAAACTCAGTGCTTAACGGGAGGCAACCCATCATCCTTGAAAAACCTGAAACCTTTCTTGATAGTCCTATGCTGAATTCATATTGCACTTTAGGGTTCATCCATTAGAATAGCTGACCCCACCTCAGGTACCCATACCCGAGTCTAAAAATCACTCTCAACTGTCACCTCGACCCCTTTGCCCACCCAAAACCTGTTCTAATGAATGATCTAAGCTGAATTTGAACCCACCTAATTTACAATAAGGACATTGCAAATCGTAGGCATGGGGCGGCACAAAAGTGCAAAACACCATAAAAACTCATCTCACAAGAAACAGTTTCAACAAAAAATTCACATATCACAAAAAACAGCAAAAAAATGAAAAAATCTTGAAAAAGAACAAAAAAATACTGAGGGGGGAGAAAATTTTGAGGCCATACAAATCATGAGGTGGAAAAGAGCAAAATGTCAAAAACAGAGCACAAAATGAAAAACAAAAAAGAGACAGTCATTAGTAAGAAATTAAGGGATTAACCGAGGTTCTAGACCACATCAAGAGAAAGAAAAATGAAGGAAAAAGTGCTAATGAGACACAAAAGAGATTAGTAGGAACGTTGATCTTAGGCCTCTTGGGCTAAACTCTTAGGCTTAAAAATTCAAGTATCTGCTAAGATCTGGATAGTCCTCAAGAGGTTGGGGAAAATACAAAGCTTAAGTATTAGGTCTAAGGCTTAAGGAGTATTTGGCTTTGTTAACTGACCTTTGGTTTGCGGGACTCGGTAACCTAAGCAGCCCAATCCACACACAGTCTGTTTCAGTGCACATAACTATCAAAATCACGCAAAAGAGTTTAAATGTTCTGAAAAAAGTCGCCTAGATTAGGAGCAGCCGATCAACACAAGTTGATTTGGATGAGTTCTCGGCACGAAGAGGCAGGAAATTCTCCTCGAAGATGCTTAATAACATATCGTCTCCTCGATGCTTGTCTCCTAGGATATTTACATATCCTATCGAGGGCACGTAAGCACCCTGTGCTGGTTCAGATGCCATGGGCGGCATTATCACGAAATGTCGATTACTAGGGTCTGGAGTTAGCTACAGAATGCCATGGGCGGGATTATCTCAAAATCTCGAAAGCCAGGGTTCTGGAGCTTTCCATGGGCGATGCTATCACGAAGCATCGATTGCCAGGGACCTTTTGAGGATTGAAGATAGGGATGAGGAATCTGATATAGATCATGTTGAGAAGCCAATTTGAAGCTAGAAATAAAAAGAAAAGAGCGAGAAAACTCTCCAAACAAATAAATCCTCTGTTTCTCTTTTACAAAAAATGCACTGCAAACTGAACCGAGGCTAAAATACATTGCAAGCACAGGTGCTTTAACCGCGGGGTCCAATGAACCATAAGATAGTTCCTATGGGCCTTAAAAACCTTTGCAGAGGATCGAGGCTAGAGTTGGTCATGTCCGGATCTTGGTTGGTACTTGAGTACCTCTAGGATTACTGTCGGCATTCTAACCTAATAAAAAAGAAAAGGCACTCATCATAATTTGTGAACATCAAAGGAATTAATGGTTTGGAACAGAAGTTGAAACCTTGAAATTTTGCTAAGGGACTAGCAAAAGCTAGGCATGGGGGTATGATGGGAACACCATCATGAGCCCTAACTAGCTCATTTTGACCCAGAAAAGAGAACAAAAGCTCCTACATAACCAAATGAAGGTCCTAACTCAAGGAATCACCAGTCTGAGAGAAAAGTAAGAAATAAGGGGTAAAACTACAATTTTACCATTGTAGTGCAACAACAGGATTTCTCATGGGCTAAACATAAGTTAAATGGTCTTAAAAAGATAAAAAGTGGGTTGGGTCAAACAAAAAAGGGTTCATGTGAATCTGAGAATTAAATGACTTCTTGTAACCCTAAAATAGACCCACTTAATTTAACAAGGTTCTAGCCATGATAAAATTAACCTAAGACCTATAAAAATTATGGAAAAATATTATCTATGGTTTAGAACCTTCAATTTGGCCTTTAGAACCTATTTTGACCAAAATAGGGGTCCTAGTTAAATGTTTGCCCTAAATGGGGTTTTTGAGTAAATTGCCTAGTCAAACGTAGTCAAACCTAAAATCAAACTTCACCATTGGATTCCTTATGTCCAAATTAGGTTTATACCAAAATTTGGACCTAAGGGGAATTTACCTTGACCTACTTTGCCGACCAGTCCAACCAGCTTATATTTCTACCCCTAACTTTTGAAAACCTTTGCAGACACCCCCTAGCTTCCTCGTCATTCTTGCAACTACGTCCCTAAGCCATTATAGCAAAGGAAATCCTACTCTGGCGAGGAATCAAGGGAAAGAACTCCTTGATTCCTCAAAGAATCCCTTCCAAATTTGAAAGGGAGACTCTGAGAAATCGCCTCTCATGTGAACCTAATTTGGAGCTCTACTTTCCACCCAATCTCTCATGCAAACGCATGAGAGATTTGGGTCTTTTCGACCTTCCATCTCTGGTGACTTGGCCCTCTGCCAAGGGCTATAAAAGGGTCCCCAGATCATTCCACTCCTCCCAAGCTTTAATTGGCCTAAGATACCCCCAATTTCCTCTCTTCCCCTCCGGCCAACCTCCCAGCAAGCTCCGGTGACACTTATCTCCCTCTCTTGTCCCTCTGCCACAATACCAGTGGTAGAGTTACCTTTATCTCCATCCACGTCGCACCGCACCAGCTGACGCTCCTGCCACCCTCTCATCGTCGTCGTCCACCTCTCACTAGGCCTTCATCTCCTGCGACGGCCCATACAAGCCGTTCGCCCCCTCCGCATCTCCTTTCGTCTATTCCCTCTTAGATAAGTCCACTCTCTCTTCTCATCTCTTTTCTCGCATTTATTTCTTAAAATCTGCCTCAACACTTGCACACCATTATCACCTTCTCCACCTCTGGCTAGACCACCGGCGAGGTGCTCCTGCTGCTCCACGCACCCATCCACCTCACCAACCGCCTCACGAGCTCCGCCATGCCTCACTGACCAAAATCCTCATTCCATTCATTATGACACGCCCCCAACACATCCCCCGAACACACCCACATCCTTAGGCACAGGGTGACCTAGGCACGCACGCTCAGGCCACCCCACACGACGCCGACCATCGTGCCACCTTCGCTGTGTCCAAGCGAAGCTCCCTGCGTATTTTGACGAGGCCGCAAGGTCGTTTTATTGTGATTAGGGTACAAGCCTCCACCACCATTGAAGCAGGCACAAAGAAGCTTGAAAGCTTGCTCTAGGACTCCAGGTCCGAGGATTCAGGTTCCAGACTGTGCGGGTCTCCTTCATGCACAATATCAGCCCAACTATTGCAATCAAAGCCCCACGCAGCTGCTGCAATTCGCGGGAACATCTGCTGTAGGGACGCCTGCGAGGAAGGTGGGACATTTAGTCCCACCTCGGAAGATCAGGAATGCACGCAGCTGAATAAAAGGAAAAAATGTTAGGGGCTTATTGCCTCCTGACCACGGGGTGAGGTCCCACTCACCCACCTCCCTGTTCGCGACCCATGCCACATGAACCTGGTTCTGACCCGGATACCTAACTTCCCATGCACTCCTTGCCCACCACCCACGATGGTGGACCTGCTCTCGGGCAAGCATACCCGACTCGTTAACCAAAGAAGGCTCTGGGAGAGCAAGCCTAAGAGAGAAGAAAGGAGAGAGATGACGGGGAGGGTAGGGGTAGGTTTTGCTCTCAGGGGAAAAAGAGGAAGAAGAAGCTAAAGGTGAAGCCAAGGAGGAACAAGGAGGAAGCTACAGAGGAAGCTAAGGCAAAAGAAAGAAGAAGGAGAGGGTAGAAGCCAGAGAAGCTAAGGAAGGTGAAGGCACGGCTGAAGAGAAGGCAAGGCTGAAGAAGAGTTGAAGTCAGAGACAAAAGAGAAATAAGAGAAAGAAGAGGACAAAGGCCATAGAAATTAGAGTGGAAATCGAAGATGAAGGAAGAAGAAGCCAGGAAGAAGGAGAGGCAGTGAACAGAGGAAAGAAGTGAAAGAAGAAGAAGGAGCTCAGCCAGAGAAATCAAAGAAGCACTATAGGAAATATACATTTAAGATGTCTGATTTCCAAAATCAGACGTCCATATTTTTTGCTTCTACATACATTGATACCTTGTTGATCTATTTACATTGCTTGCAATATAACTTTGATTCTTCATTGCATATTATTACAAATTTGAAAGATGTGTTCTTGATTTTTGAACCCTAATTTGCTCCTTGTGTTCGACCTCGGATTTACATTTTTCGAGTACTAAAATTCATTTATTTTCGAAATGATTTTGGCTATACTACGATGCATTTATTTTAAAACCCGATTTCACTTCAATAAACACAGGGATTTTTGGTGGCCAGAGGAGGGGGATTAGGGTGATTTGGCTCCTAAAAACTTATTGAGGTGCGTGGCCATGCACCATGGGATCTTTTATAGGCCTTAGGAAGCCCTTCCAAGCATGGAAAGAAGCTTCCAATCTCATAAGGCTTTTGCAAAATAGGATACTCGAACCTTTGAAAGGTTCGCATGACCTTTTGGGAAAGAATTGGAGCCCAAGGAATGGCTCAAATGGAAGGCAACTTCCCTAGGAATCCCCATATCAATTTAGGGAGAGATTGATTGAGAATCGAGCGAGAAATCCTCACTCGAAACTCGATGGTGAAGGTTTAACCTTCCAAAAATGGTGTGGGGACCTACTTGTGAAGAATACAAAGAAGTTGGGGGGCTATTTGCAAGAGAATTCAAAAGTCAAGGGTCTGAATGAGATAGAAAGAATTTGACTGGACCAAAATGCAAACTTGGTCAAGAGGATCTTAGATTGGGCTCAAATTTTGGTACAAACCTAATTTAGACCCAAGGAATCCAATGGTGAAGTTAAATTTAGGTTTTGGTCTTGTTTGACTGGGTAATTTATGCAAAAACCTAAATTAGGGAAAAAGTCAGTTTGAGACTCTATTTTGGGTTAAGACGGGTTCTGATGGTTAAATTGAGGGTACCAAACCTTAGAGAATATTTTTATATAAATTTTAGAGAATTTAGGTGAATTTAATCCTAATCAAAACCTCAGCTAATTAAGTGGGTCTATTTTTAGGTTTCAGAAGTCATTTAATTCTCAAAACATGAGAAAACCCTTTTTTATATGTTCTAACGCACTTGTTAGCCTTTTAGGACCATTTGACCCTTAATTAACCTCTGAGAAAACCCACGGTTGTATTGCATCCAAGATATGATGGTAAAATTACAGTTTTAACCCTATTTCTTGTCCTTCCCTCAGAATGGATTTGCAGTGAATTATGGCTCTCTAGCAGTTATGTAGGAGCATTTAGTGACTTAATTAGATCAAAATGAGCTAGTTATGGCTCATGATGGTGTTCCCATCAAACGCCACCACCATCACAAGGACACCAACAAAGTGGTGCTAAAACCACCATAACCACCTCCTTTTGGCGCAACCTTTTTCCCTCCAAAAACCTACCAATCTCCACCCTACACCTACCCCTACAACCCTTATACACCATCCACCTAAACCCCCTTCTAGAAGCCCTCATGGTGGAGCAAAAACCATGGCACCCTTCCATGGTTGGCACCAACTTTAGGTGTCTCTCCACCACCCATAACCACCCCTAAATTAGCCCTTAGGTGGCGCCAACATCCCTCCACCATAGGATCCCTAATTACCATTTTAAACATAATCGTAGCCCTACACTAAGGCCATGCCAACCACAACCTTTCTACCCTATAAATACCCCATCTAACCATCACTAAAACCCATCCTCCATTTACTTTTATTCTGCCCTGCACCCAACATAACTCACGGCGAAGGAAAGTGAAGAAGAGAAGAAGATTAAGGGGCATACTACCCGCCCCCTTGGTGCCTTCTTCCCCTTCTCTCTTCTTCCTTATGCCATGCCAAGGAGGAGCAATCTTCTAACTTAGAGGATGGCCAGGCATTGAAGAAGGGTGGTGCATGCCCACCCTTGGAGAAGATTTGAAGGTGGTGCCATCCACCTTGGAGGAGCATAGTGCACGCCACCTTTGTGGGCTTGCCTTGGAGGACACCATCTTGAAAGAGCATAGCAAGGAAGGAATTGGAGAGCTCCTTTTCAAGACCAGGAGCAACTGAGCTTGGAGCAAGGATTCTCTCCTCTTCACCACCATCATCAGGAGGATCTTCGTTTTACTTCTTTTTATTTCTAGTTTTTTATAAAAGCATTCCTCTACAAGGATTTTTTGTAAAATGAATTTCTCCAAGTATAAAATTGCCTTCTTTCTTTAGTTTGCAACCGTATTCTTTGCTAGCACTATTTCACCCACTCCCCCTAATTACCCTAGGCCTCCACGTGCCTAGGGTGAGCTTAGAGAGAGGAGTTAATTGTCACCATAGTGTTAGTGTAGTCTTTCCCACCAACAATTTTGTGATTGCTCCGTTATTTCAAAACATAAAAGTTATATATTTCAAAATACTAAAAAGAAAGTTCACTTCCATTTCCAAGCAAGAGACTCAATTTTTGCAAACATTTGGTCTCCTTGGATGACCCCAGATACTCTCCCTATCTAGGATTACAAATTTAAAAGCAAATCAATTTTTATGCGTTGCAACGACTAAACCCTAATTTTACAAGCCACACAAAAAATGCGATCACTTTGTATCATAATTGTCGGGGACACCCGGGTGGACACCAACATCAGAACCACACTAATTAGCCTCCTATTAACCTGATACCTCAGTACCAGCTTAGCTTCCATCAACAGCATGCCCCCCCACCTCCTCCCAGAGATAACCAAACTGCATATGCAAATACATTGAAGAGTGGGGAAACCACCACTGATTTAAGGCCTTCAAATCAAATTGATGAAACCCACTCTCAACCTATGCTAATCGACTCTCCTAACCACACTCAAGAAGAAGAAAAAGAAACACCAAAAACACCAGATTCAAATCCTATCTCTCACTCTCAAGCACTGCAATCCAATCCTTCTGATCAGAAATTAGAGCCCTCTCACCAAGATCTTTTGGATTTATTTGGGCAAGTTGAGACTAATGTCCCCCTCCTAGATGCCACCCCTACCTATGATAAATTGTTGAAAGAAAGATATACTCCAAAATGGCAGGCCCAGGATCTAGGAAGGGTGGTCCTTTCTACAACAGCAAGCTCAGTTTTTCAGAGCAAGCTGTCTTTCACAAAAAAGGGCTCGAGCGCATCACCCATCTCAGTTGTCATAAATGACACCACTTTTTTTGCACCCCTCTCGACTTAGGTGCCTCCATTAATATCATTCCCTAGGTCTTATTCGAGAAATCTCAATTCCGTGATTTTAAACCTACTAAGGTTCAATTTCAATTGCAACACCGATCTACCATTCAACTACAGGGAATTTTTGGGGATAGCATTGCCAAGGTCCGGAATCATCTATTTTCGGTAAATTTTCTAGTCCTTGACATAAAGGTACCTGAGGCTCTCATTAATTCCATCCTTGGAAGACCCTTTCTGATTACTACAACAACTAATATCAATTCTCATTCTAGGAAAATGAATGTAAGCTGTGGTAATCAGACTTTGTCATTAGATTTATTTCAAGCTTCCAAAAGGTCCATTGATAATGAAATTTTTTAGGACATTGATAATACAATGGAAGCAATACATGAGAAATCTTTGTTGATCATATCCAACTCAGCTCTGACCACCATGGATCTAGATTTTATTGATTCTTATTTTAAGGATGATTATGTGGTCTAAAACTTTTCAGATCAACTAGGGTTTGACTTTTACTCTTTCAATATTCTTGATTTTTCACCAAAAACATTCACACTAACTTCACCCACCCTACATCTCATTGACTACTTTCTCCCTCCCTTTCATTAGACCTACCACTCGACCCACCGTAGTCTAGCATTTTACATCAACTTCAACCTTGGCCAGATCCGGGTCATTCCCCCACCTTTCCAATTTATTTTGTTCCCTATTTCTTTATCAATCATCTTTTTAAGGATCCTTAGGAAGACATATTTCTTGAGGACATCCAAGTGTCCAACTATTTACATGATTTTTTGTCTTCCGTGCATACCTTCACGCCCAACTAAATGGCATAGAAGATAGCACTAGATGGGAGGTAACCCATCATTTTTCCTTCTTTCCTTTTTCCTTTCATTTTCTAGGTTTTCACCATCCTAAATCTAACTGCATTTCACTAAGGTTATCCCTTCTCCCTCCTAATGCATGATGACATTGCATATCATAAGCATAGGAGGGTGTTTTTAAAATTTTGACGATCGACTTAGGATTTTCAAAACCTAAAAACATGCATTTTTCTTTAGTCATTTTGTTTTATTTTCCTGCATGCATACCCAAAAAAATAAAAATGTTGAAAACTTTTTGAGGAAAACATTGAAATCAGGACTAAAGTTGAAAACTCACTTTTGGTACAATGGGATTTAATCTTTAACAAACAAGGGATAAGGATACAAATCTGGTCATTAGAATTTCAGGGTCTATCTTTAGACTAGATCAAATATCCTTCTCTAAAATTGCACCTGAACTCATGATAGTTCAGGTGACTTGATCCTCTTTTGTAATATGGAAAGTATCTGGCTTAGTTTATGATTCAAAAACTTGCATCTCATGCAAAACTTCTTGTGTCAAATTTCACACACAAGACAACGCTTCAAAACAACTAAAAATTAGAAAAGCTCCCTTGTTTGGCCTTAGTAAAAGTCTAAAGTAGATCATTAGTTTGAGTTCCAACTACCGAGAAGGAGGAAACTGCCTCCTTTGAGGATGCGATGTCAACATGTTACCGCCTTGATGCTACTATATATCTATATTTCATATCTTTAGACGGAGCATTAAAGCACATTTTTGCAGCTCAAGTGTCTTAAACGGTGCTCTACCTATACTGTCAAAGCAAGAGCTTGAGTTTACTTGGAGCACCCCTTTGTACCGCATTGTGTTTTGGGGTTATGAGCTCCTGGGTGGTGTCATGGGTAGTGTTATCTCGAAGTACTGGTGCCAAAGCCCCCTCGAGGAGTGGTAACGGGAATGATGATCTTGACACATTTGGTGTAAGACTAAGCTAAAAATAAGCATGGGGGTAGAAAAAAAAGTTTTAAACCAAAAGACGCCCTTAAAAATTTTGGCTTTTCACAAGCACTGACACAAGGTTTTAAAGGTTTTTGCAAGTTGCAAATCATATTCAAGAGCCAGAAAAATCCTAAATACAAAAATTTCGAGTCATCTGAGGGGTTAATCTGTGAATTTTTTGGAGGATATATTGATCCTATTTTTCTAATTCTTAGATCCAAAAGCAAATCTCAATGTTTATCTCTAACAAATCCCGTACCACCTATGTTTGAATTAACAAACATTCTGTAATGTCTTTCTCATCAAAAGTTGAAAAAAAATAGATTTCCCAAAATTTCATTTTGTAAAATTAAAGTTTTGCTAAGAGACTAGCAAAAGATAAGTATGGGGGTGTGATAAATGCTAGTTTATCATCATTCTTATGCATTAAAAGAAACCTAGCTCTTAGGATTTTGCTTTGTAAATGGGTTTTTGGGTTGCATTTAGGGATCAATTAGGATAGACATGCAATTTGCATTTTATTATCTTTTTAATGTGTTTTTGTGAGTGTTAGGGTTATATAGTTTGTCAAATCTCCAAAACCCAAAAACTTAGGAAGGCAACTAGTGAAGGAGAAGCCCAAACCAGCTGGAACGTAGATTTATCCAACTCACCATAGCTGGAATCTAGCTCACTTGATCTAGGGTTAGCTCATCCAAGCTCCATTCAGCTCATCTTAGTTGAATGGCAGCTCAAGAGAGCTCATCTTAGATCACCTTAGCTCAAGTCAGCTCAGATTCTACTCAACTTAGCTGAGTCTATCTCATCTCAGCTCCCAAAAGATCACCAGGAACTCTAGCTAGCTCAGCTAAGTTGACTGGAGTTCACCTCAGCTCAGGACCAGCTACATCTAGCTCCACTCAACTCCAGCCAGCTGAAGATGACTTCATCTTAGCTCAGTGGTGTAGAACCTTCCTCTATAGTTTTATTATTTCGTCGTAGTATAGTATAGAGAGGTGATTACCAGTTTAATACAATTTGTTACTCGGAAATAAAGAGTTCCCGAGGTCGAACTCAGGGAGCAAGTTGTATTCTAGGGGTACAAGTTTCTTTTACAAAAATAAAGAAAGAGAGAGAGAGAATTTGTTGGCTTTTCTTCTTTTCTCTTTGCTTCTCCTCTTCTTTCTTCTCAGATCTTCTGCTCTCTTCCTGTGTTCTTCTTCTTTATCTGCAGTGGTGATGTTCTTCTTCTTCTTCTTTCTTTCTTCTTTTCCTTTCTTCAGATCTTCTTCTCGTGCTCTTCTTCTTCTGCAGAGTCTTCACTTGGCCTCTCTGTGTTCCTCCTCTACCTCGCCTTCCTTCTCCTTCTTTGCCTTCAGGACGTCGTCTGATTTTCCAATCAGACGACTTAAACCGCCGCTGCTACAGTGCCGCTCGGTGCTCCTTCCTTCAGCTTTCGTCGTCCTTCTTCTCTGGTTCTTCTTCTTCACCTGTGCCTGCAAACTTGCACAGCTTGATCAGAGGGGCAAAACCTAACTCTACCCTCCCCCGCGTCTCTCTCTTACAGAATCTGCTCTTAGGAAAGCTCTCCCAGAGCTGCCGGGTTACCGGGTACGGGTTGCGCCCGGGTCCAGGCCCACTGGCGTGCGTGTTGGGTGAGGAGTGCAGGTCAGTCTAAGTCGGGTCGGGCCAGGTCCGCGGGGCGTGAGCGCGGACGAGACCGGGTAACCGGGCGGGTGAAGGGGACCTCACCCCGTGTGCTGAGGCAACAAGCCTCCAGCACATTTTCGCTTTATACCGCTGCGCTCCTTCAGAGCCTTCCGAGGTGGGACTAAATGTCCCACCCCTATTTCGCGCCTGCGCGGAGGAAGCAGCTGGTAATCGCAGCTTTACGCGAGGCCTTCGCGCGAGGGATTCGCCTCAACTGCAGCCTAACGCTTTGCCGAAATGCCCCCGCACAGCCTGGGAGCGTGACCTGGGCGCGGCGCACCTGGGACAGCAGGTCGAAGCTGCTTCGCTTCAACAATGGTGGCGACGAGTGCAGGTACCTGCCCACAGAGAAACGGCCTCTCAGCCCAATCAGAAACACGGAGGACCTTCGCCGTGGCACGGCGAAGGTGGTCGGGGGGTGTGCAGGCGGCTGGGCGGAGCCCAAGAGCTGCCCTAGGTCGGACTGTGGGTCGGGAGATGGGTTTGTTCGGTGGAGTTGCAGAGGGTGATTTGGGGGAAGTGGAAGGGCGGAGGTTGATCAGGGTGAGGACGCGGAGGTTCTTCGGTGGTCGGCGAGCCGTGTGGGTTGCTGGAGTGATGGGAGCGGCTCGCCGGAGGATGGCCGAAGGCGGAGAAGGTGAGGGTGATTGGTCGGAATCGAGGGCGACAGTAAATGTTTAAAGTGAGGAAAAGGAAGAGGGGAGGAAGAGGAGGAGTTCTACCTACTTAGCAGGACGAGGAGGGGCCGGAGCGGGCGACAGTCGTATCGACTGTCGCCAGAGAAGAAGATGCCCGGGGGAAGGGGCGGCGGCGAGCAGAGGGCCGGAGAGGCGCCAGCTGGGTGCGGCGTGGCGCGGGAAGAGCGAGGGAGAGAAGTCTCTGCTGCTGGTATTGCGGCAGAGCGAAGAGGAGGAGGAGGAAGAACCGCCGGAGCTGGTGGGCGTCTGCCGGAGTGAGAGGAGAGGAAAGTTCGGGGTTTTCTCCATCAGATCCGAGCTACTCAGAACGGCGGAGCGACGGGGGTATTTATAGAGGCCGAATCAGAGAGGAAGGCGGAGGGAGACGACGTGTCTCCCTCTCCGTAGGACGCCGGAGATGGAAACCCATACCGTCCGTGCGTTCGCACGGCCGGTATGGTGGGTTGCAGCGACCAGGGGGGTGTTCCTGCGACGGCTGACGACGCAGGGCACCCCCGGTTGTCTTGCCAGACCCTCCCCCTTACCCTGCGCGGCGCCATGATCCGCGCAAGGTCGCCGGAGCATGGTGCTGGCAGGTTTTGGCAGGAGGGACCTGAATGCAAAGAACGAAGGAGAGTTAGGGGCAGAAATGTGAGGGTTCAAAAGTTGAGGGCCAAAAAGTAAATATATAAGTACCAAAGTGCAAAGTTGGTCAAGAAGGTTTCTTCTTAGGCTCAAGCTTTTATACATGACTAATTAGGACCTAAGGAATTTGATGGTGAATTTTATTTCTAGATTAAACCTTGTTTGACCGGTCAATTTATGCAAAAACCCAAATTAAGTTATTAATTGGGCATGGTTCTCAATGTTGGTCACAATAGGTTCTGAAGGCCAAATTGAAGGTTCTAAACCCTAGAGATTATTTTTATATAAATTTTAGAGGGTTTATTCTATTTTTAATTTGCCTCGAACCTCGTGAATTGAAGTGGGTTTGTTTTAAGGTTACAGATTATCATTTAGTTCCTTGGAATTACTGCAGCCCTTGTCAGATCATCCCACTTTCCTTCTTATTCGGTTTGTTTGACCTGTGTTTGGACCCTAAATTACCCTGTATGTAGATTATACTGGTAAAATTGCATTTTTACCCCTTATGACTTGTTTTCTCCTTAAACTCAGAATTCTCTGAGTTAAGCCTTTCCTTGAGTTATGTAGGAGCTCTTATCCTTTGTATTGGGTCAAAATGAGCTAGTTATGGCTTATGATGAGGTTCTCATGATACCCCCATGCCTAGCTTTTGCTAGTCCCTTAGCAAAAACTTAAGGTTTCAACCCTCGTTCTAGACCATGAAGTTCTTAATATCTTCAGATAAGTGCTTTTTCATTTGAGCTTAGATTAGGTTAGAATGCTGACCATAGGCCTAAAAGGTACTCTAGTACCAATCAAGATCCAAATCTGTCTAGCTTTAGCCTCAGTCTTTAGCAAAGGTTTTTAAGGCCCACAAGAACTAACCTAAGGTTTATTGGACTTTGTGGTTAAAGCATCCGTGCTTGAAATGATTTTAGCCCTGGCTCAGTTCGCAGTGCGTTTTATAAGAGAGAGATAGAAAGTTTTTCTGTTTGGAGAGTTTTCTCTCTCTTTTTCTTTTTAGTTCTAGCCTAGGATTGACTTTTCAACACGGTCTGTATCAGATTCCTTGCTCCCATCATCAATCCTCAAGGGTTCCTAGCGATCGATGCTTTGAGATAGCACCGCCCATGGCAACCCCCGGAACCCTGGCTATTGAGATTTCGAGATAATCCCATCCATGGTGTTCCGTGGCCGAATCCAGACCCTGGCAATTGACACTTCGAGATAATGCCATCCATGGAATCTGAACCAGCAGAGTGCTTACATGCCCCCAGTAGGATAAGTGAATATCCTAAGAGACAAGCACCGAGGAGATGATATTTTGTTACGCATCTTCGAGGGGATTTCCCGCCTCTCCGCGCTGGGAACTCGTCTAAATCAACTTGTGTTGATCGGCCGCTCCTATTCTAGGTGTTCTTTTCAGAATTTTGCGACGCTTCTGCGTGATTTTGATTTTTACGCTTACTGAGCCAGGCTGTGTGTGAGGTTAGGGTGCTTAGGCTACTGAGTCCCGTAAACCAAAAATTAGTTAACGAGGCCAAATACTCCTTAAGCCTTAGACCTAATACTTCAGCTTTTCATTTTCCTCAACCTCTTGAGGAATGTCTAGATCTTAATGGGTACTAAGAGTCTATTCAAGAATGCCTAAGGTTTGCGTTCTTACTAATCTCATTATGCACTTTTCAGTTATTTTCTTGAATGAGGTCTAGAACTTAGGTTAATTCCTTAGTTCCTTACTAATGACTATCACCTTTTCTCATAATTTTGTGCTCCTTTTTCATTTTGTTTCTTTTCTCCTTCTCCTTCAGAAAATTTCCTTCTCCTCTTTTCCTTTTATTATTATTATTATTTTTTTTTTTTTTCAAAAAAATTTTTAATTTTTATGGTGTTTTTGGCATATGTGAATTTTTTGTTTGAAACCTTTTCTTACAAGTTTTGCACTTTCATACCCCCCCATGCCTAAGATTTGCAATGTCCTCATTGTAGCCTAGGGGGTTTTTATTTAACTTAGTTCATTCCTTAAGACAGAAATTTTGATGAGTGAAGGGGTCGGGTTGAATTTTTGCAGACGATTTCTAATCCCAGATGCAAGCATCTGAGGTGGGGTCGGCTGTCTACAAGGGTGAACCTTAAGTGCAAAAAAGGTGTCAGAAAAAGTTTTGGATTTTTAGGAAAATGACGGGTTGCCTCCCGTTAAGCACTGAGTTTTACGCCATCGGCTGGGCGCAATAAGCTCAAGGGGAATGGAGGATATAAGATGCTTCAGCCAAATCAGTAGAAGTTACATCAATGAACGGCTTGAGTCTCTGACCGTTCACGATGAAAGGTTCAGAATCGTGGCTGAGTGGACTGATTTCGATTGCTCCATTTCCAAAAACCTGTCGGACCAAATATGGTCCGACCCACTTGGATCTCAGTTTTCCTGGGAAGAGTTTTAGTCGGGCATCAAAGAGTAGGACCTTTTGACCAGGATGAAAGATCTTTCTCGAGATGTGTTTGTCGTGGAAGGCTTTAACCCGCTCCTTGTAGATTTGCGAGTTCTCGTACGCGTCTAGGCGTAATTCATCGAATTCGCTGATTTGGAGTTTTCTGTGGGTCCCAGCCTTGGAAAGATCTAGATTACAATTCCGTACTGCCCAATAGGCTTTATGCTCCAGTTCTACGGGAAGGTCGCATGCCTTTCCGTACACCAGTCTAAAGGGAGACATGCCCAATTGGGTCTTGTGGGCGGTCCTATAGGCCCACAATGCTTCCAGAAGTCGGGACGACCAGTCCTTCCTGTCAGGTCGAACAGTGACTTGCAGGATTTTCTTGATCTCCCGATTAGACAGCTCAGCTAGACCATTAGTTTGGGGGTGGTAAGGAGTAGAGATTCGGTGAGACACCCCGTATTTGGTCATCAGTGACCTAAACTGAGCATTTGTGAAATGGGTCCCCCCATCAGAGATTATTGCACGAGGAATCCCGAACCTTGAGAAAATGTTTTGATGAATGAATTTGAGAACGATTTTGTGATCACAGGTTCGGGTCGGTACGGCTTCGATCCATTTGGACACGTAGTCCACAGCCAACAGAATGTATTCGAAACCGTCCGAAACAGGAAAGGGGCCCATAAAATCAATCCCCCAAACATCAAAGATTTCGCATACTAGAATCGGTTGCATAGGCATCATGCCGCGATGGCTCATGTTGCCCAAAGTCTGGCAACGACTGCATGCCTTGCAGTGACTGTATGCGTCTTTGAATAGTGTGGGCCAGTAAAAGCCGCACTGGAGGACTTTTGATGCGATTTTATGCCCGGCGAAATGGCCACCGCATGCCTGGTCATGGCAGAAAGAGAGGATATTGTTGAATTCCTCTTCCGGGACACATCTCCGGATGATCTGATCGGCACCTATGCGGAAGAGGTACGGGTCTTCCCAAATGTAATACTTGGCATCGGAGCGTAATTTGTCCTTCTTGGCCTTCGGCCAATCGGACGGGATCTGATGAGATGCCAAGTAATTTACTACATTAGCAAACCATGGAAGGCTAGTACCAATAGTCAGCAGGTGCTCATCGGGAAAATGCTCAGTGATGGGTCCGGAAGGGTCAATTATTTCAGAAGGAAGACGGGACAAGTGATCAGCTACCACATTTTGGTTTCCCGCTTTGTCGCGAATCTTAAGGTGAAATTCTTGCAACAGCAAGATCCATCGGATTAATCGAGGTTTCGCGTCCTTCTTTGCAAGGAGATGCCTCACAGCTGTGTGATCCGAGTATATGATGACACAGGAACCCAAAAGGTACGATCTGAATTTTTCTAGGGCAAATACTACAGCTAGTAGCTCTTTCTCAGTAACCGTATAGTTACGCTGAGCTTCATCGAGTGTTTTGCTGGCGTAGTAAATGACCACAGGTTTCCCGTCAATTTTCTGCCCCAAAACCGCTCCTACAGCGAGGTCGGATGCATCGCACATGATCTCAAAGGGTTGAGACCAATCAGGGGACTGTAGGATCGGGGCTTGGGTGACTCGGTCATGCAGGATTTCAAATGCTTGAGTGCATTCCTTGGAAATTTTGAAAGGAACATCCTTGGAGAGAAGAGTGGTCAGGGGGCGCGCGATTTTTGAAAAATTAGGGATAAATCGTCGATAAAAACTGACATGCCCTAAAAAGGAACGGATGTCCCTGATCGAGCTAGGCATAGGAAGGTGAGAAATCAAATTAACCTTAGCTCGATCCACTTGGATACCTTTTTCCGAAATTGAGTGTCCCAGGACAATTCCCTCAGGCACCATGAAATGGCTCTTTTCCCAGGAAAGAACCAAATTCACATCGATGCACCGCCTGAGTATCTGGACCAAGTGCTGGAGGCAATCGTCGAATGATGCTCCGAAAACTGAAAAGTCATCCATAAAGACTTCCAGATAATCACCTACCATATCTGAGAATATGGCAAGCATGCATCGCTGAAAAGTAGCGGGTGCATTGCAAAGACCGAAAGGCATCCTTCGGAAAGCGTATGTTCCGAAGGGGCAGGTGAATGTGGTCTTTTCTTGGTCCTCAGGATGGATTGCCACCTGGTTATAACCGGAGTACCCGTCAAGAAAGCAGAACCTATTTCCCGCAAGTTTTTCGAGAATTTGATCAATGAAGGGTAGTGGGAAATAATCCTTCTTCGTGGAGGAATTGAGTCGGCGGTAATCTATACAGACTCTCCACGAGTTGGCTAATCGGGTAGGAATGATTTCTCCGATCTCAGTCGTTATAGTGGTATGTCCTGCCTTCTTGGGCACGACCTGAATTGGGCTCACCCAACGACTATCGGAGATCGGGTAGATGATTTCGGCATCTAACCACTTGATGATCTCCTTTTTCACGACCTCCTGCAGATTGGGGTTTAAGCGTCTCTGCATTTCACGAGAAGGTCGTGTGCCCTCTTCTGAATAGATATGATGAGTACAATAAGAGGGACTTATTCCAGTCAAATCATCGAGAGTCCACCCGATGGCTCTGCGATGTTGCTGGAGGACAACAATCAGACGGGATTCATGTTCAGGACTGAGGTTGGAATTGATAATCACAGGAAGGGTCTGATTAGAACCCAAAAAGATGTATTTCAAGTGAGCAGGAAGGGGTTTTAGTTCGAGGATGGGGTTATCAGCAGCAGCGGGTGGTTCAGTATAGATGTGAGGTTCAAGGGTGGGAGTTACTGGGTTGTTCATATCTGGATTCGACTCCTTTGTTTGCGGGTCAAGATCCTTCTGTGGTTGATGAGGCATAATCGAGTTATTCTGGACGTGTGATTCATCAACCAAAGTCCTGATGTCACAAATTTGTTCGATGACACCGCAATTAATTCCTTGTTGGGCCTTAAATATATCCATTTTTAGTGTTTGATCTCCAAACTTAAGCTCTATTTGGCCCTCCTCACAGCTGATGTTGGCTCTCGCAGTAGCCAAGAAAGGTCTCCCTGGAATGATTGGTGTATCCCTAGGGTTCTTAGGTGCGTCCATATCTAAGACTATAAAGTCCACTGGGAAATAGAAATCCCGCACTCTTACGATAACATCCTCGAGAATCCCTTTTGGTGACTTTATAGATCTATCTGCTAATTGTAATGTCACCTCGGTTGGTTTTAGCTTAGATTCTTCTAGATGGTCAAGTAAGGATGTGGGTATCAGGTTTATGGATGCACCCAAGTCTAACAATGCTCTATCAAATTGGGTACCACCTATCTTGCAGGAAATCAAGGGAGTACCAGGATCTTTTGCCTTGGGTGGGAGTCTACTGAGGATTACAGAGCTGGCTTGCTCTGACAGAACAATTGGGCTCCCTCCCCTGGTTCGCGGCTTACGCTGGGGTGTACATATATTCTTTAGAAATCGTGCGTAAGCTGGTATGTGGCGGATTGCATCCATCAAGGGGATGTTTATGTGGACCTGCTCGAAGAGCTTGACCAGGTCCTCCTCAGGGGCCACCGGTTTGGTGGTCTTCTTTCCCTTGGTCAAGGCCTCGGGAAACGGGATCTTGGCTGGTTCTTCTAGGATAGGTCCAGGTTGTGGATCCGGGACAGTGGTATCTTGGATAACTATCCTAGGGTCATGGTTATCAGGCTTGGAGTGGTTTGGATAATGCGGGTCTTGAGTTGTTTTACCACTACGTGTTGTTACAGAATTTAATCCGGCCTGATTTTGGTTTGGGTTTGGTAAGAGGGGTGGCTGCTGCTGAAATCCCGCATAAGAAGTTGAAGCTTCCATCTCGTCTGGAGATGGAGCAGTAGGGGCCTGATAAATCCATTGTGCGTGGCCTAAATTTGGATTCATAACGCGCTTCTGGGTTGGCACGTTATTCGGGTTAGGAAGAGGTTGGGAAGGGAGTGTGCCTGGCTGGCGAGAATTTGCCAACTGGGCCAGTTGAGTTTTAACCTCTGTAAGTTCGTCCTTGTGCTGTTTTTGAATAGCCGCATTCGTTCTTTGAATGTCAGCCAGAGTCTGAAGGATTAGGGACATTTGATCCTGATTTGGCCCTGATGGATAAGTAGGGTTGGGCCGAGGCTGAGGCGGCTGGTAATGACGAGAGGGCTGTGGGCGGGACTGAAAAGGTGGTCTTTGGGTTTGGGAATTTCCCGTCCACTGAAAATTGGGATGGTTTCGCCATCCAGGGTTGTAAGTGTTGGAGAATGGGTCATTCTGGATGGCGTTGAGGTCCTCGCAGGTCTGAGGAACCTCTTGAGAATCAGGAAAAGGGGGAATGGAGTTCACCGGGCTGGTGAAGAAAGGATCGGATGATCCTCCGATCCGAGAATCAGATGGGGATGGATATGGATCCATCCTAGGGGAAGATCGGTGGAGGATGTTTTGCATAGTCTCCTGTGTGGAAGGAGGTTGTGCAAAGGAGTTACGCGCGAAGGTGGCTCGCTGCAAGTGCTGAGTCAGCTCATCCACCTTCTTCTCAATGATTGAGACCTTGTCCAATCGACTGGCCATTAATTCCAGGTCGACTGATGCGGACAGGCCCTGCGTCTCATGTGCTCCCTTAAGATTCGTCGCTGCGCGGGTATTCGTCCTGTCGAATAATCCCATGGAGTCATTGTTGATGGAGTTCTCGCACATGTTTTCGAGAATCTCCCATATGGTGTCTTCATGTTGACCCATGATGTTTCCTCCGCAAGTTGCATTGACGAAAAGGCGGATGTCCTCACGGAGTCCCTGGTAAAAAGATTGGACTTGTTCCCATTTAGGAACTCCGTGATGGGGGCACTTTCTCATGAGATCCTGAAAACGATCCCATGCCTCATGGAGAGGTTCTCCTGATTGTTGAGTGAAGTGTGTAATCTGATGGCGCAAGGCGTTGGTCCGACCAACGGGAAAAAACTTTTTCAAAAACTCGGATTGAAGTTCTTCCCAAGTGTTGATCGGCCGGGTCTGAGTTTGATACCAATGGGCGGCCTTGTCCATAAGAGAAAAGGAGAACATCTTCATGAGAAGAATATCCCAATTTTGCGCATCTGATCCAAAAGTGTGGGCCAGATGCTTTAGCTGTTTGATGTGCTGGAAGGGATCTTCAGAATTAAGCCCATGGAATTTAGGTATAGCATGAATCATGTTGGGCTTTAATTCGGAATCAGGTCCTCCAGTCGGGATTCTGACTCGAGGCTCAATGGCCACCGCAGCAGGATTGTAGTGGTCCCGCATCATAGGACGCTGTGGTGGGTGCACGAAGTTTTGGAAGAGGTCATTGAGTCGCTGGAGCTGGTGCTCCAGATTATTTTCTTCCTCAACTGGCTGAGCCATGATGGGGGAAGAAGAAGAACTTGGTTCTGAATCAGAAGAGAGAATAATGTGAGGGTGTTGCTGCACAAACACGGGCGTCGAGGCTTGGCCTTGACGAGAGCGAATTTCTAAAGGAGGTCTTAAGGGTGGTCTTAAGGACCTCCTTCCGTACATGCACTGTTGGAAGAGGTAAGTTTAGAAGGTGCTGGACCCAATCAAGACACCCAAAAATGTGTTGGGTGACTATAGAGGTACGGGGCAGATGGAGCCCTTGATCAGAAAGATCGTCCACCTGAGAATTACCTGGGCAGCCAGAGAGGGAGAGTCCCGCGAAGACCCCTACACGGTAGAGCGTCCCCACAGGTTACAGGGTTTCCCCCACCCGACCTCTCTTGTCACTGCGGTTTCAGGTAGACCAGAATGGGGATCTTGACCTCTTAAGTCTACCAATTT
Organism: Thalassia testudinum; assembly: GCA_037157565.1. NCBI lineage: Eukaryota > Viridiplantae > Streptophyta > Magnoliopsida > Alismatales > Hydrocharitaceae > Thalassia > Thalassia testudinum. The sequence goes on from JAZHRO010000055.1 coordinate 128,084,878, forward strand.
TTATTTTAAGATCAGGGTGCTTAAGGTTTCACTTGAACTTTAGTCTTTTAAGTGCAAAGAGTGACCTAATTTAAGGTTGGTTGACCCAAGGGGTCAACTTTACCTCTTGTTTTCTTTGAGAGCTTTTAGGTCTTGTCTTTTAGGGTTCAAGTGTTTAGAGAGCCAATTGTTTTAGGTTTTCTTTGAAGAGGTATTTTCAGACAAGGGCTTGGGCACACTTCATTTGGTTTTCTCAATTCTTGCTTAAGGAGTGTGTCTCTAAATCCCTAGTGTTGGATCCTAGGTTGGCTCTACTTGGTCCAGTTAATTCTTTGTTGGGTAATTAGGGCTCAAGAAAGAATGTGTTAGCCCTTAAATACCCTTAACAGTGTGCAGGAGTAATGAGTTGAAAACATGCAACTCTTTATGGTTACTAAGTATGGAAGACAGGTTAGTCCTATATTGCTTGTTCTTTTCTTTTCTTCCTCTTTAGAGTTTAGGGGTTAATAGCGAGAGGAAAAAATTTTACCTGTCCTCGGAGTGGTTGTCGTGCGGTTGCTTGTCTTCTTGATTTCCTGTAGCTGCATAAAAGAGAGGAGATTATCAGAAACTAAAAAGAAACAGGAATGTTTACCTCTAGAATAGCCTTGCTCCCCGGCAACAGCGCCAAAAACTGGTGTAGAACCTTCCTCTATAGTTTTATTATTTCGTCGTAGTATAGTATAGAGAGGTGATTACCAGTTTAATACAATTTGTTACTCGGAAATAAAGAGTTCCCGAGGTCGAACTCAGGGAGCAAGTTGTATTCTAGGGTACAAGTTTCTTTTACAAAAATAAAGAAAGAGAGAGAGAGAGAATTTGTTGGCTTTTCTTCTTTTCTCTTTGCTTCTCCTCTTCTTTCTTCTCAGATCTTCTGCTCTCTTCCTTTGTTCTTCTTCTTTATCTGCAGTGGTGATGTTCTTCTTCTTCTTCTTTCTTTCTTCTTTTCCTTTCTTCAGATCTTTTTCTCGTGCTCTTCTTCTTCTGCAGAGTCTTCACTTGGCCTCTCTGTGTTCCTCCTCTGCCTCGCCTTCCTTCTCCTTCTTTGCCTTCAGGACGTCGTCTGATTTTCCAATCAGACGACTTAAACCGCCGCTGCTACAGTGCCGCTCGGTGCTCCTTCCTTCAGCTTTCGTCGTCCTTCTTCTCTGGTTCTTCTTCTTCACCTGTGCCTGCAAACTTGCACAGCTTGATCAGAGGGGCAAAACCTAACTCTACCCTCCCCCGCGTCTCTCTCTTACAGAATCTGCTCTTAGGAAAGCTCTCCCAGAGCTGCCGGGTTACCGGGTACGGGTTGCGCCCGGGTCCAGGCCCACCGGCGTGCGTGTTGGGTGAGGAGTGCAGGTCAGTCTAAGTCGGGTCGGGCCAGGTCCGCGGGGCGTGAGCGCGGACGAGACCGGGTAACCAGGCGGGTGAAGGGGACCTCACCCCGTGTGCTGAGGCAACAAGCCTCCAGCACATTTTCGCTTTATACCGCTGCGCTCCTTCAGAGCCTTCCGTGGTGGGACTAAATGTCCCACCCCTATTTCGCGCCTGCGCGGAGGAAGCAGCTGGTAATCGCAGCTTTACGCGAGGCCTTCGCGCGAGGGATTCGCCTCAACTGCAGCCTAACGCTTTGCCGAAATGCCCCCGCACAGCCTGGGAGCGTGACCTGGGCGTGGCGCACCTGGGACAGCAGGTCGAAGCTGCTTCGCTTCAACAATGGTGGCGACGAGTGCAGGTACCTGCCCACAGAGAAACGGCCTCTCGGCCCAATCAGAAATGCGGAGGACCTTCGCCGTGGCACGGCGAAGGTGGTCGGGGGGTGTGCAGGCGGCGGGGTAGAGCCCAAGAGCTGCCCTAGGTCGGACTGTGGGTCGGGAGATGGGTTTGTTCGGTGGAGTTGCAGAGGGTGATTTGGGGGAAGTGGAAGGGCGGAGGTTGATCAGGGTGAGGAGGCGGAGGTTCTTCGGTGGTCGGCGAGCCGTGTGGGTTGCTGGAGTGATGGGAGCGGCTCGCCGGAGGATGGCCGGAGGCGGAGAAGGTGAGGGTGATTGGTCGGAATCGAGGGCGACAGTAAATGTTTAAAGTGAGGAAAAGGAAGAGGGGAGGAAGAGGAGGAGTTCTACCTACTTAGCAGGACGAGGAGGGGCCGGAGCGGGCGACAGTCGTATCGACTGTCGCCGGAGAAGAAGATGCCCAGGGGAAGGGGCGGCGGCGAGCAGAGGGCCGGAGAGGCGCCAGCTGGGTGCGGCGTAGCGCGGGAAGAGCGAGGGAGAGAAGTCTCTGCTGCTGGTATTGCGGCAGAGCGAAGAGGAGGAGGAGGAAGAACCGCCGGAGCTGGTGGGCGTCTGCCGGAGTGAGAGGAGAGGAAAGTTGGGGGTTTTCTCCGTCAGATCCGAGCTACTCAGAACGGCGGAGCGACGGGGGTATTTATAGAGGCCGAATCAGAGAGGAAGGCAGAGGGAGACGACGTGTCTCCCTCGCCGGAGGACACCGGAGATGGAAACCCATACCGTCCGCGCGTTCGCACGGCCGGTATGGTGGGTTGCAGCGACCAGGGGGTGTTCCTGCGACGGCTGACGACGTAGGGCACCCCCGGTTATCTTGCCAGACCCTCCCCCTTACCCTGCGCGGCGCCATGCTCCGCGCAAGGTCGCCGGAGCATGGTGCTGGTAGGTTTTGGCAGGAGGGACCTGAATGCAAAGAACGAAGGAGAGTTAGGGGCAGAAATGTGTGGGTTCAAAAGTTGAGGGCCAAAAAGTAAATATATGAGGACCAAAGTGCAAAGTTGGTCAAGAAGGTTTCTTCTTAGGCTCAAGTTTTTATACATGACTAATTAGGACCTAAGGAATTTGATGGTGAATTTTATTTCTAGATTAAACCTTGTTTGACCGGTCAATTTATGCAAAAACCCAAATTAAGTTATTAATTGGGCATGGTTCTCAATGTAGGTCAAAATGGGTTCTGAAGGCCAAATTGAAGGTTCTAAACCCTAGAGATTATTTTTCTATGAATTTTAGAGGGTTTATTCTATTTTTACTTTGCCTCGAACTTCATGAATTGAAGTGGGTTTGTTTTAAGGTTACAGATTATCATTTAGTTCCTTGGAATTGCTGTAGCCCTTGTCAGATCATCCCACTTTCCTTCTTATTCGGTTTGTTTGACCTGTGTTTGGACCATGAATTACCCTGTATGCAGATTATACTGGTAAAATTTCATTTTTACCCCTTATGACTTGTTTTCTCCTTAAACTCAGAATTCTCTGAGTTAAGCCTTTCCTTGAGTTATGTAGGAGCTTTTATCCTTTGTATTGGGTCAAAATGAGCTAGTTATGGCTCATGATGAGGTTCTCATCACTCAGGAAGCTCAAGAAGCTCAAGTCCAACTCCTGGGAAGAGCTAAGCTACCTTAGCTACTTCAACTAGGTAGGTCTGGCATGGGAATATCAGACTCAGCTCACCTCAGCATATTTTAGCAGAAGCCAGCTTTCTTTAGCTTTGCTTAATAACTAGTAAAGAACTAGCAAGCTAAGCCAGATAAAGTAGCTCCATGCCACCCTTTTCAGCAGCTGCCAGCTACTATTTAGCTCCAGACTTCTCCTGTCCAACTCCTCTCCTCAAACCCTAGCTTAAATTGCCTCCTCCTCTACTCCATTACTAGCTAAGCTAGCTTAGCTAGCTTGGCATAGCTACGCTTCAGCTCCCATGGCCATCCACCACCCTAAAACCCTACCTAACTAGCCCCACCAACTAAGCCCACCTAAGACCACCTAACCTAGCTCCACCTATATTCCAAGTTGGCACCACCACCATCACCACCTTTCACCCCTCAACCACCACCAAAGGACATCAACCTGGTGGAGCCAAAACCACCATAACCACCTCCTTTTGGTGCCACCTTCTTCCCTCCAAAAACCCATCAATCTCCACCCTACAACAAACCATGGCACCCTTCCATGTTGGTGGCACCTTTTGGTGTCTCTCCACCACCCATAACCACCACCATAGCAACCCTTAAGTGGTGCCAACATCCCTCCACCCTAGGATCCCTAACTACCATCTTAAACCTAATCCTAACCCTACACCTAAGGCCACGCCAACCACCACCTTTCTACCCTATAAATACCCCATCTAACCATCACTAAAACCCATCCTCCATTTAGCTTTATTCTACCCTACACCCACCATAACTCACGACCAAGGAAGGAGAAGTGAAGAAGATTATGGGGGCATCCTACCCACCCCCTTGGTGCCTTCTTCCCCTTCTCTCTTCTTCCTTGTGCCATGCCAAGGAGGAACAAGCTTCTAACTTGGAGGACGACCAGTCATTGGAGGAGAAGGGTGGTGCACGCCCACCCTTGTAGAAGATTTGAAGGTGGTACCATCCACCTTAGAGGAGCATAGTGCACGCTTGATCGCACTTGCTTTGCGAGTTTGAAATCATGGTTACAAGTAACCCGTCGTCGTAGTTGCAAAATGCGTGGTCAAATAAAATTTATAATCGAAACTCGAAAAGTGAGTCCTGGGTCGAACACGGGGAGGCGAATGTTTGGTTTTATGAAATCTGCGCTTCACTTCTATTTCTTTTTGGTCATTTTTGACTTTTCCAATTTTTTTGGTATTTTTAACAAGCAAGAAATTAGGTTAATGAAAACTTTATCTACTTGCAAAAATATAAGAGATTGAGGGAGAGAGAGAGAGAAAGAATGAGAGAAAAAAACAATCATCTATTTATCTCATGAATGTTTTCTATAATTATAAAAGTAGGAAAACTACACTACGAAAGCAAAAAAAATAGAAAGAGGTGAGAGAAATCCCCCTCGACGGTTGCTTGGAGGACAACTTGCTTTGACGTTGCCTGGAGGAAAGTGGCAAGGAGCGGGACGAAGGAGGACGGAGGATGGGGCATGACCACGTCGTGGCGAGGATCTTCTTTCCGAAGGGCGGTGAGAGGACAACCACGGGATGCGCCACGAATGGGGATGAGGGGAGGGAAAACTATTCGATTTTCTACTCTAGAGAAGCATCCCAGGCTTGGGACAAGCTTTCTCTAGAGCCTTGGAGCTGGTGAGAGGAAGAAAGGAAGAGATGCATTGGAATGGTGGTGGGTAGGTCCTTTTATAGTGGAGGAGGAAGAACAACTTCGCATCTGGGTCATTACTGACATCTATAAACATCGCTCCAGCTGTCACTGAAGATCCGCTCTTCAAATCCTCTTGCTGGCGTGTGCAAACAATTAGTGACAGCTGCAAGCGTCACTAAAGGCATGCGTCGCCGAAGATCCCCTCCGCTGGCGTGCACCTCACGTGCCCATGCTCCCCGCGCCATGCATGTGTGCGCGCTGGCATGCACTGTGCTACTGCTACGTGCTACTGTGGCTGTGCGCGTGTGCTACTGCTGGCCGATGTTGGGCAGCCTGGATGGCACCACGTGGCTCCATCTGGGCCATCCATTCTTCTTTCTTTTGTAAAGGGTGCCACGGTGCTCAGATCGAGATGTTTCCTATGCTGCTAGACTACGATCGTTGCTCCAGATCCATCCATATGGTTAGATTTTCCATCTGAAACTCATATGAATGTCACATTGCCCCATGGCTGTTGATCTTCCTTGGACTTCGTATGATGCTACGGTTCTCCGATCTTGACAATTTCAGAGGTGTTAGACTCTGATCATCCTCCTAATCAGATCTATACAGTCCAATCATCCATCCGAGGCCCTAAAATAAGTCTTCTTCTCTCCTGACCATAAAAAGGACCTAATTAACCTAAAATACAAATAACTACTCTAAATGCAAAATGATGCACGCTATGCAATATTTATAACATGAAATGCAAATCTAAGCCTAGGAACACGCATGAATAGGCATTTTAACCTAAATAGGTGTGTCTATATCATACCCCCATGCCTATCTTTTGCTAATCCCTAGCAAAATTAGACTACATGCTATGTATAAAATCAAAATTAGGATTAGATTACTTAGACCTAAGTCATTTATTAATAATAGAAAATTTCAACTAAGGTCCTAAACAACAAAAACTCAACAGTACCCGGGTGCCTACTAGAATGCAGACTACCTAAGTCCTCGCCTTATTTAGAAAGGGAAGATGCATTTTTTTATTATTTTTCTTCTTTTCTAATTTTTTTTTACTTTTAGAGTTTGAGAGTTCCGGGATAACTTTTTACGGCTACCCGACCTGCCCAAGACTCGGAAATGACTCTAAGTGCTAAGCATCTTGTGGAAATAGTTAAAGACTCACCAGGCGGCTGTTAAAACGGACTTCAGGTTTCTACGACCCTAGGTGACCTTGCCTAAAGGTTTATCTTTTTGAACAGTAGCTTTCTCCCTACTTCTTTTATTTATGGGGTCAACACAAGGGCGAACCCAGTGTATATCTCCTCAATTTATTCTACTTCCCCGCTTCTTCCCTAAGTGTTTTGGGAATTATTGTGCATTTTTTTTGTGAGCTGGGTTTTGGACAACCGGCCAATGGGCTGTTACCCACGGCAACTTGCCAGCCATACTCGTGCAGTGAAGTATGGTTTTGTTTATTTTTTATTTTTTTCTCCTTTTTCTATTTTATTTATTTTTCTTTTTATTTTTTTTTCTTTAAGTAGGTGGCTTCCCTGATCTAAGATTTACCTAAAGGCAGTACAATGAAAATGGTCTTGCGACTGGGCTCTAGACAACTGACTGATGAGTTGTTACCACCGACAACATACCAGCCATACCACCCTAGATAGTTCATTAGCTACCCAATTTTCGAAGAAATTGTCGAAAAGTGAGTCAGTGCAAAAAATGTGTGTAGATGCTTAGGCTTAAAGTCCCCCCAAATCAGAGGGCAGGTTAATAAGTTGCATACTTATTATCCAAATTTATTTACCAAATTAAAATGAATTTTAATTGGTGAGGACTCGAGACTAAGTCCACATTCGAGTGGACACCCAGGCTAATTAAGCCCGAAGACCTAAAGATTCTAAGTATTTAGGTCCTATCGTATCATTTCATAAAGTTAATAACTTCCAAATGCCTAAGTTTTCTTCTCCTAATTCTTCTTTTTTTTATCTTTTTGAATTTTCAATTTTTTTTAAAGAAACTAAAAGAAATTCTACAGAGTTAACAAAATGATTTCAGGATTAAGTATCCACCCCCCATGCCTAACTGATGCAATGTCCTCATTGTAAAAATAAAGACATGAAAAGGGCAGAGTAAACAGAATATCACCTAAGAGGTCATGAAAATCTGGTCAGCTTTGCAGAGAGAAGAGTGTATACACACGTGCTAAGTTTAATGCCTTCAGCAAGGCATAACATAGATACAAAGAAGAAATTGAGAATTCACAAGTGCAGGTTAGAATCAAAATAAAAATATTAATTCCTAGACCCACCAATAGAAGATGTCCACTGATGTCGACCAGATTATGGTACAGACCCATTCCCCAGGGTCAAGTGGTTCTCAGGTTCTGAATGAAAATCACCTAGAACCAAAGGTTGTTGTGTTTGCGGGGTCGAGCCTGCGGTTTTGTGATGTGCAACCCAAGACCAAAGTGGCGGATAATAGGTAGATTTGGTTCACTAGTTTTAGATGTCCACTTAACATTCAGCTTAGAAAAATAATCAGTTATTCCAGGCTTGTGTCACACATGAAAGATATTATAAGGGTCGGTATAAAAGATAGGTGGTTTCAGGTCAATAGGTACCCTTAGATCCAAAATCAAAGTTCCCTCAGAATTAGCCTCCCAAATTTTTATTTCCAACTTCCTATCCTCTGAAATCAATGTTTTCGGGACCTCCAAATCATTCTACACCCCATCTAAAGTACCCAAGTCCAACAATTGTGGCTGAATCAGGATTGACTTGGGTTTGGTGATCTCAAAAATATCATCATTCAATTCTTTAGGGTGTGTTTGAGGAATGAGGCTACTAATTGAATCGTCGGGCTTCGAATCATCCAAGTTAGCCCCAACATGATCATAATCTTCAATGATCGGGCTATCAAATCGTTCATCATACTTCCCAAGTCCGATTGTCTCACTAGAATCTTCATCGTTGAGTTCAAATGAGACTTCACCAAAAGATTCTTCATCCTCAGAATCAAAGAATTCATGATCCTCATTTATATATGTCTCAAAATCGATTGTCATTTCCTAGCTCAAAGAGACATATTTTTCCTCACTCCCTGGCTTGGGGATCTTGGGTGAATCAATCGATTCATCCTCAATGGGTTGCTCTAGCCCAACCTGTCATCCCCGATTTTAGAAAATGTTTCCCCCCTGACAGGCGCCTGAGCAGGTTCTGACATTAGCTCTCCTAAAGGGGATTCATCTTAAGAATTATCTCAAGATTTAGGGAAGCCACAAATTTCATCCTCAACCTCAATAATTTCCTAAAACAAAACTCACCCAGGTCCATATCCCTAACACTTTGGAGCAAATCCAATAGAGAACTATTAATTTCACCAATCATTTTGATCATAGGCTCTAGTGCTTCAGTGCATGGTGTTGGCTGAGCTTCTAAAGATTGTATAGTGTTCCTCAAATTAGCCAACACCCTATCCTGGATTTGGTTCACCTGAACCGATTGGTTTGGTTCAGGTTTGGGTGGATTCGGGTTAAATCTAAGGGAGTCAAGATGTCGAGGTTCTCTGGTCCCTCCTTGATAGTAGGTCGTTTCAGGTTGTTTAAAGGTTGGTGGCAACCTAAATTCAGCATAATTCTGGGGAGGTTAAGTGTTATAATCAGCATATCCTTCGTGGTTGTAGTTTTGGTTAGGTTGATCATTAAAGGATGGAGATCTATAATCATTGTAGCTCTGGGAGGGATAGTAATCATAGTCTTGTTGTGCAGGGCTAGGTCCTGGACATTGAGGTCCGTATTCATATCCCTAATCAAAGTTATCGTGGCTAGTGGATGGGTAATTACAAGTCAAGTTGGGATAGTAATCATCTTGTTGATAAGTGGTGGTAGGAGGATAGGATGGGAAATGTGTGTAAGAAGTGGAAGGATACATTGTGGAGTAGGAGGGTAAACAGAATAGAGAAAGGTGCCCTGCAGTACAATCAACCAAACCTGTCCTTATGTGGGTAGCCTAAAGACCTACAGACTCCCAGGACCCATCTTAAGATTATAAATGATTTAGTCTACTTTTATCCTGTCAATCCAACCAGTTAGAAAGAGGGACGGGGAGATGGTTCTTCCTTTGGCTTGCACCTCCAGTTCCTAGTGTAGCCCCCAGCTGTGGTCGTTTGACGCTACTCCCCTAGCTAGACATTAGATGGACCAGCAGAAGCAGATTAATCAAAAAGAATCTCAGTTTGAGCCCTGAAGAGCAAATCAATCCTTAAGGCCAACGTCTACTTAGTTTTAGTTAGGCTTGGGATGATCGTGCTCTTAGAATGTGATGGGCCCTTTTGATGGGTTGTGCCCTTAATGATCAGTTAAGATGTGTGTGCGTGCACAACCAGAGTTTTCAAGTAAGGTTATTTGATGATATGTCTTTTAGGATTTAACCTTGTTTAGTTGCTTTTAGGGTTTAATTCTTAGGCTGGTTCAATCAAGGTTTAGTAGAACACTCCAAGTTTTGAAATCACAGGTGATGATATGTTCCTTTAAAAATAAAAAATAATGTGGATTGCCTAGTTCCACCTTAAGAATCAACCTTAAGTGGCAAGTTACTTGATGGATCCATTTTAGATTGAGTGGTGTGGCCCAAATAATTCAAGTAATTGGCCTATTGCACCACTTGATTAAGGCACACAAAAAGTCTTAACCTAATCAGATTTCTACTCAGTTATGTGTGTGCTGAGTTAAGGTGTACTGGATCTACAGGTCAGATCCCAGTTAAGTGGTAGAATCGATGAGATTGTGCGCCTTAGGGTGAGAAGTTGTGGGTGTTAAGCTGTGTATCTTTCAAAAAATCCCACAATCAGATAACACTTTTTTTTTTATTTATGTGGATGGCGAGATGAGTGGAGGTGGCAAAAAAACAACCAAATCTATCCTAGGGTTTACAAAAAGCACCTACGTTGATTTGGTTTTGAGTTATTAGGTTATGGAATGAAAACTGAGGGGGTGGTGTGGGGGACACTTACAAAACACTCTACCCGCACTTTACTTCGGTCTACCACACTTGGATCTCCATGATAGGGTACTTGCAAGATAGTAGATCGAAGACAAGTGGGGTTAGTGCTATGTAAATGCAAGTAAGCACAGAAAACAATAAAGTAAATTCCGTTGCCTCCCCCGCAACAACGCCAAAATGATCTCACATGTTTAGCAAGTTAGAAATCAGGGTTACAAGTAACCCATCGTCGTAGTTGCAAAACGCGTGGTCAAATAAAATTTATAACTGAAACTCGAAAAGTGAGTCCCGGGTCGAACATGGGGAAGCGAACGTTTGGTTTTATGAAATCCGCGCTTCACTTCTATTTCCTTTTGGTCAATTTTGTCTTTTCTAATTTTTTTGGTATTTTTAACAAGCAAGAGATTAGTTCGATGAAAACTTTATCTACGTGCAAAAATATAAGAGAGAGAGGGAGAGAGAGAGAAAGAAAGCGAGAAAAATAATCATCTATTTATCTCATGAATGTTTTCTACAATTATGAAAGTAGGAAAACTACACTACGAAAGCGAAAAAGATAGAAAGAGGTGAGAGAAATCCGCCTCAATGGTTGCTCGGAGGATGGCTAGCTCTGACGTCGCCTAGAGGAAGGTGGTGAGGAGTGGGACGAAGGAGGACGGAGCGGGAGGTCGGAGGATGGGGTAGGACGGCATCTCAGCGAGGATCTTCTTCCCGAAGGGCGGTGAGAGGATGGCCACGAGATTCTCCACGAATGGGGATGAGGGGAGGGAAAACTATTTGATTTTCTACTCTAGAGGAGCATCCGAGGCTTGGGACAAGCTCTCTCTCGAGCCTTGGAGGTGGTAAGAGGAAGAAAGGAAGAGATGCTTTGGAATGGTGGTGGGTAGGTCCTTTTATAGTGGAGGTGGAAGAATAAATTTGCATCTGGGCCATTACTAACATCCATAAACGTCGCTGCAGCTGTCGTTGAAGATCCGCCCTTCAACACCTCTTGCTGGCACACGTAGACCATTAGTGACAGCTGCAAGCATCATTAAAGGCGTGCGTCGCTGAAGATCTGCTCTGCTAGTGCATGCATTACGTGCTGCGCGCTTCACGTGCCCATGCTCCCTATGCCATGCACGCGCATGCACGATGGCATGCACTGCGCTGCTGCTATGCGCGGCTACGTTGTGCGCGGTGCATTGCGCGCGGCTGTGGCTGTGTGTGTGCTGCTGCTGCTAGCCAGCGTTGGCCGGCTTGGATGGTGCCACGTGGCACCATCTAGACCGTCCATTCTTCTTTCTTTTGTAGAAGGTGCCACGGTGTTCAGATCAAGATGATTCCCACGCTGCTAGACTGCGATCGTTGCTCTGGATCCATTCATTTGGTCGGATTTTCCATCAGAAACCTGTATGAATGTCGTATTGCCCCCTATTCGTTGATCTTCCTCGGACATCGTATGATGCTACGATTCTCTGATCTTGACGAGTTCAGAGGCGTTAGACTCCGATCATCGTCCTAATCATATCTGTACAGTCCAATCATCCATCTGATGCCCTGAAATAAGTCTTCTTCTCTCCTGACCATAAAAAGGACCTAATTAACCTAAAATATAAACAACTACTCTAAATGCAAAATGATTCATGCTATGCAATATTTATAACATGAAATGCAAATCTAAGCCTAGGAACATGCATGAATAGGCATTTTAACCTAAATAGGTGTGTCTATATCAATGCCCCCTTTGTGGGCTTGCCTTGGAGGACACCATCTTGAAGGAGCATAGCAAGGAAGGAATTGGAGAGCTCCTTTTCAAGCCTTGGAGCCACTGAGCTTGGAGCAAGGATTCTCTCCTCTTCAGCACCATCATCAGGAGGATCTTAGTTTTACTTCTTTTTATTTCTAGTTTTTTGTAAAAGCATTCCTCTACAAGGATTTTTTGTAAAATGAATTTCTCCAAGTATAAAATTGCCTTCTTTCTTTAGTTTACATCTGTATTCTTTCCTAGCACTTTTTCACCCCCTCTCCCTAATTACCCTAGGCCTCCAAGTGCCTAGGGTGAGCTTAGAGAGAGGAGTTAATTGTCACCATAGTGTTAGTGGAGTAAATTTAGTGTAGTCTTTCCCGTGAACAATTTTGCGATTGCCTCGTTATTTCAAACCATAAAAATTATATATTTGAAAATACTAGAAAGAAAGTTGACTTCCATTTCCAAGCAAGAGACTCAATTTTCGTAAACATTGGCCTCCTTGGACAACCCTAGATACTATACCTATCTAGGATTGCAAATTTAAAAGCAAATAGATTTTTGTGCATTGCAACGACTAAACACCTAATTTTATAAACCACGCAAAAAATGTGATCAGACTGCACCACAATCTAGTCCAGATCTCTGGACCTTTGACTTTGGACCCTCATGAATAGATACCTCATTTTATTCTGACCCTTTGTATTGAATTGTTGATATCTTCTTTATGGGTTTTTGCCCAGGTCAAGGCGTTAAACTTAGCGCTTATTGGGAGGAAACCCAATGTTTCTGATTGTAGGTTGTATAAAGTCAGGTCAGTAATTGATCAAGAGAGCTTGAGTTGACTTAGGGTTTAGAGGTATATTCTATCCTTTTCTTACGATTATTGCATGCATCGAGGACTATGCATTAAATAGGCATCGGGGGGAGTGGGGGTAGATAATACTTATTTTATTTAGTTTCTTGAATTGCTTGATTATTGTTTTGAAGAAAAAAATAGAGAAGAAATGTTTTTAAAAAATAACAAGAAAAAGCAGCGTTTTGATCTAAGAAAGAATGGATGCTTTGATACTGATGATTTACCAATTTCAAGAAAAGTATATTTGAAATCTTTTCACTCTTTAGGTTATTTTTGACTTAATTACTTTCTGTATTTATGTAAATACAAATTTTTTCTTGAATTCTTAAACGAGGGTTTAGAAGCCAAAGTATTAAGTTAAGGGAGTGATAATTATGTGACTTAACTTCGTAACCTCTGATTTGAAAAGATTGGGAAAATTAAGCACTCTACCTTTGCACGTATGTAGTGACTCGTCATTTGGTAGACCTATCATTGAAATCTAGATAGTCAATAGGGCTTAGATTGAGGATCAAATGATCCTTGTGGATATGGCTAGCATGTTACATTGAGCCTACTCCCCAGATATAGGATGTCTAGATCCTAGCTTTGCATCTTTAACTTTTAGCACCATTCTTTACGAAATGTTCTTGAATGACACTAGAAGGAATCCACATACTTAGAAAAATGACTGAAAATTGGAGAAAAGAAAAAGAAAGTAGTAGGAAGAAGAAAAGAAAATAAAAAAAAATTTAAAAAGGTGTGCATCTAAATTATCCAAAAGTCCAAAAGGAGTGAGGTGTTACAATAAGAGACCAAATGGTTCAGTTGGGGAGATACACCTTTGAGGTTGACCTTAGGAATAGAAAAGGGTAGGTAGAAAGCTACTAGTCCTTAGTAAGGTAGATCCAAAAGTAAGGTTCAACAAAGCAAAGAGACATTCTTAGGCTTGTCGAAAATGTAGAATTCAATAAGGTTGCCCAATTGATGAGTCAAATCTTTTTCAAACACAAAATTCTTGAAATTTGAGTTCCATTCAAACCTTTTGACGGTATAAAACCACAAAAGTTACACTTGAGACTTAAAGCAAAAACTAATAAAATCTCCGATTGGGTTTAAGCAGTCTTTATCTGGGCTGATGCTTGAAAATTGTTGAGTTTTTGTAGATGAGGTTTTGGGATACAAGTTCTTTTGTTTTGGTGAAAAGTTAATGTTAGGATTTCTAATCTATTTTCGCCTCATTTTTAGTCTCCCGTATAGTTTTTGTGTAATTGTTTGCTCAAGGACAAACAAAAGATAGTCATAGGGGTGTGATAATGTTCTCTTACGAGATTGTTTATAGAAATATGTGTTGTAGTATTTGAAACTGACTAACGCTTTCAAAAAAACTTTTAAATCAAACTCAAAAGATACATGTTTTTGAATCAGACTTTGAGTCATCTCAAGGAGAAATGTTTTAGATGAAAGCTTTTGACTAAAATCGCAAGAAATGTTTTACAACTAACATAAAAGAAAATAGAAAAATAGATGATGCAAGTAAAAAAAATGGAGCCCCGAGACGATGCCCTGCTGGAGAAGCAGAAGTCCAAAAGCGAGCACAAATTCCACGTACCACTAGAGACTGGCGACTGCAACCTTAGGGAAGGGAGACCCACACCGAAGGTTGAGAGGCGAGGTAATGGATGGCTAACAAGACTAGGTTATTTAGTTGGAGCATTAACGTAGACTAAGGTAAATAGAGTAGTTAATCTTTGGAATGGTGGAGGTCTAGTCTTTTTATAGGAATTGTGGAAAAATGTGGACCATCGGATCTTGATCAATGGCTAAGAGATTTCCATCAAATCAAGTGTGAAGGGAGCCTTAGGATGGGCATCTAAAGGCTACAAGAGGAGGTGGCTAAGAGGAGATTAAATGTAGGCCCTTGGTTGATGGATGAAAGGCTTGGATGAAGTGTGGTGATGTGGTGTAATTAATTACTAACTAAGGTTTGAAATGGGCCATTGGATGCTAGATCTAAGGATGAGATTACATAAGGTTTTGGATAGGATTTTTTGGATATGTTCTTTGGTTTCTATTTTTGGCAAATAGGTTTTAGGCCTTAGGATTGTTGATCAATGGTGGAGGTTTGTACGTGGCTTTTCTAAAATAGATTTAGGACATAGGTTTTGGATAAAAAGGTTGCCCTAAGGTCTAAATGATGGAGGACTTAGGATGGTGCCATGTGTCTTCCCTTGCCTTTATTTCTTCTATAGCTTTGTCTTTATTCCTTTAAGTTCATTATTTGACTTCCAAAAGATTTCTTTTCCTCCAATAAGTGCTCTCCATCTCCTTAGCTTGTTCAATATGTTCATTATTCATAAGAAATCATAATTAGAGGCAAGTTAAGTATAAAATATATGGATGACCTAATTATGCATGTATGATTATAATGCAACATATGTACAACCTATATGCACTATGCTGGCATAAAGTAGGCAAGTTGTCATCAATAATTATGTACTTATTATACTCCCATGCCTATCTTTTCCTAGTTCCTAGCAAAAACAAAAATATAAATTAAGCGAAAATTTGAGAGTCAAGTTTGAGCTTGGCTAGATTAAGAATGTAGAAGTGATTTTTCACCAATTCAAAGGAAATTGTACACAAAAAATCTCAATGTCAAAGACTCAACAGTTTTAAAATACTAACTCAAATGCAGATCGCCTAAGTCTAATTAGAGATCTTTATTAAACTTGAGACTTGGGTCTTGAGAGCAACATTTTATGGCTCCATCTACCCAACCAAAGTTTGAATCGAATGTGAACCATAAGCATATTGTGTTCGTAAAAAGTGACTCATCAAATGGGCAACTAAGTCAACACCAGGTATTCAATAAAGGTTAGAATATCTTTTCGCTCTAGATGACCTAGTTTTCGAATCAACCTTACTAAGACTTGGCAGCTTTCTCCTCACCTGTTTCTATCCTGAGGTCAATACTTTGGCCATATATATTTTTCTAGCTAGACCCTAGGTCTCTTTTCCTAATTATTTTATCTCCATTTTTTTTTCTTTTTTTTCTGAAGGGGTAACACTCATATGTAACAATGTGTTTTATTTGAATGGAGCACCTATTTATAGCAAGGTGCAAATTTATTTATACTTTCCCAAGTTCTCATTTTTTCTTTTTTTATTCTCCAAATCATTTTTCTGAGTGACTCCATCTGTTTAAGAGCATTTGCTAAACAAAGATCCCAAAGCTAAAGATATGAAATTGGGATCTTGACATTCCACATCTAGGGAGCATACTAATGCAACATGCCAACTATACCCAGAAGGATCAATTGATCCTTAGATTGGACCTTATTGAGTACTATGGTTTCAATGGAAGTACCCAAAAGATGAGAAAGTGCAAGGTGTAGGTGAAGATTACTTAAAACTCAAAGACTCTTCAAACTATAGGGTAGAAAGATAAGTCACATACTTATCAATCTTTCCTACTTAAAACTTTAGACTTTTTCAAATCTCGTCAAAGACTCAAGAAATAAATTTGCATTTTAGTAAATACTTGAGATGATTAAGTCAAAAAATTGACCTAAAGAAACTTAGCGAAAAGACTTTGTTTGTACATTTCCTAAGTTTGGTAAATCGTTAAAATAAAAGATTTTCAATCTTACATAGCTCAAACTCTAAAAACATTGATTTTTTTTTCCTTTTACAATTTTTTTCATTTTCACCTTTTTTCATGTTTCATATTTTTTCAAAACTAATTTTTGATGAAGTATAATATATTTAAAAATTTGGAAACTCAAAATGACTCAATTACAATTATTTATCCCCCTATGCTTATTTTATACAATGTCCTCAATGCATACAATAAACATAACTAAAAATTGATATCACTTAATAATTCAAGAGTTCTATATATATGAAGTTATCAGTTCCAGACCTGAAATCAATTTTTTAGCACAAATATATACAAGCTAACCTAATTCGTTGGGTTACCTCCTAACAAGTGTGGAATTTTACGTCTACATCTAGACATAATTCATACATCCAGAAGGACTATTATTGTAGTAAAGAAATATGAATCATCTGACCCCCACAAATATAATATATGTAAATGATATAACTTCGTAGCTCAAGTAGGAGGTGTCCCCAAAAGTGAATCAATTGGTGATGTAGGCCCATTCTGGAGGGTCGAGTATAGGACAAATAGATCAAGTGTAAATGTACCCACTGACTTTCAGAGCAAGGTAATGGGTTGCAGTTCTAGATTTTGATCCATGAAACTCAAGTCTAAAAGGTTGGGCATTTGATAGATATATTTTGAAAATGGTTCGAGTCCAATGGTCATTAAGTTTGAAATGGTGATCTTGTGGTTGTGTAATCTTGGGTCTTAAGGAATCAGATTCATAAAAATCATAAGGGTCCTTGTAAGATGTCAAGGAATTAAAAAACAAAGGTACCCTAGACTCTAAAGATTTGTTTCCTCTTGATTTCTTCCTACAAATCATCTCTTCAAAATTTCGAATCTCCTTTTTAAAATCCAAATCCTTATCATGAGAGATTAGATTTGATTTAGCTTCATCAAGTTTAAGATCAAGTTCAGGAGTGAAGGATTCCAATTCAAGGCTTTCAATGCATGATGAAAAAATGAAGTTAGTCATTGAAATACCATCAACTTCCAAAATTGATTCATTTATTTCACTTCTTTTTAAAATAGGATTTTCACTTAATTTAAACACAACTTTCATACCTAGGCTCACCCTATGATTGATCATCAAAGTAAAATGTCTCATATTCAGCTTCAATTTCAACCCACAATTCTTCAATTGAATCTCTATTCTGGCTTGAGACATTTTCATTTCTTTTCATCTCAAGATCAAGACATTCATCTTTCAACTCATGATCTCTGATAGCTTTATCTTCCAAATCCTCTATCTTTTCAATTTCCTCAATATGCCCACAAATTTCATTCAAAGTCATAATTGCCTTAAAAACATCCAATTCCATCCCTTTATCTCCAAAGGCAATTTTCAAATTCCTAGATTCACAATCAATATTAACCATGGCCATATCCAGGAAGGGACATCCTAGGATAATTAGAGTCCTTCTCATATCTTTCAAAATTTCCATATCTAAGACACCAAAGTCCATGGGATAATAAAAATCATTTATTCAAATAATGACATCCTTTATCATTCCTCGTGGACTTGTCGAGGATTGGTTGGCCAGCTGGAGCATGGCTAAAGTGGGTTCAAACTCCTTGAGTCTAATTCTTTCATAGATTTATGTGGGTAGGAGATTGATGGAGGCCCCCAAAGGAATTAAAGCCCTATCAAAGGCTAGATTACCAATCGTTCAAGAAATCAACGGGATCCCTGGGTCTTTCTTCCTAGAAGGAAGGTTATTAAGGGAGATGGAGCTAGCTTGTTCAATCAATACGATCTTCCTAGGAGTAGATTTGGTCTTGTGCTTTGGTGTAGTCAATCCTTTAAAAACTTAGCGCAAGAGGGAATATGTTCAATTTCATCAATAAGTGGGATGTTGATATGAGCTTGTTTGAATAAATCAATCCACTTCTTAACATTAGGGAAAAGAATTGAAACATCTTAGTCTAAAGGATTAAGAGTTGTGGTTTGGCTTTTCTCAGTTTCTTCATCAGGATCCTCTGTGAAATCAACTACACCTTAACCCTCAAGATTCAAGTTAGGTGCACAGATTGGGTCTTGAGTGGTCGTGCCATTCCTTAGAGTCACAACATTAATACATGCATGGGAAAATTATTTTACTCTTTGAGAATTTGATCCCTACTGTGAAGTCTGATTTAGATTGATTCCTTGGTAAGATTGATTTGGAATTTGATTAGAAGTCTAATTAAATCCAGGTGGAATCATGGGAGCTTGATGGATTTGATAAGCTTGATTATGTTGCTCCCGATATTGGTTGGACCCCATAGGTGTTTTTCCTTTATCAGTCATTTTCCAAAGGCTTGGAATTGGTTGGGCGGGTAAAGCTCTAGTAGGCCTAGGATCATTTTTAATTCCTATTTGGTTCTTCAAGTCATTAATGAACTATGTCATTTGTTGCATCATTTACAACATCGAGGATTGCATGTCCATTAATTGCTTGTTTTGGGTTTGTAAAGCCACTTCAATTTGGCTCAGCTGATTAGAGGGCAAGGATTAGTAGGTTGGACCCTAATTATAGATTTGGAAATTTGCATTTGGTTGATAGGATCTAGGTTGTGCAATAGGCTAGGTCACTTGCTTCTAACCTTTCCAAGAGAAATTTGGGTGATTTTTCTAACCCAAATTATAAGGTTCCCTTGGATTGCCATCACGTCCTCATATCTTGAGGATGGAGTGATTAGTGTGGAATCATGATATTAGGGATCAAAGGTCCATGGTTAGAACCCCTCAGTTGGGTTCTAGGTCAGATGTTGAGCTAGTTTTACATTATTCACAAACTCCCTCACTAAAGATGTCTGGATAGAAATGGTTGGGTGAGTAATTCCTTTGTGGTTCATTAATTTTACCAATTGCTTCGACACCAAATCAACTTTGTCCAATTTTCAGCAAATTGGCTCCATATCAACTTGTCCTGAATTATCCTGAATTTCATTAATTGATGCTCTAGGTTGATTGGACCTACCATAACTATCCATGGAGGCATTATTAAGAGAATTTTTGTTCATATTTTCAAGTAGCTCAAATGCATTGTTCTCATCCTTACTCAAAAAGTTACCTCCACAAGATGAATCCACCAATTTTGTTGATGGTTCATTTAGCTCTTGATAGAGAATTTGAACTAATTGCCATCTTGGTACTTCATGGTGTGTGCACTTTCTAACTAGGTCCATGAACCTCTCCCAAGCTTCATGTAATTGTTCTCAGCATTGTTGAGAAATGGTAGTAATGGCCTTCCTAAGTGCATTAGTTTTACTGTTGTATCAAAAATTGTCGTAGTTTAGGATAGTATCGCATTGTAGTATAGTGACAAAAATCAAATCTACATTTAAATTTGTAATTGCTTGAAAAACCGTGAGTTTTGAGGTCGGCCGCAGGGAGCAAGTATAGAAATTTAATCCACTAATCAAATAATAAATCAATAAGCACAATATTCAGTTACAAATATGAGAATAATCAAACAATGCTCAAAATTGTATCTCAAAGTAAAAATAAAAGAGAATAAAAGTGGTGGTTGAAACCACCAATTATCCCCAAGAGTAAGTGATGAGGCATGTTTCGCGAAGTAAAATTAGGATTCGGAGGACCCATCGTCGTAGCTCGCAAAACACGTCTATTAGATATAATTTATAATCGAAACTCGAAAAGTGAGTCCCAAGTCGAACACGGGGAGGCGAACATTTGGTTTTGAAAGATATGCGTTTCTCTTTTATTTACTTTTGTCGTTTTTATCTTTTTAAATTTCTATTGGTATTTTTTATCAAGAGATTAGGTCGATGAAGTTTTATCTAGCTAATCTACTTGCGAGAATATAAGAAAGAGAGAGAAACAATCATGGATTTATAATAAAATGTTTTTTTACAACTAAGAAAGTAGGAAAGATTACACTACGAAAGCAATAAAGATGGAAAGAGGTGAGAGAATCCCCCTCGACAGTTGCTCGGAGGATGACTTGCTCTGACATCGCCTGGAGGAAGGTGGTGAGGAGCAGGACGAATGAGGATGGTGCTGGAGGATAGAGGGCAGGGTAGGACGGTGTCGCAGCGAGGATCTTTTTCCTGAAAGGAGGTAAGAAGATGGCCACGGGATGCTCCACAAAGGGGGATGAGAGGCGAGAACAAATTTTGTTTTCTACTCTAGAGGAGCATCTCGGGCTTGAGACAAGTTCTCTCTAGAGCCTTGCAGGTGGTGAGAGGAAGAAAGGAAGAGATGGTTTGGAATGGAGGGGGATAGGTCCTTTTATAGTGGAGGAGAGACAAAATCATCCATGGGAAATTAGTGATGACTGTAATCGTCGCTGAAGATTCACCCAACTGTCATTCAAGATCTACGCCCTTCAATTCTTTTGCTGGTGTGCACATAGCATAGACCATTAGTGACAGCTACAAGCGTCACTAAAGGCCCGCGCAACTGTCGCCGTAGCCTTTAACTCATGCTTGCTTGGAGCCGTGCTCGCGCACCCACCTTCTCGTCGTCAGATGCTCGATCAACGATTGCGATCGTGCGAGAATCGAGCATCCAGATGGTGTTGGATGGTGCGTGAGAACGCATGTTGAGTTGGGCGTTGGATTGCACAAGCATATCCATGATCATCCATGCGTCCACATGGGGACTCTTACGTTGTTTGATGAAGATCGTATGGCCCAATTTGGTGCTTGCCCTGGCGCTGTTGATTGCTTGCACTCATCGGGATTCAAACACATGCTTGCGACTTGAGAGCGCCCCTCACAACCAATGCCCTGCGGGTACTTTTGTGTCTCAAAGATGAATTGAGTGCTGCAGGTGTGGAATCATCCTAGCCATTGGATCTTGATCCTATGGGTAGGATTCAAAGGCACAAAAGATGAAGGGCATGGCCGGTTGCTGCTGGCCGGTGTTGGGTAGCCTAGATGGTGCCACGTGGAGCCATCTGTGCTGTCCATCTTCTTTCTATTGCAGAGGGTGCCGCGGTGCTTGGATTGAGGTGATTTCCACATTACCGGACTGCAATTGTCTCTCTAGATCCATCCGTACGGTCAGATTTTCCATCTGAAACTCGTATAGATGTTGCATTACCCTCCTAGCCATTGATCTTCCTCAGACTTCATATGATGCTACAGGATTTCGATCTAGACGATTTCGGAGTTGTTAGACTCCAATCGTAGTCTTGATCAAATTCATACAGTCGGATTGTCCATCTGACGCCCTTAAATAAATCTCCTTCTCTCCTGACCATAAAAAGGACCTAATTAACCTAAAATATATACAACTACTCTTATTGCAGAATGAT
This sequence comes from Thalassia testudinum, assembly GCA_037157565.1. NCBI lineage: Eukaryota > Viridiplantae > Streptophyta > Magnoliopsida > Alismatales > Hydrocharitaceae > Thalassia > Thalassia testudinum. The sequence goes on from JAZHRO010000055.1 coordinate 128,106,458, forward strand.
GCATGCTATGCAATATTTATAACATGAAATGCAAATATAAGCCCAGGAACAAGCATGAATAGGAATTTTAACCTAAATGAATGTGTCTACATCATACCCCCATGTCTATCTTTTGCTAGTCCCTAACAAAATTAAACTACTGCTATGTATAAAAACAGAATTAGGACTCGATCACTTTGGCCTATGTTGTTTATTAACAATATAAAATTTCAACTACAGTCCTAAACTACGAAGACTCAACAGTACCCGGGTGTCTACCAGAATGCAGACCACCCAAGTCGTCGACTTATTTGAAAAGGGAAGATACATTTTTTAACTTTTTCTTATTTTCTAATTTGTTTGGACTTTTGGAGCTTGAGAGTTTCATGATAACATTTTACAGCTACTCGACCCGCCCAAGACTCGAAAAGGACTCTAAGTGCCAAGCATCCAATGAAAAGAGTGAAAGACTCACTAGGTGGCTGTTAAAATGGACTTCGGGTTTCCACGACCCTAGGTGACATATGATGGGAATGCCATCATAAGGCATAAACTAGCTCATTTTGATCTAATTAAGTTAGTAAATGCTCCTACATAACTACCAGAGAGCCATATTTCACTGCAAATTGATTCTGATGGAAAGACAAGAAGATAAGGTTAAAACTATAATTTTACCATCATATCTTTAATATAGTACAATGACGGGTTTTCTCAAGGGTTAATTAAGGGTCAAATGGTCCTAAAAGGCTAACAAATGGGTTAGGACTGACAAAAAAGAGATTTCATGTGTTTTGATAATTAAATGATTTTTGAAACACTAAAAACATACCCGCTTAATTAACTGAGGTTCTAGTCAAGATAAAAATCACCTCAACGCTTTAAAATTCATAGAAAAATATTCTCTAGGGTTTGGTACCTTCAAATTGACCATCAGAACCCGTCATGACTGAAAATAGAGTGTCAGACCGACATTTACCCTAATTTGGGTTTTCACATAAATTACCTAGTCAAATGTGGTCAAAACCAAAATAAAACTTCACCATTGGATTCCTTTGGTCAAATTAGCTTTATACAAAAATTTGGACCCAATCTGAGATTGTCTTTACCTAGTTTACAACTTGGTCCTATCTGATCACACATATGACCTTAACTTTCAAAATCCTTACAGAAAGGCCCCTAACTTTGTCATCATTTTCACAAATAGGTCTCTGCCGCCATTAATCCTATTCCTACAAGCTCCAACGACCTAAAATTGGCAAGACCTCCTTGATTCCTTGACGAATCCCTTTCATATATGAAAGGGAAGTTCGCCGAGGAATTTCCTTTTGAGTCAGTTCCCATGCCCCAAAACCTTACCAATCTCTCATGTGAATGCATGAGAGATTAGGGTATCAAAAAAACTCCCAACTTCGGTGAAGCTTTCCAGGCTTGGGAAGCTTACTTCCTAAGCACAAAACTCCCTCAAAAGGTCTATAAAAAGACCTCCAGATCAAACCATTCTCCCTAAGCTCTATTTCGATCGATTCTACCCTAAATTCCTCTCTCCTAATCTGGCCGAAAGGCTCCTTGAGCTCTAGCGATCCCCTTTGACCTCCCTCATCATCCATCTGCAATACCAGCAGCAGATTCATCTTACTCTTCTTCCTCTGCGTCACGCCATACCAACGGGCGTCTCTCCCTCCATCTTCCTCGCCGTTTCCTTCTCATCGGAGTCACCTTCATCTCCGGCATCAGCCATACCGCAACTGACGTCGCTTTTGCCCCTCTTTGTTCGCCAATCATCTAGATAAGTTCCCTAGCTCCTCTACTCCCTTTACACACCAACCCCACTTCATTTCAACAGCTGTATCACACTGACCACCTTCACCTTCCTCTACTCCGACCAGACCTCTGGTGAGACTCCCCGCCCATCCACTATTATAAACGCCTCGCCAACCACCTCACGACCTTTGCCACACCACCCTCTTCAAAACCCCCATCCTACATCACTCTATTATGCCTCCAAACCATCTGCTAAATAACCCACCTCCAGACCTTCCCTTCTGCCTTCACTAGCCACCTACGATCACCTTTGCAACTTTCCACCACCACCCACACCCTCGCTACATCCCTCCGAAACTCCTGAACCTATTTAACTTGGCCGCAAGGCTGTATTCTTGCTTTTAGGTCTTCACTGCCTCGGTCACCATTAGTAAAGCTTCGAGCGAAGCTTAAAAGCTAGCTCCAGCACTTGCAGACTCCAAACGAAACCCCAGGTGCAGCGGAACCTACCCAGGAGCACAACCAAGGAGCCAATTTGGCTCTTTGACTAAGCCTTTGACCGCAATCACGTGAAGAAGCAGCAGTGCAGCATACGCTGAAGAAGGAAGGTGGGATTAGTCCCACCTTGGAAGCTGAAGAGTGCCCATACCTGCATAAATTGAATTTGTCGCATTAGCTGTTCGCCTTAGCACGCATAGGGGGTGAAGTCCCCGTACGCGCCGCTCACGTGCCTCACCCGAGACACCTCATACGCGGGTCTGGCCGACCCGGTAACCCACCTAACCTAAGCATTCCTCGGCTGCGACCCACGCTCGCAGCCCTAGACCTGGGTGCGCTCTAGGTTCAAAAATCGGATAACCCGGTACTGTTGGAGGCTCTGGGAGAGCGTGACCCAAGGAGAGAAAGAGAGGATAGTGCACAGGGGGGTTTTGCTCTCTGGGAAGTTGGCTAACACTTAACCAAAATCTGAAGACCCTTTCCCCCCTGTGTAAAAGAAGAAGAAGGGCAATGAAAGAAGAAGAGAAGTGGAGCCGCAGCAAAAGAAGAGCAGAGAAAGAGGGAGAAGAAAAGAAGAAATAAGAGAAAAAGCACTGTTCATCAAACATTTAAGGCATCTGATTGAATATTCAGATGGCTGATTTGAGATCATTTCATATATAACTATTGAGTTCTATTTGCCATTATTGCAGGGAGCAATTGGTGATTCAAATCACCATTTTACTCCATTCGGTTTGCAATTTGATACTTGATCTTATTGCGACATTGTTCTAAATCAATTACTAATTTCAATTTCGTATCTCCATGTTTTAAATTGTAATTTTGAGAATTGAATTACTACTTGCTCCCAGCGAACAACCTCTGGCTTTTCTGAGTATAAATTTTATTTATTTTTCGTGAGATTTCAACTATGCTACAATGCAATGACTTAAAACCCGATTTCGAGCGAGCAACAACCTTGCCGAAAGGTTTATCTTTTCGAACAGTAATTTTCTCCCTACTTCTTTTATTTATGGGGTCAACACAAGGGTGAACCCAATGTATATCTCCCCGATTTATTCTACTTCCCTGCTTCTTCCCTAAGTGTTTTGGAAATTATTGTGCATTTTTGTGAGCTGGGCTCTAGATAACTGGCCAATGAGCTATTACCCATGGCAACTTGCCAGCCATACTCATCCAGTGAAGTGTGGTTTTATTTGTTTATTTTTTTATTTTCTCCTTTTTCTATTTTGTTTCTTTTTTTTTAAGTAGGTAACTTCCCTAATCTAAGATTTACCTAAAGACAGTCAGAAGAAAATGGTCTTGTGGCTGGGATCTAGACAACTGGCTAATGGGCTATTACCCACGACAACTTGCCAGCCATACCAACCTAGATAGTTCATTAGCTACCCAATTTTTGAAGAAACCACCGAAAAGTGAGTCAGTGCAAATAGTGTGTAGATGCTTAGGCTTAACGTCCCCTCAAATCACAGTGCGAGTTGATAAGTCATATACTTATCATCCCAATTTATTCACTAGATTAAAGATGAAATTTAATTGGTGAGGACTCGAGACTAAGTCCACATTCGAGTGACACCCAGGCTAATTAAGCCTAAAGGCCTGAAGAGTCTGAGTATTTAGGTCATATCATATCATTTCCTAAAGTTAATAACTTCCAAATGCCTAAGTTCTCTTATTCCTAATTTCTTTCTTTTTTATCTTTTTAAATTTTCAATTTTTTTGAAAGAAGCTAAAAGAAATTCTACGGAGTTAACAAAATGATTTCAGGAATTAATTATCCACCCACCCATGCTTAAATGATGCAATGTCCTCGTTGCAAAAATAAAGACATGAAAAGGTGGAGTAAACATAATATCACATGAATAACGTGAAAATCCAGTCAGCTCTTCAGAGAACGTGGAATATAAACACATGCTAAATTTAATGCCTTCAGCTAGGCATAACATACATACAAGGAAGAAATTGAGAATTCACAAGTGTGGGTCAAAACCAAAATCAAAAGATTAATCCTCAGACCCGCTAGGAAAAGATGTCCATAAACGTGGACCAAATTATGTTGGAGACCCATGCCGTAGGGTCGAGTGGTTCTCAGGTTCTGGATGAAAATCACCCAGAATCGAAGGTTGTTAAGCCTGTAGGGTCGAGCCTACAGTTTTGTGGTGTGCAATCCAAGACCAAAGTGTTGGATAACAGGTTGTCTAATTCATTAAAATCGGGTGTCCACTTATAGTTCAGCTCAGGAAGAAAGTCAATTATTCTAAGCTTGGGTCACACATGAAAGATATCATAAGTGTCCTGATAGAAGGTAAGTGGTTTCAGGTCAATAGGAACCCTTATATCCAAAATCATATTTCCCTCAGAAGTAGCTTCCCAGATTTTTATTTCTAGCTTCCTATCCTCCAAGATCAAGGTTTCTTGGACCTCTAGATCATTGTACACCCCATCCAAAATACCCAAGTCCAACAATTGTGGCTCAATTAGGATTGACTTGGGTTTGGTGATCTCAAAAATATCATAATTCAGCTCTTCAGGGTGTGGTTGAGTAGTGGCGCTACTGATTGAATCATTAGGATTCTAATCGTCCACATTAGGCCCAACATGATCATAATCTTCAATAATCGGGCTATCAAAAGGTTCGTCATGCTCCTCAAGCCTGTTCGTCTCACTAAAATCCTTTTCCTTAAGCTCAAGTGAGACATCACCTAAAGATTCTTCACCCTTAGAGTCAAAGAATTCTTCATCCTCATTTATATATGTCTCAAAATCATATGTCATTTCATGGTCCATGGAGACATATTTTTTGTCATTCCCTGGCTCGGAGATCTCGGGTTAAGCAATCGGTTCATCCACAATGGGTTTCTCTAGACCAACCTGGTCATCCCCGGTCTCAGAAAATGTATCCCCCCCGATAGGCGCCTGAGCGGGTTCTGACATTGGCTCTCTTGAAAGGGGGTTCATCTTGAGAATCATCCCAAGATTTGACTAGGGAAACCACAAATTTCATCCTAAACCTTGATAATTTCCCAAGAAGAAACTCATCTAGGTCCTTATCCCTAACATTTTGGAGCAAATCTAATAGAGAACTATTAAGTTCATCAATCATTTTGATCATAGGCTCCAATGCTTCAATGCATGGTGTTGGCTGAGCGTCTAAAGATTGTATAGTGTTCCTCAAATTAGCCGACACCCTATCCTGAATCTAGCTCACCTGAACTGACTAGTTCGGTTCAGGGTTGGGTGGGTTCGGGTTAAATCTAGGGGAGTCAAGATATTGAGGTTCTCGGGTCCCTCCCTTATAGTAGGTCATCTCGGGTTATTCAAAAAATGGAGGTGACCTATATTCAGTGGAATACTTGGGAGGGTAGATGTTATAATCATCATATCTTTCCTGATTGTAGATCGGGTTGGTTTGATCATCAAAGGATTGAGATCTATAATCATTATAGCTCTAGGAAGGATAGTAATCATAGTCTTGTTGTCTAGGGTTAGGCCATGGACACTGAGGTCCCGATTCGTATCCCCAATCATAGTTATCCCGACTAGTGGATGGGTAATTATAAGTCGAGTTGGGAAAGTAATCATCTTGGTTATAAGTGGTGGTTGGAGGATAGGATAGGAAATGAGTGTAGGATGTGGAAGGATACATGGCAGAGTAAGAGGGAAAAATCAGAAGAAAGGAGCCCTACAATACAAGTGATTAGCCCATATTTGTGGGCTATTTAAATATTTAAGTGCCTAGACATTAAGTTAATTCTAACATTTATTTAGCATAAATTAGGATGTAAATATATTAATTCATATTTCTAATTTAATTACACAATTCATGCATTGCATTCATATTTAAATGCATTTAGAATTAACTAAGAATTGCATTCATTTAATTAGTTAACCAATTAGGTGCATTGCATGCATTAATTTAAGTTAACATAAAAGTTGAGGGTTTGTATATAAATAACTATAATATTTTATCATTATTTTTATTCTTCTTCTTTCAGCAACGGCTGCAACACCACCAGCTACCGCACTAAAACCTACATTCAACGACGAGCGGAGAATGCGGATCTGCTCCTGCCTCTCCATTCAAATCCATGCAGGTGGCTACAAAAAGAGGAGGAGGCAGCCGAGCTCTAGGGCCACCATCCCAACGACCCACCACTGTGTAGAGAGTTAATCTCTCATCCGTTCCACCACCACCGGCCTCAACTGCGGTGACGAGCCTCCACCACTATGGGCGTGTGGTGTGACAGGCCACACCGCCATCTGGAGCTCATCTACATTACTATGAGCACCTCAGCGTGCACCACCCTCGCCATCATCACCAACAACCACCACTGCAACTTCACGTCCCCATCAGTTAAGACGTCCGGGAAATTTCCCAGACATCTGAAGCTTCGTCCCTGATGAGAACCTCATCATGAGCCATAACTAGCTCATTTTGACCCAATACAAAGGATAAAAGCTCCTACATATCTCAAGGAAAGGCTTAACTCAGAGAATTCTGAGTTTGAGAAGAAAACCAGTCATAAGGGGTAAAAGTGCAATTTTACCAGTATAATCTGCATACAGGGTAATTCAGGGCCCAAACACAGGTCAAAACAGCTTAATAAGAATAAAAGTGGGATGAGATGATCTAGCAAGGGCTACAGCACTTCCAAGGAACCAAATGATAATCTGTAACCCTAAAACAACCCACTTCAATTCACAAGGTTCGAGGCAAAGTAAAAATAGAATAAACCCTCTAAAATTCATAGAAAAATAATCTCTAGGGTTTAGAACCTTCAATTTGGCCTTTAGAACCCATTTTGACCTACATTGAGAACCATGCCCAATTAATAACTTAATTTGGGTCTTTACGCAAATTGACCGGTCAAACAAGGTTTAATATGAAAATGAAATTTACCATCAGATTCCTTAGGTCCTAATTAGTCATGTATAAAAACTTGAGCCTAAGAAGAAACCTCCTTGACCGAATTTACACTTTGGTCCTCATATATTTACTCTTTGGCCCTCAACTTTTGAACCCTCGCATTTAGGCCCCTAACTCTCCTTCGTTCTTTGCAAACAGGTCCCTCCTGCAAAACCCTGCCAGCACCATGCTCCGGCGACCTTGCGCGGAGCATGGCGCCGCGCAGGGTGAGGTGGAGGACCTGGCAAGTGTACCGGGGGTGCCCTGCGTCGTCAGCCGTCGCAGGAGCACCCCCATGGTCACTGTAGCCCCCCATACCGGCCGTGCGAACGCACGGACGGTATGGGTTCGAATTCCGACCATGCTCCGGCGAGGGAGACACGTCGTCTCCCTCCGCCTTCCTCCCTGCTTCAACCCTATAAATACCCCCCGCCGCTCCACCGACCAAGGCAGCCTGGATCTGACGGAGAAAACCCCCAATTTTCCTCTCTTCTTCCTTCGGCAGACGCTCACCAGCTCCGGCGACTTCCTCCCCCTCCACCTCGTCGCTCTGCCGCACTACCAGCAGCAGAGACCTCCTCCCCTGCTCTTCCCGCGCCACGCCGCACCCAGCTGGCGCCTCTCCAGCCTTCTGCTCGCCGCCGCCCCTCTCCCTGAGCATCGTCTTCTCCGGCGACAGTCGATACGACTGTCGCCCTGTTCCTCCCCCTTCGTCCCTGCAGTTAAGTTAGACTTACTCCCCTTCTCCTCCTCTTTCTTTCCCCGCTTTCGATTTAGTCAATTAAGCCCTCTACCGACCCTGTTCACCCTCGTCCTCTCCGCCTCCGACCACCCTCCGGCGAGCCGCTCCCATCACCTCAGCGACCCATACGGCTCGCCGACCACCGCAGAACCTCCGCCTCCTCACCCTGATCCTCTTCCGCCCCTCCACTTCCCACCAAACACCCTCTGCAGACCCACCGAACACACCCACTCCCTCGCTCACAGTCTGACCTAGGACGACCTAACAGCTCCATCTCGCCCCCTGCAGACCCCCTGACCACCTTCGCCGTGCCACGGCGAAGGTCCCCCGCCTGTCTGATTTGGCCGAGAGGCCGTGCCATTGGTTTCAGGTTCCAGGCCTTGACCGCCATTGGCGAGGAAGCTCGAAGCCTGCTCGAGGTTGCTCCAAGCCGAGATATCCCAGATTGAATAGCCACGGCCAGCGCGGAAGAGTCTCACGCACACACCCTGGCCCTCGATTGGAGCTGTACGCCTCAACAGCCGATGCAATTGGGAGCACCATCCCTGCTGCAGGCGTGAGAGAAACGGGTGCGCGGATAGTCCCACCTCGGAACCTTCTGAAGCCACGCACCCACATAAATTGAAAAACTGCCACCATCTGTTTGCCTCAGTTACCACGGGGTGAGGTCCCTCTCACCCGACCCGACCCGACTCGGCCTCGTCCGTGACCACGCTCCGCGGACCTGGCCCGACCCGATTAGACTGACCTGCACTCCTCGCCCACCACGCACGCCGGTGGGCCTGGACCCGGGCCTGACCCGAACCCGATTACCCGATAGCGCTCTGGGAGAGCTTCCGAAGAGTGATTTCAGAGAGAGAGATACGCGGGGGAGGGGGGTAGCATAGGTTTTTGCCTCTTGACGAATGAGCTCTGAAGTGTGCAGGCCAAAGAAGAAGAAGCAGACCCGCTGAAGAAGAAGGAGCTGCTGCACTGTAGCGAAGGCATTGTTAAGTCGTCTCAGCACCGGGGCAGACGACGGAAGGTCAGCAGCCAAAGAAGAAGAAGACCCGCTGAAGAAGAAGGAAGAGCAACGGCCATCGCCAAAGAAGAAAAAGAGAGGTCAAGGCAGGTGAAGACAAAGAAGAAGAAGGAATGAAGAGAAGCAAGAAGCAAGAAAAGAAGAAGACGATCTGACGAAAAAAAAAAGAAAGAAAGGAAACAGGGAAAATCTGAAGAAAGCAGAAGAAAAAGAAGAAGAAGAAGAAGAAGAAGAAGAAGAACAGGAAGAACCAAAGACAAAGAGGAAGAAAGAAGAAAAGAAGCAGAAGCCAATTTTTCATCTCTCTCTCTCTCTTTATTTTTGTAATAGAACTTGTATATCTCTAGAATACAACTTGCTCCCTGAGTTCGACCTCGGGAACTCTTTTATTTTTCCGAGTAAAAAAATTTTATATGAAACGTTGGTAACAACCGGCTTTACTACAACGAATTAACAACGGAAACCGACGCTTCATCATTTTGGCGCCGTTGCCGGGGACCAACGGCTATTCTAGAGGTAAACATTCCTGTATTCTTTTATTATTTCTGATAATCTCCTCTCTTTTGTGCAGCTACAGGAACTCAAGAAGACAAGCAACCACACCAAAGACAGGTAAATTTTTCCTCTCACTATTAACCCCTACACTCTAAAGAGGAAGAAAAGAAAAGAACAAGCAATATAGGGCTAACCTGTCTTCCATATTTAGTAACCATAAAAGTTGCATGTTTTCAACTCATTATTTCTGCACACTATTAAGGGTATTTAAGGGCTAACACATTCTTGCTTGAGCCCTAATTACCCAACAAAGAATTAACTGGACCAAGTAGAGCCAACCTAGGATCCAACACTAGGGATTTAGAGACACACTCCTTAAGCAAGAATTGAGAAAACCAAATGAAGTGTGCCCAAGCCCTTGTCTGAAAATACCTATTCAAAGAAAATCTAAAACAATTGGCTCTCTAAACACTTGAACCCTAAAAGACAGGACCTAAAAGCTCTCAAAGAAAACAAGAGGTAAAGTTGACTCCTTGGGTCAACCAACCTTAAATTAGGTCACTCCTTGCACTTAAAAGACTAAAGTTCAAGTGAAAACCTTAAGCACCCTGATCTTAAAATTGGTAGACTTAAGAGGTCAAGATCCCCATTCTGGTCTACCTGGAACCGCAGTGACAAGAGAGGTCGGGTGGGGGAAACCCTGTAACCCGTGGGGACGCTCTACCGTGTAGGGGTCTTCGCGGGACTCTCCCTCTCTGGCTGCCCAGGTAATTCTCAGGTGGACGATCTTTCTGATCAAGGGGTCCATCTGCCCCGAACCTCTATAGTCACCCAACAATTTTTGGGTGTCTTGATTGGGTCCAGCACCTGCTTATCTCATCCAGCCCTTCAGTATTTTTCAGGAGGTCCTTGAAACCTCCTATAGAAATTCACTCTTCCCGAGGCTAAGCCTCGGTTCCTTTGTTTTTGCAGAAATCATTCACATAGCCCCTCTTTCCTCTGATTCTGAACAAAATCCCCTTCTTCCATCTTAATTCAAACTTTGATTCCACCACCAGATCCAATTATGCAGCCTAATCACCTAGCAAGACTACCATTCAAGAAACCTGAATATCGGAGATCTATGAAAGATAAAATGATCAAGGATGCCATAAGATTCTATGAAAAAGAAGAAAAAACCTCAATAGGAGATATTCAGGTTGATGTCCCAACAACCACATCCTTCATCATAAACTGTGCCCAAATTCTATTAACTGGAATTTCAAAAGGATCAACCCGAGATATGCTCATGACAGGATACATTGAGATGGAAAAATTACACCAATCTGAATACCTTCAATGCTTGACAAATCCTGTACTTTGGGAACAACACCAAGATGCCCTTATAAAACGGGTAGAAATGATGAAATCAGTAGAACAAATTATCAACCAGAAATACCCGTATAAACCAGAAACAGAGGATGAACCATCTTGGAACAGTATTAAGGAACAATTCAGTTTCCCAGATCTCGGGATTGAGGCACAAAGTGGTTGTAAAATCCCAACCCAGATAGAAGACAATGTTGAAATAGGTTGGGAAGTTGCAGGAGAACACAATGCTGAGCCAACCCTAGGCCATAAATCACCAAGCTTAGAACTCCAAGACTCCTGCAATAACAAGATTAGAATTGAACCTCTGGAGGGTATAAATTCCACCCCTTGTTTTGATAAGGTGACCCTCGAAGGTTATTCGGACTTAGGTTCTAATAATTCTACCCACATCCTAAGCCTAGAACCTAGATCTGAAACTTATTGGGAAGATTATGAGGCCCTTTATGAGGAAGATCAAATTTTTACAGGATATGATTCCGGGCCTCTATTTAATGAGTATCCCTCTCCAACATCCTCAGGAAATCTGATCGATTTCTCAGAAAACATGCCAATTTATGATACAGAAACTGAGGAGTTGGATGAGCAAGGTTTTAATAGGGTCTATCCTACCAGCTTAGAGCTTGAACAGAACATCTTTTTGAGCCCAGAAGTGATATATAGGCTAGAACCCAATCAGGCTGCTGATTCCACATCTGATGATTTCTGCTGTGGTGGAATTCATGATCATTTTCGCCAACTCTCCGACAATTTCAGATCTGACTATAATTGCGGAGAGATTCCCCGTCCTGAACGTGCCAGGCCTATCTACGACCTCAGTTCACATGATTCTGACTCTGACTCTGACTCTGAGGTCCTGATTCCCGAGATCACCGATAACACAGAATCATTCCTTTTCGATCCTCAGGAACCAAAAACAGAAAATGCCAAGAGTGATTGCAACCCAGAATCCAAATTTTTTCTCGAATCCGATTTCTTTCATCCTACAAACACTCTTCCGGCATTTGATAGTTACCCAGAGGACTCTCTACAGAAAATCACCTATCATCTGTTTCTAGAAGAGCCCTCGTACACAATGGCCACCTCATCCGCACACACAGAACGGATCAAAACCTCTTCCAAACCCCGACCCGCAACCGGACTCAATTTCTATGCTGATTCACCTCTCACCGAGCCGATTGCATTTCCACATCGGGTTTCGAACATTGATCAGACTACATACCATGCTCTATCATTCTCTGATCACCCCTGTAGGGTTCCTGCATCAACCACTGATTATCCTACGGGTCCCTACTCTGACCAGGCTGATTCGGCACAGCCAAACCCTGCGTTTACACTTCCACATCCATCTGAGCTTTATAATTTCTGGTGGGCTCCACACCTTTTTATCCACATCTATCAACCCACCAGATTGATTGGGTTTGGGCTGCATCATCAGCCTGTTGATCTGAACAAGCACCTGGTTGGACCAACCAGGCTCTTAATCAAGGTGCTTGTCTTACAAAACTCTGCTGAGTTGACCATCCCCTCTCCATCGCATTTCCCGCTTGGCTGAAGGCATCAAATTTAGCGCTCAACGGGAGGCAGCCCGTCATTCTCTTTGAAAACCTGAAACTTGTTCTGACAGCTTTTTGCACTTGAAGTTCACACTTTAGGACAGCCGACTCCACCTCAGGTGCTTGCATCTGAGATTAGAAATCGTCCGCAACAGTCACCCCGACCCATTCACTCATCAAAACAGCTATCCTAATGTATGAACTTAGTCGAATAGAAACCCCTAGGTTACAATGAGGACATTGCAAATCTTAGGCATGGGGGGGTATGAAAGTGCAAAAACTCGTAAGAAAAGGTTTCAAACAAAAAAATTCACATATGCCAAAAATACCATAAAAATTAAAAAATTTTCGAAAAAGAATAAGAGGAAAAGAGGAGAAGGAAAATTTTGTGAAGGAGAGAAGAAACAAAATGAAAAAGGAGCACAAAATTATAAGAAAAGTTGATAGTCATTAGTAAGGAACTAAGGAATTAACCTAAGTTCTAGACCTCATTCAAGAAAATAACTGAAAAGTGCACAATAAGATTAGTAAGAATGCAAACCTTAGGCATTCTTGAATAGACTCTTAGTACTCATTAAGATCTGGACACTCCTCAAGAGGTTGAGGAAAATGAAAAGCTGAAGTATTAGGTCTAAGGCTTAGGGAGTATTCGGCCTCGTTAACTAATTTTTGGTTTACGGGACTCAGTAACTTAAGCACCCTAATCTCACACACAGCCTGGTTCAGTAAGCGTAAAAATCAGAATCACGCAGAAGCGTCGCAAAAATCTGAAAAGAACACCTAGAATAGGAATGGCCGATCAACACAAGTTGATTTGGACGAGTTCCCAGCGCAGAGAGGCGGAAAATCCCCTCGAAGATGCGTAACAAAATATCATCTCCTCGGTGCTTGTCTCTTAGGATATTTACATATCCTACGGGGGGCATGTAAGCACTCTGCTGGTTCAGATTCCATGGATGGCATTATCTCGAAGTGTCAATTGCCAGGGTCTGGATTCGGCCACGGAATACCATGGATGGGATTATCTCGAAATCTCAATAGCCAGGGTTCCGGGGGTTGCCATGGGCGGTGCTATCTCGAAGCATCGATCGCCAGGAACCCTTGAGGATTGATGATGGGAGCAAGGAATCTGATACAGACCGTGTTGAAAAGCTAATCCTAGGCTAGAACTAAAAAGAAAAAGAGAGAGAAAACTCTCCAAACAGAAAAAACTTTCTATCTCTCTCTTGCAAAACGCACTGCGAACTGGGCCAGGGCTAAAATCATTTCAAGCACGGGTGCTTTAACCACGAAGTCCAATAAACCTTAGGTTAGTTCTTGCGGGCCTTAAAAACCTTTGCTAAAAGACTGAGGCTAAGGCTAGACAGATTTGGATCTTGATTGGTACTAGAGTATCTTTTAGGCCTATGGTCAGCATTCTAACCTAATCTATGCTCAAATAAAAAGGCACTTATCTAAAACCATTGAAAACTTCATGGTCTAGAACAAGGGTTGAAACCTTAAGTTTTTGCTAAGGGACTAGCAAAAGCTAGGCATGGGGGTATGATGAGAACCTCATCATGAGCCATAACTAGCTCATTTTGACCCAATACAAAGGATAAAAGCTCCTACATATCTCAAGGAAAGGCTTAACTCAGAGAATTCTGAGTTTGAGAAGAAAACCAGTCATAAGGGGTAAAAGTGCAATTTTACCAGTATAATCTGCATACAGGGTAATTCAGGGCCCAAACACAGGTCAAAACAGCTTAATAAGAATAAAAGTGGGATGAGATGATCTAGCAAGGGCTACAGCACTTCCAAGGAACCAAATGATAATCTGTAACCCTAAAACAACCCACTTCAATTCACAAGGTTCGAGGCAAAGTAAAAATAGAATAAACCCTCTAAAATTCATAGAAAAATAATCTCTAGGGTTTAGAACCTTCAATTTGGCCTTTAGAACCCATTTTGACCTACATTGAGAACCATGCCCAATTAATAACTTAATTTGGGTCTTTACGCAAATTGACCGGTCAAACAAGGTTTAATATGAAAATGAAATTTACCATCAGATTCCTTAGGTCCTAATTAGTCATGTATAAAAACTTGAGCCTAAGAAGAAACCTCCTTGACCGAATTTACACTTTGGTCCTCATATATTTACTCTTTGGCCCTCAACTTTTGAACCCTCGCATTTAGGCCCCTAACTCTCCTTCGTTCTTTGCAAACAGGTCCCTCCTGCAAAACCCTGCCAGCACCATGCTCCGGCGACCTTGCGCGGAGCATGGCGCCGCGCAGGGTGAGGTGGAGGACCTGGCAAGTGTACCGGGGGTGCCCTGCGTCGTCAGCCGTCGCAGGAGCACCCCCATGGTCACTGTAGCCCCCCATACCGGCCGTGCGAACGCACGGACGGTATGGGTTCGAATTCCGACCATGCTCCGGCGAGGGAGACACGTCGTCTCCCTCCGCCTTCCTCCCTGCTTCAACCCTATAAATACCCCCCGCCGCTCCACCGACCAAGGCAGCCTGGATCTGACGGAGAAAACCCCCAATTTTCCTCTCTTCTTCCTCCGGCAGACGCTCACCAGCTCCGGCGACTTCCTCCCCCTCCACCTCGTCGCTCTGCCGCACTACCAGCAGCAGAGACCTCCTCCCCTGCTCTTCCCGCGCCACGCCGCACCCAGCTGGCGCCTCTCCAGCCTTCTGCTCGCCGCCGCCCCTCTCCCTGAGCATCGTCTTCTCCGGCGACAGTCGATACGACTGTCGCCCTGTTCCTCCCCCTTCGTCCCTGCAGTTAAGTTAGACTTACTCCCCTTCTCCTCCTCTTTCTTTCCCCGCTTTCGATTTAGTCAATTAAGCCCTCTACCGACCCTGTTCACCCTCGTCCTCTCCGCCTCCGACCACCCTCCGGCGAGCCGCTCCCATCACCTCAGCGACCCACACGGCTCGCCGACCACCGCAGAACCTCCGCCTCCTCACCCTGATCCTCTTCCGCCCCTCCACTTCCCACCAAACACCCTCTGCAGACCCACCGAACACACCCACTCCCTCGCTCACAGTCTGACCTAGGACGACCTAACAGCTCCATCTCGCCCCCTGCAGACCCCCTGACCACCTTCGCCGTGCCACGGCGAAGGTCCCCCGCCTGTCTGATTTGGCCGAGAGGCCGTGCCATTGGTTTCAGGTTCCAGGCCTTGACCGCCATTGGCGAGGAAGCTCGAAGCCTGCTCGAGGTTGCTCCAAGCCGAGATATCCCAGATTGAATAGCCACGGCCAGCGCGGAAGAGTCTCACGCACACACCCTGGCCCTCGATTGGAGCTGTACGCCTCAACAGCCGATGCAATTGGGAGCACCATCCCTGCTGCAGGCGTGAGAGAAACGGGTGCGCGGATAGTCCCACCTCGGAACCTTCTGAAGCCACGCACCCACATAAATTGAAAAACTGCCACCATCTGTTTGCCTCAGTTACCACGGGGTGAGGTCCCTCTCACCCGACCCGACCCGACTCGGCCTCGTCCGTGACCACGCTCCGCGGACCTGGCCCGACCCGATTAGACTGACCTGCACTCCTCGCCCACCACGCACGCCGGTGGGCCTGGACCCGGGCCTGACCCGAACCCGATTACCCGATAGCGCTCTGGGAGAGCTTCCGAAGAGTGATTTCAGAGAGAGAGATACGCGGGGGAGGGGGGTAGCATAGGTTTTTGCCTCTTGACGAATGAGCTCTGAAGTGTGCAGGCCAAAGAAGAAGAAGCAGACCCGCTGAAGAAGAAGGAGCTGCTGCACTGTAGCGAAGGCATTGTTAAGTCGTCTCAGCACCGGGGCAGACGACGGAAGGTCAGCAGCCAAAGAAGAAGAAGACCCGCTGAAGAAGAAGGAAGAGCAACGGCCATCGCCAAAGAAGAAAAAGAGAGGTCAAGGCAGGTGAAGACAAAGAAGAAGAAGGAATGAAGAGAAGCAAGAAGCAAGAAAAGAAGAAGACGATCTGACGAAAAAAAAAAGAAAGAAAGGAAACAGGGAAAATCTGAAGAAAGCAGAAGAAAAAGAAGAAGAAGAAGAAGAAGAAGAAGAAGAACAGGAAGAACCAAAGACAAAGAGGAAGAAAGAAGAAAAGAAGCAGAAGCCAATTTTTCATCTCTCTCTCTCTCTTTATTTTTGTAATAGAACTTGTATATCTCTAGAATACAACTTGCTCCCTGAGTTCGACCTCGGGAACTCTTTTATTTTTCCGAGTAAAAAAATTTTATATGAAACGTTGGTAACAACCGGCTTTACTACAACGAATTAACAACGGAAACCGACGCTTCATCAGTCCCCACATACAACAGCAACCGACCTTGCCTTCACACCCGCGCCTTCCTTGCACCTTGGCATGCTGCACCTCCTGCGGCATCCATGGCGCATGCCCTTGCTGCGCCTCACCTCCTTCACACCCGCGCCCCTCCGGCTGCACAAGCCGCCAGCACCCTGCACCACCTCCACGTGCACCCTATAGCGCCTCCAGTCACGCACGCAGTCAGCGTGCCCGCCAGCGTGCAGCACGCCCACCAGCTCCCCTCAACGTGCCTCATCTCCTCCAGCAGCACCACTTTCCGCATGCCCACTCCCGCACCCGTGCATGCCCTTGTTGCACCTCACCGCCTTCAGCCCTAGTGCACTCGCCTCACAACCTGCAGCAGTGCCTCCAGCCTACCCGCCGCACGCCTTCTTTGCAGCGTGCGGCCAGTAGCATCCAGCAGTAGTAGCTGCATCCACTAGTAGCACCACCCTCTACACGCGTGTAGTCCAGTGCGTGCGCCTCCTCGCCAAGACCTCAACTACCCCCGTCCATGCTAGCACGGCCTACGGCACTTCAGCAGCCACCGAAACCCACCACCACCGTACCTTCCTCCGGCCACCTTGGAGCATCTCACACTTCACCGCGACCGCCATCACCGAGCCCTCGGTATAGAGATCCTCCTCCAAGCTTCACGCCTCTGGCCGTTCCTTCCTCCTCGCGCGGGAACAAGGGGAAGAAGTTCCCCTGTTTTGCTACAGTAAAAGCCCTATTAATATTTACATTCTATGCCATTGTCAACTTTTATTAATATTTTACTAAGCTGCCTTGCAAAAAATATCCTTTAGTTTTTCAAAATTTCCATTTCAACATGCTCTCTTGATGCTTTCTTAATCTGAAGGAAGGTTTGGCTCGATTCTCGTCAAAACTAACTGTGAACATACACTTTTAACCGGTGCGAGTTTAAATACGTTATTGCCTCCTTGTGGACATGACCTGCTCTTCTGCGAGTGGTTATTTTAATAATTGATTAGTCGATTTTTCCACCACATAGAACTACAAACAACTTTAAAAGTGAAGAATCGACTTGTCAAATGGCGCCGTTGCCGGGGAGGCAACATACGCAATAATTTCACCTGATTTTATTTTTTATTGTTTCTCAATTGCACAGTGATCTCACCATTTATTATTTTTTCTATGCGAGAAATTTATGCGAGGAATCAGCCATCGTGAGAGGTGACCCTTGACATCGCCAGAGGAGGAATTGGTTGAGCTACCTTGCAAAGGAGGGGAAGGACGAGGACGCGACGATCGTCTCTAGTCACTGATGTGATTAGAGTAGGATTAAGATTTTAGACATGATTTTTCATTGCACATTTGGTTTGAAACCCTTGTTCTGGGGTATATTTTGAGGGGTTTGTTCCTGGATTTTGTTTTAGGCCTGTGTTGGGTAACTTTTCGGAGTCTGTTCCCTTTTCTTTAGATTTAGTTTTTTTTAATTTATTTTGTAGATTGTTTACCTTTATTTGCTTGTGCATAAGTAGTTAGAAAAATAATAATAAAAAAAAAATCGAGCTGCCTGCCCCTGGGATGAACCATTTAGGTCTGTATGAGCAGCCTCTAGATTTACTTCTCTGAGTTGCGTGCATTCTTGCATCGTTGATTGCTGGAAGCAAGGTACTCATTCTCTTACTTTGCATCCTATTCTTGATCACGCATTGCATTTGGACTTAATTCAAAGACCACATAATTTTCTTGAAGCGATCTAATAAGTGGTCACATATATTCGTGAAAGGACTAATTAAAGGAGGGACATCTAAAAATCAAGGACTTGATTGTCAAACGTGGTGTGCGATTGAAAATTCAAAATCTTCTTGCAGTTTATGCACACTTATATCTTTTGCACCATGGCACTCATTTAGACACTCCTAAGTCTTGGAATGACTAGGACAAGAGCCCTCCTACCGTTGGATTCTGACGTGTTCGGAACTTGAGATCAAAGGTTTTGTAAATCCAAAGAGGGGGATACCCTGTCACGGATTTTTGGGGGTAGTTGAGAAGCACCGCGAAAGCACAGCTTCAAAGGAAGGCTTAGGCCTACTTGCATCCCTCGATCTTCCGTCTTTGGATTTGCTTTACCATTTGAGATTTAGGAAAGAATACCTAAGCTCCAACTAGGTCTTTTAGGCATTTCGAAGGTTGACAATAGGCGCGTAATTGATTGGGCAACTTGCTTTGTCACCTACAATTTGAACTAAAGTCAAAAGCCTAAATTTGTAAAGTCTAAACAAGTCCTTCTAAATTGTGTTTGTAGTGCATGCTTGGTAGGCGTTCTCTTAGGAGACAACTTGTGTTTGATCCTGAACCTGAAAGAATCTTAAGAAGAAACCTTCCAAGGGTAGAAATGGTCGGTCAAAGGAGCCTTAAGGAATATTTCATTCCAACCAATCAAGTTGGCCCTGCACTACGTAGACCTGGAGGGGACAATCCTTATGAGATCAGAAGCAGTACCATATCCTTGCTGGCCTCCTTTTATGGTACTGCTAGGGAAGGCCTTTACAGGCATATAGAGGAATTCACCGAGGTCTATTCCATGGTGAAGCTGCAGGGAGTTACTAATGACGCTCAAATACGGATCCTCTTTCCCTTCTCCCTTAAGGACAAAGCCAAGTATTGGTATCACACCCTTGATAATATTAACACTTGGGATGCCCTGAAGAAGGAGTTTTTGAAGAAGTACTTCCCCATGAGCAAAACCAATCACTTTAGGAGGGAAATTATGAGCTTTGTTCAAAAGAATGGGGAAGCATTCCATGATGCATGGGAGCGCTTTAACGATTTGCTGAGACTTTGCCCACATCACCAGGTGCCTAAATGCCAACTGGTAGAAAGGTTCTACACCGGACTGAATAATTCGCATAGGCAAACTGTTGATGGTGCCTGTGCAGGAACCTTTCTATCTAAGATTGAGGATGAAGCTTGGAACCTTTTTGATACTTTGAGTGAGAATTCTATTCACTTGAATTCTACCTACATGGATAGAAAGCCCACTCTCATGCAAAGAAAGTTGGAGGTAAATGAGGCAAGGGACACCTAGAATTTAGCCTACCAGATTCAATTATTGAATCAAAACATGGAAAGGCTTATGTCGAACCTGAGTTCATTCGTATCTAACACCTCCACATCCCAAGCTTCTGAATGCTTAATTTGCCAAGGCAATACACACGCCACTGTGGATTGCCACTTGGCCTCCCAATTCCCTGAGCTTGTACAAACGAATCTGAATGCCGCTTAAGGGTTCCGTCCTAGACCTCGTAATGACCCTTTCTGCAACACTTATAATGAGGGATGGAGGAACCACCCAAACTTTTCATGGAGACAAGGAAATGTCTCAAATTCAGGGAATTACAAACCACAATCCTTTCAAAACCATCAAATGAACCAACCTCAGATCTTTGCCCAACCTAAGACCTCTTAGATGGATGAATTGAAGGAGATGTTGAAAACTATGCAAGAAAGTCAAAGTGCCATCATCCAATCTCATGACAAGGCTATACATGAGATGAAATCACAAATAGGACACCTTGTTGAGGCCATTAGACAAAGGGAAACTAGGAAGCTCCCTAGTGCTGCTGAGGAAAATCCTAAAGGAAAAGGGATTGTCTTTAGGGAGCATGCTCAGGCGGTGACTATTCTGAGGAGTGGGAAAGAAATTTCCAAACCCGATGCTCCTATAGTCTCACCCCCTAAAAAGCCATCCACCCCGACTTTCACCCACACCGGAAAAGACTTGCCCAAATCTTCTTCGCTTGAAATCACCTCACCGGAAGAAGTTGCCCCCATTCCACCCCTTACTCGACATGACAACCCTTCCACACAGAGATCGAGAGTGCCTTTTCTAGAGTGCTTATCCACCTCTGGGCAGACTTCTGCTGGCTCATCTAGAGCCAAAGATAGGACGAATGAGATTATGGTAACTTTCAAGCAAGGGCAGATTAACCTGCCTTTGCTTGAAGCTATCAGGCAGATTCCGTCTTATGCCCACTTCTTAAAGAACCTGTGCATGAAAAAGCAGCAATCTAGAAAGCAAGTCCAATCAAAAGTTTTCCTGCCTGATTCTGTTAGCTTAATTGTTCAACAAGGCACACCCCCGAAACTTAAGGACCCAGGAGCCCAATACATCTTAGTAGTTATTGGTGACTTACAAATTGATAAGGCTCTACTTGATCGGGGTGCGGGGGTGAACATCCTTCCGAGCTACATGTATGAACAACTTGGGGGAGGCAATCTGAAGCCTAGCCCTGTAACCCCTCAAGTTGCTGATCGATCACTTAAGACACCACAGGGAATTTTGGAAGATGTCCTTATAAGAGTGGAGGATTTTTTCTTTCCTGTTGACTTCTTAGTTTTGGACACTGACCCTACTAACAAGACAACCAAACCCTCCATCATTTTGGGCCGCCCCTTCCTTGCAACTTTGCATGCTTCAATCAATTGCAATACTGGGGCATTGAAAATGGGCTTTGGGAACAGGAAAATCCGACTTAATGTGTTTGATGCTTACAAACAAGCCGGACTTGAGGATTGTTCTCAAGTTGAGGTGATAGATGATCTAATTGAAGAGGCAGCCCCTGTAATATTATGTGATGACCCCCTTCAGCATGTCATGCTAAATGAGCATTCCCATCTCTTGGAGGAATGTGAAGGGGATATACTAGAACTTTAGGAATTGCTAGGTGTTTCTGCTGAGTCTCTTCCCCCATCATTTCCGCCGAAGGTAGATCTGCTACCTAAGATGGGAACATCTATTATGAAACCCTCAACCATACAAGCCTAGGACCTTGAGTTGAAAGCCCTCCCTGATACTCTCAAGTACGTTTTCCTAGGTGCCAATGATATGCTCCCCGTTATCATTTCGACTGTGCTATCTGAGGCACAGGAGAGAGCCTTGATTGAATGCTTGTCTAGGCATAAGGAAGCTATTGCTTGGAGCATTGCTGACATTAAGGGTATAGACTCTACACTTTGCATGCACCACATTTATACTGATGATTCCATCAAGCCATTTAGGGACATGAAGAGACTTCTGAACCCTAATATGAGGGAGGTGGTAAAAAAGGAACTCCTGAAGTGGTTGGACGCTAGGATCATATATCCCATTGCAGATAGTAAATGGGTAAGTCCTATTCATGTGGTGCCATAGAAGGTAGGCCTTACTGTGGAATTCAATGACCAAGGTGAACAAGTTGTCACTAGACCCTCAACTGGATGGAGGGTCTGTATTGATTACCGCAAGCTGAACACCGCTACCCAAAAGGATCACTTTCCTCTGCCTTTTATTGATCAAACTCTCGAGAAATTGGTAGGGAATAAGTACTATATCTTTCTCGATGGATATTTTGGGTACAATCTGGTGGCAGTCTTTCCTGATGACCAGGAGAAGACAACATTCAAGAGTCCTTACGGTACTTTTGCCTTCAGGCGTATGCCATTTGGATTATGTAATGCCCCTGCAACTTTCCAGCAGTGTATGATGTCTATCTTTTCGGACATGATTGACGAGTGTGTTGAAGTGTTTATGGATGACTTCTCCATTTATGGCTCATCTTTTGACCAGTGTCTCCTACACCTAGAGAATGTGTTGAAGCGATGTAAGGAGACTGGTTTAGTCCTCAGCCGGGAGAAAAGTCACTTCATGGTACAGAAAGGAATTATACTTGGACATGTTATATCCGAGCAAGGTTTGGAAGTAGATAAAGCCAAGATTGATTCTATTTCCAAACTCCCATTCCCTACGAACGTCAAACAGATTAGATCCTTTCTAGGCCATGCCTGCTTTTGTAGGCATTTTATTAAAAATTTTAGTAAAATTTCTAGGCCACTTTGTGACTTGTTGGCAAAGGAATCTTCCTTCAATTTTGATGCAAAGTGTGCTGAGGCCTTTCAAATTCTAAAGGAGGCCTTGATCTCTACACCTATTCTCCAAGCTCCTGATTGGACACTCCCATTTGAGTTGATGTGTGATGCTTTGGATTATGCAGTGGCAGCAGTCCTTGGATAAAGGGTTAAGGGAAGACCTCATGTGCTGCATTATGCAAGCAAGACTTTAACCGAACCTCAGCAAAACTACACCATCACTGAAAAAGAATTACTTGTTGTGGTTTTTGCTCTGGAGAAGTTTAGGTCTTATCTGCTTGGGTCTAAGGTGGTTATTTTTAATGATCATGCGGTAGTGAAACATCTCATTGCTAAGAAAGATTCTAAGCCACGTCTGATTAGGTGGATCCTACTCCTTCAAGAATTTGACTTGGAAATACGTGAAAAGAAAGGAGTAAAAAATGTTGTGGCTGACCACCTGTCTCTCCTTCCTCTTAATGACTCTCTTTCTGGAGACATTTGCGAGACATTTCCTGATGAAACTCTGATGGCAGTAACACCAACTTTACCTTGGTATGCAGATACTGTAAATTACTTGGTCACTGGACAAACTCCTGGCTCTTGGGATGAGCAGAAAAGAAAGAGATTCATTTCCCAAGCAAGGTATTTTCATTGGGAAGAGCCATAATTATTTAGAATTGGACAAGACCAAGTATTGAGACATTGTGTACCTGAAGAGGAACAACAAAGTGTGCTGAGTTTTTGCCATGAACTTCATTGTGGAGGACACTTTGGTGCTAAGAAAACTGCTTTTAAGGTTCTCCAGTCCTTTTTTTGGTGGCCTTCCTTTTTTAAGGATTCTCATAATTTTGTTAAGGCATGTATTAGATGTCAACGGACTAGAACGATTGGGAAGAGGAATGAAATGCCTCAACATTCTATTCAATCTGTGGAAATTTTTTATGTGTAAGGAATTGACTTTATGGGCCCCTTCCCGTCGTCCCATGGTTATGAGTATATCTTGGTGGCAGTTGATCATGTCTCTAAATGGATAGAGGCCATTCCTACAAGCAAAAATGACCACTCTGTGGTTTTGAAATTTGTGAAGGCCAATATCATATCCCGTTTCGGCTGCCCCAAGACCATTATAAGTGACGGGGGACCTCATTTCTGAAACCACCACTTCAATCGGCTAATCAGGAGTCTGGGAGTGACTCATAAGGTCGCTACCCCTTACCATCCTCAGACAAGTGGCCAAGTTGAAGTGTTGAATAGGGAGATAAAAAATATTTTGGAAAAGACCGTTAGACCTGATAGGAAAGACTAGTCCCAAAAGCTTGATGATGCTTTGTGGGCATATCGAACGGCCTATAAGACCCCTTTGGGTACTTCTCCCTTTCGGATTGTGTATGGGAAAGCATGCCATTTACCTGTTGAGTTGGAACATAAGGCACTTTGGGCTATTCGAAGTGTTAACATGGATTTAGAGAAGGTAGGTAAGGCACGACTTTTAAAACTGAGTGAGACTGAGGAGCTGAGGAATGATGCTTATGACACCTCTCAAGATTATAAAGAAAGAACTAAGGTCTTGCATGATAAGTTTATACTTCGAAAGACCTTTGAGCCCAACCAACAAGTTTGGCTTTTCAATTCCAGACTTAAGCTTTTTCCTGGGAAGTTAAAATCTTGTTGGGATGGGCCTTACATAATCACTAAAGTATTTCTACATGGAGCTGTGGAGATTAAAAACCATTCCTCTTCAGCAACTCCCTTTATCATCAACGGTCAACGGTTAAAACCATACATTACTTTGGATGGACATCTGGTTGATGAGGTCACTCTTGAGGAGCCTTAGCTCCTACCATTCTCCACCTTAGGTAATATCTTCCTTTAACTTTTCTTGTTTTCAATGAGGACATTGTTTGAACCAGGCATGGGGGAGAGGACCTGAGGCATTTTGTTTATAGCATGCATACATTTGCATTAAAAAAAAATCTAAATAAAAAAAAGAATTTTTGAGCATAACTGGATAGGTCATTCATTCTTAAGAAAATCAGAACTCTAGGGTAGACTAAGTTAATTCTAGGGTCAAACTTTAGAAACTAAATGAGCTACTAGCTTTAGACCTTTAGGGTCCTTTGTGGACTTAAAAACTTAAGTAAGAATTAAGTTGCGGATCATTCCTCAAGAGGTTGAGGAAGGAAAGCTAGGGTTTGAGTTAAAAGGTGGGGTAGTACCTGGAGTCTTGTTCTACCTTTTGAGTTTACGGGTCCTTGTAACCCAAGCATCCAAATTTCACACACTTGGTCTGGTGTAAGTAATCAACTTAATCCCTTTCTTAAAAGAGATTTGGTTCTCTTAGTTTTGACTTAGGAGAGGCTTGAAAACATAATTTGATTGGAAGAGTTCCTACCGCAGGAGAGTTGGTGTATATACTCACCTTGAGGATGCGATGATAACATATTACTTCCTCGGCGATTGTCTCTTAGGATATCCATCCTACTGGGGGCATGTAAGCGCATTTGTGTGGTTCAAGTACCATGGGCGGCCCTATCTCGAAATGTCGATTGCCATAGGCCTGAATTCGCTTAAGAAATCCATGGGCGATACTATCTCGAAGTGTCGATTGCCAGGAGTTCTTGGGGTCGTTATGGGCGGGGCTATCTCGAAGCATCAAAATCCAGGCAACCTTCGAGGTACGGTAATAGGGATAATGAATCCGACATAGATCGTGTTAATAGTTGATCCGAGGTTAGACTTAGGGGAATCAAACAAAATATATATATATAATAATAATAAATCCTTTTTCCTTTAACTCAAATAACTCAGACCAAAGCACATCCATGGATGCTTTAATCTCAGGGATCAATAAACTTTAGGGTAGAGTCAAAAATCAGGGAAACTTGTGCCTGCAACTCGTCTTTAGCCAACCTAGTTTGTAACTTAGCAACTACTTGAGAACCTTAGGTCTAGAGTCTGAACTTAATATGTTTCTGAAGGAAGACCGATTGGGTTGGCTAGTCTACTTGGAGTGTTAGGTTTTGCTTGGATTTGCTAGGGACTAGCAAAAGCTAGGCATGGGGGTATTTGATTAGCCCATATTTGTGGGCTATTTAAATATTTAAGTGCCTAGACATTAAGTTAATTCTAACATTTATTTAGCATAAATTAGGATGCAAATAGATTAATTCATATTTCTTATTTAATTACATAATTCATGCATTGCATTCATATTTAAATGCATTTAGAATTAACTCAGAATTGCATTCATTTAATTAGTTAACCAATTAAGTGCATTGCATGCATTAATTTAAGTTAACATAAAAGTTGAGGGTTTGTATATAAATAGCCATAATATTTTATCATTATTTTTATTCTTCTTTTTTCAGCAACGGCTACAACGCCACCAGCTACCGCACTAAAACCTACATTCAAGGACTAGTGGAGAATGTGGATCTGCTCCCACCTCTCCATTCAAATCCATGCAGGTGGCTACAAAAAGAGGAGGAGGTAGCCGAGCTCTAGGGCCACCATCCCAACGACCCACCACTGTGCAAAGAGTTGATCTCTCATCCATTCCACCACCACCGTGGGTGTGTGGCGTGACAAGCCACACCGCCATCTGGAGCTCGTCTAGATTACTGTAAGCACCTCAGTGTGCACCACCCTCGCCATCATCACCAACAACGGCCACTGCAACTTCACGTCCCCATCAGTTAAGACGTCCGGGAAGTTTCCCGGACATCTGAAGCTTCATCACACACAACAGCAACCGACCTCGCCTTCACGCCTGCACCTTCCTTGCAACCTCGGCACACCACACCTCCTGCAGCATCCACGGCGCATGCCCTTGCTGCGCCTCACCTCCTTCACACTCGCGCCCCTCCGACTGCACAAGCTGCCAGCACCCTGCACCACCTCCGCATGCACCCTACAACACTACTAGTCATGCATACAGTCGGCGCACCTGCCAACATGCAGCATGCCCACCAGCTCCCCTCAGCGCGCCTCATCTCCTCCAGCAGCATCACTTTCCGTGCGCCCACTCCCACACCCATGCATGCCCTTGCTGCACCTCACCGCCTTCAGCCCTAGCGCACTCGCCTCACCTCCTGCAGCAGCGCCTCCAGCCTACCCGCCGTGCGGCTTCCTTGTAGCGTGCGACCAGCAACATCCAACAACAGCAGCTGCGTCCGCCAACAGCACCACCCTCCATGTGCGTGCAGTCCAGTGCGTGCGCCTCCTCTCCAGGACCTCAGCTACGCCCGTCCATGCTCGCACAGCCTACGGCACTTCAGCAGCCACCGGAACCCACCACCACCGTACCTCCATCCAGCCACCTCTAAGCATCTCACACTTCGCCACAACTGCCATCACGGAGCCCTCGGTCTAGAGGTCCTCCTCCGAGCTTCACGCCTCCGGCCGTTCCTTCCTCCTTGCACGCTAACAAGGGAAAGAAGTTCCCCTGTTTTGCTACAGTAAAAGCCCTATTAATATTTACATTCTATGCCATTGTTAACTTTTATTAATATTTTATTAAGCTACATTGCAAAAAATATCCTTTAGTTGTTCAAAATTGCCATTTCAGCATGTTCTCTTGATGCTTTCTCAATCTGAAGGCAGATTTGGCTCGATTCTCATCGAAACTAACTGTGAACATATGCTTTTAACCGATGCGAGTTTAAATACGTCATTGCCTCCCTGTGGACATGACCCGCTCTTCTGCGAGTGGTTATTTTAATAATTGATTAGTCAATTTTTCCACCACATAGAACTACAAACGACTTTAAAAGTGAAGAATCAACTGTCAATTAACCCTGTCCTTAGGTGGGCTAGCCTAAAGACGTACAGACTCGTAGGAGCCGCCTTGAGATTATAACCGATTTGGTCTACTTTTATCCGGTTAATCCAACCAGTTATAAAGAGGGGCTCGGGAGAAGGTCCTTCCTTTGTCTTGCGCATCCGGTTCCTAGTGTACCCCCCACCTGCGATCATTTGACGCTACTCCCCTAGCTAGACATCAAATGGACCAGTAGAAGCAAATTAATCGAAAAAATCTCAGTCTGTGCCCCGAAGAGTGAATCAATCCTTAAGGCTAATGTCTACTCAGTTTTAATTAAGCTTGAGTTGATTGTGCTCTTGGAATGTGATGGACCCTTTAGATGGGTTGTGCCCTTAATGATCAGTTAAAATGTATGTGCGTGCACAACCAGGGCTTTCAAACAAGGTTATTTGATGATGTATCTTTTAGGGTTTAACCATGTTTAGTAGCTTTTAGGGTTTAATCTTTGTTGTATTCAATCAAGTTCAAGAGAACACTCCAAGTTTTGAAAGCACTGGTGATGATGTATTCCTTTAGAAATCAAAAAAAAATGTGGAGTGCCTGGTTCAGCCCTAAGTGGCAAGCTACTGATGAATCACTTTTATCTTAAGTGTTGCGGCCCAAACAGTTCAATCAATTGGCCTGTTACACCACCTAGTTGAGGCACACAAAAATGTTCAACCTATTTATATTTCTACTCACTTATTTGTGTGGTGAGTTAGGGTGTACCAGATCCACGAGTTAGATTCCTATAAAGTGGTAAAATCGATGTGAAGTGGTGCACCTTAAAGTGAGAAGTTGTGGGTGTTAAGTGTGTAGCTTTCAATTAAATCCCACAAGAGAATAGTATTTTTAAATTTCCTTTTTAATATATGCAGGTGGGTGAGGTGAGGTGAAGTGATAATCAAATAATCAGATCTATCCTAGGGTTTATAAAAGCACCTAGGTTTATTTGAGTTTGAGTTATTAGTGTGGCAAAATGGAAACTAGGGTGAGGGTTGTGGGAGATAGACTTACACATGTCTCTACCAGCACTTTACTCCAATCTACTGCCTTCAGCTCCTCGATCGGGTTCTTGCAAGATAATAAATCGAAGAAGAAAGATAGGTTAGAAAAATATTTAAGTACTACAGGAAAATAGGAAAAAAGAAAACCAAAGAGCTTTGCCTCCTCGACAATGGTGCCAAAATGATGAGGCATGTTTCATGAAGTAAAATTAGGGTTCGGAGGACCCGTCGTCGTAGCTCACAAAATACGTCCATCAGAACATGGGGAGGCAAATGTTTGGTTTTGAAAGATACTCATTTCTCTTTTATTTATTTTTGTCATTTTTATCTTTTCTAATTTTTTTTGGTATTTTTTATCTAGCAAGATATTAGGTCGATGAAATTTTATCTAGCAATCTACTTGCGAAAATATAAGGGAGAGAGAGAGAAACAATCATGGATTTCTAATCAAATGTTTTTTTACAACTAAGAAAGCCGGAAAGATTACACTACGAAAGTAATAAAGATAGAAAGAGGTGAGAGAATCCCCCTTGACGACCACTCGAAGGACAACTCATTTTGAAGTTGCTTGAAGGAAGGTGGTGAGGAGCGGGACGAATGAGGATGGAGCCGAAGGACGGAGGGCAGGGCAGGACGACGTCGCAGTGAGGATCTTCTTCCCAAAGGGAGGTGAGAAGACAGCCACGGGATGCTCCATGAAGGGGGATGAGAGGCAGGAACAAATGTTTATTTTCTACTCTAGAGGAGCATCCCGAGCTCGGGACAAGCTATCTCTAGAGCCTTGGAGGTGGTGAGAGGAAGAAAGGAAGAGATGGTTTGGAATGGAGGAGGATAGGTCCTTTTATAGTGGAGAGACAAAATCGTCCATGGGCAATTAGTGAGGCTATAGTCGTCGTTGAAGATCTACCCGACTGTCATTGCAGATTCGTGCCCTTCAATTCCTTTGCTAGCACATGCATAGTGCAGGCCATTAGTGATAGCTACAAGCATCACTAAAGGCCTGCGCAACTGTTGCTATAGACTCTAGCTCACAGTCTCTTGCAGTTGTGCTCGTGCGCCCACCTTCTCGCCATCAGATGCTCGATCGACGGTCGCGATCGTGCGAGGATCACGTGCTCAGATGCCGTTGGATGGCACGTGAGAATGCGAGTTGAGTTGGGCATTGGATCGCGCAGGTGTATCTGCGATTATCTGTTCATCCACGTGGAGACTCCTGCGCCGTTCGATGAAGATCGTGTGGCCCAATTTGGTGCTAGCATTCGCGCTATTGATTACGTATGCTCGCAGGGATTCGACCATGCACCACCAACTTGAGAGCACCCCTCGCAAGCAATGCATTGTAAGCACTTTTGTGTCTCAAAGACGAATTGAGTGCTGCGAGCGTGGAGGCATCCCAACCATTGGATCTTGATCCAACGGCTCAGATTTGAAGGTGCGTAAGATGAAGGGCATGGTCGGTTGTTGCTGGCTGGTGTTGGGAAGGCCTAGATGGTGCCACGTGGAGCCATCTGGGCTGTCCATCTTCTTTCTGTTGTAGAGTGTGCCAAGGTGCTCAGATTGAGGTGATTTTCGCATTACCGGTTTGCAATCGTCCCTCCGGATCCATCCATATGGTTGGATTTTCCATCCAAATCCCGTATAGATGTCGCATTGCTCTCCTAGCCATTGATCTTCCTCAGACTTCATATGATGCACCGGGATTCCGATCTAGACGATTTCAGAGTTGTTAGATTCCAATCATCATCTTGATCAGATCCGTACAGTCAGATCATCCATCCGAGGCCCTGAAATAAATCTCCTCTCCTGACTATAAAAAGGACCTAATTAACCTAAAATATATACAACTACTCTAAATGTAGAATGATGCATGCTATGCAATATTTATAACATGAAATGCAAATCTAAGCCCAGGAACATGCATGAATAGGCATTTTAACCTAAATGAATATGTCTACATCAGTAAGTACAAATCCCAACTCAAATCAACAATAGTACCAACACTCTCAAACCACAATCAGAATCAATTTCTCAACAATAGGCAGACGTCGGAGACAACCATCAGGCGACTTAACTATCAAGCCCCAGAACAACCTCTCAAATTTTGCCTAAGTGTAGGCATGGATCCCAAGAGTCCATAGTGCAAACCCCCCCTTCCCTCAGGAAATCCTCTCATCTCTCTCAAACCGGACTCAAAACACCTTTCAGACCCAAATCAGGCTAGTTCTGACCAACCCAGATCACCTAGGCCCGCCTACATGTGGGCATGGACGAGGGACGTGCATTATGCATGCGTGGGGACACGACCCCCGTGATATGAGCGAATAAGCTATGCACGTCGAAGGTAATGAAGGCAAGTCTGATTTCTCTTTGCACGTTGTGGGACTAAAGTCCCAGGTTCTCTTCGCTGCTACTGCGTGAAGGTGGCTGGTCCAATTGATGTTGTTGCTATTGTTGGTTCTTCCAATCTAGGGACCAGAGATACTCCTGCAGGTGGTCCTCAACTGTTGTCAGTGGTAGCGATGTGATTTGTCATCGGATGGCGATGGTCAGGGATGAAGAAGATGACCAAACACAGTGAAGAATCCTACACAAAAAACATGGCCACTTGGCCTAATTAGTATGTTCAATAGCTTCGTTGGAGTACGGCAAATGTAGCGGTGGTTGTGATTTGGTGTTTGGTGTAGTGTGGTGGCCAGAGCATGAAGGTGAGCGGAGCTCCGATGATCGGTGTTGGGGGAGATGGTGGAGGTACTGTAGCTTGTAGTTAGGTTGGGCAAAATGCTTGTGGAGGTGTAGGGAGTGCTTTGCCTAACCTAATTTGGGTGTAGGAGGACGAAGATGGTAAGTTGGGGAAGCTGATCGGAGGTGAGCTTGTCGGAGTCGGAGATGAAGAAAGATGGGGAGATTGTGCCTGAGATTCTGCCTACGTCTAATTGGGAGAGGAAGAAATAGAAGCTGTAACCTAATTTACCTATTGGATGAATGGAGGTAGGTCACCAGAGATGCTACCGACGAGGAGGAAGAAGGAGAATGGTGCCAAGGAAGGAGGTCTTAGGGGCCCAAGCTTGGTGAGAATCTCTGACAAGGATTGAGGGAGAAAAGCTATTGCTCGATTGGTGGCAAGTAGCAGCAAAGACAGAGGTTGAAGGTGCTCTAGGTCGTTGTCAGTAGCGGCGAGAAACGAACACGAGGGGGTAGATTCGCATGCTAAAACAAGACAAATTTGACTTGGGTAGATGCGGCCCTTCTTATAGGCAAGTTCTTCCTCTTCAACTATTCATTTTAAGCAGGTTTTAAGTCAAATGTTGAGCTTGAAGGAATTGGGTTCGCCGAAGATGAAATCGGCTAGAATTGGGCCTGAAAAAAAGCTTGGCTGATCTTGGGAACACGTATACCAACTTTGGTAATTTTAGATTGAAGATTCTTCAATCAACTCCTCGATTAATGTCGGTGAGGGGAGGTTGATGATCCTGTCCATATGGACATGGCGGCAGGGACTGTTTTGAGAAAACGATGAGTAGTTAGGGGCCTGTTGGAAAGGAACTTGAAACCTAAGGGTATGGACGTGAGAAATAGAGTTTTCAGGGACTAAAATGAAAACTAGGTCAAGATGGACTTTTATTAGGACCAAATTTCGGCTTTAACCTAATTTGAACTCAAGGAATCTAATGGTGAACTTGGATTTGTGTTTTGACCACGTTTGACTAGGTAAATTGCATAAGATCCCAAATTAGTATAAATTTCCATCTAAATCTCTATTCTTAGTTAAAATGGATTCAGATGGTCAAACCAAAGATACAAAACCTTTTAGAATATTTCTCAATAATTTTTAGGAGGTTTAGATTGAATTTATCTTGACCAAAACCCTTTCAATTTAAGTGGGGTTGATAATTAAGGTATTTAATGATATTTTAATCCCCAAAATGTGTGAAACCCTGATTCAGTCAATATGATCCACTTTTTAGTTTTTGAGTTCATTTGACTTTAAATTCACCCCTTAATTAATCTGCATTAATGATGGAATGGTAAAACAGTAGAATTAACCCTATTTTTCTGAGTTTTCTACAGAGCAGCTCAATGTGGAATTGAGACCCTTAAATAATCATTTAGGAGCATTTATCATTTGAATTGTAATAATTTTGGCTAGTTAGGACCCATGATGGTGTTACCATCATTTACCAATAGGGAAAAAGTTTCTAAGGAAGGCATTTCTATGAGCCTCCGAGGAATCTACAGGTTGCCTTATGGTTCAATACCAATTGTTGACTTTATCCTTTAAGGAGAAAGGAAAAAGCTTCACTTTCAAGGCATCCTCACTCATATTTTGGATTTGGATTGTTTGGATAATGGTATTAAGATCCTTAAGCTGTTGAAATGGATCCTTTGAGCTCCTGCCATAGAAATGTGGCAGCAACGCTATAGTAGCAGGTTTAATATCAAATTAAGCCTCAACCTACGAAACCCATACATAGGATTCAAGGGCAACATCAAAAGGATTATAGAAATCCCTCAAAGCTCTAGGTTGTTCCCCCTGAGGTGGATTCTGAATTGATTGAATCGGCTCTGTCATTTTTTACCTATGGTTTATTTGGATTTGGATGAACAATTCCTATAAGAAAGCAATTTAAGTGGTAGGGTCCATAGGTTGATCAGGATTTTGTCCCCTAGAGGAACTTAATTTGTTGTTTGGATTCCATTTGATAAGTATTGATTGGCAAATCAGGTTCAGATTCAGGATTTTCAAAATCAAGTTTTCTTCTCCTTGATCTTGTTAGAGTGTGATCCAACGGTCCTTCGAGTCTAGGATTTTGAGATCTTGTAGCTCGCATACAATTGGAAGGTCTTGGAGATGACAAGAGAATAGATGAGAGAAATTAGTGCACAATTCAATCAAGTAATTCTATCCCAATTGTGTGCACCTACTGACCTAATCTAAGATAATTAGGGCTCAATCACCCTTAACGTCCTTTGAATTAGTTGGATCTCCAGGGACTAGGGACCTGCTAGGAATACCCTCACGGTAGACCCCCACTAGTGGTTAATGCAAGCCACTAGTGGGTATGTGGCTTAGACTTCCTAGGGCACATCTATCAGATTAATTAGGCTTAGACTTTAATGTGCACAAAATTTAAATGATGGGTATGTGGGGCGTGGTTGCCCAATTTAATGAGTTTGAAATGTGTGTGCATGCCAATCAAGGGATCACATGCAATTTTTTTTAATTGATGATGTATCTTTTAAGGTCCAAATATTGAAGGGTACATTTTAGGGTTGCACTTATATTTTTAAACAAGTTTTGTGGACAAGTAATGGTTTTGCAAACAAGTGAGATGTGATTGTGTAGCAATTCACGCTTTTAATTTAGCCATCTTATTCTATTTCCTAACGTTATGCATTTAGATTAGGTAATTATGCATGCATTAGGTAAATATTTGCATTTGTGCATTTTATGGAGAGGAAGATAGAGAGATGAGCATCCATTTCATGCATTTTATCCATCCCATTTCAACTTCATTCCCATTTAAATTCCACCACTTAGTCAACCTAATAACAACCAAACACAACCTACATTAATTTCCTAACACCTCAAGTACCCACTTGTAAAAATCCCACAAATATCCCTAATGGCACTCATCCTTACCTGCCAACCTCATCCCCTCATGCCTATATACTTTACACCCCCACTCCCATGCGTGGGGGTCAGCTTTGCTCTCTCCAAAAACCACCCACCAACACTCCATCCCTCCCACAAACACATTAGTAGATACCTCACAGGAGTTGACCACACCATATATGCACATCTCCCTGCTCTCCTTTCTCCCTCTCTTCCCCTCCACACTCTCGGTACCTTCTCACAAGTTGAGAAGGCACACTAAGAATAGAGGAGATCTCTCCCGTGGTTGCAACCACCACGGTAGGGAGCACCACTGTCTAGGTCGATAAGAGCAAGTAGACATGGTGTCTCTTCTCTTTGTTTTCGTGTTATCTTATTTTTCATCTTTTTATTTTCGTTTGACGCCATTGGTGCAACAGCAAGCTCGGCAACTTTCTTTGCTCGAGCCTTCATAGCCCCTCACATGCATATGCACACCCCCAGCCAACCACTCTATGCTTTCACACATGCTCTTGCCCTCCACTACCTCTTGCATGCACTCGCCTCGCTCTTTAAGTGACTGGCTAGGTGAGAAACCCAGCCAGTCATTTGTCGCGCCAGCTGGTATACTTTACCCCTAGTTCACTGTTCACATGCTCTCACAGTGCTACAGTGAATGATCGGGGACTTCTCACTTATCTGGTGACGGCCACCCCTTTCTCTCCTCTGCAAACTTGCTCCAGTCGGTTGCAACGTAGCACCCACATTTCACCGTGCACCCTCATCTTACAGCACACACACTCACGTACCAGCACGCGCTGCTCCCTCATACTCTAGCACCTGTGCACTGCTTTGCACATGCCCTCCCCTCTGCACTCATTCCCTCACGTACACACAGACATACACATACCACATACACATATACATACACATGCTTATATACACATAAACACCTACACACACATATATATACATATTCACACTCACCTATATATATACATATATATAGTTATATATATAAATATATATACATATGTATATTCATATAAATATATATATTTATATACATATATATATATAGCTACACATATAGATATATACATATACCTACATACTTATATATATATTTATATACATATATAT
Source organism: Thalassia testudinum (assembly GCA_037157565.1). Lineage (NCBI taxonomy): Eukaryota > Viridiplantae > Streptophyta > Magnoliopsida > Alismatales > Hydrocharitaceae > Thalassia > Thalassia testudinum. The sequence goes on from JAZHRO010000055.1 coordinate 128,141,482, forward strand.
AGATATATTGATATATACTTATAGATAGTTGTATATATATATACATACATATACATATATACATACATATATATATAGATATATTATTATACACCTATATACATATATAGTCCTCTTATACATACACACACACATCTTCCCATTCACAATACCGCGTACCCATCCCATTTCCGCGCATTATATCTTGGATATATTCGGACCAATTGGGTATATATCCCTAATATTCGTGCACATCAAGCCTTCTATCCACACTCCCACACATCCGCTCCACACCGCATGCGGCAAGTAGCGAGGTTAATCATGTCTCTTTAGATGATGATTAACCTAGCATTGTGCTACATTCCCATTGAATCCTTGATTCAATATTCACCTTCTTATTATCTATTATATGGTATTCATACATATCTACAAATATATATATATCATATATATATATATTTATATTCTGCATATACCTATACATATCTATAAATAAGCTAAGTATTTCAATTCATTTCCTTTTTGCATTTTAATTCTGCACTTTATTTTATATTCACTTTTATTTTGTTGAGTAAGAAAAGACAAAAAAAAGTATAAAATAGGAAAGAGAATTCTTTACTTGTAGGTACACGGTCTCGCATGTGGTGAGATCATTTCTAATTATTTTGGTGTGCAGCCAAGGACCTTTTATTGAGGGCGTGCCTCAAGGACAAGAATATCCCAAAAAAAAATCTATAATCAAGAAAAACCCAAAAACATAATAAGCGAAAGGAATTGATACGATTTTAGGAAAAGCATAGAAACTGATTTAATGTAAAACCCGCCTCCCTGAGCTCGGCCATGGCTTAAAAGTGACTATCTTAAAATCTAATTTAGCTAGGATAATAATTTTTGACAAATTTGTGTAGATTCGCTTGTAGGTAATCACTTCTACTATATCCATTTTGACACTAATATCACCTAATTAAATAACCCTACCTGCGATCTAACAAGATGCTTGTCTCTTTCCTTTGAATTTTTCAAGTAACTCTAATGCACCCTAAAGTGGAACCCTAGTTATGTTGCTTTTAAATGAATAAGTTTTATTATTGATCCAGTGGTCCGACAACTATGGTTTTTTAAACTCCACTCTGTTAGCCACACAACCAATATTTTTGTATTTTTGAAGCCATTTTTTATTCTTCCCAAAAAAAAATTTTGAACTAAGGTCTCAAAGTTAGAAAAGACCCCAAGTTGGTTTCTTCAGTGAATCAGTGGGTGCAAGGTGTCCAAAAATTCCCAATACTTTTTCAAAGAACGAAAACATAACCAAGAATCCAAAGCAATAATTTCAATCGATTTTGATTTGTAGAAAAATAATTAAAATTCAAACAATCCGCAAAATAGTAATAGATCAAATTTTTGATAAGGGTCTGTTCTATGAATTTTCTAATTTTTTCTACAAAAAGTGAAATTGAAAAAATTTTAGAGATGATTCCCTACTTAAAGAGGAATGTCCAGTATAAATTTGATGATTTTTAGAGTTTTATATTTTTGAGTAAATATTTTTCAAAATCAAGTTTTTAGTCTACCCAAATATTGAAAAGTGGTTTTAAAGATAAACTTGAAATCCTATCCACTCAAGAGAGAGAATACTTTTTCAATATTTTTTCATTTTTTTAATTTATAACTAACTAAATATTGCAAGCAAACCAAACAACTCTAATCCTAATGTTCAAGGAACACCTAAAAGGATAAGAAGTTTTCTTTTAGAGATGGCATCTAATCAAAATAAAAAATTACCTAGTGATCTTATCTATTGGTCTAGAGTTGCAATTAGCTGCTCCATCTTTTTTTTTATTTTGTGCACATAGAAGATCAAAAAAGGCAAATCAAGTTAGTAATTAGATTATGCACACCAAGTAGGAAAAGCAAGAAAACTATGCACCATGCCTCCCCACAATAGTGCCAAAAGGTGTTAGCTTAAAAGATCATTTATAGAAATATGAATCGTAGTATTTAAATCAAGTGGCACTTTCAAAAAAAAATTTAATCTAACTCGAAATATATGTGCTTCTGAATCGGAGTCCTAGTAGTCTCAGGGAGGAACCTAGATCATCTCGCTTTCCTAAGTCTAATATATAATTTTTTGTTTCTGCTTTTATGATTTTTTTGGACTTCTCAATAACAACAAGAATAAGAAACTAATCTAAACTATGAACTAGCAAATCACAGAAAGTTGATACACAAAATAGAAGAAAGCCTTTGATTGAAATCACAAGAAATGTTTTACAACAATGATAAAAGAAACCAAAAAAATAGATGATGCAAGTAAATAAAATGAATCCTCAAGACAAAGCCCTACTGGAGAAGTACAAGTCCACAATTGAGCACGAATTTGATGTACCACTAGAGACTAGCGACTATAACCTTATGCAAGGGAGACTCATGCCCATTGTTGAGAGGAGAGGTAGTGGATGGCTAAAGAACTAGGTTAATTAGGTGAGGCATTAAGGTAGAATAAGATAAAGAGAGTAGTTAGTCCTTGGAATGGTGGAGGTCTAGTCTTTTGATAGGAATTTTCAAAAAATGTGGACCATAGGATCTTGATCAATGGCTAAGAGATTGCCATCAAATCAAGCGTAAAGGGAACCTTAGGATCGGCATCTATGGACTACAAGAGGGGGTGGCTAAGAGGAGATGAAATGTAGGCCCTTGGTTGATGGATGAAAGGATTGGTTGAAGTATGGTTATGTGGAGTAATTAATTACTAAAACAAGTTTGCAATGGGCCATTGGATGGTAGATCTAGGGATGAGATTACACTAGGTTTGGGATAGAATTTTTGGATAGGTTTTTTGGCAAAAGGGTTTAAGGCCCTAGGATTATTGATCAATGGTAGAAGTTTGTAGGTGGCTTTCCTGAAATAGGTTTAGGACATACATAGGTTTTGGATAAAAAGGTTGTCCTAAGGTCTAAATGGTGGAGGGTTTAGGAGGGTGCCATGTGCCTTCCCTTGCCTTTGTTTCTTCCCTTATTTTTATTTCTTCTATAGCTTTGTCATCATTCCTTTAAGTTCTTCATTATTTGACTTCCAAAAGAGTTCTTCTCCTATAAGTGGTTCTCCATCTTCTTAGCTTGCACAATACCTTCATTATTCATAAGAAATCATAATTAGATGCAAGTTAAGTATAAAACATATGCATGGCCTAATTATGCATGTATGATTATAATTCAACATATGTACAACCTATATGCACTATGCTAGCTTAAAGTAGGCAGGTTATCATCAATAATTATGTACTTATATATATTCATATATCTTTACATAATTTATGCCAAACTACTGTCAGTTTGAGGGTAAATTATGACACATTTCACTAGATTAGGTTAGATTAAGTCAATTACTATCATTTTATTAATAATGCATTCTTATGGGTTTTTATGTAATATTTTGATTACCCATATCTGGTGCCTTGATGTCCCTTTTTATATGTGTGTAGGTGCCAAGTGTGAGATTGATTGGAGCATTGTTGGATGAAGAAATCGAATTGAGCTCAATCATTCAAAAGAGGCTGGGCTAATTCCTAACCTCAATCATAACCTGATTAGACCACAGCCTTAGCCTAATTAGGAACCTAATTTCCCTAACCAAGCGCCTAAATAACCTAGCCCAATTCCTCACCACTATATGGCTAGCTATACACCTTAATTCCCAACCATATGGCTGGCCAACATCTTTATTTATCCACTCACCAAAGCCTAATTTTGTTGGTCAACAATTAGGATTAAACCTTAGCACTTAGATCAAAAACCAATGGCCTATTCTCCAGCACTATATGCCCATCCATCTAATCTAGAAACTACCTATATGGCCAACCACATGATTGCATTTTATCTCCACCCTACATCCTACATCTTATGGACTTAAAACCCTACTAAATCATAGAACATATCCCTTCCAAACAGCCATCAATTGCCAGCTATTTCCTCTCCAATTAAAGCACCATAGCTGATAACCATAATGCATCCCCTCTCCATCCACGTGCTCCACCAAATCTCCACCCTTGATAAAAAACCTAAACCAACCCAAGCCTATCCTAAAGTCCATGCCAATCCTCTTGATCTTGGCCCTCCATCTTTTCTATCCTCCTCATGACCATCTAAAACCTTGATCTACAGCAACTTTGATCAACCAATCAAAAGCTCCCTTAATTTCTATAAAACCCCATGGTTGTAACCCGTTACTTGTTAATTCTCCCTTAGTCTCTCTCTCATTACCATCTACAAGCCTTCCTCTAGAATCCCTCACCACCTTCATCTTCCTCCATTTTCATAGGTCCTTATCTCCATCATCTCCATACCATCATCACCATCACCACCTTCTCTGTGGCCTTCCACCTCACCTTTCCAAACATTCTTCCTCATCTTTAGTTCTTCTTCTTGGAGGCTACTTATAGTAACGTAATCATTCGCCATATCTAGCTTGAATTAGTTGGAATCAAGAGACAAATGCTCCTAAATAATTACCTGAGGACCATAATTCCACTCAGATCTGTTTTGAGGAGAGAATAATAAAACATGGTTAAATCTATAGTTTTAACATCACATAATGAATGCAAAGTAACCAAGGGGTCACCCAAGGGTTAATTAGAGCTCAATTGAGCATTAAAGACTAAAAAGTGGGTCCAAACTAATAGAAACAGGGTTTCACGTATTTCGAGAACTGAATTAATACACAAAACCTTAACAATCATTGCTGCATGAAATAAAGTGGTTTTGATCAGGATAAAATTCATCTAAACCTCCTAAAATTTATATAAAAATATTCTACGAGGTTTGATACCCTTGGTTTGACCATCTAAACCCACTTTTACCTAGAATAGAGTTTTAGGGGGGAATTTGCCTTGATTTGGACTTCTATGCAAATTTCCTAGTCAACATGGTCAAAACTCAAATCCAAGTTCACTATTAGATTCCTTGACTCCAAATTAGGTTAAGGCCAAAATCTAGGCCCAATCAAAGTCCATCTTGACCAAGTTTGCAATTCAGTCCCTAAAATCTCTCTTCACATCTAAGCCCTTAACTTTCAGATTTATTACAAAGGATCCCTAACTTTTCGTCATTTTCTTCATTTTGGTTCCCATCGCCATTGGTGTGAACAGAAGCTCACCGTTGACTTTTAAGCGAGGATTCCTCACCCAAACCTCTCCAAATTTGGAGAAATTGCCCCTGACGAGATTCCTTATAGATTAGACTAGGTTTTCAGCTTGATTGTCGCCGGATTCATCATTGGCGAACCCTAGAATCTCAACCTCAAAAAAATTAACTTGGGGTTTGCCTATTCTGGTTATTTTCACACTTCTAAGAGCTCTATATAAACAATTGGTATCCTCGCTGTTCTCCTCAGCTAGGTTTAAGGTCAGAACAAGTCCTCCTCTTCATCGGCCGACTTCAACCTATGCTTTGGTTGCTCTCTCAATCTTCCTTGTCTGCACCTCAAACGGTCAAATTTGAACTGCAACGCACTTCCTCATCTTCCTCTGACGGTGGCCAACCAAAGCCCTGATGTCTCCAACCCTTTTTTCGACGTCGTTCGTCCCCTGGAGTATTCACCTTCTTCAACGTCGACTAATCAGAGCTGGCACCGAATCCATCCCTTTTCGTTCGTTAACTAAGCCTATTCTCTCCCTCTCTAGCATCTCTCTAACTCCTTATCCTCTCAATTCAACAACCAAATCACTTCCTCCCCGTCCGTCTTCTCCACCTTCGGCAAGGGCTCTAGTGAGCCCGTGCCAATGCTACACTACACAAACCAACACACCGACACCACCACAACAACCCTCTCACTCCATGGATCAAAAACCTCAATGTTATTGGAACTCTCCATCCCTGGAAGCCACCACCAAACAACCCACCATAACTACACCTTCTCTGACTTCGCCACTCACCCACACACACCCTCACATCAATCAACGACCACTACTACATACTCTATGCTCTGACGATCGTATTGAATGTTTTAACTTGGGCTTTTAGCCCGTATTCGTGTTTTAGGGTTTTCCTCCAGGGAGCTCCACTCCTCCACCATCGTACACCACCGCCTGCTGCCATCTGGCCATAACTGACCTTGTGCCACCATGCAAGACTATGGAATTGTCTCAGGGACTCTTCTGGACCATCATTTGGATGAAAGAACTCCAGCAGCAACTGCAATCAACAAAGGAACACCTTCCTGTGTCGCGCAAAGAAGAAAGTGGAGACATTAGTCCCACCTCGTATGCAACGAAACTCATGAAGGTGTATAATAGGAAAAGGAGCTCTGTGCTATTTGCCTCTCACAATGGGAATAAGGTCCTCGCCTCACGTGACCCATACACTCCTCACTCACCATTCACCCTCGGTGAGCCTAGACCCGACTCGAATTCGATTACTCAATTACGAGTTTGGTTAGAGAAAAATCTAAGGGTAGGGGTAGGTTTCGCCTCGAGATGTGTGCCCATATATGCCTAACACTTAGCATCTATGAGGCTTTGCCTTGTGCTCTTTGACTCGGGGTACTGTGATCATTTAAGGCATCTGCCCCTTGTGGTCAACATCTGATCTTGGTTACTGTGGATATATTTGATAATGCTGACGTAGAAATTGAGACATAAGTGGTTCTAACCACTGTAGCAATATTTTAGTTGAGAAATTAAGATATTTGGGATATGTGCTTAATGTGGGAAATTAAGTGGTGATCTAAATCACCATTTTTAGGGTTTCTAATCTTCTTTTTGTCCCATTATTTCTTGAGATACAATTTTCAGTATTAATATCATTTTGAGTAGACTTTATTCATTACATATCTTTATCATTGTTCTCATTGGTTTATATTGCAATTAGTATTGTGAAATCCAATTTGCTCCTTATGAACGACCTTGGACTCACTTATGATTTTTGAATACTTACAAATTTTAAATGTTGTTGCGATTTTTGTCGCTATACTAGATGATATACTTTAAACAATGATTCTCGCACGCAACAGCTACTTCATCGGACTATGCTCTGGATTTCTATCTCAACTTCTTTGCTTTTATTTTGTAGTTTTTTCTAGTAGTTGTAATATGTGAACTTGTGTTAATTGCAATAAAAGTTATTTTTATTTTTATTATCGTTCAATTTGTGTTTCTCACCCTATTCTTATTATATCATTATGATTGGTTTTCCATCTTCTCAGCTCTTTCTCCTTATAAAAATAAAGGTTTGTAACTAGTCATATTTGATTTGATTAGATTTGATTCTTGCCACTCTGTGATCAACTCAGACTCACCAAAGTTTCATTTATTATTTTGATCATGGAAAGCATGCTACAACAATCGAATATTAACTTAGCGGGTTTCGTAAGGTCAAATTTTTGCACCGTTGTCGGGTGGCAATGAATTTAGTTTCTTTCCTTTGAATTCTAGTTGCATTCCAATTTTTGAATAGCTTTTTCCTCTCTGTTGTTTTGTGTGCAGGAAACTTCATGGGAGCACGGGATTGAGACACAAAGTGATAGATGTAGAAAAGTACAGATTAATCATTAGGTGTATTCCTACATCTTAGGTTTGGGTTTCATTAGAAAAAAAAGAAAAAAAAATCTATTGTTTGTTTAGGTATCTTTCGAACCCTAGGTTAGATTTGCTTTGTTGTTTTCATTATAAATAAAATGCAAAATATTTTGAAAAGGAAAAAAATGTAGCACTTGTGCTTTGTTGTTCACTTTATATCTTGGAAACCACTTTTCTAATTTTGGGTTGATTGGAAAATTATTTTTGGAAAACCAATTGTACGGAATCCCTAACTACTAGATGTGTCTTTTCAAGTTGGGAATCATCTTTGAAGATTTCGTATCCTAATTGTTTGTAGAAAAAATTAGTCTTCAGACTCGTATGCAAAATTTGATATGTTACTATTTTTTGGACTATTTGAATTTTAGTAATTTTCATACATATTTAAATTAACTAAAATCTTTTTCATTTCGTTCCTGGTTAAGTTTTCGATCTCTAAAATATTTTGAGAATTTTTGGTGACATTAAACTATCTGATTCATGGAAAACACTAAATGGGGGTCTTTTTAATCCTAAGACCCCAATACACTAAAAATTGAAAAAAAAATAAATAGGCTTGAAAATTCCTAAAAGATATTTTTTGTGAGGTTAATTGAGTGGTGGTCAAAGGCCACCGATTTATTTGATTGGGCCGCAACACTCAATTTAAAATTAATTCACAATTAGAAGCTACTTGTGCTAGGGTTCTGATTTTAGGGTTTTACTAGGCACCCAATGTCTTGATTCGAAAAGGAAATCTATCTTAACAAGTGCTTACAAAATCTTGTGTGCTTACAAAAACTTGTTTGAATCAATTACTACTCAAACACTAAAAATCATTCAACAAGGCTCCATCATTAAACAGGGATCAATTTGTAATGTATCCTTGCTCATACTTTCCTTTTCTTGGATCTTGTCCAAGATTGAAGAAAATATGGCATTATCACCAAGATGTATTACCATTTCTATCAAATTATTATGTGCAATTATATATAAGCTTATAGGATTGCTTTACTGATCTTTCAAGGACTTATCCTATAACCTTATTAAGATGTGTATCATGTAATATCAAATGCATACTCTATTTGCAAAAGCTTGATTATTTTTTTCTAGATTTTTTATTTCTAGAAGTCGCTTCTTGATTCAATACTTGTCTATTTGTTGAAACTCATGAATAAGTTGTTTATAAGAATCCTTGGAAGGTTATACATATGCCAAACTTCTTCCATTGTTTGAAATGATGATTCCTTATTTTGTATTATATTGCCAAAAATTTGCTCCATTGTTAATTCATTTTTTCTCCTCAAGCAAGTGATTCCAATATTTTTAAAATTAGACCGATCATTGAATCTGCTAAGTGTCAATTTTGGTTTTTAGTAGTTCAACTGATGATTTAGCTTGGTTAAACTAGACATGAAAGAATAGGAAAAAGTCAAATCTTATAATCTTTGATTTGGTTTGTACTAGTCTAATCAGGTTAACCAATGTTTAATAAAAATCGGTAAAGATATACAGTAGGAAATGTTATTTTTCAACTCTAGTTACACTATAATTAACATGCTTTTAGCAAGTATATATGCATTAAGTCATTGACATGGTGCACATCAAATCAGTAAATATCAAAGAGACTTAAGGTCCTAAACTACATAAGCTTAAATGTTTAGTTTTAGATTTAAGATACATTTATAGATGTAAAATGATGTATATATCTAATCAGAGCCCTCCATTCTAAGCCCTACTAGGTTGGTAGGTACAGAAAGGGTCAGTTTAATCGAGCATCTAACAAGCACTCACACAAAGATAGCAATTTGGTAACCCAATTCTAACCTTATAAAGGTGTATGTTTGGGGAGAGAGTGTAAACCGTTGAAATTGCACTAAGTTTGGGAATAATAAGGAATACAAGAATGCTCTCTCTCTCCTCTTCTGCAAGCTGTCATACAGGAGCCATTGTTCCTTTACATAGCCCAACTCCCTCATAATGTAGTCATTGACTGTATTACAAGATCTATCAACTCTTGTAATGGTTGGGTGAACTATCACCACAACAAGGATGTTTAGGCACACATTACCTACATTTGTTGGGGGTCGGGATGATGGAAAACGATTACGTAATGGATTGCACACCAATCATAGGTTTTAAATGTAAGTACCTCTGTTTTGATGCACCAAAATTATGTTTATTGCAACACTAATATTTCAGGACCATCCTGGATTAAAAGCTTCTCTTTTGGATCTAGTTTAGATGGTTGCTGATGTGTGTCATTTTTCTTTTTATTTGAGTCAGGAAATCATTGTAAGGAACCTAAAAAATAAAGCAATCAAATAGTTTTTCACGCTTCTTTGAAAACCAACATTTGGGGTTATTGATCGACCAACATTTCTTTTTTATCAACAAAAACATGTTGATTGACCAACCAAGTTTGCTAATCAATCAAATCAATCCTTTTTAGGAAGTTGATTAAAATCCTATTGATTGACCAACCAAGCTAATTAATTGACCAACCTATGATCGATCAAACAACTTAATTGAGTGAGCGAATATCTTTATGATAGACCAAAATACCTTAATTGGTGACCAATATCACTTCCTTTTCAAGCCAATCTTTTGTATAAATAGAGGTCGTACATAGCCCTTTCAATTAACAACTTTCAATAGAAATACACTCTAAAATCATAGCTTCTCGTGCTTCTTTCAAAAGTGCTCTACTCTTCATTATTTGCATCTTTCAAAAGCATGTCATTTTGAACCTCTGCCGAAATCCTAGTTTGATCTTTTATTGAGGTTTCATAGATATTTTTATTTGTTATTCAACTTTGCTGTCTTTGATTAATAGATTCCAAGGTGTTGGAAAGATCCATGTTGTCGTTGTTATTCTTTCAGGTCAAAAAGAGAAGTGGTTGTAAAGAGGTTGTGCCACCCTCGTTCAAGTGGTACTATAGTGGATTGATTGGTCTTGACTAGTCAGAAAAATCCTAAGTTAAGAGGCTTAGGTAGTGGTTTTCATCTAATTTGGGTTTACACTCTAAATTCAGGTGTTATTTGTGCTTGATTGTTGTTGTGAGTTTATTTTTCTCATTTACTGTTTCAAGAAGTGATACTATTCACCCCTCACCTCTAGTATTCATTCGATCCACAGGCGTAATTTTCATTTAGTATCAGAGACTCATTGTCCAGAAGATGTCAAAGTCATCTGTTAACACATATGCTAAGGGCAATCCGCCATTCGACCGCCTCTTTTTGACGGAATGAACTACGAGTAGTGGAAGACTAGGATGCAGATCTTCCTAGAATCTATGGATTTTGAGGTGTGGGATGTCATCGCCTCCAAATACACACGTCCCAAAATAAAGGAAGGAGTGGTGGTGACACCAGATCAAAAGAAGATGGCAACACACAATGCTAAAGCCATGAATGCAATCTTCTGTGGGCTTTCAAGTGCAAATTCAACTGTGTTTCTACTTGCAAGCTAGCCTACGAGATCTGAAGCATCCTCGAAGTCACCCACAAGGGGACATCCAAGGTAAAAGAAACTAAGGGAAATTTACTAATACAAAATTATGAGCTTTTTGGGATGAAGGGTGAATCAATTATGGAGATGTTAATAAGATTCAAGGACATCATAAACTCCTTAAGAAATCTAGATCAGGAGATCAAGATTGAAGCATAGGTGAGAAATATTCTTTGGTCACTCACCAGTGATTGGGAGGCCAAGACTACCATCATCCAGGAGTTGAAAGATCTGTCTACCCTAAAACTAGACATCTTATCGAAAGTCTTATGGCCTATGAAGTTCAACTCCAACACATGAAGGAGCATGAAGGTGAAGGAATCAAGAAGAAAACAGTGGCTCTTGAAGCCACTCAACAAATAGAAGATTCCTCAACTGAAGACAAAGAGGAAGATATAGCCCTACTATCAAGAAAATTCAGAAAGCTTCTTAAGAACAAAAGAAGCTGGAGAAGGAAGAAAGAAGATGCCAAAGCTGATGCAATTATCTGCAACAACAACAAGAGAAATGGACACATCAAGAATGATTGTCCAGTTCTCAAAAAGGAGTCATAAAAGAAGAATTTTCCCAAAAGAGATGGAAAGAAAAAGGCATTCGTAGCAACTTGGGATGAATCAGACTCAAGTTTAGAAGAAGAAACCTCTAGAGAAGAAGCTCTTCTAGGATTAATGGCGCAAGAAGATGAGGTAACCTCTTTTTCACAAGATGAACTATTAGAAGCATTTTTTGAGATGTATGACATAGCTAAATCACTACAACTAGAAAATAAAAGTCTAGTAAAGACATTAGGGGAAGAAAAGGTATAGAAAGATATGTTTTCTCAACAAAATAAAGAGTTATCTGAAGAGATCATCTCATTAAAATCACACATAGATATTGATAAATATAGACAAATTAAAAGAAAATTCTACAATTCTCTTGAATGATCTAGCTAAGTTTACCAAGGGAAGTAGAAACTTGCATAAACTATTAGGAATACAAACCCAAAGCACCATAAAATTTGGATTAGGCTACACACCTAAAAATGATTATGAAGCATCTAGTTCTAGCCAAAATAAATAGAAGGGTAGCTTGCCTAAATAGACAGCATCTAACCACCATGGACCCAGACAAAAATGGGTACCAAAAACATTATTGCAATCCTATTTTGTAGGTCAAGTAGACTATAAGAAGTGGACATATCAATAAATCAATGGAAAATTGAAGCCACTCTATAAAACAGTCAAACTAGGACCTCACTAATGCAAACCAATGACAGGAACGAGAAGAAAAGAGATGGATCATGGATAGTGGATGTTCAAAGCACATGACTAGAGAGGAAGATGTATTCCTGCAACTTCACCACCAGGATGGTGGTACCGTCACGTTTGGGAACAACCACAAAATCCATATTATTGGTCACTCTTCTACTTCTTTTGATAATGTACATGTTGAACATTCGAATTGCTACGCTAACGTGTTTGGTTTTGGAAAACCTGTCGTTGCAGCTTGAAAGCGAAGAATTCGTGTTCAACAAATAAAATTTATATCGAAATGAAAATTCTGAGTCGAACACAGGGAGGCGGACATTTGATTTAAAAACTACGCGTTTCTTTTTATTTGTCACGAAGCAATTCAATTTAAAACTATTTAATTATTTACAATAAATAGAAGAGAGAGGGTAAGAGAGAGAGAGAATATTACACATAGAAATAAAAAATGAGATGTAGAATAAATAGAGAATTTATCATTAAGGAGATTGTTCATTACAACTAGAAAGCATAACACAATTGCACTAGAAAGCAATAAATTTACTCTAGAAAGCATTAAAAGAATGGAAGGAGAAATGTCCTCCTCGACGAATGCTTGGAGGATGAGCAAAACTACACTAGAAAGCAGTAAATCTATATTAGAAAGCAGTAAAAAGAATAGGGAGAGAGATATCCTCCTCGACGGTCGCTTGGAGGATGAGCTAGATGGGATAACGCCTGGACGAAGGAAGACGAAGCAGGACGAAGCAGAAGAACAGGAACGGAGTAGCACGCCATCGTCATCGCGGGATCCACTTCCGAAGGGGGACGAAAATTTAGACTTTATTTCATGAGGAGCATCCCGGATGTGGGACAAGCTTCTCTTGAGCTTTGGAGAGGTAGAGAAGAGAAGGAAGGGATGAGAATTTCATGTGGAGGGGGTCTCCTTTTATAGTTGCAAGGAGTGGGGGCAAATTGGTCATTACATCTTTAAAACAATAAATGAGGGGTCTTTAGTGACGGATAAAACCGTCGCTAAAGCCCCAACGTGGGCGTAGTGGACGCTCCCCACGCATGCCTCCTCAGCTACCTGCGTTCAACGCCCTCCCATGTTCATTAGATCTCAGCCGTCCGATCGCGAGATCAGACTGCTTAGGATGCACCATTGCCCGCTGCTGTGCGCCTGCCTCAACGCGTACGATGGCGCATCCTCGCCGCGCGTGCAATAGCGTGTGAACGCTATCGGAGGATTAAAGCCACCCGATGACGATCCAACGCCCGACCGCGCTCGCTTGCCCGCGCCTTTCTCCCCTTTGCTGTGGCTCGAACGTGCATCCATTGCTCACGATAGTGCCCTCGACCGCTGCGCTACGGGGCGCGGATGGTCGAGTGGGTGAATTATGGTGCGATCGTCCACAGCCATTGGATTGAGATCCAACGGCGGAGAGGGAGCGGGTGCGAAAGCTTCACTGGATGCATGCAGCCAATTGGGCGACCGATATGGCACCACATGGCGCCATCTTAGCCATCCATCTTCTGGATGTTGTAGATGGTGCCACGGATGTCGGATTGACTCAATTTTTGCGTCGTTGGATTGCGATCGTCGATCCGAATTCATCCGTACAGTCGGATTTATCATTTGAAGTGCGGATTTACACCATCCTGGCCCTTGATCTTCTAAGGTTCCCCGGTCACTATCTGATGCTACGGATGCCTGATTAAGGCGATCTTAGAGTCGTTGAACTCCAATCGTCGCCCTGATCACATCAATATGGTTGGATCTTCGATCCGAGACCCTGATAAAATGTTTGCCCTATCCAAGCACATAAAAGGAGACAATTAACCTCCATTTTACTCAAACTACTCTAAATGCAAGATGATGCATGTTATGCAATATTTATATCATGAAATGCAATCCTATGCTTAAGAACATGCATAAATAGACATCTTAAGTAGTGTAAATGTGTTTACATCATACCCCCATGCCTATCTTTTACTAGTCCCTAGCAAAAACTATATACTATTTATAAAAGAATTAGGTTGGATTATTTGGGCCTGAGTTATTTTCAATAATTAAGAAATTGCCTACTTAGGAACTGAACTTTCAAAGACACAACAGCGCCCGAGTATGAGCCAAAATGCAGACCGCCTCAAACCGTCGCCTTATTAAAAGAAAATTTTCGTTTTCTCTTTTTCCTTTTTTTCTAAGTTTTTTGGATTTTCAAATTTTAGGGTTTAAGAGTGGCTTTCTACAGCCATTCAACTCACCCAAGATTTGATGAGAACCCTAAGTTTTAAGCATCTTATTGTGAATGTGATAGACTCTTTGACCGGCAGTTAAAATGGACTTCGGGTTTCTACGCCTCTAGGTGACCTCAAAAAGAATTCTGCCTAAAGGTGTATCTTTACAACCGGTAGCTTTCTCCCTACTTTTATTTTTTAACGAGGTCAGCATAAGGGTGAATCCAGTGTATATCTCCCCGGTTTATTCTACTTCTCCACTTCTTCCTAAGTGTTTTTGAAAACTTTTAGTGCATTTATTGAGTTGGGTTCTGGACAACCGATTGATGAGCTGTTACCACCGACAACTTGCCAGCCATACTCGTGCGGGAAGTGTGGATTATTTCTTTTTTTTTCTTTTTTCCTTTTCTTTTTGATTTTTTTTTCTTTTTTTAAGTAGGTGGCTTCCCTGGTCTAAGATTTACCTAAAGGCAGCAAAAAGAGAAAGATCCAGTGACTGGACTCTGGACAACCTACCTATGAGTTGTTACCCACGATAACTTGCCAGCCATATCACCCTAGAAGGTTCATTAGCTACCCAATTTTCGTTAAAATCGCCGAACAACGAGTCAGTGACAAGTGTGTAGATGCTAGAAACTCAAAATTCCCTCAAATCAGAGGGCGGGTTGATACGACGTGTACTTATCACCCAAACTTATTTACTCCAATTAAAATAAAATTCAGGTTGGTGAGAACTCAAAAAATAAATCTACATTTTAGTGGATACACGGGCTGATCAAGTCTAAAGACCTGAATAGTCTTTGTGTTCAAATCATAATGTAGTATTTCCTAAGATTGAAAATTTTCTTAAACCCAAATTCTCTTTCCTAATTCTGAATTTTTTTTTTATAAAAGAAAATAAAACAAATCTACAGAGCTGACGAATGAATTCAGAGATGAATATCCAACCCCCATGCCTATCTAATGTAATGTCCTCATTATATTAAAAAGACATAAAACAAAGTGAAAAAGCATAGAAAGCACCTGAATTGCGTGAATGTCAGGTCCACTCCGAGATGAAAACTAAAAAGAACTGTATATGTGTTGAGTTTAGTGCCTTCAGCTAGGCACACTATACAAAGAAAATAAATGAAGAATTCACAAGTGCAGGTGAGAATCAGAATAAATAGAAGAATCCTCTGACCTATCAAAAGAGGTCCACAGATGTGGACCAGATTGTGGTGCAGACCCATCCCCCATAATCAAGAATATCTTAGGTTCTGGATAAAAATTACCCAAAACCTAAAATCAGAATGCAAGCGGGGTCGGGCCTGCGATTTATGAGGATGCAACCCAAGACCAAAATGCCAGGTTACAGAGAAATTAAGCTCAAAAGGATAATCGTTCAATGCGTGCTTGGGTTGGACATCCTCAGAACAGATGTTGTAAGGGTCCTGGTTTGATGGTTTCAGCTTAATAGGCACCCTTCGACTCAATCTTCTATTTCCTCCAAAGTTAACTTCCCAAATTAGAACTTCCCAACTCCTATCCTCCTCATTTCGAATGTTAAATTCTGAGACCTCTTGCATGTTAATCACCCTATCTAAAATCTCCAAGTCTAAATGATGTGGAAGAATCAGAATTGACTTGGGTCTAATTATCTCAGAAACAGAATTATCGATAAGCTCAACAGGGTATAACTGATAATCATGGCATTGAATTGAATCCTCCAGAAAATGCGATTCTGGATCCGTAATGTGTGCCCTAATAAGATAAATTTTCTCAGTTATTGGGCTATCAAATGATCTATTAGATTCCTTAGGCCCAATCGTCTCACAGAAATCGTGTTTAGAAAACTCGCGTGAGACTTCGCAACTTGAATCTTCACCATCAAAGAAATCAAGATCCGTATCAATTTATGTCCCAAAATCATTTGTCACTTTCTGTTCCAAGGAGATACACGTTTCCTCATAACCCGGCTTAGGGATCTTAGGTGAAGAAATTAGATCATCCTTAATTGGTTGTTTTAATTCAATCTGGTCAGCCTAGTAACACGTGTCCCCCCCAACAGGTACCTGAGCAGGTTCTGTCATTGGCTTTCCTGAAGATGGTTCATCCTGGGAATCATCCCATGATTGAATCAAAGCAACTACGAATCTCATCCTCAATTTCGCTAATTTCCCAAGTAAAAGCTCACCCGGGTTCTTACCCTTAAAATCCTGGAGTCAATCCAACAACGACTTCTTTAAATCGTCAATCATTTCAATCAGGGGCTCCAATCTCTCAATGCAAGGTATTGGCTGAACTTCTAAAGATTGAATGATATTCCTCAAGTTAACCAGAACCTTATCTTGAACCTGGTTAACCTGAAATAAATGAGTTGGTTCAGGGTTGGGCGGGTTTGGGGTCAAAGCAGGGGAATTAATGAATTGAGATTCATTATACCCTTCCTGATAATAGGTCATTTCATATTATTCAAAAGATGGTAATGAACTAAAGGCAGTGAAATCAGAGGATGGGTAAGGATCGGTGTATGCTTCTTGATTATAGATTGTATTAGGTTGTTCATGAAAGGAAGACGATCTATAATCGATGTAGCTTTGAGAAGGATAGAAATCAGCATCAAAGTGTACAGGGTTAGACCTAAACACGGAGGTCCGAAACTATATCCCCAATCCGAGTTATCCCAACTAACTAATGGTTGATTACAGTACGAGTCGGCATAATCGTCATGTTGAGGATAATTCACAACAGGAGGGAAAGAGCGGGAATGCGTGTAATATGTGGAAGGATTCATGATAAGCGAGAGGAAGAAAGGTGCCATGCAATACAAACAATCAAACCTGTCCTTAAGTGGGTTAGCCTTACAGACCTACAGACTCCCAAAACCCATCTTGAGATAAAGGAACACCGATTTGATCTACTTCTGTCTATTCAATCCAACCAGTTAGAAGGAGGGACTGGGGAGAAGGTTCTTCCTTTGACTTACGCCTCCGATTCCTAGTGTACCCACCAACCGCGATCGTTTGATTTTGCTCCCCTATATAGACATCAGATTGAACAGTAGAAATAGACTAATAGAAAATAATCTCATTCTGGGTTCTAAAGAGCGAGTCCAATCCTTAAGGCTAACATCTACTCTGTTTTATTTAGGGCTAGGTTTGAATGTGCTTTGGAATGTGATGGGCCCTTTAAATGGGTTGTGCCCTTAATGATTGATTTGTTTTGTGTGTGCATGCACAACCAATGATTTTCAAGCAAGATTATTTCTGATATGGTGAATTTTAAGGTTCAAATCTTGCTTAGTAGCTTTTAGGATTCAACTTTAGGTATTTTCAAACAAGTTTTGTTCTCACACCAGGTTTTGCAAGCACAGGTGAAGATGTTTTCCTTTAAAGTATAAAAAGAATGTGGAGTGCCTGGTAAATCCCTAAGAGTTGAACCTAAGTGGCAGCTACTTGATGAGTTGATTTTATTTGAAGTGGTACGGCCCAATCAACTCAAACAATTGGCCTGGTGCACCACTTAATTAGGCACACAAATGATTACCTAATCTGATTTCTACTCAATTATGTGTTTGGATGTGTGTACCAGCTCCTAAGATCGGTTTACCGGTTGAGTTTGAAAATCAGATGAGGTTGTGTACCTCTGTGAGATTTTTTTTTAATTTTTCTTTTTTAATGTGGGGGTTGGGGTATGGGTGTCAAACAATAAACAATTTAACCTTAGAGTTTATAAAAACACCTAGGTTGATTGATGTTTGAATTATTATGTTATGGAATGAAATCTAAAGGGTGGGAGGTGGGGAATAACTCACAGAACCTTCCACAACACTTTTCTCCTATCTACCGCTTTTGCCTGCCTCGAAAGAGTACTTGCAATTACAATAAGAAAGGAGAAAAGTAAGGTAAATGATTTATAAGTTACAAAACGCGAAGAGAAATCAAAGATCGTCGCCTCCCCGGCAACGGTGCCAAAATGTTGAACGTTCAAATTGCTATGCTAATGTGTTTGGTTTTTGAAAACCTGTCGTTGTAGCTTGAAAGCGAAGAATTCGTGTTCAACAAATAAAATTTATACTGAAATGAAAATTCTGGGTCGAACACAGGGAGGCGGACATTTGATTTAAAAACTATGCATTTCTTTTTATTTGTCACGAAGTAATTCAATTTAAAACTATCTAATTATTTACAATAAATAGAAGAGAGAGAGAGAGGGTAAGAGAGAGAGAGAATATTACAAATAGAAATAAAAAATGAGATGTAGAATAAACAGAGAATTTATCATTAAGGAGATTGTTCATTACAACTAGACAGCATAACACAATTGCACTAGAAAGCAATAAATTTACTCTAGAAAGCATTAAAAGGATGGAGGGAGAAATGTCATCCTCGACGAATGCTTGGAGGACGAGCAGAACTACACTAGAAAGCAGTAAATCTATATTAGAAAGCAGTAAAAAGAATAGGGAGAGAGATATCCTCCTCGACGGTCGCTTGGAGGATGAGCCAAACGGGATAACACCTGGACGAAGGAGGATGAAGCAGGACGAAGGAGGACGAAGCAGAAGAACGGGAACGGAGCAGCATGCCGTCGTCATCGCAGGATCCAATTCTGAAGGGGGACGAAAATTTTGACTTTATCTCGCGAGGAGCATCCCGGGTGTGGGACAAGCTTCTCTTGAACTTTGGGGAGGTAGAGAAGAGAAGGAAGGGATGAGAATTTCGTGTGGAGGGGGTCTCCTTTTATAGTTGCAAGGAGTGGGGGCAAATTGGTCATTACATCTTTAAAATAATAAATGAGGGGTCTTTAGTGACGGATAAAACCGTCGCTAAAGCCCCAACGTGGGTGTAGTGGACGCTCCCCACGCATGCCTCCTCAGCTGACTACGTTCAACGCTCGCCCACGTTCATCAGATCTCAGCCGTCCGATCGCGAGATCGGACGGCTTAGGATGCACCATCGCCCGCTGCTGTGTGCCTGCCTCAATGCGTATGATGGCGCCTCCTCGCCGCGCGTGCAATAGCGCGTGAACGCTATCGGAGGATCAGAGCCACCCGATGACGATCCAACGCCCGACCGCGCTCGCTTGCCCACGCCTTTCTCCCCTTAGCTGCAGCTCGAATGCGTGTCCGCTGCTCGCAATAGTGCCCTCGACCGCTACGCTACGGGGCACAGATGGTCGAGCGGGCGAATTATGGTGCGGCCGTCCACAGCTGTTGGATTGAGATCCAACGGCGGAGAGGGAGTGGGTGCGGAAGCTTCACTGGATGCATGCGGCAGTTTGGGTGGCCGAGATGGCACCACGTGGAGCCACCTTGGCCGTCCATCTTTTGGATGTTGTAGATGGTGCCAAGGATGTCGGATTGACTCGATTTTTGCGTCGTTGGACTACGATCGTCGATTCAAATTCATCCATGCAGTCGGATTTGTCATTTGAAGTGCGGATTTACACCATCCTGGCCATTGATCTTCTAGGGTTCCCCTGTCACTATCTGATGCTACGGATGCCTGATTAGGGTGATCTTGGAGTCGCTGAACTCCAATCGTCGCCCTGATAACATCCATACGGTTGGATCTTCGATCTGAGGCCCTGATAAAATGTTTGCCTTGTCCAAGCACATAAAAGGAGACAATTAACCTCCATTTTATTCAAACTACTCTAAATGCAAGATGATGCATGTTATGCAATATTTATATCATGAAATGCAATCCTATGCTTAAGAACATGCATAAATAGACATCTTAAGTAGTGTAAATGTATTTACATCAGTACACTTAGTTAGTGGATTAAAACATAACATTTTAAGTGTTAGCCAAATATGTGATAAAGGAAACAAAATCACTTTCACTTCAAATGATTTTAAAATATGAGTCAAAGAAACAAAACAAACACTTCTTAAAGGAAATCGACATAAAGATATCTACACTGTTAACTTCAACAAATGCGACAATCTTAAATTTCTTGTCATATCTGATGAAGAAGCAACACTTTGGCACAAACGACTAAGTCATGTTCACATGAGAAACATTAATAAACTCATGAAATATGAACTTGTCAAAGGTCTACCAAATATCAACTTCAAGAGGAGCAAAGTCTTCGATTCTTGTCAAGTTGGTAAACAAACTAAAAATCCCTTCAAACCAAAAAGGATGGTTAGCACTTCACAACCTCTGGCGCTACTTCACTTAGACTTGTTTGGACCAACCAAATCCAAAAGCCTAAGCAGGTGCAGATATTACTTAATCACAATTGATGACTTTTCTAGATTTGCTTGGGTATCTTTCCTAAAATGTAAAGACTTAACCATTGATGCCTTTAGCAAATTAGTTACAAGATTACAGAATGAAGAAAGGGTCTGAAGTAATTAGGATTAGAAGTGATCATAGTGGAGAATTTGAGAATGAATCCTTTACCAATTTCTATGATCAATATGGGATAAAACATGAATTTGCATTCCCTAGAGCCGCACCTCAGAATGGTGTAGTAGAAAGGAAAATAGAACCTTGCAAGAGTATGCCCATACAATGATGTGTGAGTCAAAGCTGCCTCGATATTTTTGGGCAGAGGTTGTAAACACTACTTGGTATATTCAAAATAGATGACTGATTAGACCTATCCTAAACAAAACACCTTTTGAACTCTATCATGGAAGGACACCTGGAATTTCCTATTTTAAGATATTTGGTTATCGATGTTTCATACTCAATACTAAGGAAAAACTTGATAAGTTTGATGACAAAAGTTTGGAAGGAATATTCCTAGGTTACTCAACTAGAAGTAAGGCCTATAGAGTTTTTAACAAGAATTTAGCGATTGAGGAAACATGCATGTATCATTTGTTGAAGCATTAGCTCAACCTAAATCTTTAGTAAAAAATGATGAGGATGAACTAGTAGATGACCAATCAAATGTTCTAGAAGAAAATATTTCTGATGAATTTTATAGATATATTTCTTTTGTAAAAGATCATCCAAAAGAGTTGGTGATAGGTGAATTATCTAAAGGAGTTCAAACTAGATCTTCTTTTAACAGTTTAGCTTTTACTACATTTGTTTCACAATTAGAACCCAAATATGTCAAGGAAGCCTTTTCTAATAGTCACTGGATCATTGCAATGGAAGATGAATTGAATCAATTCAAAAGAAATAATGTATGGGAACTTGTTCCAAGGCCTGACTCTCAAACCAATATAGGAACCAAGTGGGTCTTTAGGAACAAACTCAATGAATCAGGAGAAGTAGTTAGAAATAAAGATAGACTTGTGGCCTAACGATATAATCAAGAAGAAGGAATTGATTTTGATGAAACATATGCTCCTATAGCTCGCCTAGAATCCATTAGGATGCTGCTTGCCTTTGCCACCCATATGAAATTCAAACTTTTTCAAATGGATGTCAAAAGTGCCTTCCTAAACAAATTCATCAAGAAGTTTATGTTAAATAACCTCCAGGTTTTGAAGATGTTAAATATCCAAACTATGTCTATAAACTAAACAAAGCTTTATATGGTCTTAAAAAAGCTCCACGAGCTTGGTATGACTCGTTAAAATCCTACCTAATTGGACTAAAAGAAAAGAAGATAATCTCCTAATAATACAAATATATGTTGATGATATTATTTTTGGTGCTACTAATGATCTGCTATGCCAAGAATGTGCAAAGGTAATGCAGAATCTGTTTGAGATGAGCATAATGGGAGAACTTCGATTCTTTCTCGAACTTCAAATTGATCAGTTGTCCTTTGGAATCTTCGTATCTCAAACCTAATACATAACGGAGATCTTGAAGAAATTCTCAATGGACAAAGTAAAGACACTCCAATGGCAGCCTCTATTCAATTAAAAACTTATGAAACAGGTAAGTCTGTAGATTAGAAATTATACAGAAGTATGACAGGATCATTATTATACTTGACTTCTAATAGACTTGATATTCTATTTTTTACTTGTTTGTGTGCTCGTTTTCAAGTAAACCCTAAAGAAATACACTTAAATGCTATTAAAAGAATACTTAGATATTTAAACAATACACATGACCTTAGACTTTTCTATCCGAAGTTAGACACGTTGGAATTATATAACTTTTGTGATACTGATTATGCAGGTAGCTTTACATATAGAAAGAGTACTAGTGGAACTTGTCAATTTCTTGGAAATTCCCTAGTCCCTTGGTTCTCTAGAAAATAAAATACTGTTTCTCTCCACAACAGAAGCAGAATATGTAGTTGCATCTTGAGCTTATTCACAATTATTGTAGAAGAAACAAGCATTACAAGACTTTGTCCTATCTTACAAATATAATAAAATACTATGTGACAACACTAGTGCAATCAATTTATCTAAGAATCCAATACAATGTTCTAGGACTAAACATAATGATGTAAGACATCACTTTCTTAGAGAATATGTTCTAAAAGGACAGATAAACCTAGAATTTGTTAAAACAGAAAATTAATTAGCTGATATATTCACAAAACCCTTGCCAAAAGAAAGATTCAACTAAATTTGTCATTCATTAGGATTATCAAGATTACAAGAACTTAATTAAAATACTTGTTTGGTCTATTTTTTTTCTTATGTTGATCGATCAATTTTTTAAATTGATCGACCAAACCCTTTTGATCGATCAAAATAATTGATTGATCGATCAAATTCTTGGGCAGGAAATTTCCCTTCAAAAATTTGAGTTTTGATCAATCAATCTAACTATTTGATCGACCAATTCGGTTGGGCGAGAATTTTCCTTCCAAATGTTCAAACCCTGATCAACCAATTAACATATTTGATCGATCATTTTGAGTTTTGATCGACCAAAACTGGGCATTTCCATTTTCAAGATTGAGATCTTTTCACCTTGAATCTTGCTCCAAATCAATTCTAGCGACTTCATAATCGTGATTAGCCTTCCAAAATGTTCTTACCTATTTCACTAATCACGTGTTCTATAAAAACACTTGTTTTTTACCATCAAACCTATTCTTTTTACTTCCCTACCCCACATACTCGACCCCACCACTCCTCCAGCGACTTTGATCGACCAACTTGCCATCTCCAATGAACACAGCAATGATGCTATGCCTTCACCACGCGTCCTCCCTCCACTCACAAGTTTTCGGCCGCTCTCCTCTCTTGATCGATCAACTCTTGATCGGTCTCGATACATTCTAAAACTTAGTGAAATCCATCCCTTATTGGATTTTTACTTAAGTGTTGGATGTGCTATGTTGTTATCTAATGATTTCTTGGTTTCATGTTTTGATTACTTGCAAAATTGAGAAGTATAAGTGAGCATTACATCTGTTCTCCTCTCGATTTTCTCGAGTCTGGCTACTTTTGGTTGACCAAATTACTTGGTTGATCGACCAAAAGTGAGCTTTTCTAGAACTTCAGTCGAGTCATTTTTTATCGACTAATCAAAAATTTTTTGATCGACCAACATGTTCTTGCAATTTCTGAATGGCTCCGAAACATGTACGTACCACTTCTTCATCTCATTGTGATGACACCTTTGATCATTTTTTCATCACTAAGGCTGCACGTGACCATTTTTCTTTATTCGCAAAATTTTCACCGCATGTTGGTAGACCCGTCAACTTTACTTTGAGACTATATTCCTTGGGATCCGTGAAAAATTTGCCTACAACCAAATATTACATCTTTTTGAGCAGAACTTTGACGTGGGTTCCACGAATAGCAACATATCCAGTGTTGACCCTATGGCCTGTCACCATTCTATGCCAATCTGAAAAATATAGGTGAGGGTTTCAACATCGAGTTGTCCTCGAACGTCTATGGCATAGAGGTTCTAGTCAATGCAGATGTTCTTTCAAAGATTCTTAGTTGTCCATATGTTGGACCCACGTTTCATTAGCTCCACCAACAAACACAGATGGATACTATTGGGGAGATCCTACTTACTCCCTCTCATTTTGACCTGGGTCGTCCAACCAAGTCACCTTATTTTTGTCATCTTCCATGATTTCTTAATTGAGTTTTTCTATAAAATTTTATGTCTAAATCTACGTCATTTGAAAACTACCCTAGTATTATGCTTGATGTAAACACATTTACACTACTTAAGATGTCTATTTATGAATGTTCTTAAGCATAGAATTGCATTTCATGATATAAATATTGCATTACATGCATCATCTTGCATTTAGAATACTTTGAATAAAATGGAGGTTAATTGTCTCCTTTTATGTGCTTGGACAGGGCAAATATTTTATCAGGGTCTCGGATCAAAGATCCAACGTATGGATGTGATCAGGACGACGATTGGAGTTCAACGACTCCAAGATCGCCCTAATCAGGCATCCGTAGGGGGTGGAAGGTTCAACGACACAAAAATCGAGTCAATCCGACATCCGTGGCACCATCTACAACTTCCAGAAGATGGATGGCCAAGATGGCGCCACGTGGCGCCATCTCAGCCGCCCAAATGGCCGCTTGCATTTTGTGAAGGCCCTCGCCCGATCGCTCTCCACCGTCAGATGGAGATCCAACGGCTGTGGTCGCTCGCGCTTAAAAGTGTCCGCGCGACCATTTCGTCCGCGTAGCGCAGCGGCGATGCAGCTGCGGGCGAAGCAGAGGTCGCGGGTTCGAGCTGCGGTGAGGGGGTGGAAGGTGCGGGCGAGCGGGCGCGGACGAGCGTCAGATGGAGATCCAACGGCTGTGCCCACCCGATAGCGTCGACGCATGATTGGACGCGCGATCGAATGCGTAATCAGACGCGCGGGGGGCGCGCTACGCAGCGGGCGCGGATGTGATTTAAGCCGTCCGATATCGTGATCGGACAGCTGAAAAGCGACGAACGTGCATGGAAGTTGAACGCACGAGCAGGCGAGGAGGCGCGCGCGAGCCGGCCACTACGCCCACGTTGGGGCTTTAGTGACGGATTTATCCGTCACTAAAGACCCCTTATTTATTATTTTGATGTTGTAATGTCCATTTTGCCCCCACTCCTTGCAACTATAAAAGGAGACCCCCTCCATACGAAATTCTCATCCCTTCTTTCTCCTCTCTACCCCTCCAAAGCTCAAGAGAAGCTTGTCCCACACCCGGGATGCTTCTTGCGAGATAAAGTCCAATTTTTGTTCCCCTTCGGAAGTGGATCCTGTGACGACGACGGCGTGCTGCTTCATTCCTGTTCTTCTGCTTCGTCCTCCTTCGTCCCGCTTCGTTCTCCTTCGTCCAGGCGTCATCCCGTCCGGCTCGTCCTCCAAGCAACTGTCGAGGAGGATTTCTCTCTCCCTATTCTTTTTACCGCTTTCTAGTATAGATTTACTGCTTTCTAGAATAGTCTATTTGTCCTCCGAGCGATTATCGAGGAGGACATTTCTCTCTCCATTCTTATTTACAGCTTTTCTAGTGTAGAATTTTCTGCCTTATAGTATAATTGATTTTCCGCATTCTAGTGTAACTTTTATAAACTATTGAAATATTGAATGCATCTTCTCTTTCTCTCTCTCTCTCTCATAGTTTGATAGCCCCATTGTAATTATAACGCCTTGCTTAAAGAAAATCCTAAAAAAATATAATTGCGAAAATAGATTAACGTAGCCTCCCTGTGTTCGACCCGAAATTATTTTCGGTATAAATTTTATTTGTTGAACACGAATTCTTCGCTTTTGAACTACAACGATAGGTTTTCCAAAATCAAACACATTAGCATAGCGTTCGTAAACGTTCAACATTTTGGCGCCGTTGACGGGGAGGCAACGATTTTCGATCTTTTCTTCGCATTTTTTTGCACTTTATTTGTTTTCTAACTAGCTTTCACTCATGTCTATTGTTTTGCAGCGACCTCCATCAAGGAATCAACAAGCGGTAGACTGGAGTAAAGTGCAGTTGAAGACAACTGTAAGTGCTCCCCCATTCTTTCCCCCTCCATAGATTTCATTCGCCACATTAAATCCAAATCCTAATTAACCTAGGTGTTTACATAAATCCTAGGAATAGTTTGGTTGTTTGGATTTCCACTCACATTCATTCCACCCTCATCCATAAAAAAAGAAATAACAAAAAGATAATCTTGTGGGGTAATATTCAACAAACACATAACACACACCCACATTCAAGGCACTTGATCAACTTGATTTGTTTTCTACTCAACCGGGTTCTGATCTGTGGAACCGGTACACACAAAGCAACACATAACAGAGTAGAAATCATTCTAGGTTAATCATCTTTGAGTGCCTAACTTAGTGGTGCATTTGTGGCCAGTTGTTTGAGTTGTTTGGGCCGCACCACTTTATTTTAAAACCAACTCATCAAGTAGCTCCTCCTTAGGGTTTTCAATCTAGGTATATTCCAGGCACTCCACTTTCTTTCTAATTTTAAAGGAAAACAATCTTCACCCGTGTTTTATAACTTGGTTTGCCTAGAAACTTGATTGCAATTCACCTAATTTAAAACCCTAAAAGCTACTTAAGCAAGATTTGAACACTAAAATTCACACATTATCAATAATCTTGCTTGAAAACCTTGGTTGTGCACGCACTTACACAAATCTCAATCAATCATTAAGGGCACAACCCATTGTAAGGGCCCATCACATTCCATAAGCACCATAATCCCAGGCCTTAATAAAATTGAGTAGACGTTGGCCTTAAGGTTTGATTCGCTCTTCAGGGCCTAGTCTGAGATTATTTTTGATTAACCTACTTGTACTGATTAATCTAATGTCTAGCTAGGGGAGCAGAGTCAAACGATCACGGCTGGGGGGTACACTAGGAATCGGAGGCAAAAGCCAAAGGAAGAACCTTCTCCCCAGTCCCTCCTTCTAACTGGTTGGATTAAATAGATGCAAGTAAAGTAAATCACTTACAGTCTTAAGGCTGGTTTTGGGAGTCAGTAGATCCTTAGGCTACCCCACTTAAGGACAGCCTTGTTTTGCTGTGCTGCAGGGTCCATATCCCTAGTCCTTCCGACCTTCTCCTAGTTTATGCTGGGAAGACGGTCATTGAATCCTCGATTGGAAGGACCGTTAGAACATTCTAGGAGCTGCAAGTTAGATTTTGGTCAATTTGATCCCATGGCCGAACAACAGCCTCCTCTGCTTGAAAATCCACAGGAAGAATTTAGAAGGCAGCTGGAACAAATGCAGAGAATCCAAGAATGGTTCCAGAGAATGCAGGGTGCTCAGCCCTTGAAGGATTTTTATGATCCTTCGAATTACGGGGAACGTCTCGACGTCCAGATTCCAGCCGGTGACGTAGAAATCAAGCCCCAAGTGTTAAGCCTGATTAAATATTATCATGGGCTTGGCTCCGAAGATCCGTTTCAGCACTTGGAGGATTTGACCACTTTGGTCCAGACCACCAAGGCTCGAAACATTAACGATGAGCAAATGATCATGAGGCTCTTCCCCCACTCTCTTAGGGATAAATCCGCGCATTGGTATAGGACAATAGGAAGACCAATTACAACTTGGAATGTGTTGAAATCGACCTTTCTGAAGAAATTCTTCCCAGTCGGTCGTACCAATGCTTTGAGACGGGCAATCACTACTTTTACCCAGCGGCCGGGGGAGCAGTTTCATGTGGCCTGGGAGCGATTCCAGGACTTATTGCAGAGGTGTCCACACCACGAGATGCCGAAATGGCAACTCGTGCAGATCTTCTATCATGAGTTGAATGAGCAACTTAGAAACCATGTGGATGCTTCTTGCGGAGGCAATTTCCTCAATAAAGATGCAGATAATGCACATGATTTATTTGAGGAAATGAGTGAGAATTCAATTAATCATGCCTCCATGGATACTTTTAACCGGTCCCAGCAACCCAGATCAAATGTCAATGAAGTCCATGACTCTCATTCATTTGATATGGAATTGATTTGTAATAAACTTGATAAGGTGGACTTGGTTGCTAAAAGAATGGAAGAGTGGATGGCTGGCAATTCTATGAACAACTCTCAATCCACTCAATCCCAAAATTCGAGATTCCATTCCTCAGAGCTCCTTCTGGACGGGAGTTCGTGAATCAACTCGATGCGACTCAATCTATGAGTCAGCATTTCTTGGAACCCCATGGGTTCCCAACTGGGGCCTTTGATTCCAGTTTTTCTGATCCTTCCCTTTCTTTCTCTCCATCCTCACCCTATGAGGATGTTTGTGCTATACAAGAGAATGTTAGATCCAACCCCTACTCGAATGCCTATAATCCAGGTTGGAGAAACCACCCTAACTTCTCTTGGAAAAATCCAGGGCAACAGACCCAATTCCGACCCAGCAACTATGCTCAGCAACGTCCAATGGGTCAGGGTCAAGTATATACTCAGTTGCCTCCGAATCAGGTCAATCAGCCAACTTGGAATGCCCGTCAACCTGCAGGGCAGGCTGATTTGAACCGTCAAATGGTAGAGATGCAAGGATCTATGCTCCAGCTTATGCAGCAAATGAAAAACTAGCTGGACAACTTGCAATCCGGGCTCATTGCTAACTCTCGTCAACCCGGATCTCTACCATCCCAACCCGTACCCAACCCGCAAAACATTATAAATTCGGGCAATCAAGCCCAAGGGTACGGAAATCAGAGGACCCACACGCACATGCTCAGGTGGTTGAGCAGGGTTCCTCATCTTCTTCTTCTGCTAATCAACAATTCATGGTCAATCAAGCCCCTCCAATCTTTCCTAACCCTCCCCAAGACCCAAATTCTTACGCTTCTGCAAATTCTGTCACTTTGAGGAGTGGTAAGAAGACTCAGGATCCACAACCACACTATTATGATCTTTTGAATCCTGAAGAATCTGAGGAGAGAGGAGAATTCTAGAGGAGAAATCAAGGCTCAGGAACCTGATTCCAAAGATCTGACTCATGTTCCTTTTCCTGAAGCCTTAGCCAAAGCAAAGAAGAAGAAGTCTGTTGATAGCAATGAGGAGCTTCTGAATTTATTTAAGAATGTTGAGATCAATATTCTGCTCCTTTATGCTATCAAGCACATACCAGCTTACGCAAAATTTTTAAAGGAATTATGTACACAAAAGCGTAAGTCGAGAGAATCTGTTCCGAGGAAGGTGGTACTCTCCGAGCAGGCTAGCTCTGTTATCCTGCACTACCTCCCTCAGAAAAAGAGAGATCCTGGTGCTCCTTTGATTTCTTGCATTATCGGAGATTACACATTTGATAGAGCACTTTTGGATCTCGGTGCATCCATCAACCTAATCTCGACTTCTCTTTATGAGAAGTTTGGGTTAGGTAAACTTTGGCCAACTTTACTAATGCTACAGTTAGCAGACCGTTCAGTCACAAACCCGCGAGGCATTATTGAAGATGTTATAGTTAAGGTCAAGGATTTCTATTTTCCTGTAGATTTCCTTGTCCTTGACATGGATGTACCAGATAATCTGAGGAACACGCCCATCATTCTGGGGCGTTCGTTCCTGGCTACTGCAAAGGCCAACATTAATTGTGAAAGCGGTAGCATGGAAATCGCCTTTGGGGACCAATGAATGAAATTGGATATTTTTAAGGCGATAAATAAATTTGAGGATTGTGGATTTATTGAGGAACTTGATGAGGATAATGTTAATATTGAAGCTTGTTTGACAGTTTCTTCAATTGAAAGTTCCTCTTTGGTTGATGAATTTGACCTGTAACCCTCTGACCTGACATCTTTGGAAGAGGTTACTGATTTTGTTCACTCAAAACCTCTTCCTCTTGTTGAATCTTCAGCATCTACCCTACCATCAATCATTACCCCACCCCAACTTGAATTGAAACCATTGCCCGAGAATTTAAAATATCAATTTTTAGGACAACAGAATATGCTCCCTGTGATTATTAGTGCTAAATTGACAAAGGAGCAAGAGATTAAATTGATTAAGGTCCTAAAGGAACATAAGGAGGCAATTGGTTGGACCATTCATGACCTCAGGGGGATTGAGCCATCTTACTGTAATCATAGAATATTTTTGGAAGATGGATCCCGCCCTTCTCGCCAGATGCAGAGGAGATTAAATCCAAATATGCGAGAAGTGGTCAAAAAGGAAATCATCAAGTGGCTCGATGCAGGAATTATTTATCCAATCTCTGACAGTCCCTGGGTAAGTCCCGTTCAGCTTGTTCCAAAGAAAGCCGGGATTACTGTTGTGACTAATGAGAGAGGTGAATCTGTCACAACTCGTTCAGCTTCCTCTTGGAGAGTTTGTATTGATTACAGGAAGTTGAACACAGCCACTAAAAAGGATCATTTTCCCCTGCCCTCCTTTGATCAAATGTTGGAAAAATTAGCTGGGCAGAAGTACTTCTGTTTTCTTGATGGCTACTCGGGATATAATCAAGTTCCCATCCATCCCGAGGATTAGGAAAAAACTACTTTCACCTGTCCCTACGGAACCTTTGCTTTTCATAGGATGCCTTTTGGGTTATGCAATGCACTTGCGACTTTTCAAAGGTGTATGCTAGCCATATTTTCCGACATGGTGGGAGAGTTTATGGAAGTCTTCATGGATGATTTCTCTATTTTCGGATAATCATTTGACTCTTGTTTAGCTAATTTAAAAATGATTCTTAAGTGATGTATCAAGACACGACTGGTCCTTAGCTGGGAAAAGAGTAATTTCATGAACCAAGAAGGCATCGTTTTGGGTCATGTAATCTCTGAACAGGGAATTGAAGTGGACAAAGCTAAGGTTGATGCTATCGCTAAACTTCCTCTTCCCACATCTGTTAAACAAATCAGATCATTTCTTGGCCATGTGGGATTTTATCGAAGATTCATCAAGGATTTCTCGAAGGTTGCTTGTCCTTTAAGCAATCTTCTTGCCAAAGAAACGCCGTTTGTTTTTGATGAATCATGCCGAAAGGCATTTGATTTTCTGAAAACGGCAGTCACCTGTGATCCAATTTTGCAACCACCAATTTGGACAGCCCCATTTGAGATCATGACCGATGCTTCTGATTACGTGGTCGGGGCTGTCCTGGGTCAGAAAATTGACCGAAAGCCCTCTGTCATTTACTACGCTAGTAAAACTCTGGATGAAGCCCAGAGGAATTATACTGTTACTGAAAAGGAATTACTAGCTGTAGTATTTGCTTTGGAAAAATTCAGGGCTTATCTCTTGTGGTCTCATGTTATTGTTTATACCGACCACTCGGCCTTGAGACATCTCTTGGCTAAAAAGATGCTAAACCCCGGCTTATTCGTTGGATTCTTCTTCAAGAATTTGATCATGAAATCAAGGATAAAGTCGGGGTACAAAATGTGGTAGCGGATCATTTGTCGAGACCCCTAGGTGATTCTTCTTGTCCGGATATTCCGATTGCTGACACTTTTCCAGACGAAACCATTCTTACAGTTTTAGGTGTCCACTCCCCATGGTTTGCTGACATTGTTAACTATTTGGCCGTTGGTCAAATCCCCCAGGATTGGACCAAGCAACAACGGGATAGACTCAAATCTGAGGCCAAATACTACTTTTGGGAGGACCCTGAACTGTATCGCATCAGCTCTGATCAGATTATTCGCCGATGCATACCGGAGAATGAATTTAACAGTATACTCGAGTTCTGCCATGCATCTGGGTGTGGTGGACATTTCTCCGGGAGAAAGACGGCTGCAAAAATCTTGCAATCTGGCTTCTATTGGCCGTCTTTATTCAAGGATGCCCAGGACTTCTCAAGGTCATGTTCTCGATGTCAGTCACTCAGGAACATAACTAAGAGAGATATGATGCCCCTAAACCCTATTCAACCTGTAGAAATTTTCGATGTTTGGGGCATCGATTTCATGGGACCCTTTATCCCTTCATTTGGACATCAGTACATTCTTGTTGCTGTTGATTATGTGTCTAAATGGATTGAGGCAATTCCCACCTGAACCAATGACCACAAGGTGGTCATCAATTTTGTCAAGAAAAATATCTTCAGTAGGTTCTGGATTCCGAGGGCTGTCATCAGTAATGGTGGCACTCATTTTACTAATGCCCAATTCCGAAATTTATTGGCCAAATACGGGGTTAATCATCGAATTTCCACACCTTACCATCCCCAAACGAATGGACAAGCCGAGATCTCCAATCGAGAGATCAAGAACATTCTGCAAAAAATGGTTAGGCCTGATCGTAAGGATTGGACTCAAAAGCTTGAGGATGCTCTTTGGGCCTACCGTACAGCATATAAAACGCCCATCGACATGTCTCCATTCCGTTTGGTGTATGGAAAGGCATGCCATCTACCCGTAGAGATTGAACACAGGGCATTCTGGGCAATCAAACAATGCAATTTAGATCTGAATTTAGCTAGAAAGACCAGGAAACTCCAACTATCTGAGTTGGAGGAACTTAGAAATGATGCTTATGAGAATGCCAAGATCTACAAGGCTCGGACCAAAGCTCTACATGATCAATTGATTTCCCGCAAGAGCTTTGAGCCAAACCAGAAGGTCTGGTTATTTGATTCTAAACTTAAGCTCTTTCCTGGTAAACTTAGATCTAAATGGAATGGCCCATTCATAATTGATCAGATTTTTCCTAATGGTGCCGTTCAGATTTCTGACCCAAAGACGGGTAACACCTTTAGAGCCAACGGTCAACGTTTGAAGCCTGTTGTTGACCGTAATCTTCCAGAACCCATCTCAGACTCTGTTGCTCTAGCCATTCTGTGACTTCTTTGGCTGGACTTCGCCTAGCTGACGACATTAAACTCAGCAATTGTACATATGACACAAGGCTGATATGAGCTTCATATCCAGGTGACATCTTTCATCTTCTACCCTTTCTTTCATGTCTCTTTTTCAATGAGGACATTGCATCAGCTAGGCATGGGAGGGTGGATTCATTCTTGAATTATTTGGTCAACCTTGTGAAATCCATGTAAATTGTCTCTCTTCTTTTTTTTAAGATAAATAAATAAATAAATAATTAGGAAGGATTAGTTGGACATTAGGACTTTTCAATCCTAAGAAATTTTACATTAGGATCTGAACACAAAGACCCCTCAGGTCTTTGGACTTAATTAGCCTGGGTATCCACTAAAATGTGGATTTGTTTTTGAGTCCTCGCCATCTTAATTCTATTATAATCGGAATAAATAAGTTTGGGTGATAAGTACACGACTTATCAACCCATCCTCTGATTTGAGAGAATTTTGAGTTTTAAGCATCTACACACTTTCTTTGCATTGACTCGTTGTTCGGCGATTCTAATGGAAATTTGGTAGCTAATGAACCTTCTAGGGTGATATGGCTGGCAAGTTATCGTGGGTAACAGTCCATAGGTAGGTTGTCCAGAGCCCAGTCACTGGACCTTTCTTAGTTTGCTGCCTTTAGGTAAATCTTAGACTAGGGAAGCCACCTACTTAAAAAAAAAAAAGGGAGAAAAGAACAAAAAGAAATAAGCCACACTTCGCCGCACGAGTATGGCTGGCAAGTTGTCGGTGGTAACAGCTCATCGACCGGTTGTCCAGAATCCAGCTCAGAAATGCACCAAAAATTCCCAAAACACTTAGGAAGAAGTGGAGAAGTAGAATAAATCGGGGAGATATATACTGGATTCACCCTTACGTTGACCCCGTAAAAAAAAAAAAAAGTAGGGAGAAAGCTACCGGTTGTAAAGATACACTTTTAGGTAGAATTCTGGTTAGGTCACCTAGAGGCATAGAAATCCGAAGTCCGTTCTAACTGCCGGTCAATGAGTCTATCACAATCACAATAAGATGCTTAAAGCTTAGGGTTCTCATCAAATTTTGGGTGAGTTGAATGGCCGTAGAAAGCCACTCTTAAACTCGAAAATTTGAAAATCCAAAAAAACTAGAAAAGAGAAAAAGAGAAAAAGAAAATTTTCTTTTAATAAGGTGAGGGCTTGAAGCGGTCTGCATTTTGGCTGATACCCGGGCACTATTGTGTCTTTGAAAGTTCAGTTCCTAAGTAGACAATTTCTTAATGATTGAAAAATAACTCAAGTCCAAATAATCTAACCTAATTCTTTTATAAATAGCATATAGTTTTTGCTAGGGACTAGCAAAAGATAGGCATGAAGGTATGATGTAAACACATTTACACTACTTAAGATGTCTATTTATGCATGTTCTTAAGCATAGGATTGCATTTCATGATATAAATATTGCATTATATGCATCATCTTGCATTTAGAATACTTTGAATAAAATGGAGGTTAATTATCTCCTTTTATGTGCTTGGACAGGGTAAATATTTTATCAGGGTCTCGGATCAAAGATCCAACGTATGGATGTGATCAGGGCGACGATTGGAGTTCAACGACTCCAAGATCACCCTAATCAGGCATCCGTAGCATCAGATAGTGACCTGGGAACCCTATAAGATCAAGGGCCAAGATGGTGTAAATCCACACTTCAGATGACAAATCCGACCGCACGGATGAATTCAGATCGACGATTGCAGCCCAACGACACAAAAATCGAGTCAATCCGACATCCGTGGCACCATCTACAACTTCCAGAAGATGGACGGCCAAGATGGCACCACGTGGTGCCATCTCAGCCGCCCAAACGGTTGCTTACATTTTGTGAAGGCCCCCGCCCGATCGCTCTCCGCCGTCAGATGGAGATCCAACGGCTGTGGTCGCTCGCGCTTAAAAGCGTCCGCGGGACCATTTCGTCCGCGTAGCGCAGCGGCGACGCAGCTGCGGGTGAAGCAGAGGTCACGGGTTCGAGCCGCGGTGAGGGGGTGGAAGGCGCGGACGAGCGTCAGATGGAGATCCAACGGCTGTGCGTGCCCGATAGCGTCGACGCGCGATTGGACGCGCGATCGAATGCGCAATCAGACGCGTGGGGGGCGCACTATGCAGCGGGCACGGACGCGATTTAAGCCGTCCGATCTCGCGATCTGACGGCTGAAAAGCGGCGAACGTGCGCGGCCGTTGAACGCGCGAGCAGGCGAGGAGGCGCGCGCGAGCCGGCCACTACGCCCACGTTGGGGCTTTAGTGACGGATTTATCCATCACTAAAGACCCCTTATTTATTGTTTTGATGTTGTAATGTCCATTTTGCCCCCACTCCTTGCAACTATAAAAGGAGACCCCCTCCATACGAAATTTTCATCCCTTCTTTCTCCTCTCTACCCCTCCAAAGCTCAAGAGAAGCTTGTCCCACACCCGGGATGCTTCTCGCGAGATAAAGTCCAATTTTCATTCCCCTTCGGAAGTGGATCCCGCGACGACGACGGCGTGCTGCTTCGTTCCTGTTCTTCTGCTTTGTCCTCCTTCGTCCAACTTCGTTCTCCTTCGTCCAGGCGTCGTCCCGTCCGGCTTATCCTCCAAGCAACCGTCGAGGAGGATTTCTCTCTCCCTATTCTTTTTACCGCTTTCTAGTATAGATTTACTGCTTTCTAGAATAGTCTATTCGTCCTCCGAGCGATCGTCGAGGAGGACATTTCTCTCTCCATTCTTATTTACAGCTTTTCTAGTGTAGAATTTTCTGCTTTATAGTGTAATTGATTTTCCGCATTCTAGTGTAACTTTTATAAACTATTGAAATATTGAATGCATGTTCTCTTTCTCTCTCTCTCTCTTTCTCTCCCTCTCTCTCTCATAGTTTGATAGCCCCATTGTAATTATAATGCCTTGCTTAAAGAAAATCCTAAAAAAATATAATTGCGAAAATAGATCAACGTAACCTCCCTGTGTTTGACCCGAAATTATTTTCGGTATAAATTTTATTTGTTGAACACGAATTCTTCGCTTCCGAACTACAACGACAGGTTTTCCAAAACCAATCTCGTAAGCGTAGCGATTCACAAAACACGTTCAACAATGCTCATCACCCTTTATGCATTCCTTAAGAACAAGCGGTTCAACTGGAACCACTTGATTTTGTATCCCATGAGCAAGCCTCCCAGCAACTCCTTCCAGTTTGGGACACTTCTCTCCCATATCTTTCTACACTTCAGTGTTCCCATGGAAATAAAACATAAACAATTTATTACTAGAGTCTCCATTTTTGATAAGCACACTTATACGAAGATGGAGCAAGCACAGGGAGCCCATGGTGAGGAAGTGGCCTAGGAGCTACAGCAGTAGCAAGAACCATCAGCAATTCCTCCTCCTTTCCCTCCTTATGAGCACTTTACAATGACATGTCCTCCTCCAGTGCGACCATCTCCATGCTTCTACTAATAGGACTGGAACCTCTTGGACTGATAGCTCTTAGGTAGGGACTTTGTGAGTATTCAGGATGTGACAAATGGTATCTCCTTGATGATGCATCGGGAAAGGGAGACAGATTTGATGATGATGTGCCATGGGCATCAAGTATCAGACTACCTGAATGCTCAGAGTCAGTTCTTGGATGGACTTGGAGAGTCTGTTCATGACATTCAGCAGCAGCTTCACCGACCTCCTCAACCTTGTCGATCTACTACGATGCCTCCATCCTCTGCAGCATCTCCTCCACCTACTACTTCAGCAGCAGCACCAGCAAATCAACAGGTTACACCACCGTGCAGGACATCTAGGCAGCTGACACCCAGGTCATCAGCTTAGTTTCATCTTTTTCTTAGTCAGCCTGTATCTTCTGAGAGATCAGATTCACTGGATCTTGAGTTATACACTAATCTTTAGAGCACGATGGATGCCTTCATGGCATCATTAGATGACTAGATTATCTTTACTTAATTCTTGTTGGCATGTATAACTTAATTTTTCTCAGAACAATTTTATTTTTATGCACTACTTATCTAGGCTCTTCATATATGCATGATTGTTATATCTCTCTCTCAGTTAAATGTTGCTCTCTTGGTTAATGCATGTTTAAATTTATCTTGCTTTATTTACATGCTTAAGGGGGAGTTAAATGAAAAACAAAGCAGCATGTTTTACTTTTTGCTGAAACAAAAAGGGGGAGATATTATGCATAACTATCTAAAATTTCATAATTATAATTTTGTTGCCATTAAAAAGGGGGAGAATATAAGTACCTTTGTTTTGATGCACCAATACTATGTTTAGTGCTACACTAATATTTCAGGATCATCCTGAATTAAAAACTTCTCTTTTGAATCAAGTTCAGATGGTTGCTAATGTCTGTCATTTTCCCTCTTATTTGAGTCTAGGATATCATTGTAAGGAACCTCAATAAAGAAAACAATCAAATAGTTTTTCATGCTTCTTTGAAAACTAACTTTTTGGGTTATTGATAGACCAACATTTCTTTTTGATTGACCAACCAAGTTTGCTAATGGATCAAATAAATCCTTTTTAGGAAGTTGATTAAAATCCTATTGATCGATCAACCAAGCTAATTAATCGACCAACCTATGATCGATCAAACAACTTAATTGACTAACCAAATATCTTTTTGATCAAACAAAATACCTTAATTGATCGACCAATATTACTTCCTTTTCAAGCCAATTTTTTGTATAAATAGAGGTTGTACACAGCCCTTTCAATTAACAACTTTCAATAGAAATACACTCTAAAATCAGAGCTTCTCGTGCTTCTTTCAAAAGTGTTCTACGCTTCGCTATTCACATCTTTCAAAAGCACACCATTTCGAACCTCTATTGAAATCCTAGCTTGATCTTTTATTGAGGTTCCATAAATATTTTTATTTATTATTCAACTTTATTGTCTTTGATTAACAGATTCCAAGGTGTTGGAAACATCCATGTTGTTATTATTCTTCTCTTCAGGTCAAAAAGAGAAGTGGTTGTAAAGTGGTTGTGCCACCCTCATTCAAGTGGTACTATAGTGGATTGACTAGTCTTGATTAGTTGGAAAAATCCTAAGTCGAGATGCTTAGGTAGTGGTTTTCACCCGGTTTGGGTTTCCACTCTAAATCCAGGTGTTATTTGTGCTTGATTGTTGTTGTGAATTTATATTTATCATTTACTATTTCAAGAAGCAATACCATGCACCCCTCCCCTCTAGTATTCGTTCGATCCACAAGCCTAATTTTCATTAAAATGCCTAAATCAAGTTAAAAACCTAGCTTGCATTGTTAGTAGGGCATGTATTCAATGCATAGCATGCATCTACATTCCTGTCCATTCTTAAATTCTTTCTCTATCCTATTGGCCATTAAGTTAAATGTCATTTTGTTTGATTAGGTCCAAAGAATGAGAGGGAATTACGTGACAGGATAGATACAAGAAGACAATCAGAAGATCCATCTCCAGCTTCTTGCAATCAGTAGAAGGAGCAATACAAATGCAAAGAGGAGGAGAAGACAAACCAAGCTACTCCAAGACAGTTCCATGCATCTTCATTCGTACACCATCCAATCACACACCCATACATATATTCATAATTTAACTGCAAGCACATGTCATTACACCACAATGCATACATATACATAAATGCACTTACATAAATCTAGCCCTAATCCACATCACCACCTTTACCTCATCACCAAATCACCACCACAATCACTTCCTACTCATTAGAATCCCATTAGAACCTTTAAACCCTCACCTAAAACCCTTTAGGACAAGAGCCCAAGCCAAAATTCAACTCCAGCACTCGCTACACTTTGCCAAGCTTCAATTTGGATGTCTGGAATGCTCTTTGGACGTCCAGATTAGACCAATCGCAATGTCTAAAACACTTCTTGGACATCCAAATTAGACAAACTCTTAAATCTGGACGTCTAAATCCGACCAACTCTTAAATCTGGATGTCCAAAACACTTTAAAGACATCCAATTTAGATAGTTAAGCTGCCCAAACCATCCATCAAGAGCGCAACACTTATCCAGTCATGACCTATTCACCCACTCTTAAGTTGTACCCATACCAGAACCTTCCACCACATTCTATTTCCCTTATTGTATACCATTAAATTACTCCTTAATTGCCACCTTATGTGCACCTTACCCCAAAACACATCTATAAAACACCCAAACTCCCATAGGTGACGACTCTCCTCCCCTCCATTTTTTCTCTTCTTAACCAGCCTATTCCACTGTACTCCGAAGCTTCACCCCCCCTATCTCCTTCATTCTCTTCTCACCACCTTCCTCCACTTTCCTTTCTTCTCCTCCCCTCCTCCACCATTGAGGTTCCTCTTCCTCTCAAGGCGAGGTGGTGTAGGCCTATTGCCAAGGATCACCACCACCAGCCAAGGCTCGAGGAGCCCTCTTGTTCTGGACACCTCCTTCCTCTATTTCCTTCTATTCTCTTTTCTTTCTTTTTATAGTGTTGTTTTTATTTCAAGCAAGTAGTGTAGTACTTTACTTTTCTTACATGTAGAGTAGTACTATTTCCTTCTTTCTTTCATTTGTTGTTTGATCCCACTTTGTTCTTCCTTTTTCTTTCATTTGTTGTTTTTACTATTATACACACACACATACATGCACACACACACACACATCATCAACACCACCTTCTCCACGCTAACTTCATCATCATCACCTTTTTCCACCAACACCACCATCCCATAAAGCCACCACCATCAACCGCCACCAAGAAACCCATGCCACCTTTGTCCTAATCCTTCCTCTATAGCCAAAACCCTTCCCATGCACCAAACTTAATCCTAATGGCCATCCCTCCCCCTTTCCACATCCCTCACCAAGTAGACTCCATTGAAAGCCACACCCTAGAGGCCATCCCCACCTTCCCAACTACACCACACACATCCACACACAACTCACAACCATAGTGGTCATCACCACCTCCCATGACACCAACACCTCCATCATGACCACCATCACCTCAGACATCTAGGTCCACTTCACACACAAACACCTAACCATGGCCTTTAAACTCATCATCATCACACCCATCACCACCACCACCACATTCACCCCAACTCCATTTTCCATCCCACATCTCCATCCCACCATGCACCAAGGGACCCAACAAACCACCTACATCATAACCATCATCCATCTCCACAACTTGGGTGCATGCATAAGCATTTGTATATCTTTTATGTTTTGTTGTGCTGTAAAAAGTTATCTTGGCCAACACTTCAACTTGTAATCGATAGTTTTGTTATTTTGTTTTAAGTGCTTGTGTGTTAGTAGTCTAGTTTTGTAAATATTAATGTCAATGAAAGCCACTATTTCAATTTCCTAAGTTAGTGGTTTCATATCATGGTCTCACTACTACAAGAAATATTGTTGGCGATGGTTGAAAACTATCACCAAAAGTGAAATGTCCGTCGTCCTTTCCTGTCATGGAAAGATGTGAAGGGAAAGGTCATTTGCGACATTGACAAAGCCAACCCATCACAAATACTACGGTCATATTGTGTTGCGGTTGGTGATTTATGGCAACATTTAGCAACCACTATTAAGAAGAAATTTGCTACTATTAATAAATAACCGTCATGTAACCCTAATTCACGACGTTTATTAAGAAGCTTTCGTATTTAATACATAGAGATAGTTACAAACTAACCCAAAAAAGGCCTTCCAAAATTGAATGGGGTTTTTTTGTTAAGTTTACAATGGTTTAATAACCTCCTTAAAAAGTATTGGCGATAGCTTTTTAACAACCATTGGTAATAAATGTTTTTTTTTTAAAACTTAAAATGTTAATGCGGTTGCATTAACTATACGAATTAAAATTAGTAATGTAAAACACAAACAATAAAGCTAAAATTAATCATTTCATTACTTAAATTAATTCATAGAATGTTTACATAGGAGGAACATTATAAGGAAAGAAGTGAAGAATGTAAAAAAAGGTGCAGATTAAATTTTTGCACCTACTCCATGACTACCGCTTCCTATGCCAAAATTGTCGTCTATCCTACAACCTATAGGAAAATGAAAGGTGTTGTGATTAGGTATGCCTACGCCTTAGAGTATGGCCATCATCTCCTCCCACTGCGCCTATCTGCTCCCTAAAATCTTGTCAATGTTGGCAAATCTCATCCCTAGCAACTCGTAGCTCTCCAGTCATGCTAGTTAGTTGCTTCTAAGTCTGCTACACCTCTGACCTCAACTGCTCCACCTTAGTAGGAGACGCGTCGGACAACCCCTT
The DNA here is from genome assembly GCA_037157565.1 of Thalassia testudinum. NCBI lineage: Eukaryota > Viridiplantae > Streptophyta > Magnoliopsida > Alismatales > Hydrocharitaceae > Thalassia > Thalassia testudinum. The sequence continues at coordinate 128,182,886 of JAZHRO010000055.1, forward strand.
TTGTCAGTACCAACTAGTGAGTGTCTGGCTCTACCTCCACTGAGAATAAATCTTCCATGCTTTGGAGGCATGACTGTCCTAAAAGCCTCCTCATGCCGCATAGGATGCTATTGGGTTGCGGAGTTCTCATTTATCGGAGGATGGACCAAGTTGTACATTTCTCCCAAATTACATTTAATGTTATGTAACTAATATATAAGTAAGGTTAAATTGAAATGTAATCTTAATTAGTTAAAAGAAAGTAAAAATTTAGATGAAATAAATTAGAAGATAATTTACATGCTTGGCTTGGTAGGACTCATGAATCCATGTGCACTTGCCATCATTTGTAACTTTTCTATGAGTGATCTCATAGAGTTCAAGATGATCCAACTAGGCACCATCATGCATACTCACCTATACAAAGTGAATATAAAACATAATTAATAACTTTAAGTTGCATGTTGATTATAAATATACACAAGAAATTTACATACATATCTTGTCTTGAGTGTATCAATACTCATTCGACGTAAGATGTGAGTCTACAATGGAGCTTTGGCCTTATTGGCCTTGTTTTTTTTCTCCTAATCCTGCAGAAAATACATATTTATATTACCAAATAATTAAATGAAATTATTATGAAATTTTAGCATGTAATAATTATTTAATTACCTCTATTTCAGCCTTCTTCCAATGCTCACTGTAATCTTTCAAAACTTCTAGCTGTATAATATTTCTATATATATTTACATTAATTATGCCTAACTAATGCTAATCTGAGGGTTGATTAGGGTAAAATGCATTTTGTTAGGTCAGTTTTGTTAAATAGGTGCATTTAGTAAATATTGCATAATATTGGGATTTTTGACAATCTTTCCCAAAATTATATATGGTGCCTTGATATCTTTATTATATTATGTGTAGCTGCCAAGTTTAGAGCAATTTGAGCCTTGGAGACTAGACTTTCATGTTTGAGCTCACTTATGCAATGAGGATGAGCCTCTTTATTTGACCTAGCCTAATTAGCAATTAGGTTAACCCATTTAGGGACCCAATTTTTCCTAACTCAAGATCTAACGACGTAACCTATTTTCTAACTCAATTTGGTTGACCGTAAGCCTAATTGAAGACCTGATGACGTGTGGCTCTTCATAGCTAAAATGCTCAAGTTAAACTATAAACTAGGTTAAATACTACATTACTAACACAAGAAATGGGTTAAATGTGGAAATTAAGGAAAATGACCTAAAACAACAAATTGAGGTTAAAAACTGATAATTAGTTCACTAAATGAGATATTCTATTACTAAATGCAAAATGATGATCCAATTGCTAATTGAACACATCTTTGTGCTCAAAAGTTCAAACTAAAAGTGAAATCATGTTCTAATATGTTCAATTATGTCCAATAAAAACATCATTGCTGTAACGACCCGGGTCCCGAGTCCCTACGAGACACGAGAACCGGACCGACTCGACTAATCCCAAGACCCAGTCGTCCAACGAGGAAGTAACCAAAAGACAGTAAAATAAACCACATTCAGCATGAATATAACTAACAGTAAGAAAGTACAGCAGTAAGGAAAGAAACTACTACAGTAGGTACCACCACAACAGTAAAACAACATTTATCATATAACAAAAACTGCAGGTAAAGAAGGTACAGCGGAAACAAAACTACTCACTAGAACAGAAACAAAAGGGGTACAAAAGGCTGTGGTAACTCTACTGGACCCTACTCGGCCCAGCGTCCTCTGCAGCCGCCGACCCTGGCTGCTCAACACCTGGTCCTGAAAAAGGTAACGAGTGTAACACATCAGCAAAACGCTGAGTAGAGTGGCAAACTAACTAAAGGCAACAGTAGAGTGTACAGTAGCTGTTATGTTCTATTACTTCCTTTATTCACATCTTTCAATTTTTCTCACTATTTCATTTATTTCTCAGATCCTTTACTTGATCTCGAATGTCCTCGTGGGAACGATCTTGATTGCAGTCTTTTCCAAAAGTAGAAGTAGCACGTGGTGCTCTCCTGGCTGGGAGAGTCCCCCGTGGTGATCCTACCCTCAGTCAACCACCCCAAGGTCACTGACAGGCGTAACGGTGACTACGGCACACGCGATAAACGCACAGGTAGCTAGCCCGCACTGGCACGCGGTCAGTCGTTTCCGTTAACGGGTGCGCCCAAAGCACGGTACGGAACCAGGGCAGAGCCCTCTCAGTAACAGGGGTCCAACCCCTCCACAGTAACCAAACCGGGGCCTTGCCCCTCCACAGTCCGCGCACCCTCGCCTGACTACCCTGGTTTGCCCTAGTGGGCCTAACAAGTCGGTGAAGGAGGCTAGCAGAACCCCGGGGCCCGTGGGGTAGCTAGTACTCTCCTAACACTACTAGCTCTCCTCGGTACTACGTACACGAGGGCCAACAAGTCGATACAGAGCGGCCAATCCAAACCCCGGGTCCCTGGGGCGGCTGGCCCCACTCTGCACTAAACAGGTACAGGTACTTCCCTTGGTACTGCGTACCCAAGAGACAGTACAAACTACATCTCAGTTCCATTCCTTTTTCTTTCCAGGAGTTCCACTCCTAATTCCCCGTAGGGTTCCAGCTCTTTATCTCAGAACTTCATATGTTTCACTTTCCAGATTCACGTTCTCAAATTCCATGATCTCAAACATGTTTCTTTATTCATAACAGGAAGCTGTTAATTAAATTTACAGGCAGCATTATATATTCCATTCCATTTTTCCAAGACTGCAGTAATATACATTCCACTAGTTTTTCCATCCTAGGATTCATGCCATATCCTAGGATCTATCATACAATCTAGTTTTCCGGCCCTAGGATTCATGCAACACCTAGGAGCTATCATTCCATATATTTCTCATTCCTAGGATTCATGCAATGCCCTAGGTTCTAGTTATGGTTCCATACTTTAACAGATTTCATTAATACTTAAAGCCACTCTACCAGGTACAACGGGAGTAATGGGGGCGTGATCGGGGATCCCGCGCGCCTCCACGACTCTCAAGACTGCAACCGAACGAGGTCCTATCACAAGGATCAAACACAAGGAGTGTCTCAAAACAGTGTATAGCTACTGTAGGCGGGTAGAGGAATTAATTCTGAAACGAACGCAACTCGAATCGCGGAAAACGGAGCCCAAACGGGCCCTAAACGGGTCGAGAAAGACGATACTGTGCAAAATCAGACGTCTGGAACTCCTTCCAGACATCTTAAACGGTGGATCAGAGAATTACCTGTTCAGCTTGGTTCCCCGGACGTCCAGAAGTCTGCAGGGACGTCTGCCCTAGATCCCAGACGTCCGATGGTCCCTCAGGACGTCTGGAGGTCACTCCCGCCGTCTGGTACAACTTCCAGACGTCTGATTCGCAAAGGATGACGAATCAGCGAACCTGCGCACAGCCAACCCCCCTCCCTCAGTACGGTCAGTCGACAAGAAGGAAGAAGAAAGCGGAAACTCACCTTTCAGACGTCTGTATGATCTTACAGACGTCGACCTTGCCATCTGGATATCAACCCAGACGTCTGATTCTGGAAATTTTTCCAGAATCAGAACCCTGCTCGGCCTCCGCTCGCGACGCCGCCCGCGTCGCACCTCGCGCGTCTGCTGCTCAGCCCGCAGCAGGTCCCTCTCCGCGACGCTCCGTGCCCCCTGCGCCCTCCGTCGGCCGGCCAAGCCGCTCCGGCGAGCTCGCCCTCACGGCAGAGCTCCGCCCTCGCACGCCGCAGCTCCTCCGCGCTCACTGCGGCTGCCGCTGCCGCCCTCGCGTCCGCTCGCTCTCGCGCACAGGAAGGAGAAGGAGGAGGAGACGGTGGAGACGGGAGGGGAGGCGCGCCCCCTTTTAACGCCGCACGGAGAGGAGAGAGAGAGGGCGGTCGCAGCGCGCCTGTAGCCGCAGAGAGAGAGAGAGAGAGAGAGAGGAATCGCAGGTCTGCGCGCACAGGCGCGCAGGCGAATCTCCCGTGCGAACATAACTGTTCTCCAGACGTCTGTAAAAGATCCCGGACGTCTGGTCAGACGTCTGGATGTGATCCCAGACGTCTTGTCAGACGTCTGGGCCACCTCCCAGACGTCTTAAAAGGCGTCTGGGGCACGCGTTCGCTACAATTGCCTTTGGACATCAATAGGACCTTATATTTATAGTTTTACACCTAGGTCTTTCATGCATTAATATTCTTTTAAGTTAAAAACATTCAAGGACTTACTTGTAAATGCATCGGGGACTGTTTTAATAGCCATAGGGACCTCTTAAATAACATTTTGCCACTTATGTGATTGTCTACAATTGTCACATCATTTCGTACTTAAGCCCTTCCACGCAAATAACCCAAATGCCTCCATCTCTCCTTCATCCATTGTAGCCACGAACACGACCAATCTGGGTCGTCATTCCCATGCGACCTTATTTAAATGGTAGATCTTCGATAATCTTCGCACGCCTATCTATGTAGCTCCACCACCAATCCCAGATCTCATCCAATGGTGGGTTTTTTATTTAAAACTTCCTATGCATCATCCTTCTCATCCCCATCGTTAGACCTAATCTAGCCTAATCTCACCTCCAAGGTGCTCAAATCACCTTGTGCGCCTACTTAAGAAGCTTCTCAGACCCCTACACACGCCATCAGCTCCCTATCTACCTCTGTTTAGTTGATCATTTCTCTCCCTATAGTTTCCTCTTCTCATCAAACCTCAACTCCATTGCTTAGGCGATGGAGATCAATTTCTCTAACTCTCCTTGCCACTAGGGATCACGTAACACCTAAGGGTGACTTGAGCTCCACTAGTGAGCTTTCTTTACACTAGAGCTCCTTCCCCATTTGTCATTGCAACCACCAGCTGCAGATTCACTTCAAGGTCCCATTCCTCTAATTAGATTAGGTTTTAATGCTTTCTAGGTTAGTTATAGTGTTTGTTAGTGTAGTGTAGATTAGTTAGGAATAGATTAGATATCAAATTCAGTGATTGGTTAGCTTAGACTAGAGTAGCTTGGTTTAGACTCATTCTCGCCCTCTCTAATCAATTCAGATCAGAGAGGTGTTTTCCACCTTCATTTCGATGCATTAATCTCCCTCTACATCTCATAATTCGCATTCATTATTCTCTTCGCATTTTAGTCACGTTCACCCCTTCATCGAGGCCTAATTCTGATATGAAAGCTTTGTCTTCTATATTTGAATTCATGCCCAAAATTCACCTGGGGGGTCTCCCACTAATTCCATTAATTCACATTGACCCACTTATTTGGTTTTAATTGAACCGATTCACTCGATTCTTTCAGGTTTGGTTTTCACGCCTAATCTTGCGATTTGGAGTCAATTTGGTTTTAATCGGATTTAATCGAGAAATTTGGGTTTAGATTTGCTTAACTGGGTGTATTGCGATGAATTTGTATGTGTTTTGATTGAGATTTTTTCCCAAAGGAGCATATGCCCAATGAGAGCACTGTTTTGGGTAGCCATGGCCAAGGATAATCAAATGCATGGATTAGAGGTCATAGTAATGACCTACTATTTAAAGGATCATTTAGGATACTTGCACACTAATTAATAGTGTGCAGGTGTTCTTCATGATTTTATCTTCATGGTGATCCACATTAAAAAGCCTAAATCAGGGGCAACATGCTCCTAATTCAATAATGACTTCAATCTGATTTCCAAGGCTTTAATGAACTTTGAAGAATTGTTATGGAGAATCTGATCTATGTCTCAATTGAATTTGATCTCTAGTTTGATTCCTTCCCTTAACATTATCTATAACGTAAGGTAATGGTCAAACTAGACTTTTTTAGGTCTTTGAATTTCAAATCTTCAAGAATGGATTTCAGACTTTCAAAAATTATTTTGAAAGAAGTTTAGATCATGTGTGATGTGCTTTGAGCATTATTATGCCTTAGATCAGACCTTCTCATGTTTGATTTGGGCTGATTTTAGTGAATGTAGCTACTAGCAGCTATTGATTTTCAATGTAGCAGCAACACATCTACTGCATTTGTTGGCAACAAGAGCTATAGCTATAGCAACTGAAGATGCAATAGCTGTAGGTCTGGAAGAGAGGGATTGAGCAAGGATTTCAAAGATTCCAAGTAGCTGACATGTGTATAGTGTTAAGAGTTCATGAAACAAGCATTCATGTATAAGAATGAACTTTAATTTGATGTAAAATGCTTGCAATGTCTATTTTTAAATTCTTTGTCAACTATACTTGGATGTATCTAACTGTCCAATATGAAGATTGAATGAAATTTGATGGTAAATTCATGATTAATGGATCAAATACCTTTCATGTGATGTGCTAAAGGTAATGAAGGTTTTAAACTGATGTTTCATCTGTCATAACTTAAAATGAGGTCTTTGGTTTCATGTCAATTCATGTTAGGCCTCATTTGGGTTAGGTTTTTATATAAATAAAAATGATAAAAAAATTACAAAAAATAAAATAAACCTATCTTGGGTAAGATCATATATTTTTCTAGGTGTATACAAAGTTGCAAAGTAATCCAAACCCCCAACTTGGTAAAATATACCAACTGACAGTTCTATCTACTTTGCAACTCAACAAAAGAGTTCCAATCAAAAATCACAAAAATTGTTCTTCCCTCTCTCATCTCACTCTTTCTCTCCCATCTCCTATCTCTATGATGTATATAAAAACCATACAAATCATAAAATACCCAAAAATACATATAAATACCTTGTACATTGTATTACTACTTGTAAATATAATTTAATACTAAGATATATTTAGATATTGTAAAATATGTAAGTAATGTGCATACATAACTTATAATTGTATTCTATATAATTAATTAAGTATTTAAAATGATCTACTGTATATATAACTTTATTGTATAATTATATATTAATTTATATTAAAGTAAATGTATATAATTTTCAGTAATTATAAGTACCTATGTACACACCCATAATCATATTCATTATTGTACATACATATTTAACTAATTATTATATACTATACCATACTTGTATATTTATTTAATTATGTATTTATTGTAGGTAAAAAAGCTATTAAGTTAATTCGGTAAGTTATTAACTTAAAATAAAATAAATTAGTAAATTAAGTCAATATTGAAGTAATCTATACTATACATTTATATACTTGAATTTTAACTATTTTCAACCTATTTATACTTTATTCGTATTATATTGTAGTATTTATACACTAAATATGTATACATCCATCTTAAACATGCATTTAAATAAAAATAAATTAAATTAAAAATGTGTAATAAATATTTGATTATATAAATTAACTATGTATAAGGCCAATTGCATGATTAATTTATCAATTTTTATATTAATAAAGAAATTAAACCTTAATTTAATGTATACAAACCCCTAAATTTAACTAATTTTAATATATTTTTAAATAACTTATTTTTGGAAATTAATTGTACAATTGAATAGCCTTGTATAAGGGCTTTCCAATCATGAAAATTAATTAAAATTTGGAATTAAATTCGACCCTCAAATCGAGGACCAAATCTTGCTATTCAGAACTCAATCGAGCGTTATAAGATAGCGCCACATTGTTAACACGTGGCCAGTTGACGCTATATAAAAGGTTTTTAGTGTGTTAGTAGCGTAGTCATCACAAGCACTAGACCCTTCTTCACCATTATAACATACCCTCGCTCTAATCCGAGCATATGAGAATATTTCTGAACAATGTGGGTCAAGGGTCGTGCACTGTGCTGGGCCCTGTAGTGCACTTGCTATTGGGCCTGAAATGAAATTAAAATGAAATGTACCCTAAATGAACTAGGTACGACTTAGTAGTGGTCTAGTCCAATCCTCTTGGGTGCTATGTATCCCACGAAAAGCCAGCCTGCTCATTAAAAAACTAATTTTTGGTTTAAGTGAGCCGAATCAGAGTGTAGTGTGTGAGAAAGTACTCGAAAAAATGGCTGTGTTGAAAGAAGAGAGCGCTGTGTTAAGAGAGGAGCGAGTATAAAAAATGGTTAAGTGTTAGAGGTGCTACGTGTATATGTATAGTATGTACAATATATATATGTATAGTATATGTGTAATATATGTAAATATATAATAAATAAGATTATGTATATAATGTATACGTATATATATGTAATATATATATATAAATATACATAGAATAGTAGAGTACTATTTGAGCCTTATGTTGTATATATAGTTTTGTTGTTTAAGGCTTTAGTGACAGTTGTATTCGTCACTGTAGATAGCATATATGTTAGTATAGATAGTTCTTTTTGCCTTATAGTTTGTACATATGTTTTATAAGGCTGTAGCGACACATATATATGTCATTGTATATATAGTATATGTTACCAAAGATATTAGTGTATGTTAATATAACTTAGTATAACACATATTAGTAGCTATGTTTGTACCTATACCTAGGTATTGTCAAGTTGTACATAACTAACATAGTGTAGTACTAATTAGTTTTTATTGCCTGATTGGTTGTAAACATGTTTAACGCATTGTAGTTAGCATTAATTGATTCTTTTGTATATAATTAACCCATTCATTCATTAATTAATTAATTAATTGATGTTGTAAATGAAATTGACATTTGTAGAATAAAAGAACATTTTTGGAACATAGAGAGTGATGTATATCAATAACTGCCTCCTGGTGAATGACCTGGAATAAACCAATAAAAATTAAGTAAATAAATAAAATGATGCGACATCCGTTTGCATTGTAACCACTATACTATGATAATGACAACATTAAATCATGATTTTTATTTCAACACGATTGTTGGCTCATCAAGACCCACAGTTGGCCAACCATTTTATGTACCAAAAAGTCCACCTTATCTCCTTAACAACCAACCTTATCCTATCTCATTAGAAAAAAACCAAAACCTAGACCTTAACCTCCACTTTAGCGCTAATGACATTAGGGTTTTTAAAACCCTCTAGCCATCATGTAGCATTATCCTAACCCTTAGGTGCATATCCTATGGCCAACCTAAATCTTGTCCTAAAGTTCCAATAAAACCTAATTAGTTGACCATGTCCCTTCCTACAAAATCCTAACCCTTCAACCCTAATCCTAAAGCCCTAAAACCATACCTATGGCTGACCACCAGCCCTAGAAACTACCCTTTAGTTGTCGCCATCATTCCTCCAATCTCAACCCTCCATCATACCCCGTATGCAATCTTAGCCTTCCACTTAATTCCAACTAAAACAACCTACCCTATCCACCTAGGCTTGATCCAAACCCTTGATCCAATCCTAATTAGATCCTAGCCCTTCACCTAAAACCTAGAAACCTATATAAATAGGATCCTACTACTCCCCCCTTCCTTCATTAAGTTCTTAGTTTAGAATAATTTCCACATCTCACCACCATCTTCCTCTCTCATCCACGTCCAAGCTTTGCAGAAATCTCTAGTGGCCATCCTCCACACCCTCTGCCACTACTTCATCCTCATCTCCTTCTTCAAGGTGGTTGCATCACAAACGAAGCTCCATCTCATCATCATCTTCTTCTACTCTTTTATTTCTAGATGCAATTGATTTCTAGTCCATGTTTCTAGTAGATATTCTATTCTAGTTGTAGCATTGGCATTATTTCTAGTAGCAATAAAAATTTAGTTTTCAATTATATCATTTGCAAATCCTGCTTCTCGCCCCTCCTCTATATTTCTATCTAATTGTGATCTCCTTATTCTCACCTCCTTTACTATAGATAGTTCATATTTGCTTTGTGTTTTGCATCTAGGTTTGAATGATCTTACGCCTCCGCGTGTTCGACCCAGGACTCACTAAAGTTTCGATTATATTATTTTTGTTTTTGAAAAAATCACGCTATAAGGAACTCTTTTTTTATCTGCACGATTTTCTTTAGATCACTGTTTGGTCTAGGAGACACATTTCTTAATGCCTCCTTATATGGCCTGTTCTTAAAATACTAAATAGCATATAGAGAAGAAGTTAAATTATTTGATTGAAATATATATGAAAGAAATGAAGATATTTCTTTTCGGCATTTTTTTTATATTCAATCTCCAATCCTGATGTTGCCTCATTGCATGGCTGAGGATATACTTGGGGACATTAGAATCATCCCCCCAATCGAAGACTGCCTGAAAATTAAACATTAATATTACACATACATCAAATCATAGTAAAAGAGTCATATATAAACATTTATATATATGTATATATATATATATCTAATAAGTTATTATTACCTCTAAGTGATGAATGAGGTCCCTCTTGAGCTTCTTTGCGACCATTCTCCAATCAAAATAGGAGAGGGGCACGATGCCCTTCAGCACCTTAGGGAGCCTACTGCCAAATCCAGGGTAGTTAAGATCTTCTTCAGCAGGGAAGATCTTCACCTTCATTCTCTTGCCCTCTGTCATAGCTTCCAAGTCCCTATTTCTCATCGGATCTCTTCCTTTCTTTTTCTTCCCTTAAAATAATAATGTAAGTTAATTATAAAATAACAAATAAGAAATTATAGAAAATTAAAACTAGAAAGGATAGAAAATATCTAACCAATAGTATTGTACCCTACCTGATCAAGGTCTACTTGGGCCTTAGGCTGGCCAACCTTAACATCCTACTCCTCATCCCCATCCACCTTTGCATTAACATCATCTCCCTCTACCTCTATATCGTCCTCATCCCCGTCGTAGACAAGATTGTGTCTGTCCACCTCATCCCCAAGGTCAGGCCTTGTCTCAAACTCTACAAGAATGGCCGGCTTCATGCCCTTCCCATGAAAGAGAGAGTACTCAAGTGTACCAGGTGCAGTATAGGTGGATTGACAAGGTTTAACAAAAAAGGGGTTGGGGACATAAACTGTAGAGGGGGTCTAGGTGCAGAGGGAGGGGGGCTATGTGGAGATAGCCTGGGTGGGGAGGGTTAGGGTATGGGGTGGCTATGTGCGGGGGGCTGCATACTAGGGACCTAGGTGGAAGGGGGCTGCATGGTAGGGGGTTAGGTACAAGGGCCCTAGGTACCCTCCCTCATTCCTAAAAAAAACATGTATATACCTTGAAATAGTAATAGTCATGAAAAAGAAAAAAAATGAATAGAACATCACCAACAACCTATAATAAAAGTAAGAACTTAAAAAATTAGAACAATATAATAATTATTTTTTAATAATTTTGAATTTTGAATTAAAAGATAACTTCTTACTAAATTATACCTTATATATCGATGTCTATTGTACCTGGACTTACTTCTTGTTGTTGAAGTTCTTGAAATGCTTCAGATTCTAATTTGATTTCCCCTTCCTTTCGGGAATTGTAATAGCTACGTGGCATACTTCTAATGGTAATTATCAAGCACGTAAAAGTCTTGAAATACTTGACAAGCTAAAGTGAACAATTTAGTTGTCTAAAGAATTCATGGGTTATTATTTTTTTTTAAAATTGAGTCATGGGTTATTATTCAACTTTATTAACTTGTTCTTCTTATCAACCTTAAACTCCACACCTTCATTGAATACATCAAATCACTCACACTTGAAAAGGACTTTCCTGGGAACATATCTAAATCTAATCTTGACAATATCCTAAATCTAACTGTAATAACTATTACAACCATCGGCTAATTCACAAGGGACAACAACACTAGCTTGCTGTGTAGCCTTCACATCATCAATAGATTTGAATTTGAATCTAAACCCATTTATGATGTATCCAGAAAGGTAATGTCCATAACCTAATGGAGAATTGAATATTACATCCAAATCTTCCACCCACCACAGGTCTTTCTCCTCTTCCATTTTATTAACACACTACTTAAACCACTCAGGAAAGTATACATCACACACACTTGGATATAACGACTCTTTAAATTCATTGTAAAAAGGATTGACTTCTGGAATCTGCTTTAATATATATAAGTATGCCAGCTGCCAATCTATTTCTGAAATCTAAATGTATTCTGTATGGAGAATCGACCTGCATAGTTAAGATCTCAAAAATGGAAAGGCAATCTTCTTCATCATGCTTATTGTACTCTCCATCATAATTTCGCTCTAAATGATTGAATCAGTTGTCAGTCTCATCTAGATAAATGCTATAGAAATTCATGGATTCTTCCACTAATATTTCTCAATGATTGACCCTTCCATGCTAGCCTTATTCAGCACATAATCCTTCAATTTTTTTAAAAACCTCTCTACAGGATACATCCACCTATATTGCACTAGCCCAACGATCTGTGCTTCATTTGCTAGAGGTAATGTTAGATGTACCATGATGCCAAAAAAGGCTAGAGAGAAATCTATTCCATTTTACACAATGTAATGACAATTTTTCTATCCTAGTAGTCTAGCATTTTACCATCTGAAGTCTTTGAACAAATAGCTTTGATATATCAACTATCTCAATGAAAGAATCTACTACTAGACCAAGTAGAACTCCATGTATAACTTGTGGGAACAACACTTGCATGTAAACGTGCAAGTCATGACACTTTAACCCACTGATTATTTTCTGAGGTTCATTAACTCAACGTGGCAGCTAAGAGGAGTATTCATTTGGCACTCGTATTTCCTTGAAAAATGGGAATATTTTTTGAATCTATTCCTAATTCAAGTTGAATATAACTTCTGGAAATTTGGCATTATCATCATCATTCTCTATCGTAAGTAGCTCTGGATGAATGCCCAAAATCTCCATCCTTTGTTTTTATTGTCTTTTGGATTGTCCGTTAAGTTTAAGACATCCACCATATTGTCCATGACATTTTTCTCTATGTGCATCACATCCAGATTGTGATGGATGACATGCACGAAACGAGATTCGTTAAAAGCAGCGTTGTAGTATAGCCAAATTGTGAGAAATCACTTTAAAAATTTGTATTTCTCGAAACAAAAGTATTCTGAGGTTGATGTTCGCTAGGAGCAAATAAAACGTGAATGCCATTATCAAAAGTTTATGAAAATGTAGCTCAAGAAGTAGAAAAGGTTCATTTGAATTTTTAAGTACAAAATCTAGTTTGAAAATGTAATTATCAATTCACACAATTCAACAATTTAATTAAGAAAATTGTAATTAACTTATTGATAAACACGCATGAACTTATGATAAAATGCTTGTTTATGATAGTTCCTAGGCCTAGCATTGCATATCATGTTATAAAAACTGCACAACGTCCATTGCATTGTATTTAGGATAGTTGTATGTTTTGTATATTAATTCCTTCATTTTATATGGTCAGGAGGTAATGCGACGTCCTTACAGGCTTCGAAAGAAAAATCCAACCCTACAGATGGATCTGAAGCTACGATCGCAGTCTGACAATGTAGAAATCACCTCGATCCGAGCACCATGGCATCCTTTGCAAGCAATGAAGGGTGGATGGTCCAGATGGTGTCATGTGGCACCATTTGGAGCACCCAAAGTCACCTGCCATACCTCCAAGGGCCACTTAACAAGTGATCTTAGCCGTTGGATGAAAATCCAACAGCTGAGACCCCGCCCTCACCACGCGACCTCAACTCATCTTCGCGGCACACTTGCGGACGTGGCGCAACGATGGAGGCATTGGATCGGAAGGGAAGGGCACGGGTTTGAATCCCTGCAGCCCCCCCATTCTCAATACAGCCGACGCCCAATGCAGCCAGTGCATGCAGCAGCAACGGTAGCGCAGTGCCAGCATGCACTAGTAGCATGTGTGTGCGCGCGTATGCCAATGCATGCCAGCATGCACGCTAGTAGGGCCTCCCTGCAATCTGCGCACATGAGGGATAAAGCATCTTGCATGAGCGGGCGTGAGGTGGCTTCAACGATAGCTTGGCAGACATTCAGCAACGCTTACAGCCATCGCTAACTGTTCGCATACCAGGAAGGCTAGCTATGTGTTTGAGCGAGCATGAGTTGCCTATAGGGACACTTACAGTGACGACTTGGAGGTCGCTAATGGTCCTATGCCTATTCTAGCCTCTTCTCATCCACTATAAAAGGACCTACACCCCCTCCCTTTGAAGCCATCTCTACCTACTCTACTCCCACCTACTCCCAAGCTCTAGCAAGCCTACCAACGCTCTGTTAGAGCTTGCTCTCAAGCTCCCAAGGCACCTATTATTGTAACGAAACTCTGCCCCACCAAATGCTCCTCCATCTTCCCATCCCCATTCATAGGTTGCCTTGGAGCTGTCCTCCCACCTCCATTCCAGTAGTAGATCATCTCTATCCTCTCACCTCCATTTTGGAGCTGCGCTAAAGCTTTCCTCTACCCGAAGTCCTCTCGCTTCTCACCTCCGTCGTCTTGCTTCCCAAGTCCTTCATCCGAGCTTCTGCCAGGCGCCGTCATCTCATCGGACAACCGCTTCGGGAGATTTCTTCTCACCTCCCCCTCTTTTTATGTTTTCTAAATTATTGTAATTGACATTCATGCAATATATTATATTTGATTCTATCTCTCTCTTGTGATTGATTGTCATTTTATTTCAAAAGTAAAAAAAAAAGAAAAAAACCCTAAAAGACCAAAAAGAAACAAATTGAAGTGCAGTTTTCATACAAAGTAAACTCACCTCCCAGTGTTCGACCCGAGACCCCCTTGGAGTTTCGGTATAAATTATATTTGATTACTAGTTTTGCAACAACGACAATGGGTTACTCGTAACCTCGATTTCAAACATGCAAAACCCATGAGATCACTTACTTAATGCTCAATCAAGAATAATCCCATGTTAATGAAAATTAAGTACTAAATAAGCAATGCTAATAATGTTCAAATGAAAGATTACTTTGAAAGCCAATTAGAACCAAATATGAAACCAAATCAACAAGAATTACAAATCAGTCCTTGGATCTCTGTGATTTAGCCCCTGGAGGTTTTTTACTTTTGTAGATTGGTCCCTACCAGCATCAGGTAGGAGCTTGAGCTCCTTCTTCATCCGTCGAGGAGGCTGAAAGGGGGAGGTTGCCAAAGCTCCCTTGTGCATGTATGGTCCAACTGAAAATCACAAAAGACTTTGTGCAGCTTTACGGAGCTTCCCGCTGATTGTGTAGCAATCATAGGACTTAAATGACTTAAATTAAGTTAAAACTTAATATAATTGTAGTGTAATTCATACATAAATAGCATACATTGCATCTTTTCTACTTTACTTATATATTCATGAAATAATGTACCGATTAGCACATTATTTGGATTGTAGGCATAAGAAGCTCAGCAGATGGCCTGGAGCTGAATCTAAGGAAGGGAGGAAGCTAGACCAGCAGCAGAGCTGGAGTAGAAGCCCTGGAATATAGATGAAGACATAATGTAGGGATAAGGTATACTACCGTACTAGTATAATTTTAATGCAGGAGTTAAATTATGTAGAACATAGGACCCTTCCTAGCCTTAGGATAGCACTAGAGAACTTCCTAAACCCTAGCCACCCTTAGATTAGGTCACCTTAGCTTAGAATACCTCAAAATCCTTATTCCATCCCATATCTGGATGTCCAGGTTGGTTGCTGGATGCCCAGGACACTTAGCACCACCTGCATACCCAGAACCCAATTCTGCTGGAATATTGGACGTCCAAACAAGGTGTCAAACGTGCAATTTCTACAAAATTCCAAGACAGGACCTAAACTCCACCCTGATTCAACTTTGGGCATCCAAAATAGAGACTTGGACTTCTGATTTTGAAGTATAAGTCATCTAATCACCAAATCAGATGTTTGGAACCCTTCTCCAATTACTAATTTTGAAATAAAGCTGAGATCTTGATTTCCTAAGCCCCTAAACCCAATTCTACCACCTTGGGAACCTAAATTAAGGTGCCCTAAGCCTAGTACACTACCCTATGACCCTCCTATGAACCTAATTAGGTTCTCACTAAACCTAATTGACTTGGATCTAAGTCAATTACACTTCACCTAGTCAATTGGACCCATAGAGTCCAATTGAGCTCAAACCTCAACAACACAAGTCTAATTGGACTCAGTGATAGACCAATTGACTCAAGCCTAACCTAATTCGGAACTCTCCCTCCCAATTACACACAAATACACTCAATTAAACCTAGGATAAGTTTAATTGCACTTATCACTTTAGTATTAAGGTTTATAACCCCATTTCTAAAAACCTACCTAAACCTAATAACCTAGACATATAGGACTTGACCTAAACCACTTAGCCACACCCACATACTCACTCACACACACACACCACCACTTGGCCACCCACTCTAAAGTTCTCTAGAATGGTCTCCATGTGGCACCACCTTGAAAGACTAAAAATAGTCTTTCAAGGAGTCCACAACCATTCCCATGAAATGTTGATCTAGAAGATCCATTTCAAATGGGTTGGCCGGCCACTTGAAAGGCTCTTCTTGAGAATTCCACACTTCTCTAAAGGGCCAACCCCTTGGTCTATTTAAAGACCATCATGGATAGCCATGCACCCTATCTCTAGATCTAGTTCTTAGACTCCATTCATGTGCAAACACTCTCCATGAGCTCAATCACTTCCATCATCACTACCTTCATGTCCAAGGGCTAGAGCACCTCCACCACCCTCTCAAGAGGCCTACCAACCACCTTGGCTGTCCCTCTTTCCCCTCCTACCACCTTAGGCCACACAAGCATTGAAGAGCACCTCCAATGCCTGTTTTCTATTAGCTAGATTAATGTTCTTCGTAGATTAATTTGTGCGTAATTATTTGCTAGTACTAGTAATCTTCTATCCCAATGAATGCATGCATAATCTACCCTAGATCCATGCATGCATAATATTCTATTAGTTAGAATAGTGTTTTGAAGCTTTCCTATACAAGCATTCCTTTACAATTGATTGTAATGACATTATCCATGAGGAAATAAAATCTCCAGTTGCCTGCTATCTAATTTGTTTGTCTATATTGCAACAAGATGTCCATTCCTGAAAACATAAATGATCTTGCGATTGATGCATTTTCTGTTAACAGCCATCATGAAGTGAGAATTGTGCGTAGAAGTACCCACACATTCACTTTTATAGTTTATTTAATGTACGCGCACGTAGTAAGGGTTAACAACACAACTGGTGCGACTTACATTTGCAGGCTTGAAACTGGCATACAATTTTGATCAAGCAAACAAAGAAAAAAATTGAATCAATTTTTCTCTTAAATGACTCCCTGAGATCAACCAAGACTCACCGTCTCATTACTTTATTTTTGTTTGAATTGGATTTCACAGCTATACTACATCATAGAAACAATCAATTTCTCAGCATTCGATCAAAACAAATGACACCGCTATCGGGGAGGCAACACAATTTTGATTTTCAAGCTTAACTTTGACATATCTATTGTTGCTTGTTTTTGATGTGCAAGAGCAGGACAAATGGAGTCTATGCACACATTAGGAGCAGTTGAAGAAATCAGGTGCACTTCTGGATCTTAGACTAGGTTTCCCTTTGAATCCTAAGTAGATTTGCTTTCTAAAAAAAAAAAGAAAAACTACATATTTTCTTGCAACAAAAAATTAGGTTTTAGACTTAGGTTTCTTTTGAATCCTAGGGTTAGATTTGCTTGAAAAAAATTTTTGAAAAAAATTTTACCTCCAAAAAAAAATTTGAAAAAAAATTTGCAAAATTGAAAAAAAAAGTGTTTTGGAGAAAAAGGCTCATTTTTGAATTTCGAACCTTTCAAAAGCCTTTTCACCCTTCCTTGAAATTCGGCCAGATTTTCCTTACAATTTAAAAATTCGATGGTTTAATATTTTATTACCAAAAAATTTTGAAATTTGAGATAAAGCTATATTTTCAAATCAGCTTCCAAACAACACCATTCATTTGAAAAAAATTGATTTTTACAATTTTTGAAATTTATGAAATACAAGGGGGTCAAACTGACTCAGATCAGAAAAGTTTTGAATTTCACAAAGCGATTCCGAATAACACACAAATCAGATTTGATTAAAAATGGTGGGGTTTGAAAGATTACAAAATTAGATTTCATTTTCATATTTTTCCCAAATTTTTAGAGTTAAATTGATACTATTTAGAATTGGAAAATTGATAAGGGATAAAAATTCCAATTTTGACCCCTAACAGTTAAAAATTCACATTAATTCATTTGAAATAGTAAAAATTTCAAAAAATATTCCGTAAAAGGATAATTAAAAAAGGAATCTGACTATCAAATTTGAAATCATTTGGATTCAAATTATGCCTTAGAGAATAGTTTTAATTTGAATTGTGGTCAGCCTGCACACTTAGCCATTGCTTCAACCTTAGAACTCAACTTTTAGGATTACAATTTAGAGACCACATTTGGCTAACCTAGACTTAATCAAGCCTAGTGGCTACCTGGTGAGCTTGGCCACCTTGTGGGTCACTCACCAAAGCCCCCAATTTGAAGAAAAAGGTTAAGTAAAAATTGCACGAAATGCATTAATTAACCTACATTTGTTGTCGAACTACTGGTCATCAAAACTGCCCTAGTTAAACCCATAGCCAAATCTGCCAGGCAGTATCAAATGATCGCGTCTAAGGGGTACAAAGGAACCAGAGGTGAAAGCCAAAGGAAGAACCTTCCCCTTAGTCCTCTCGTATAGATTAGTTGGGTTAGCTTGGGGGCTTAAGATTACTTTCAGTCGATTTGATAACAAATTTTTCTTCATAAATTAGAACCTTAACAAAAAATCTGGTCACCCGATCATAAGGACCACTTGATTGACAAGGCCTTAGCCTTGTTTGGCTTGGCTGCACCAACCCCAGGTTGGTTAGTGTATGCAAGGGAGGAGGCCACTTAGACCTCAACTGGTTGGATCTTGGGAGCCAATCCCAAGGAGGTGAAGGCGATTTATCGCATGGCCCAGACCTTCTTCACACCCTTCTTCCACTCATTTAGCCGATATGGCTAACCGTAGACCTGGACCTGGCCAGGATCTAGCAAATCTAGACTCAATAGCTCGTCTAGAAGCTTGGGTCATTGAATTAGATAACCTTGGGAACCAAACCCAAGGTGGTGAAGATGACTTTTCACTCTCCCTAATCCTTCTTCTCTGGTTGCTAAAATGGTTAACTCATATCCTGACCTTGGTCATTGCGACCAATGCCTTTTGGCTCCACAAAGGACCCCATATTATGTCCCAGGGTATGAATTTCATACTTCGGTATCTCACTCATGGAACATTGGTAGATCTGATTCACCTCCTGGAACCCTTGATGAACTACCACAGCATATGCAACCACATTTTAGATTGCAACGAATGATAGCCAGGACTAAGGAGAAGGTCGCAATTTATCTGCATGAAGTCTAGACTACTACTGATCTGGAACAAAGGCCTGGATTCCAACCCAAGAATCTTTAATGACAACCCTTCAGGAATTAGAATTTGTGACAAGGCTAACCAGATAGAATCGGACACTTAAAGAAATACTACTTTTGTAGTATCAAGTGGAGAATAGCCTTGAGGACCTCAAAGAATCTGAAGTGACTACACCTAAAAGTGCTACAAGGGATTCTTTAGAGTAGATACTCGGAATGAATTGGGGAGAAACACCTGGTGTGGTTATGGGACATGAGCCAGGAATATCCTGAAGGGACTCATCTGAGAACCCCATTCATGAAAGTGATAGGGATTACTATCTCCAAGACTGATTCTCAATCTGAATACCCTGAATCCTGGGAGGTACCTCATGGGTTGGACAACTCAGCTGAGATGGAGGAGGCAGATCCACTCAAAGATATGGATCTTGATAGAAGCCCTAAGGTACAACCATTCCATTTGGAAAAATCAATCATTCTTGATGATCATATGAGCTTGGATAAATTGAATGCAACATCTAAATTAGACACTACCAATCAGTCTGAGTCACTTCCCATGGGAAGTGAATCCGATTTTAATCCAACATCATCTGATTTGCATCTTTCTCCTTCCTCCTACCAAAGTGATTATGGAAACTCTGAGACTACACTCTCTACTCCTAATGCTGATATCCAAATATTAGGAAGGGCTTGGGATGATTTGCTTAGGGAAATGGAAAAGCTATCTGATGAGGAACATACTACATATGAAGGTTAAATACTGAAAATAATGAACTGGGGACTTACAATCCTAGTCAATCTAATGGATGGCTCGACTCAGAGACTGAGATAGTTTTCGATGAATCTAGAAATAATACTGATGAGGACAAGATGATTTTTGATGAGGATTTCAGTGACCTATATGCAGAACCCCCAATCTCACATGTATCATCATATAACCCAGAGTCTGGGGAAAGCATGATTTTTTATGTTGATCACCATTATGAAGACCCCTATGATCTAGACTTTGTTGCTGACATGCATTTTCATCATCATATCAATCCACCTCCTAAGAAAACTTTCATGGAATTCTGAAACATGATTAATCAGCAGAATTGGCATCATGATCCTCATTCTAATTATCCTCCACTTCTTACCCCTATTCCACATTCCGCTACAGATAGACTCTTTGGAGTAGGGATGCATTATTAGCTGGTTCACATTTGTGGACCACTGATTTTAGGAGCACATGAACACATCTTCCTTTTGATCTTGACCTACTCTTATGCAATCACTGATCTATCTGAGTTTTTGCCCAGCTGGAGGTGTTAAACTCAGCATTTATAAATAGCATTTGGTATCTTTCTATAATAGCATATTTTCTTTTAGCATATTTCCCTGCATATGATACATCAGGTTGACTATGCTAAATGACAATTTAGGAGAAATTTCAGGTGATTTCTACTCACTTACTCCCTATAGTAATTTACTTTCCTTTATATTCATGCATGAGGACATGCAAGAACTTAGGCATGGGGGGGTGGGTTAGTATACAATAAACCAAAAATTTTTTGTGCCAACACATAGAAAAACCTCTGAGCAATATGTTAATTATACTTTAGGGTCCTTAATTTAAGAACAACCGACTCCACCTCCAATGCTCACATTAGAGCTAGAAATCGTTCACAACAGCCACCTCCGACTCGTTCGCTCACTTGTTCTGAATTAAGGACTAAGCTAAATGTAACCCAATAAGAAAACAATATTGAAGGACAATCATAAGAGGTTAATTGTATATAGCATATATGTATATTGCATTCATGAATAATATTTTTATCAAGAGGTTGCATTAAGGATTTTATCCTCAAGTTGATTCCTGTAAGATGGAATCCAGTACAATTTTCACCCTCACATGTAGATTTTGCAATGGATTCACTATGAAGGCTAATAAACATCTTTAGTTTGTTGAGAAGAAGCTGTGCTTTCTTTCCTAAACCCCTGGACAATGGTTAGGGAGTCAGGAAAACCTTCGTCTAGAAAATCCACGAAATAGTGTCCGATGAGAGTAGAGTGTTATTGGTGCTTTAAGATTACTGCAAGGAATCTGGAATTCTAGATAATTAGGTAATGATACTCAAAGTTAGGCATAGTTTCACTCTCGGTTCCCATGTAGGAACTTTGTGTGAATTTTCTAAGAGCCACCAAATAAGGCAAATACGAGGAGATCGAGTTCTAATAAAACTAGGACTAAGGTGGATAATTGTGACCATCCTTTACGGAATCCTTGGCTGAAGGAGGATATTGATATCAAGGTTAGAAATATGCTATCCTATCCATCCCTTTCTCGGTGCCAAGAATAAGCACTTCCACCAAATAAGCCACTTGATATCTTTTTTGAACACCACCAATCCCCAATAATGCCTCCTGAGTAAAATTCGCGTAGGTCATGTGCTGCACCACGTTGTGTTGATATGAGAAAAAAAGAGAGAAAAAAGAAAAAAGATATATACAGAAAAAAAAAGAGAAAAAAATTCAAAAAGAGAAAAAGCAAAAAAAATGAGTTGGTAGTATTTATTTCAATAGCATTGAGGCAACATTACCCAATACAATTGTGATCCACCAAATATGGCCATAACCTACCTTTTGTATTTGTGATTACTCAAATACTGGCTGAAGAATTCTAACTTAGTGTCAGGGTTGTCAGAACTGTATTAAACTGTTAATGCCATATAAGATCACCAAATATGGATTCTACTTGCAAATTTGGTGAGATTGTGAGCTCGAAAGAAAAAGAAAAGAAAAGAAAAGAAAAGAAAAAAGAGAGTGAGTGAATGCAAAGGAACCAAAGAGAGCATAGTTCTCCTCACTTTTCTCTGAATTGATTCACTTAATAATTTGGGAATCTAGATTCTGTAGTACTAATGTATATGTAGCATCAAATGAGATTGAGCCACCAAATACAAACCCACTTGACTCAAACATTCTCTACCTAAGCTAAAAGTGAGGGTAGAAATTACAAAATATCTTGTTATACCCCGAGGGAAGAAGTTTGCCTATCCTGCTAGAATTTTACTTGGGGTTAACTGCAAGCTTTAGAGGTGAATCAACTTTTCACTAGAATTTGATGCCTAAGCTACATAGCTGCACTTTCACAATTGTCTGGGTTTCTAGACTTTAGAATGAAAATTAAATGGAAAAGAATCTCTAGTGTATGCTTGATAAAAATAATTAGTCCTTTAGGGACCCACCTGTAGATAACTTGGTTTCGCATTTGCTAGGGAGTAGCAAGATTTAGGCATGAGGGTATAATTGCTCAACAATCATAAGACTTAAATGACCTAAATTAAGTTAGAACTTAGCATAATTGTAGTGTAATTCATGCATAAATAGCATAGATTGCATATTTTCTGCTGTACTTAGATATTCATGAAATAATGTGCTAATTAGTGCATTATTTGGATTGTAGGCAATAAGAAGCTCAGAAGATGGCCTAGAGCTGAATTTGAGGAAGGGAGGAAGCTAGAACAACAGTAGAGTTGGTGCAGAAGCCCTGGAATAAAGTTGAAGACATAATGTAGGGATGAGGTATACTACCTTACTAGTAGAATTTCAATGTAGGAGTTAAATTATGAAAAACATACGACCTTTCCTAGCCTTAGGATAGCCCTAGAGACTTTCCTAAACCCTAGCCACCTTTAGATTAAGTCACCTTAGCTTAGAATACCTCAAAACCCTTATTCTAACCCATCTCTGGAAGTCCATGTAGGTTTCTGGATGTCTAGGACCCTTAAACACCACCCGCAAAGCCAGAACCCAATTCTACTAGAATATTGGACGTCCAGACAAGGTGTCAGACATGCAATTTCTGCATAATTCCAAGACAGAACCTAAACTCTACTCTAATTCAACTTTGGACATCCAAACCAGAGACTTGGACTTCTGATTTTGAAGTATAAGTCATGTGATCACCAAATTAGACATTTGGAACCCTTCTCCAGTTGCTAATTTTGAAATCAAGCTTAGATCTTGATTTCCTAAGCCCCTAAACCCAATTCTACACACAAAGGAATGTAAATTAAGGTGCCTTAAGCCTAGTACACTACTATAAGACCCTCCTAAGAACCTAATTAGGTTCTCACTAAACCCAATTGACTTGGATCTAAGTCAATTACACTTCACCTAGTCAATTGGACTCGTAGAGTCCAATTGAGCTCAAACCTCAACCAATACAAGTCTAATTGGACTCAGTGAGAGTCCAATTGATTCAAGCCTAGCCTAATTGGGAACTCTCCCTCCCAATTATACACACATTCACTCAATTTAATTGCACTTATCACTTTAGTATTAGGGTTTATAACCCTATTTCTCAAAACCAACCTAAACCCAATCACCTAGACCTACAAGACTCGACATAAACAACCTAGCCACACCCACATACTCACGCACAAATGCACATACACCACCACTTGGCCACCCACTCTAGAGTTCTCTAGAATGGTCTCCAAGAGGTGCCACCTTGAAAGACTAAAAATAGTCTTTCAAGGAGTCCACAACCATTCCCATGAAATGTGGATTTAGAAGACCCATTTCAAATGGGTTGGTCGGCCAATTGAAAGGCACTTCTACAGAATTCAACACTTCTCTAGATGACCAAACCCTTGGTCTATTTAAAGGCCATCATGGATGACCATGCACCCTATCTCTAAATCTAGTTCTTGGACTCCGTTCATGTGCACACACTCTCAA
Organism: Thalassia testudinum; assembly: GCA_037157565.1. Classification (NCBI taxonomy): domain Eukaryota; kingdom Viridiplantae; phylum Streptophyta; class Magnoliopsida; order Alismatales; family Hydrocharitaceae; genus Thalassia; species Thalassia testudinum. The sequence continues at coordinate 128,206,852 of JAZHRO010000055.1, forward strand.
CATGCTCCATCATTTCCACCATCACGACCTTCATGTCCAAGGGCTAGAGCTCCTCTACCACCCTCTCATGAGGCTGGCCAACCACCTTGGTCGTCCCTCTTTCCCCTCCGACCACCTCAAGCCACACAGCCATTGGAGACCACCTACAATGCCTATTTTTTGTTAGCTAGATTAATGTTCTTTGTAGATTAATTTGTGCATTATTATTTGCTAGTAGTAGTAACCTTCTACCTCGATGAATGCATGCATAATCTACCCTACATCCACTCATGCATAATATTCTGTTAGAATAGTGTTTTAAAGCTTTCCTGTACAAGCATTCCTCTACAATTGATTGTAATGACATTATCCATGAGGAAATAAAATCTCCAGTTGCCTGATATCTACTTTGTCTATCTATATGTCGGTTCCTGAAAACATAAATAATCTTACGATTGACACATTTTTCATTAACAGCTATCGTGAAGTGAGAATCGTGTGCACAAGTACCCACACCTTCACTTTTATAGTTTATTTGACGCACGCGCATGTAGTAAGGGTTAACAACAAGACTAGCACAACTTACATTTGCAGGCTTGAACCTAGCATACAAAATTGAGGAAGCAAATAAAGAAAAAATCGAATCAATTTTGCTTTTAAATGCCTCCCTGATATCAACTAGGACTCATCTCGTTACTTTATTTTTGTTTGAATTGGATTTCGCAGCTGTACTACGACATAAAAACAATCAATTTTGCTATTTTCGATCAGAACACCCACGAAGCTTGGAAGCTTGAGGATGGCCAAAGAATGCCAACTGATCCGTTGAAGACGTCAACAGTGGTGGCAAAGGTGGTCGTGAAGATGGAGAGGGTTTACTCGACCAAAAGGTCGAGAGGCATTGCTTGACCCAATTGAAGGTGATGGCATGGTTGCTTTGGTGTGAGGAGGTCGGTGATGGCCGAACAGTGTCAAAGAAACTAGCAGCGGATGGTGGCGTTCAGTGAGGGTCTCGAGACAAAGAGACCCTCAATTTATTGAGGGATTTTTTTCATGGTGACGTAGCGGAGCTTCGAAGTTGGTTGATGGTGAGCAAGTAGTGTCAATGGAGGTGATTGGTCGTGGTTGGAGTTGACGCCGATCATCTGCCAATCACGAAGAAGATGACGAGCAGGGCAGGGTTGTGGAGGTTGAAACCTACAACTAAGGAGCCTAAGATGATCTATAGGAAGAGAGGGATAGGGAGAGATACCTGAGAGACACGATGGAGGTCAGAGCACATCCAACGTTGCCCGACCAGACGTGGAGAAGGTGAAAACTCCAGCAAGGGAAATCAAAGCAAAGAAGGACATTCAATAGCCAATGCTTTGATAGCGGATTTTATGCGATTTGTAAAATATGTCGTTGTAACATGCAAAATCGATCAACTCTTAAATTTATAAACCTAGATAGTAGGGTATCTAGGGTCGTCCAAGGAGGCAATATGTTTGCAAAATTAATTCTCTTGCTTGGAATATAAATCTCAACTTTCTTTTTGGTCTTTTTCAATATATCATTTTTATGTTTTTGAAATTAAGGCAACATGCGAAATTGTGGTGGGAAAGTGACTTACACTTCAACTCAATATACTACTAAAGTGGCAAGTAGAGCCTCTTCCTAAGCTCACTCTAGGCAAGTGGAGGCCTAGAATAATTAGGGAGAGGGAGTGAAGAATGCTAAAAACAAAGCAATTAAAAATGCAACTAAAGAAATTGCAAAGAAGGCAACTAGATTAATGAAAAAGTGTTTTACAAAAAAGCCTAGTAGATGAATGCTTCTACTACTAGAAAAATTGCAATAAATAAAAGAAAACACAAATCCTCTAGATAGATGGTGAAGAAGAGGGCTTGTTGCTCCAAGCTTGGTAGCTCCGAAGCTTGAAAAGACTCCTCCAACTCCTTCCTTGCTATGCTCCGCCAAGGTGATGTCCTCCAAAGCAAGCCCTAAGGGGGCGTACCCTAAGCTTCTCTCCAAGGGTGGACGTCCACCCTAGGTCCTTCTCCTTTGCCTGGCTGTCCTCCTTGAAGTAGAGAAGTCCTCCTCCTTGGCATGGCCCAAGTTGAAGAGAGTGGGGAGAAGAAGGCACGAAAAGGGCTGGTGATGTGCCCCTTTAATCTTCTTCTCTACTCCTTCTTCTTGGACGTAGGTGTAGGTGGGTATAGGTAGAAAAATGCACTAATGGAGGATGGGAATAATGTGGTGGTAGGGTAGGGTATTTATAGGATGGGAAGGGGGGTGGTTATGGTGTTCTTTTGGAGGGAAATGAAGGGGTGCTTGGATATTTTTCGAGGGAAAAATGGGAGGGAAATGAAGAGGCACCTTGGTTTTCCCTCCAAAAATGCCTTCTAGAAGGCAATTTTGGAGGGAAAAAATGGAGGGTGGAGATGGGCTTTGATGGTGGACGTAGGGTGGTGATGGAAGGGATAGTTAGCACCAAAATAAAGTAAGAGTAGGTGGTCTTTTTGCTGGAGCTTAGGTAGTAGGGTAGTAGGGTAGTAGGTTTTGGTGCCATGGAGGTGGACTAGCTAAGTTAAGCAACTTAGCTAGCTTAGCTAGTAGGGAGTAGAGTTGGAGGCATTTGGAGCTAGGGTTTTCAGGGAGAAGAGCTGGAGGTAGTCATCTTGAGCTGCACTAGAGTTGGTGGTTGCTAAAGAGAGCTACAAGGAGCTACCTTAGCTGCCTTGGCTTGCTAGTTCTTTGCTAGCTACTAAGCCAAGCTAAAGCAAGCTGGCTTCTGTTGAAAGGAGCTGAGGTGAGCTGGGTCTAATGCTCCCGCGGAGGATCAAGCTGGGTGAGGCAGCTAAGGTAGCTTAGCTCAACTGAGTTGAGCTAAGCTGAGTCCCCGGGAGTTGGACTTGAGCTTCCTAAGCTGGAATGAAGTCATCTTTAGCTGGCCGGAGTTGAGTAGAGCTGGATGTAGCTGGACCTGAGCTGAGGTGAACTCCAGTCAACTATGCTGAGCTAGCTAGAGCTCCCTGTGGACTAATGGGAGCTGAGATGAGCTAGACTCAGCTAAGTTGAGTTGGATCTGAGCTGACCTGAGCTAGGGTGAGCTAAGATGAGCTCTCTTGAGCTGCCATTCAGCTGAGATGAGCTGAATGGAGCTAAGATGAGCTAACCCTAGTTCAAGTGAGATGGAATCCAGCTATGGTGAGCTGGATCAAGCTGAGTTCCAGTTAGTCTGAGCTTCTTCTTCACTAGTTGCCTTCCTGAGTGCTAGGGTTTTGGAGTTCTGACAATCTGTATATCCCTAACACTCACAAAAACACAGTAAAAAGATAATAAAAAGTGCAATGCATGCCTAACCTAATTGATGCCTAAATGCATCCCAAAAACCCATTTGCGGAGCAAAATCCTAGGAGCTAAGTTTGTTTTAATGCATAAATATGATGATAAACTGGCGTTTATCACACTCCCATGCTTATCTTTTGCTAGTCTCTTAGCAAAACTTAAATTTTTACAAAATGAAATTTTTGGGAAATCTAATTTTTTTCTACTTTTGAGGAGAAAAAGATTAAGGGACCTTGGTTGATCTAAACACAAGAGGTACAACATTTGTTAAAGATAAACATCAAGATTTGTTTTCGATCCAACCATTAGATGAAATGGGATCAATATATCCTCCAGAAACTTCACAAATTAACTCCTTGTTAATTCAGATGACTTGAAATTTTTGTTTTTAGGATTTTTTTGGCTCATGAATCTGATTCGCAACTTGCAAAAATCCTTTAAGGCCTTGTGTCTGTGCTTGTGAAAAGCCAACATTTATAGGGGCATGTTAATTTATTTATTTATTCTTTTTTTTCTCCCCCATGCTTATTATCAGCTTAGTCTTACAACAGATGTGTCGGGATCATCATTCCCGTTACCAATCCTCGAGAGGGCTCTGGCGCCAGTACTTTGGGATAGCACTGTCCATGACACCACCCAGGAGCTCACGACCCCAAAACACAATGCGGTGTAAAGGGGTGCTCTAAGCAAACTCAAGCTCTTGCTCCGACACTATAGGTAGAGCACCGTCCAAGACACTTGAGCTGCTAAAATGCACTTTAATGCTCTGTCTAAAGATATGAAATATAGATATGGAGCAGCACCGAGGTGGTAACATGTTGACATCACGTCCTTAAAGGAGGCATTTTCCTCCTTCTCAGCGGTGGAAACTCAAACCAATGATCTGTTTCAGACCTTTACTAAGTCCAAACACAGGAGTTTTTCAAATTTTTAGTTATTTTTAAGTGTTGGCTTGTGTGTGAAAATTGACACAAAAAGTTTCTCAAGACATGCAAGTTTTTGAATCAAAAATTAAGCCAAATACTTTCCACACTACAAAATAGGATCAAGTCACCTGAACTATCATGAGTTCAGGTGGAATTTTTAGAGAAGAATATCTGATCTAGTCTAAAAAAAATCCTGAAATTCAAATGATCAAATCCACATCCTCTTCCCTAGTTTGTTAAAGATTAAATCCCAAAGTACCAAAAGTGAATTTTTTGACCTTAGTCCCAATTTCAAAATTTTTCCTCAAAAAGTTCTCAACATTTTTTTCTTTTGGGTATGCAAGTAGGAAAATAAAATAACTAAAGAAAAATGCATGTTTTTAGGTTTTGAAAATCCTAAATCGATTGTCAAATTTTAAAAACACCCCCCATGCTTAAGATATGTCATGTCCTCATGCATTAGGAGGGAAAAGGGATCACCTTAGCGAAAAATGGTCAGGTTTAGGATGATCAAAACCTGGAAAAAGAAGAAGAACAAGGAAAGCAGGAAAAAAAGTGATGGGTTACCTCCCATCCAGTGCTGTCATTTATGCCATTTAGCCGGGCGTGAAGGTATGCACGGAAGATGGAAAATCATGTAAATAGTTGGACACTTGAATGTCTTTAATAAAAGTGTCTTCCTCAAGATCCCTAAAAAGATGAGTAGCAAAGATAAAGGGATCAAAATAAAATAGAGAAATGGAGAAAGGACCCAGGTCTGGCCATGGTTTGAATTGATGATGAAAGCCGAACTCAAGTGGATTAGGTGGTAGGTCCAATAGAAAAGGGAGGGGAAAGGAGTTAGTGAGATGCAGGATGGGTGAAGTTAGTGTGGATATTTTTGGTGAAAAAACAAGAAGATGAAAAGGGGGAAAGTCAAACCCTAGTTGATCTGGAAAGTCTTGGACCACATAATTATCCTTAGAATAAGAATCAATAAAATCTAGACCAATAGTGGTCAAAGGTGAATGAGATTTGATCAACATAGACTTCTCAAATACTGCTTCCATTTTATTATCAATGTCCTCAAAAATTTTGTGATCAATGGACCTCTTGGAAGCTTGAAATAAATCTAATGAGAAGGTCTGGTTATTGCAACTTATATTCATTTTCCCAAAATGATAATTGATATTGGCTGTTGCCATAGTCAGAAAAGGTCTTCCAATGATGGCATTAACGAGAGCCTTAGGTACCTCTATGTCAAGGACCAGAAAATTTACCGGAAATAAACAATTCTGGACCTTGATGATACTATCCTCAACAACTCCCCACGGTTGAATGGTAGATCGGTCTTCCAATTGAAATTGAACCTTATTAGGTTTTAAATCACTGAATCAAAATTCCTCAAATAAGATCGGAGGGATGAGATTGCTAGAGGTACCTAAGTTGAGAGGGGCGCGAAAAAAAATGGTGTCAGTTATGATAACTGAGATGAGTGATGTGCCCTGGTCCTTTTTTGTGAATGGCAGCGTGCTCTGAAAAACTGAGCTAGATATCTTTGAAAGGACCAACCTTTCTAGATTCTGATCATGCCCTTTTGAAGTAAATTTTTTAGAGGCATGGGGAGAATCTAGGAAAGGAATATTCCTCTCAACTTGCTCAAATAAGTCCAAAGGATTGTGGTCAGGGGACTCTGGTTTTGGATTGTTGGATTGCAGTTTTTGAGAATGGGAAATAAGGTTTGAATTAGGTGTTTTTGGGATTTCTTTTTCTTCTTCCTTATTGAGGTTAGGGGAGTCAATCTGCATTGGTTGAGAATCAGTTTCATCATTTGAATGTGAAGGCCTTAAATCCATGGTGGTTTCCTCACTCCTCAAAGTCTCTGCATACGCAGCTTAGTGATTACTGGGAGGAGGTGGGGGGGCCTGATTTTGATAGAAACTGGGTTGGTGCTGCGATATTGGGTTAATAGGAAGCTAAACCATGTGGTTCTGATGTTGGTATCCACATGGGTGTTGGTTCTTGGGATTAATAAAGTTTGGTGTGGGTTGGGAAGGTGAGTGTCCTGCAGGTCTTTGAGTCGGAATATCCCCAATTTGATCATTGAGATTGTTAATAAGATGGGTTGTTTCCTTTGTTTTTCTTTGTAACTCCTGCAGGGTTTTCATCATCTGGGCATTAATGTCTTCTTGAGATTGCCTAGATTGATAAGTCTGATTTGAACCATACCCTCCAAACGGGTTCTGTTGTTGGTGTGGAACCGGATTGGTCCAGGAGTGAGCCGGATAATTCCCCCCATTAGAGGAATTTTTCAATTTCTCCTGGAAAGTAGGGACATTTTGGGTGGGGTGATGACTGGGATAAACATAATTCCCTGTTGAACCATAGAAAGCCTTAGAATAATAATTATACTCAGCATGGGATTTATGCAGATTTTCTCTCTTGCAGGTGTTGAAAGGGGTGAGATGTGGAATGTGTGGAGCTTGGGCAGGTGTGGCAGGACTCCCTTGGTTGGCTAGGTTTGTTAAATCCTTATGCAACTGTTGTTGCTTAACTTGTAGCTGAGCCATGATAGAGTAGAGATTAGGTGGAGGGCCCTGATTAAGTAGCTCATAGGTGGGAAAATAGGGGAAAGAAAAATTAGCATGCAGGTTAGAGGATCAATTTTGATTTTCCATTTTTAAAGAAGAGGAAGAATGCAGGAAAAATCCTTTTTTGGGGAGGCAAAATCAAGTGGTCCCTCCAAGTGTGGAGTTTTGGACCGCCGCCCGTGCAAAATGGAAGAAATGGTAGGGGAGGAGAAGAGATGGGGATGAGAGAAGTGTGCACACAAGCAATCAAATTCTAGACCTAACTTACTTGTGACTTCCTAGAATTTAACCCAAGACTTGGTCTACCTAGGAAATAAGTAATCAACAGTGAATATCCGTTCTGTCAACAAATTTAGCCAAGTTGCTTAAGGGGAGGTTTGGGCCCAAGCGTTTCCCAGGAAAATCCCTAGGTGCTTGTATAAACCCGCACCTGGTCGTTTGACACGGCCCCTCAGCCTGAACGCCAGATATAGATGACAGAATTGGTATTAACTAGAGAAAACTTAAGTCTTATATAGCAAGCCTAAATTGATGAAACCTTAGGGGTCAAATTGCTACAAATTTTAGTTAGGGCTAGGATATTATAGTGCACACAGAATGTGTAGGGCATTAATTGGGTTGTTGCCCTGTTATTTTAATTTTTTTAGTGTGCGTGCAAGAATTGGAAAGTGGCTCCAATCAAGAAACAAGTTGTCACACAATTTCTTATATTTTTGTCTTTTAGGATTTGATTTAATTAAATATGTTTTAGGGTTTTTCTTTTTAAATTTTTAAACAAGTTTGAAACTCACAATCAAAGGAAAAACAAGCTATATTGGTGATGGTTAATTTCCTTTAATGTGAGTCTCTAAAAAGAAAGAAAGAAACCCTAAGTCAATTATCCCTAAGATAGAAAATTACTACCAATGAATTAATTTTAGGCTTTCTATATTAAGTAGTGGTCCAAACAAGTCAAAAAATACCACTACTTTGAAGAAAATCAAACAAGGATTCCAAAAAAGATTTTTGTAATATTTTAGGAATTCTTTTGATAATTATTTTGAATTTTTAATTATACTGGTGTCGAAGTCCAAAAATGATACCTGTGGGTATTTTGCACTTTTTAGTATTACCATCGACTCAGAAAATTTTAATGATTTTATATAATGTGTAAAATTTCACAAGGATTACGAAAACATAAATTTCACAAAAATTGGATGAGTATAAAAATTTAAAAATTCACGGACAGTAGCAAAATAGGAAGATTGGAGGGTGTGACCCCTCTACAGTCTACAAATTTTTAAAAATTAAATATAAATATAATTGATCTGAAATTTGGAAAAGATGTTCTAAGCTTGATTTTGAATCATTTTATGAAATTTTATGATTTTAGGAGGCATGTGGTGTTAGTAATTAATTTTTCAAGTCCGGACAGAAATCTGGACCCGAAAAATAGAACACCAATACTTGCAATGGAGTGGTGTTAAAGAAGCATTTAAGCAAGCAATGGATTTTAAAATGCACCACTCCACTTAATGAAGTTGTTTAGGGTCCTGAAAGCCAAGTTTAGTGTATTTTGGTAGTTTTTAACTAGTTATGTGACCAGAGAGAGGAACCGACCTGAATTTCGCAGGAAGAAAAGGAACTTTGAGCTCTCGCTTCCAGTTTCCACTTTCTTCCTGCAATAGTTCTTGCACACACGAAAGAGAAGAAAGAGAAGGGGATGAGATCTACTTCAAGCAAGAGGAGAAAGAATAGCAAAGTCGTGCCTCCCCGGCAACGGCGCCAAAAAGTGATACGGATTTTACGCGGTTTGTAAAATACGTCATTATAACGCGCAAAACCGATCAACTCTTAAATTTATATCCTAGATAGGGGAGTATCTAGGGTCGTCCAAGGAGGCCAATTGTTTGCAAAATTAATCCTCTTACAAATAGATCTCAACTTTCTTTTTGGTATTTTCAATATGTAATTTTTTTTGTTTTGAAAAGACGAGGGCAAAATGCGAATTGTAACGGAAAGTACTAACACCTACAATTACTTAACTAAAACTTAATAGATAGAAATATCTTCTTCCTAAGCTCACTCTAGGCAAGTGGAGGCCTAGAGTAATTAGGAAGAAGAGGTGAAACAAGTGCTAGAACCAAAAGTAACAATTGCAATAAAAAGCTAAAAGAAGGCAATTTAATTAACTAGAATTAGTATTCTTTTCAAGGACAAGTAGAGGAATGCTTCTACTAGAACTAAACAAATTTAAAAGAAAATAAAGAAACACTAATCCGCTTGCAAAATTTGGTGAATAAGGGAGTCTTCTTGTTCCAAGCCTAGCTGCTCCTTGGCTTGAAAAGAGAGCCTCCTTCTTCTCCTTCCTTAAGAGCTCCTCCAAGGTGGAAGCTACCACCTTCAATGCTCTCTCCAAGGGGTGGGTGTGCACCACCCTCAAAAGCTCCTCCAAGGTGATGTGGACCACCTTCAAGATCTCCTCCAAAGATCTTCCTTGCCTGGCTTCTCCTTTGGCTGGCTTGACTCAAGAGAGAAGGGAAGAGGGGAAGGCACCAAGGGGACAGAATATCCCCTTAATCTTCTTCTTCTTCTTCTCTCTTGGACGTGGGCTTATAGGTGGAATATGAGAGTGAATTTGCTAGCCAAGGATGCCTTGAATGGTGGTGGGTAGTGATCTTTTTATAGGGTAGGATGGGGGGTTAAGGTGCCCCTTGAAATGGAGGGTTAGGATGGAAGGATGGAGGTGGTTGGTGATCCTATGGCCAAGGGTATGGCGCCAACCCAAGGGGTGTTAATGGGGGTGGTTATGGTGGTCTTGGTGGCTTTTGGTGGTGGAGAGACACCACCATTTTGGCGCCAACCTAGGGTCTTCTAGAAGGGGGTTTAGGTGGATGGTGGAGATGGATTTAAGGGGAATTGTGTGGTGGAGATGAAGGGGAATTTTGGAGGGAAAAGTGGCACCATCAAGGGGGTGGTTAGGGTGGTTTTGGCACCACTTTTTGGTGTCTTTTGGAGGTGGTGGGTAGGCTAGGTTGTTGCCAAGAAGGTTAGCTTATGTGGAGCTTAGGTGGAGCTAGTTGGGTGGAGTTGTTAGGTGGGTTTTTGGGGTGGTACAAGCCAAGGAAGTTGGAGCATAGCTAAGCTAAGCTAAGCTAAGCTAGCTTAGCTAATGGAGGAGTAGAGGAGAATGTGTTGGAGCTAGGGTTTGTAACGACCCGGTTCTCGAGTCCCTACGAGACACGAGAACCGGACAGACTCAACTAATCCCAAGACCTAGTCGTCTAACGAGGAAGTAACCAAAAGAGCAGTAAAATAAACCACATTCAGCATGAATATAACTAACAGTAAGAAAGTACAGCAGTAAGGAAAGAAACTACCACAGTATGTACCACCACAACAGTAGAACAACATTCATAATATAATTTGAACTGCAGGTAAGGAAAGTACAACGGAAACAAGAACTACTCACTACAATGTAACAAAAAGAGGTACAAGAGATAGTGGTAACTCTACTGGACCCTACTCGGCCCAGCGTTCTTTGCAGCCGCTGACCCTGGCTGCTCAACACCTGGTCCTGAAAAAGGTAACGAGTGTAACACGTCAGCAAAACGCTGAGTAGAGTGGCAACTAAACTAAAGACAACAGTAGGGTGTACAGTAGCTGTTATGTTCGATTACTTTCTTTATTCACATCTTTCAATTTTCTCACTATTTCATTTATCCCTCAGATCTTTTTCTTGATCTCGAATGTTCCTCGTGGGAACGATCTTGATTGCAGTCTTTTCCAAAAAGTAGAAGTAGCACGTGGTGCTCTCCTGGTCGGGAGAGTCCCCCTTGGTGATCCTACCCTCAGTCAACCACCCCAAGGTCACTGACAGACGTAACGGTGACTATGGCACGCGCGATAAACGCACAGGTAGCTAACCCGTACTGGCACGCGGTCAGTCGTTTCCGTTAACGGGTGCGCCCAAAGCACAGCACGGAACCAGTCTAGGGCAGAGCCCTCTCAGTAATAGGGGTCCAACCCCTCCACAGTAACCAAACCGGGGCCTTGCCCCTCCACAGTCCGCGCACCCTCGCCTGACTACCCTGGTTTGCCCCAGTGGGCCTAAACAAGTCGGTGTAGGAGGCTAGCAGAACCCCGGGGCCCGTGGGGTAGCTAGTGCCCTCCTAACACTAGTAGCTCTCCTCGGTACTACATACGCGAGGGCCAGCAAGTCGGTACAGAGTGGCCAGTCCTAACCCCGGGTCCCTGGGGCGGCTGGCTCCGCTCTGCACTAAACAGGGGGGACAATCGCTCTCCTTGGTACTCCGTACTCAAGGGCCAGCTCACTTCCCCAATACTATTCCATTCACTTTCCAGGAGTTCTACTCCTACTTCCTCGGAGGGTTCCATCCTTTTTACTCAAACATCCAGGTTTCACTTTCCAGTTTCACATTCTTACAATCCATGTTCTCAACCACGTTATTTATTCACAACAGGCAGCTATTAATTCAAATTACAGGCAGCTTTATATCTCTTTCCATTTTCCAAGACTGCAGTATTATACATTCCACTAGTTTTCCCATCCTAGGATTCATGCCATATCCTAGGATCTATCATACAATCTAATTTTCCAGCCCTAGGATTCATGCAACACCTAGGAGCTATCATTGCATCTATTTCTCATTTCTAGGATTCATGCAATGTCCTAGGTTTTATTTATGGTTCCATAATTTAACAGATTTTATTAATAACTTAAAGCCACTCTACCAGGTACAATGGGAGAAATGGGGGCGTGGTCGGGAATCCCGCGTGCCTCCGCGACCCCTGAGACTGCAACAGAACGGGGTCCTATCACAAGGATCAAACACAAGAAGTGTCTCAAAACAGTATATAGCTACTGTAGATGGGTAGAGGAATTAATTCTAAAAAGAACGCAACTCGAATCGCGGAAAACGGAACCCGAACGGGCCTTAAACGGATCAAAAACGATGACACTGTGCAAAATCAGACGTCTGGAACTTCTTCCAGACGTCTTAAAAAGTGGATCAGAGAATTACCTTGTTCAGTGTGGTTTCCCAGACGTCCAGAAGTCTGCGGGGACGTCTGGCCTAGCTCCCAGACATCCGATGGTCACCCCGGATGTCTGGAGGTCGCTTCCGCCGTCTGGTACTACTGCCAGACGTCTGATTCGCGATGGATGGAGAATCACCGAGCCTGCGCACACCCATCTCCCCCACTCAGTACGGTCAGTCGACAGGAAGGAAGGAGACGGAAAACTCACCTTTCAGACGTCTGGATGATCTTCCAGATGTTGCCCTCCCCGTCTGTCTATCAACCCAGACGTCTGATTCTGGAAATTTTTCCAGAATCAGGGCACCACTCGGCCTCCGCTTGCGACGCCACCCGCATCGCACCTCGCGCACCTGCTGCTCAGACCGCAGCAATCCCCCCTTCGCGTCGCTCCGCGCCCCCTGCGCCCTCCGCCGGCCGGCCCTAGCAGCCCTGGTGAGCTCGCCCTCACGGCAGAGCTCCGCTCTCGCATGTAGCACCTCCTCCGCGCTCACTGCGGCCGCCGCTACCGCCCTCGCGCTCGCGCTCACGCTCACTGGCTGAAGGAGAAGAGGGAGGAGACAGTGGTGATGGAAGTGAGGGGAGGCGTGGCCTTTTAAGGCCGTGCGAGGTGGAGAGAGGATGCGGCAGGGCGTCTGCAGTCGTAGGGAATAAACGAATATGCGGGTCTGCGCGCTCAGGTGCGCAGACGACCAGTGCGTGTGGAAGATAACGGATTTCCAGACGTCTGGAAACGATCCCAGACGTCTGGTCCGACGTCTGGGCCACCTCCCAGACGTCTTAAAAGACGTCTGGGGCACGCGTTCGTTACAATATAACAAACTCAAAGGAAGTTTCGTCCCCGAAACTTACGCCAACTAGGGTGCGGGAAAAGATGTCCAATTAACCATAAAAAAATCAAAGAGGACCGAAGCCGGTCCAAAAAGACGTACCCGCGAAAAGCTCCGGGTACCGCTCCCGCATTGCCGCCTCAGGCTCCCAGGTAGCCTCCTCGTACCACTGGCTCCTCCACAAAACCTTTACCAGGGGTACTTGCTTTCGTGTCAAACTATGGACGGCTCGGTCTAGGATCTGCACTGGCCGCTCAGGGTAGGTCAGGTCGTCGCCCACCTCGACGCTCTCGTGACTCAGTATGTGACTGGAGTCGGCTACATACTTCCTGAGGTTGGACACGTGGAACACGTCGTGCACACTAAAAAGCTGCGGGGGAAGGGCAAGTCTGTAAGCAACAGGTCCAACCCGCTCCAGGACCTCAAAGGGCCTTACAAACCTCGGCGCGAGCTTCCCTCTCACCCCAAACCATTGTAAGCCCTTCATGGGCAAAACACGAAGGAAAACGTGGTCCCCAACATCAAACTGCACCTCTCTGTGTCTCCGATCCGCGTAGCTCTTCTGTCTACTCCTGACAGTGCGGAGTCGTCTATGGATCTGCTCAACTACCTCCTGACTCTGCCGGATCAACCTGGGGCCATCCCACTTGGTCCCCACCTCAACCCAACTCAAGGGTGCCGTACACTTCCGTCCGTACAGAGCCTCGTAGGGAGCCATGCCGATGCTTGAGTGATAACTGTTGTTGTATGCAAATTCTGCCAGGGGCAGGTGCTCCTCCCAAGAGCCCCTCCAGTCCAGTACACAGGCACGCAAAAGGTCCTCAAGTGTCTGTATCGTGCGCTCAGACTGTCCGTCCGTCTGGGGATGGTAAGCCGTGCTAAACCTCAACCTCGTCCCCAAGGCCTGCTGAAACTCAGCCCAAAACTGGGACGTAAAGCGGGTATCCCGGTCGGATACGATCTCTCGCAGAACTCCGTGTAGTCGTACCACATCACGGATATACCTCTCTGCCAACTGTGCTGGTCCCAAAGTAACTCGGATCGGTAAGAAACGCGCTGTCTTCGTCAGTCTATCCACTATTACCCAGACTGCGTCGTGTCCCCGCTGGGTAACAGGTAAGCCCACCACGAAGTCCGTGGTGATGCTCTCCCACTTCCACTCTGGCACTGGAAGCGACTGAAGCGGCCCTGCAGGCCTCTGGTGTTCAGCTTTCACCTGCTGGCAGACTAAACACTGCTGCACGAACTCACCCACATCCCGCTTCATCCCTCTCCACCAAAACTCGCATCTCAAGTCGTGGTACATTTTTGTGTTTCCGGGATGTATGGTGAATCTGGAACCGTGTGCCTCAGTCAAGAGATCTCTCAACAGCTCCTCGTCTCTGGGAACGCACAACCATCCCCTCAAGCGTAGCACCTGGTCTATGAAAGAGAAGTCTCCAGGGTCTCCTGACAGTACTCTGTCTCAGAAAGACTGCAAGTACGGATCGGCCATCTGCCTTGTGATGATGCGGTCTATCAGCTCTGGCCTGGTCTGCCGTGTCACCGTCACTGCCCCACAGTACCCTCGTAACTCTAGAGGTCGCCAACTGCCTACCTCCTCCAAAAGGCTCCAACTCTGTAACTGTAGACTGGCCAAGCGTGCAGGCGCCTTACGGCTCAAGGCGTCAGCCACCACATTGGCCTTTCCCGGGTGGTAGGAGATGCTGCAGTCATAGTCCTTCAGGAGCTCCAACCAACGTCTCTGTCTCATGTTGAGCTCCTTCTGATCAAAAAGGTATCTGAGGCTCTTGTGATCAGTAAAAATCTCGAAGGTCCCACCGTACAAGTAGTGCCTCCAGGTCATCAGCGCGAAGACAACAGCTGCCAACTCTAGGTCGTGGGTAGGGTAGGTATGCTCATGGGGCTTCAGTTGCCGTGAAGCGTAAGCGACAACGTGACCCCTCTGCATGAGTACACCTCCTAACCCCTACAAGGAGGCATCCGTGTACACAACGAACCCGCCACTACTGTCAGGGATGGTGAGCACGGGAGCCGAGGTCAACCTCTCCTTCAGCTCCAGAAAACATGCCTCGCAAGCGTCTATCCAAGCGAAAGGCACGTCCTTCCGGGTCAACTGTGTCATAGGACGCGCAATCTGCAAAAATCCTCTGATGAATCGTCTGTAGTAGCCTGCCAGTCCCAGAAAACTACGAATCTCAGTGACTGAACGCGGTCTCTCCCACCTGAGCATTGCCTCGACCTTGGCTGGGTCCACCGCCAAGCTGCCTCCAGAGATCACATGACCTAGGAAGGTCACCTCCCTCAACCAGAACTTGCGCATGCTGTATTTGGCGTACAGCCGGCGTCGTCTCAGAGTGTCCAGAACCATCTGCAAGTGCTGTCCGTGCTGCGTCCGATCTCTAGAATAGATGAGTACATCATCTATGAAAACCACCACGAACTGGTCCAAGTACGGTCTAAACACCCGGTTCATCAGGTCCATGAAAGCAGCGGGGGCATTGGTCAGCCCAAACGGCATGACCAAAAACTCGTAGTGTCCGTATCGGGTGCGGAAAGCTGTCTTGGAGACGTCGGTCTCCCTGATCCTCAACTGGTGGTATCCAGACCTCAAGTCTATCTTGGAAAACACCGTGGCACCCCGCAACTGGTCAAACAAATCGTCGATCCTCGGCAGCGGATATCTGTTCTTGATGGTGACCCTGTTCAGCTGTCGGTAGTCCACACAAAGGCGTAGGGTCCCATCCTTCTTCTTCACAAACAGTACCGGGGCTCCCCAGGGGGACGCACTGGGCCTCATGAAACCTTTCTCCAAAAGGTCCTGCAACTGGGACTTGAGCTCTCGCAGCTCAAGCGGTGCCATTCTATATGGTGCGGTGGAGATGGGGCTGGTCCCTGGTACTAGTGATATCTCAAACTCAATCTCACGCTCGGGCGGTAGTCCTGGTAACTCGTCTGGAAACACGTCGGGGTACTCTCTGACCACCGGGATGCTCTGGAAGTCTGCGACAGGGCTGGGCTCTGCCACCACACAAGCTAGGAAGCCCTCACACCCTAGCTCAAAAGTCTCGCCACCCGAAGTGCCGAAATGCACCTGAAACTCCGTCCACTGGCTGTCCGTGAAACTCGAAAGAAGGCAACTCCGGAATGGAGAAGACAATCTTCCTCTCAAAACAGTCCACCAAGGCGTGGTAAGCGGACAGCCAATCCATCCCCAGAATCACTCCAAAGTCCTCCATCTGGATCATAATCAGGTCAGCTGGCAGGCTATGTCCTCCGACACTGACCTCACAATCCATGTACACCTCCTCAGCTACAAACAGCTGGCCACTCGGACCTCTAATTACGAACGGATTCTCTAACAGTGTATAATCCTGGTCTAAACTAACTGCGAAACTGGCTGCGACAAACGAGTGCGTAGCGCCGGAATCGAAAAGTGTGTAAACGAGTCTGCCAGAAACTGAAACCATACCTGCTACCACCGATCCCGAAGCTCTGCCGTCCCTGTGTGTGAGGGCGTTGATACGCCCCTCAGCTCTAGTTGCAGACGAAGCAGCCACACTCTGCGTCAGACGGGTAGGTGCTGGCCGGTACGCTCCTCGCGCCTGGGAACCGTGGCCTCCTGCATGCCCTCCAGTGCTCTGCGCGGGGAGTATCTGCTGACCCCCTGCCCTAGATGGGCAGTCCCTCCTAACGTGGCCCGGCTGGCCACACTAGTAGCAGAGGGGAACCCGACTCCCGCCCTCAGTGGGTCCCTGCTGTCGGCTAGGCGGGGGTCCGGTGCTGGCGACTGGCCCCTGTCAAGGGCCCCCAAAGGCCACTGATGGCCCTGCACAACGTGACGGCTCTCCTGCGGACGCCACGTGTCTCCGTTCTCGCCGGCCCTGTGAGAAGTCTGGCTGGAAGGGCCTCTTCCGCCCGCTGTCGGTGTCTCGTGTGGACGGGTTGGTCTCCTCGTAAGTCACAGCTACCTCTACCACCCTCGAAAACGTAGGCAGCTTCAGGGGTTTGACATACCCCCAGATCGCAGGCCGGAGCCCCTCGGTGAACCTCCAAAGGCGCTCCTCCTCAGTGGCTACCGCTGTCGCTGCAAAGCGGGATAGCTCCAAGAAACGTGTGCGATACGCGCTCACAGTCATCGTCCCTTGGCGGAGAGTGTGGAACTCCTGCCTCCTCTGGTCCTGCCATGTCTGGGGAAAGTACTGCTCGCAGAAGAGGGTGACGAACTGGTCCCACGTTGGCTCGTCCCTCTCCTGTCCCCGGACCGCCCTCCACCACCGGTGTGCCGCACTCTCCAGCTGGTACGTGGCAAAGGCCACGCGGCACTCCACCGGGGGGCGAAGGGTGTCGAAGATCTTCTCCAGCTGCTCAAGCCAGTCCTCTGCCTCGATCGGGTCCTCATCCCCCTTCAAGGAGGGGGGCTTCAGCTTCCGGAACTGTCCGAAAAGCTCGAAGTGGCGCTGTAGGGGAGGTGCTGGTGCACCTCCAGGCGAAGGTGCCTCATGTACAGAAGTGTCGGAGGAAGGTGGGGGCGGCAGCGGCCCATCCCCTCCCTCGTGTCCAGCGCCGTGTCCGTCGCGTGGTCCCATAGAGGACTCCCCCTCTGCAGCCCCAGGAGGAGGTGCTCGGGGCGGTGGGTGGAGCTCCTCTTGTACAATGTCCCGTATCAGTCTGGCGAGGTCCTGGGCCTGGATGCCTGGGAGTGGTGGCTGGTCCACCGAGACGTCAACAACAGCACGTCCACCTCGCCGACCTAGTCCTCGGTCGCGCCCACGGCCAGCCTCACTAGTCTCGCGATGAGGCATCTCCTGTAAGGAGATGCGAAGCAAAACGGAACACGTCACTACGAAACGATACCGAACGGAAACGTCTAAGAACTCATGTCAAGAGATATGTTGTGGTGGCTACTCTAGTTATAGACATGTGAATTGGTTATTTTCCAGTCAGTTGATTCACTTCTTGGGACGACCTTGCTCTGATACCATCTTGTAACGACCCGATTCCCGAGTCCCTACGAGACACGAGAACCGGACTGACTCAACTAATCCCAAGACCTAGTCGTCCAACGAGGAAGTAACCAAAAGAGCAGTAAAATAAATCACATTCAGCATGAATATAACTAACAGTAAGAAAGTATAGCAATAAGGAAAGAAACTACCACAGTATGTACCACCACAACAGTAGAACAACATTCATAATATAATTTGAACTGCAGGTAAGGAAAGTATAGCGGAAACAAGAACTACTCACTACAACGTAACAAAAAGAGGTACAAGAGACAGTGGTAACTCTACTGGACCCTACTCGGCCCAGCGTCCTCTGCAGCCGCTGACCCTGGCTGCTCAACACCTGGTCCTGAAAAAGGTAACGAGTGTAACACGTCAGCAAAACGCTGAGTAGAGTGGCAACTAAACTAAAGACAACAGTAGAGTGTACAGTAGCTGTTATGTTCGATTACTTTCTTTATTCACATCTTTCAATTTTCTCACTATTTCATTTATCCCTCAGATCTTTTTCTTGATCTCGAATGTTCCTCGTGGGAACGATCTTGAATGCAGTCTTTTCCAAAAAGTAGAAGTAGCACGTGGTGCTCTCCTGGCCAGGAGAGTCCCCCGTGGTGATCCTACCCTCAGTCAACCACCCCAAGGTCACTGACAGACGTAACGGTGACTACGGCACGCACGATAAACGCACAGGTAGCTAACCCATACTGGCACGCGGTTAGTCGTTTCCGTTAACGGGTGCACCCAAAGCACAGCACGGAACCAGTCCAGGGCAGAGCCCTCTCAGTAACAGGGGTCCAACCCCTCCACAGTAACCAAACCGGGGCCTTGACCCTCCACAGTCCGCGCACCCTCGCCTGACTACCCTGGTTTGCCCTAGTGGGCCTAAACAAGTCGGTGTAGGAGGCTAGCAGAACCCCGGGGCCCGTGGGGTAGCTAGTGCCCTACTAACACTAGTAGCTCTCCTCGGTATTATGTACGCGAGGGCCAGCAAGTCGGTACAGAGTGGCCAGTCCTAACCCCGGGTCCCTGGGGCAGTTGGCTCCGCTCTGCACTAAACAGGGGGGACAGTCGCTCTCCTTGGTACTCCGTACTCAAGGGCTAGCTCACTTCCCCAATACTATTCTATTCACTTTCCAGGAGTTCTACTCCTACTTCCCTGTAGGGTTCCATCCTTTTTACTCAAACATCCAGGTTTCACTTTCCAATTTCACATTCTTACAATCCATGTTCTCAACCACGTTATTTATTCACAACAGGCAGCTGTTAATTCAAATTACAGGCGGCTTTATATCTCTTTCCATTTTCCAAGACTGCAGTATTATACATTCTACTAGTTATCCCATCCTAGGATTCATGCCATATCCTAGGATCTATCATACAATCTAATTTTTCAGCCCTAGGATTCATGCAACACCTAGGAGCTATCATTCCATCTATTTCTCATTCCTAGGATTCATGCAATGTCGTAGGTTCTATTTATGGTTCCATAATTTAACAGATTTTATTAATAACTTAAAGCCACTCTACCAGGTACAACGGGAGAAATGGGGGCATGGTCGGGAATCCTGCGTGCCTCCGCGACCCCCGAGAATGCAACAGAATGGGGTCCTATCACAAGGATCAAACACAAGGAGTCTCTCCAAACAGTGTATAGCTACTGTAGATGTGTAGAGGAATTAATTCTAAAAAGAACGCAACTCGAATCGCGGAAAACGGAACCCGAACGGGCCCTAAACGGGTCAAAAACGACGACACTGTGCAAAATCAGACGTCTGGAACTTCTTCCAGACGTCTTAAAAAGTGGATCAGAGAATTACCTTGTTCAGCGTGGTTTCCCAGACGTCCAGAATTCTGCGGGGACGTCTGGCCTAGCTCCCAGACGTCCGATGGTCACCCCAGACGTCTGGAGGTCGCTTCCGCCGTCTAGTACTACTGCCAGACGTCTGATTCGCGATGGATGGCGAATCACTGAGCCTGCACACACCCATCTCCCTCACTCAGTACGGTCAGTCGACAGGAAGGAAGAAGGAGACGGAAAACTCACCTTTTAGACGTTTGGATGATCTTCCAGACATCGCCCTCGCCGTCTGTCTATCAACCCAGACGTCTGATTCTGGAAATTTTTCCAAAATCAGGGTGCCACTCGGCCTCTGCTCGCGATGCCACCCGCGTCGCACCTCGCGCGCCTGCTGCCCAGACCGCAGTAGTCCCCCCTCCGCGTCGCTCCGCGCCCCCTGCACCCTCCGCCGATCGGCCCTAGCAGCCCCGGCGAGCTCGCCCTCACGGTAGAGCTCCGCTCTCGCACGCAGCACCTCCTCTGCACTCACTGCAGCCGCTGCTGCCACCCTCGCGCTTGCGCTCACGCTCACTGGCTGAAGGAGAAGAGGGAGGAGACGGTGGTGACGGAAGTAAGGGGAGGCGTGGCCTTTTAAGGCCATACGAGGAGGAGAGAGGACGCGGCAGGGCGTTTGTAGCCGCAGGGAATAAACGAATATGCGGGTCTGTGTGCTCAGGCGCGCAGACGACCCGCACCTATGGAAGATAACGGATTTCCAGACGTCTGGAAACGATCCCAGATGTCTGGTCCGACGTCTGGGCCACCTCCCAGACGTCTTAAAAGACGTCTGGGGCACGCGTTCGTTACAGGTTTGTAGGGAGAAGCTGAGGAGGAGAAGTCTAGAGCTGAAACTGGAGCTGGCTGCTGCTGAAGAGGCTGGCAAGGAGTTGAGTGGAGCTGGATGTAGCTGGACCTGAGCTGGGGTGAACTCCAATCAACTCAGCTGAGCTAGCTAGAGCTCCCTGTGGACTAATGGGAGCTGAGATGAGCTAGACTCAGCTAAGTTGAGCTGGAACTGAGCTGACCTGAGCTAGGGTGAGCTAAGATGAGCTCTCTTGAGCTACCATTTAGCTGAGATGAGCTGAATGAAGCTAAGATGAGCTAACCCTAGTTCAAGTGAGATGGAATCCAGCTATGGTGAGCTGGATCAAGCTGAGTTCCAGTTAGTCTGAGCTTCTTCTTCACTAGTTGCCTTCCTAAGTGCTAGGGTTTTGGAGTTCTGACAATCTGCATATCCCTAACACTCACAAAAACACATTAAAAAGATAATAAAAAGTGCAATGCATGCCTAATCTAATTGATGCCTAAATGCAACCCAAAAACCCATTTGCGGAGCAAAATCCTAAGAGCTAAGTTTGTTTTAATGCATAAAAATGATGATAAACTGGCGTTTATCAAGCTTCATGTGGAGGTTCGGAGAGGAGTGTGGAAGGTGACCTATTGCTTGGTTGGTAGCTAGTAGTAGTAAGGAATGATGTCAAAGAAGCTCTAGGTCTACCAATGGCATGTGCTCAAAGAAGAGAGGGTATTGGTGCTCGATTTTTGGATGATCCTCATCAGTGTTGCACACCAAATCTTTATAGGCGGTCTATGCGTGTGATTGTGGTCAATAAGCAGCCTTGATATGGCTAATTTGGCCATTTTATAGCGAAGGTTTTAGCCGAGATTGACAACCTCCATAGAGGGCAAGAAAAGCTGGAAGTAGTTGCGATCTCTCAAGCGTGGATCATGGACCAATCTTACTAATTTTGGTGAGATTTGGTTGAGAGGATCGCGGGGATTTGATCCCTGAAACATTGCATGAAGAAGCTCATGTGCTGCTGCTAGTAGAGAGGGAAGAAGGTGACGGTCATGTCATCATGACGTCAGTGAAGGACAGAAAAGAAAGGATTTTGGACCAAATTGGAAGGAATTTGAAAATTGAGGGCCAATTTGCAAAGTAAGTCAAGATGATACTCAATTAGTCTCAAATTTTTAGGGTGACCTAATTTAGACCCAAGAAATGTAATGTTGGCTTCAATTTTGGGTTTTGATAAAGTTTTCTTTGTTAATTTATGTTTTAACACAAAATATATTGAAAATTCGTCTAGGTCTCTCTTTTAGGTCAAAATAGGTTCATTTTGTCAAATTGAATATTCTAAAGCTTATAAAATATTTTTAAATGATTTTGAAAAGTTTAGATTACATTTATCTCCATTATAACCCTTTAAATTAAAGTGAAGTTGAAATTAGGTTTTTTAAAAGTAAATTAACTACAATTTCTCAAAAAATACCCCGAATTAAATTGTGCAAGCTCATTTATTGGCATTTTAAACTTAGTTGACATTTAATTATGTATAGGTTCACCCTTGAGAAATTCTGCACTTGTGTTTTTCCATTGAATCAGCAAAATTAAGTAGTTTTGATGCATGCCCTCCAATTCTTCACATTCTTAAGCTATACCCTTTTAATGATTATTTAAAAGAATTTATCCTTAGAATTTAGTCAAATTGAGCTATATATGCGGGATGATGGTATTACCATCAACAGACTGCCAGATCTTGTCAATGTGGGAGTTTCATGAAGAAAAAGCTTTTTTTATTAAAGACTTTAGCCGAGATTGACAACCTCCATAGAGGGCAAGAAAAGCTGGAAGTAGTTGCGATCTCTCAAGCGTGGATCATGGACCAATCTTACTAATTTTGGTGAGATTTGGTTGAGAGGATCGCGGGGATTTGATCCCTGAAACATTGCATGAAGAAGCTCATGTGCTGCTGCTAGTAGAGAGGGAAGAAGGTGACGGTCATGTCATCATGACGTCAGTGAAGGACAGAAAAGAAAGGATTTTGGACCAAATTGGAAGGAATTTGAAAATTGAGGGCCAATTTGCAAAGTAAGTCAAGATGATACTCAATTAGTCTCAAATTTTTAGGGTGACCTAATTTAGACCCAAGAAATGTAATGTTGGCTTCAATTTTGGGTTTTGATAAAGTTTTCTTTGTTAATTTATGTTTTAACACAAAATATATTGAAAATTCGTCTAGGTCTCTCTTTTAGGTCAAAATAGGTTCATTTTGTCAAATTGAATATTCTAAAGCTTATAAAATATTTTTAAATGATTTTGAAAAGTTTAGATTACATTTATCTCCATTATAACCCTTTAAATTAAAGTGAAGTTGAAATTAGGTTTTTTAAAAGTAAATTAACTACAATTTCTCAAAAAATACCCCGAATTAAATTGTGCAAGCTCATTTATTGGCATTTTAAACTTAGTTGACATTTAATTATGTATAGGTTCACCCTTGAGAAATTCTGCACTTGTGTTTTTCCATTGAATCAGCAAAATTAAGTAGTTTTGATGCATGCCCTCCAATTCTTCACATTCTTAAGCTATACCCTTTTAATGATTATTTAAAAGAATTTATCCTTAGAATTTAGTCAAATTGAGCTATATATGCGGGATGATGGTATTACCATCAACAGACTGCCAGATCTTGTCAATGTGGGAGTTTCATGAAGAAAAAGCTTTTTTTATTAAAGACTAAATGCTTTAATGCACACAAATCTTTTTTACAATGACGACCCAATCTTATGTTGCCAAGTTATAATTTCTGCATTATTGTTGCTCTTGACAACATACTAGAATATCTACTTAGCTTATTTCTTGGATTCGTAGAGGAATATCGACATGATTTACCGTCAAATCTGTCTTTAAATTATGATCTTCATCATTTGTGATCAATTGGAAGAAATCTCTAATGACCTAAGTAACAAAACTTGCTACTTTCAAGAAATCATAGATGAAGTGTGTTATCCATGCAAATTGAACATGCCAATTTTCCTTTCATACTCCATCTAGATAGATTTGCATATGCTGGGAAGTCATTAATAATCCATAGCAATGCAGCACGCATCATAAAGAATTCTTTCTTTCTAGTGTCATATGCCTAAATACCGTTGTCCCACAAAAGTTTCAATTCAGCTACCAATGGTTGCAAATAAATATCTACATTATTTCTTGGTTGCTTTGGAGCTAGGATCAATAGTATTACATAGCAAAGGACGTATGTTGTAAGTTACCATCACCACTGGCCAAATTGAATATGATGGATACAGTTCTTAAATGGATTAAATCAATCGGTTACATGGCCCAATCTTACATTACGAGCATCCTGCATGAATGATAGATGTATGCTATCAAATTTCTTCCACCCATCAAAATCTCCTGGATAACAAATGTACCCATCTTGTGATTTGTTCTTTTGATGCCATGTCATCAACCTCGCAGTCTCACTTGATGTAAATAGGCATTGAAGCCTAGGAATTAGTGGAAAGTACTGTACAATCTTCTTTGTCTATTTCTTTCTAGTTGTATTCCTAGATTTTATGACCTTAGGTCTTTCTCTAGTAAAAGAAAAAAAAGAGTAAAACAAAATGTTAAAAAATATATATGTAGTGTTAGTATAGTAGAGTCATTCGTCTTATTTTCTCTACTTAACAAAAATCCAAAAAGAAAGTAGTGCATAGTGTAGATTTGTATTCCTTCCCATTTTTCTTAACTAACAAAATACAAAAAAAATGGTGAATATAAAAAAAAAAAAAAAAACTAAATTGAGTTGAGCATATGTTAAAGCAAACAAGTGCCAAAAATACTCATCTTCATGGATCGACCGAGACTCCCTTTAAAATCACTTTCAAAAATTGATTTGAGTTCCTGTTAAAATTTCTAATGATTTGTAGTTAAAGCACACAACTACAATGACAAAATAATTTAAAACTGTACCTTTATGCTTTGCAAACCATAATATCATTTTGGCATTTGTTTGAGAGAAAAACTTATGCAAACGGGATTGAGTTTTGAAAACTCGTCGATGTAGTATGATTTGCGAAGAAATCCATCAACAGATAAATTTATCGAAACTCGAAAGAATTCTGAGTTGAACATTGGGAGGCGAACGTTTGATTAGAAACCACATTTATTTTATTTGTCATGAAGCAGATTAGCTGGTCGAATTGAATCTAAACTAGCTATCTACTTAAAGAATAAATAATAGAAGAACGAGAGAGAATATTACAAATAAAGAGAAAATAGAGATAGAATAAACATGGATTTTATTTCCACAAGCTGATGTTCATTACAATTACAACTACTCACTACACTAGAAAGCAGGAAATCTACACTAGAAAGCGGTAAAAGAGAAGGTAGAGAGAAGTTATCCTCCTCGACGACTGCTTGGAGGATGAGCCGCAACGATGGAGCGCCCGAACGAAGGTGGTGAGATGCGGGACAAAGGAGAACGAAGAGGGATGACGGAGAATGGGGTAGGACGACGTCACAGCGGGAATCGCTTCCCAAATGGCGGTGAGAGGACCACTGCGGAGTGCTCCACGAAGGGGATGAGAAGGTGGAAAAATTATAATTTTAATTCTAATGGAGCATCCCGGGATTGGGACAAGCTCTTAGAGCTTTAGAGGAGGTGAGAGAAGAGAGGAAGGGATGAAGAATTCATGTGGTATGGGTCTCCTTTTGTAGTTGTAGGGATTGAGGTAAAAATTGACATTTCAAGCTTAAAACATTAAATGAGGGGGTCTTTAATGATGGATTTAAGTGTCACTAAAGACCCCACATCGCTAAAGCCCTGCACACATGCCTGCCTCCATGTCTTCTGCATGCTCAACGCTTGCCCACGTCCTTGCAATATTAGCGATCGGATGGCTTATAAGCCACCGGGCCTCATCGTGCGCCCGTGTCAAATCGCACATGCGTGATTCGCATTCTCTGGGTGCACCACGTGTCGCTCCATCCATCCAATCGCCATGAATCCAACGGATGAAATCAACTATGCCCGCACTCATGTTGAATTGAGGCACTCGAAGAGGCTTGAACTCGCAACCTCTATCTCGTCCACAGGTGCATGACCATTGTGCCAAGGCCGAGAGTTGCTCACGTTTCCATCCAAAGCACACATGCTTATCGCCATTGGATCAAGATCCAACGGCCCAGATTTGGCGATCGTTTGAGGAGAAAGAGAGCAATGGGCATTCATGGCCAATATTGGGCAATTGGGATGGCTCCACGTGGTGCCATCTTAGCCGTCCATCTTCTGTGACTTGTAAATGGTGCCACGGATATCGGATTGGAACAATTTTCAAGTCGTTAGGCTGCGATCATCGATCCAAACCCATTCATGCGATCAGATTTGTCATCTGAAGTGCAGATTGACACTATCTTCGCCCTTAACCTTTGATCTTCCTTGGACTGCATCTGATGCTACGGAAGTCCAATCAGGGCAATCTTGGAGTCGTTGAACTCCAATCGTCACCCTGATTTGATCTGTACGGTTAGATTTTCAATCCAAGGCCCCGATTAAATGTCACCCTATTCCAAAGCACGCATGCATGCGGTCGTTGGATCAAGATCCAATGGACTAGATTTGGCGATCGTTTGAGCAGAAAGAGAGCAGTAGGCATTCGTGGCCAGTATTAGGCGACTGGGGTGGCACCACATGGCACCATCCTGGCTGTCCATCTTCTGTGACTTGTAGATGATGCCACATATATCAGATTGGACTGTTTTTCATGCTGTTAGACTGCGATCGTCAATTCGAACCCATCCATGCGGTCAGATTTGTCATCTAAAGTGCGGATTGACACCATCTTAGCCCTTGACCTCTGATCTTCCTTAGACTACATCTGATCCTACAGAAGTCCAATTAGGGCGATCTTAGAGTCATTGAACTCCAATCGTTGCCCTGATCAGATCTGCATGGTTGGATCTTCAATCCGAGGCCCCGATTAAATGTCACCCTATTACTTGATCATAAAAGGAGACAATTAACCTAAATTTTATACAATCTAACCTAAATGCAAGATGATGCATATTATGCAATATTTATAATATATGATGCAACTCTATGTCTAAGAATGTGCAAAAATAAATGATTTATATGATATAAACATGTTTACATCAGCATCGTTGCCAATGATGCACTCTAACTTGCCTTTTTCTTGGTTTCTTGTGTTGTAGGTAATCTCTAGGGATCTTTGCACACATCAAGCTAGGTGAAGACTCGAAGGCAAGTATATCTTTCCCACTCTTTCATTAAAAAAATTTCAAAAAATCTGATATATTTGAAAAACCAAAAAATTGAAAAGTATAAAATTTCAAAAAGAAAAAAGGTCTAAAAGTGATGTGGTTTGCCATTTACTTAACCCACATTTCAAATCACACACTAAAAGTGCCTTTTCAGACTCGGCTAGGACTGTGATATCAACTTTGAAAATCTACTGTAACTGTTCTAAGCACTGAAAAAATCTGAAAACATAGCTGGAGGTAGATTTTCAAATTAGCTTTCATTTCTCACAAATTTTAGCAAAAAATTACTCTATGGAATATTTAAAAATTCCTATGATGCGAGGGGGTCGGTATTGGAATAAAGCAAGGATCTATCCTAACTTCGTAAATTTACTGCTACCAACATAAAAAGCCAAGCTTGTGAAATTGGTGGCATCTAAAAGCCCTTCTAGTTTATTGTCTGTAGAAATTTTGGTGGCATTTTTAGAGGAGTGTTACTACACTATTATGCTGAAATTGTATGAAGGGGTTTGTTTCGCTGATTTTGACCTGTGTACACTATAAAATCATGGAAAAAATACTAAAACCCTTCTAAAATCAAACAAAAAATATTTTTGAGATCCTGATTGAGAGAAGAATCAATACCCATCATTGGGATCCCACCTAACTCTATTTCCACCTTATAGAAGCAAAGGAATCATCAATTCAATAGTAGTAGCATAACTCTAAGGTGTTGAAACTTATAGGTATTTCATTCTTAGACACCCTGAGTAATTTTAAGTGCTTGAGCTTTGAGTGAGCCCTTGGTTGAACAATTCCTGATAGGCATAGATTTGAGAAGCCAACTTTGCTTATTTGGGCTACCTTTCCTCTTTAATTAAAATTGATTCATCGAAGCCCATCTTAGTAACAACACATATGGTCACCTAGTCATTAGGAGTGCATTGTTTCCATAGGAAAAACACAACACACCTATGTTTGTATACACTTGAGCTACTAAAGTTATTAACAAGTGCAACTCAAGTTCTAAAAGTGACTAAACGAGGCTAAACATTAAAAGACACCTCACGTCATTAAAGGCCTAAACCAAACCAAGTGTTGCACTCCAACACTTCTCTTGTATGCCTTGCCCTTGTATGGAAGGTAGGAGGTCATTAAGACCTCAACTGTCTAGTCGCTACAACATCACCGTAGGATACCAACCTCTGCTCCCCTAACCATTTCTTCTTTTCTTACTTCAGAAATCATGGCTAAAGAAAACCCTAATTGCCTCAAGAATGACCCAATCGGTCTTTCTCCAGAGGCAATTGGCTGTGGCTAAGTGGCATCACAAGCAGTGACTCGATGCGATTATGCTAACTCAACATGATATGCAGAACCCAACACAAGTGGAACCTCCTAGGTCATTACAAGACGTTTATGATCCAGGCACACTCCAAGTGCAACCGTTCATCAGATTACCCTTAGATGGGGACATGTTTGAGTTAAAGTCAAACATGATAAATATGATTCAGACTTTCTTTTACGCCAACTCAAACGAGGACTTCTTTCAACATCTTGAGGACCTAAGTTGGATTACTTAAATTGCCCAACCCAGAAATGTGGACGGTAGATTGGTCTAATGAAGCTATTCCCTTTCTCTCTTAGGGATAAGGCTTCATAGTGGTTCAAGAAAATAGGAAGGCCTATCAACTCATGGGAGGAACTTCGCAAAGAATTCCTTCAGAAATGCTTTCCCATCGAGCGAACTAATTCCAAGCACCATGCCATCATGACCTCTCAAACGCTAAGAGAGTGGTTGCCTGATGCATAGGAGAGTTTCCAAGACCTTCTCCGGAAGTGCCCCTACCATGAGGTCCTGCACTAGCACCTTACGTAAATATTCTACCATGGGTTGGACAATACCCATCGATACTTGGCTAGTGCCTTGAGTGGTGGGAATTTCTTTGCCAAGGATGACGATAGCACATTTCAATTGCTTAAATCCTTGGCCGAGATCTCTTTGAACATTGCTTCAATGACCAATTCAACAAGTCCAATCATCCTATAGCAGCCACACATGAGGTTCAATTGGGATTTGTGCATGTCAATATGAACCTTACTATATCAAAGCTGGAAAAGGACAATTTGTTGGACAAAAAGCTAGACAAGTTGATTCATAACCACCCCACTACTTCAAGAGTTACAGCTACTTCTTCCTAAGCCCCACCTTCTCGACCATTGGTCCTCTCTCGGGATTCCGTAATACCCCTTTCTTCTTCCTCTTCTTGGGCTCATTCTCTTAAAGAGCTCGTGAACAACTTGGAAGTGATTCCAGTTGAGTAGGGTTATGCACACTCGATGGATTTAGATGCATACTCTTTTGATGAGACTGCATCAATAGCATCTTCAACCTATGAAGATATAAATGTAGTGCAAGGATATGGATGCACCAACTCATATTCTGAAACATACAACCTTGGATGGCGGCAGCATCCAAATTTCTCCTAGGCTGGAAACAACCCTAGACCTACTCTTGCTGTACAACCATAACAACAACCAAGGTTCTACAGGACTCAGGTGCCTGCATATCAAAGGCAGCCACTCTAGCAATCTCCATAGCAGCAGTCAGCTATGTTGACATACCCCTAACCCAGTTGGGAGATGATACCAAACCCTCCATAGTGGACTGACCCTATGGACAACCTAACCATGGCTTTAATACAGATGGATAACAAATATCAAGAAATCATGGAAGCCTTATCATCTCAGAACCAAAACATGCAATCACAAATTAATCAACTTTGTTAGGAAACTAGAACCCATGGGACTCTACCATCCTAGCCTCTCCTGGATCCAAGAAACATTCCAAACCTAGGTATTCAACCCAAGCTCAACATTCCTCAGGGATAAGTTCATGTTGCATTACAGGCACCCATCGTTTCACCTGGTATTCCTATACAACAAGACCTATTCTTGTCGACACCATCCCCTTCTGCTCCTCGCCCACCTTATGAACTGCATGCCAATGCAACCGTGGTCACATTGAGGAGTGGAACTACTACCAAGGATCCTCCCTAAAGATAGGATCATGGTCCATCCAAACATCAACCCCTCCTCAGGCTAAATCCTCATCTTCCAAATCTGATAAAGAAATACCTAAGGAAGAAAAGGAAAGAAATTGGAAATTGAACCCGCCACACAAGTCCCTGTACCCTTCCCTAAGGCATAATCAAGAGAAATTAAGAAAAAGTGTAAGGGTACAAAGAACCATGAGGACCTAAGGACCATGTTTAAGGATGTTCATATCTAGGTCCCCCTCCTTGATCTAATTAACCACATACCGATCATCGCTCGATTTTTCAAGGATAATTGTACACCCAAGCAACTGACTAAGAAGACTTAAAAGGAGGTCCTATCTAAGCAGGAGAATGCTATTGTTTAGAGTGACTTACCACCAAAATGAAATGACCCTGGAGCACCATTGATATCTTGCTAGTTGCAAGATCTCCATTCGACAAAGCCTTATTGGATTTGGCATATTCCATCAACTTAACTCCTACATCTATTTATGACATATTAAGATTTGAGGAGTTAAAACCCACCACTGTCACGATCCGATTAGTAGACCGATATGTGGAAGTGCCTCGAGGTGTGGTTGAAAATGTCATTATAAAAGTCCATGGGTTTTGTTTCCAGCAGACTTCTTCATTGTTAAAATGGAGGTCCTAGCAAACTTGAGAGTTGTACCAATTATTTTGGGTTGGCCATTTTTGCAACCACCCGGGCAAACATCGATTGTGCATTTGGCTATATAGAAATTGCCTTTGGAAGCCAAAAGCTTAGAATCAACATTTTTAGGGCAACCAAGAAATTTGACTATGATAAGATTGAGGAGGATTCTGATGACGGTGACTCTCAGGTGTGTGCAAACATTAGAATTCTTTGTAATGATCAAATTGGCCATTCATCCTCAGTTGGGTTCATCAGCCTGGTCTCACATCAGAGGATTGCAGCTGATTTTAACTTTGACCTTGACACACCCTATATTGCTACCATGGACTCTAAATGTCTAGGGTGCTCCATTTCTGCCGACCCTGTGACCCTTCCCCAGGCACCATAAGACATTGACATCACTAATGAAATTCCTTCTATTCACTTGCCCCTACAAGTGTAGAATGGTAGGGATGCAATGTTGGAGACCTAGGTACCTGAATAATACCTTCTTGCCACTACAACCATGTCAAACCTCATAGTAGGAGCTATTCCAATGGTTACGAATGCATATTTGCAAACGTCAATTGTGCAGGTGTGCTTGCATCCTTCACATCCCCCTTCCCTGCTGGATCAACATCCAATAGTTGTTTTCTATCTAACTCCACTAGCATTAGAGCTAAAGCCCTTAATGGAATCAATACACCTCAATATAATTTTTATAGGGAGGTGTATTGATGTACGTGAATATTGGGGATATATGTGCAACAGGTGCTAATATTCCCACGATGTAATGCGTAGTAATGGGATGATGTATATGTGTATGTATAGGAGGAATATATATGTATATATAGGTGCATGCGGAAATATATATGTATATGTATATATAAGTGTGGAGTAAAGAATATATATATATATCTGTATATGTATGTAAATATATATAAATATGTATATGTGAATGTGTATGTGTGTGTCTATAGGAGAGTGTGTGCATATGAATATATATATATAAGTAGATGCATGTGTGTTTGCATGTGTGATGTGTGTATGTGTGTACCTGTGTCTATGAGTGGGTGTGAGTGTGCTGTGAAGTGAGACCAGGTGAGGGACAATCGGCTGGTGGGGGTGGCTGTGGGGAGAGAGAGGGTGTGAGCAACCGGCAAAGTGAGAAGCTACCGATTACCGCTTGCGCGCACAGGTGTGCTGCAATGGCGCGGGGGCAAACCTTGCCCACGGGGTGACTACTTGGCATGATTCTTCACTGGCTAAGTTTCTCACTTAGCGGGTGAAGGGGGCGAGAGAGAAAGGGTGTGGTGGAGGTAGGAACCGGTTAAAGGTGTGTGGAGGTGGCGTGGAAACTGGCTAAAGCGTGGATAGGGGTGAAGCCACCGAATAACTGAGAAGCCCTCCAGTTGCTCGCGAGGAAAATGAAGTCCAATGGAAAGCTACAGTAGATACAGTGTAAAACATAGTAGGAGCTGAAACTTTCTCTAATGGCAATGGAAAGCAATAGAGCAACTATCAAAATAGAAAGAAAAAGAGGAAAAGAATCACCATGCCCACCTGCTCACGAAGGAGCTAGGCAGTGGTGGAGTTCATCATGGTGGTTGCAACCATGGTGAACTAACCCTTGCTTATAGTGTACTCCCTCAACTGGTAAGAGAGAGAGCAGCCTATGGGGAGGAAGAGATGGAGAGAGGAGAGCTGAAGGTGGAGTGGCTGTGTGTGAGTGGGTGAGGTGTTGTAGGTGTGCGGTGGTTTGGATGTTGTGGGGGGTGGAGCTAACCGGATGCGTGGAGAGGGTGGCAGTGTTATATAAGTGAGGAGTGAGGGTGATGGGTGCGGTTGAAGACAAGCATGCAGTTAGGGATAAGGGATATTTTCAGGTTAATTATGGGTAGGCACTTGAAGTTTTAGGAAATTAATGTAGGTGGTGTTAGGTGGCATTAATGTGGTGGAAATGAACAGGTAAAAGTGAAGAAATGGGGGGCTCAATCTCCCTCTCTATCTTCCTCTCCATAAAATGAACAAATGCCAATATTTACAAAATGCATGCAAAGCTATCTAATCAAAATGCGTATTGTTAGGAAATAGCATAAGGGAGCATATTTACAAGCATGAATTGCTATGGAATCACCTCGTCGCCATCCTGCAACTTCAAGTACATTCTGGTTGGCGTTGAATATGTCTTGAAATGGATCGAAACTGTAGTTACCTGACAAAGTGATCACAAGGAAGCCAGGAAATTTGTCAAGGAAAACATATTTTCTCAAATTGGAGTTCAAAAGCCCTAATCACTGATGGTAGAAGTCAATTCACTCATGCCCACTTCCATGCTTTATTGAAGAAATATGAGGTAAGCCACCAAATATCGACCCTATATCATCCTCAAACAAATGGGCAAGGTGAGGTCTCGAATAGGAAATCAAGATTGTGAGACCCGATAGGAAGTACTAGTCCAACTATTTACCAAATGCTCTATAGGCATATCAATCAGACCTCTTACAAGGCTCCCACCAGGATGTACCCATATAGACTAGTTTATGGGAAAGCTAGTCACCTTCCTATGGAGTTGGAGCATCACACTTATTGGATGGTAAGACAATGCAACATGGACCGTGAGGAAGGAGGTTAGATCTGAAAACTTCAATTGTCTAAATTGGAAGAAATCTGTTAGGAGGCCTATGAAAACTCCAAGATTTATAAGGATCAGATGAAGGCCATCTATGATAAGAACATCCAAAGGAAACAAAGCTAAACCAGTTAGTACGATTATTCGATGTCAGGCTCAAGTTGTTTGCGAGTAGATTGAAGTCGAAATGGACTGACATGTATTAGATGATCAACCTATATAACAATGGGGCTACCCAAATACAAGATCCCAAAATTGGACATTTATTCACCACTAATGGCCAACATCTGAAGTTGTTCATTGCCAAAAACCCTCAACACCAATGATGAATACATATTTATTTGTGATGAAATTCCTATTTATGCATGTTCATAAGCTAGTAGGTGCATTCAACACTGTAAATATCGCAAAACATACATCATTGTGCATTTGGAGTAGATTATATAAATTGTATATTGATTGTCTTATTTTAATGGCTAGGGAGCGAGGCGACACAAGCGACACATTGATAAACGCCAATTTATCATCATTCTTATGCCCTAAAATTGATCTAGCTCTTAGGGTTTTAACTTCACAAATGGGCTTTTTGGTTACATTTATGCATTTACTTAGGATAGTCATTAATTGCATTTTATTGCCTTTTTAATAGAGTTACTTGAGTTTTAGGGATTGATAGAAAGTCAGATTTCGCATACCTTGGCACTCAGGAAGGTAGAAGATGAAGAAGAAGCTCCTATCAGCTGCATCCCAGCTAGATCCAATTCATCCTAACTGGATCCTAGCTCCATTCAGCTCATCTCAACTGAATGGTAGCTCTAGCTAGTTCACCTCAGCTTCATTCAGCTCACCTTAGCTGGATGGTAGCTCCAACTAGCTCAAGATAGTTGATCCCAGCTCCATTCCAACTCGTCCATCTCAGAACAATTCACTAGAAACTCAACCTAACTAGGACTAGCTACTGCTATCAACTAGCTAGACCTAGTCAGCTAAAGATGACCTCAACTAGCTTAGGCCAACTCAAGTCCAGCTCCTAGAGGCCCAACTTAGCTCAACTTAGTTGAGCTGAGCTACTTGACCTAAGCTAGCTACTCCAGCTAGCTAGGTATTCTCCGGGAAGACCAGACCCAGCTTTCCTCATCTCAGATTAGAAGAATCTAGTTCAGATTAGCTTGGCTTAGCTGCTAGCAAAGAAGTGGCTAGCTAAGCTAGCTACTGAGCTCCACTTTAGCTTTCCTCTAACGAACATCAACTTCAGTGCAACTCCTTCTAGCTACCTCCAACTTCTCTCCTCCAAAACCCTAGCTCCCTCTACCTCCTACCCTACTCCCTACTAGCTAAGCTAATCCACCTCCTTGGCATCCCTACCTAACCCTAAACCTAGTTCACCTAAGCTCCCCTACTCCCAATCCATTTTGGCACCAACCCCATACACCCCTTGGCCCATCAACCACCACCAAGAGACACCTACAATTGGCTCCAAAATGACCCTAACCAGCCCTCCCTTTTTGGTGTCAAAGCATCCCCCCATCCTCGCCCTACACATACCTCCTAAAGCCATCCCAACCCTACACCTAACCCTCCTTAGGTGGCGCCAAAACCATGGTGCCTCTCCATGGTGGACGGCCACCAAAGGTCACCTTAGCCCCCATAACCACCCTACCTAAGAACCCTTAGGTTGGCGCCAACTAGCCTACACCCTAGGATCACCAACTACCCACCAAAATCAATCCTAGCCCTCCAGTATATCCCATGCCAACCACCCCTCTCCATTCCTATTAATACCCTATCTAACCACCACAAAATTCCCATCTTCTCCTTTAGTTAATTCCACCATTATCCACCTATAACCTAAGGATAACAAAGAAGAAGAGAAGAAGATCAAGGGGGCAACCTACCCACCCCCTTGGTGCCTTCTTCCTCATTCTTCTTCTCCCTTGTGTCATGCCAAGGAGGAAGCCTTGATCTAGGGGGACGGCCAGGCAAGAGGAGGAACAAGGGTGGTGGATGTCCACCCTTGGACGAGGCTTGGAAGAGCACCAGTTAAAGGAAGAAGCCAAAGAGAAGTTCTTTTCAACTATGGGAGCAGGCACAGTTGGAATAAGGACTTCTTAAAAGCTTCTACTTAAGGATCTTCATCTTATTCTTCATCATTTTTTATTTCTGTATTAACTAGATTTTTAATTCCAAGTATTCATTTATTTGTGACCTTGCAATTCTAGTTAATACAAAAATATTTTTGCCTTTCTACTTTGGTTCTTCATTTCAATTCAAGCATTTAGCTTTGTCTTAACTTGTTGCGCACACTCTACTCTCTAATTACCCTAGGTGCACTTGCTAGGATGAGCTTAGAGGTGTAGACTTCATTCTTGTCACTTATGCATAGGTTGTAGTGTAATTCATTTTTGCTTTCCAAACACCCAATTGTTTTGAAAACCATAAAAACAACAAAACAAAAATCACTAATTTGAGAGGCGAGAGAGAATCCTTTTTGTCACAAACAATTTGGCTTCCTTGGATGACCCTAGATATTCACCCTATCTAGGAATTACAAATTTTAAAACTTGATTGCGAAGATATGCATCTCAACTACAAAATGCCCTTTTTACAAAATCATGTATTTTTGATACCACACATCTCTGGGCTTCAGATGGAGAATCTAATCGCACAGATATGGTTAGGGTGATCATCAGAGTCCAGCGCCTCCGAACAACCCCATCAAACATCCATAGTATTCCCTATAAGCTACAGAATATTGACGGCTAGGGGTTAGAGTGACTATAATCCAAGCATCAAATGAAAAATCCAACCATACAGATGGATTCAAGTCAAAGATCACAACCCAACGACGAGGAAATCGACCCGATCCGACATCCGCAGCATCGCCTACGAGGAAAGTAAGATGGATGGTCCCGATGGTGCCACATGGAGCCATCACAACTACTCACAGATGCCCCTCCGATGATCAGAGCCATTAGATTCTAATCCAAAGGCCACTGATATGCCACGTTGCCTACTTCAACGATCTCACAAGCACTCATCTCATGGGAACATCTCAGCCATTGGATTAAGATCCAATAGTTGAGCAGTTGAGTGCCAGTTTGATGTAGACACATGCATTTATGTTAAAATGCCTATTTTATCCATGTTCCTAGGCTTAGATTTGCATTCTATATTATAAATATTGCATAGCATGCATCATTCAGCATTTAGAGTAGTTGCATATTTTAGGTTAATTGTGTCTATTTTGTGGTCAGGAGAGAAGGAGATTTATTTCAAAGCCTCGGATTGACGATCCGACTGTACAGATCTGATCAGGATGACGATCGGAGTCCAACACCTCCAAAATCGTCTAGATCGGAGTCCCGTAGCGTCATATGAAGTTTAAGGAAGATCAATGGCCAAGGGGGTAATGCAACATCCATACAAGTTTCGGATGGAAAATCCAACCATATGGATGGATCTAGAGCGACAATCGTAGTCCGACAACATGGGAATCATCTCGATTTGAGCACTGTGGTACCCTCTGCAACAGAAAGAAGAATGGACGACCCAGATGGTGCCAACATTGGCCTGCAACGCCTGCTCCCACCTCTCCATTATCCGCGACCTTCATTCCTAGTCGTCGGATCTTGATCAAATAGCTAAGAAGCTCTCCACCCCGCACGTTAAGTTATCCACTAGACACAGCAGATGTCTTGGCGCATTAGTTGGGGCACTACACTCCAAGGGAGGGGTGTGGGTTCGAATTCCCGTAGACCCCCCAATTAAGGAATTGAGTGCAGTAGCAGTAAGGCACACGCGCGTGTGTGTGGGGCACAGCGTAGCGTGATAGTGCACAGCAGAGCAACAGTGTGAACCAGCCTATGCAAGCACGCGCGACACGGGTGCCTGAAGCGCGCAGCTCCAGCGGAGCGTGTGCTAGTAGGGCATGCATGGGTCTTCAACGATAGTTGCACGGGCCTTTAGTGATGCTTGAA
The DNA here is from genome assembly GCA_037157565.1 of Thalassia testudinum. Classification (NCBI taxonomy): domain Eukaryota; kingdom Viridiplantae; phylum Streptophyta; class Magnoliopsida; order Alismatales; family Hydrocharitaceae; genus Thalassia; species Thalassia testudinum. Next base: position 128,243,723 of record JAZHRO010000055.1, read on the forward strand.
ATTGTCATTAATAGCCCATGCATGCCAGTAAAGGAATTGAAGGCGCGGATCTTCAGCGACAGAAAGGGCGGATTGTAACGATGTTTAGGGATGTCAGTAATGACCCAGATGCGAATTTGTTCTTCTTCCTCCACTATGAAAGGACCTACCCACCACCATTGCAAACATCTCTTCCTTTCTTCCTCTCACCAACTCTAAGGCTCTAGAGAGAGCTTGTCCTAAGCCCGGGATGCTCCTTAAGAGTAGAAAAGAAAATAGTTTTCCCACATCACATCCCTATTCGTGGAGCATCCCGTGGCCGTCCTCTCACCGCCCTTCGGGAAGAAGATCCTCGCTGCAACGATGTCCCGTCCCATCCTCCTTCCTCCACTGCCGTTCTCCTTTGTCTCGCCCCTCACCATCTTCGTCAGGGCACCGTCAAAGTGAGTCATCCTCCAAGCAACCATCGAGGCGAATTCTTCTCATCTCCATCTATCTTTACAACTTTCTAATGTAGTTTCCACGCTTTCATAGTTGTAGAAACATTTGTTTAGAAATATATGTGATTGTTTCTCTCTCTCTCTCTTTCTTTTATATTTTGCAAGTAGATTAGCTAGATAAAAATTCACCGACCTAATCTCTTGCCCTATTAAAAATACAAAAAATTATAAATGACAAAAATGACAAAAATAAATAAAAAATGAAATGCGAATTTTCAAACCAAACGTTTACCTCCCCGTGTTCGACCTGGGACTCACTTTTTGAGTCTCGATTATAAATTTTATTTGATAGATGTGTTTTGCGAGCTATGATGACCGGTCCACCAAACCCTAATTTTAATTCGTAAAATACGCCTCCATTTTGGCTCCATTGCTGGGGAGGCAACGCTCTTTTGTTTTTTCGTGTTTTTCTGCCTTACCTAACTTTTATCTCACTTTTTCTCTAATCTTACTATGATTGCAAGTACTCATCCAAGGCAGGCCATAGAGGTTAGATCGGAGAAAGTGCAGATGATTGTAAGTGTACCCCCCCCCACCCCCACCCTAGTTTTCATTCCATAACCTAATAACTCAAACCCAAATCAACTTAGGTGCTTGCATAAACCCTAGGGTAGATTTGGTTGTTTGATTGTCACTCCACCCATCTCACCTCCCCGCATATATTAAAAAAATAAAAAAATATACTCTTCTATTGTTAGATTTTCTGAAAGAAACATACATTAACACCCACAACTCTCGACTTAAGGAGCACCACTTTACATCGATTCTACCACTTAACCAGAATTTGACCTGTGGATCCGGTACACCCTAACTCAACACACCTATAAGTGAGTAGAAATCTAAATAGGTTAAACATTTTGTGTGCCTTAATCAAGTGGTGCAACAGGCCAATTGAATGAACTGTTTGGGCTGCACCACTTAAGATAAAAGTGATTCATCAGTAGCTTGCCACTTAGGGTTGATTTTTAGGGCTGAACCAGGCACTCCACATTTTTTTTCTGATTTCTAAAGGAATATATCATCACCAGTGCTTTCAAAACTTGGAGTCTTCTACTGAACCTTGATTGAATACACCTAAAGATTAAACCCTAAAAGCTACTAAACAAGGTTGAACCCTAAAAGGCACATCATCAAATAACCTTGTTTGTAAACCCTGGTTGTGCACGCACATACATTTGAATTAATCATTAAGGGCACAACCCATATAAAGGGCCCATCACTTTCCAAGAGCACAATCATCCCAAGCCTAATTAAAACTGAGTAGACATTGGCCTTAAGGATTGGTTCGCTCTTCGATGCTCAGACTAAGATTTTTTTCGATTAATTTGCTTCTGCTGGTACATCTAATGTTTAGTTAGGGGAGTAGCGTCAAATGACTGCCGCTAGGGGGTAAACTAGGAACCGGAGGCATAAGACAAAGGAAGAACATTCTCCTCAGTCCCTCCTTCTAACTGGTTGGATTGACTGGATAAAAGTAGACCAAATTGTTTATGATCTCAAGATGGGTCCTAGGAGTCTGTAGGTCTTTAGGCTAACCCACCTAAGGACAGGGTTGATTGCTTGTATTGTAGGGCTTCTTTCTCTCTTCTGATTTCCCTCCTATTCTACCATGTACCCTTCCACATCCTACACTCATTTCACATCCTATCCTCCTACCACCACTTATCCCCAAGATGACTACTATCCCGACTTGACTTGTAATTACCCATCGACTAGCTGGGATAAAATTGATTAGGGATATGAATCAGGACCTCAGTGTCCAGGGCCTAACCCTAGACAACAATACTATGATTACTATCCTTCCCAGAGCTACAATGATTATAAATCTCCATCCTTTGATGATCAAACCAACCCGATCTACAATCAAGAAGGATATGATGATTATAACATCTACCCTCCCTAATATTCCACTGAATATAGCTCACCTCCATCCTTTAAACAACCTGAAATGACCTATTATCAGGGAGGGACCCGAGAACCTCGATATCTTGATTCCCTTAGATTTAACTCAAACCCACCCAAACCTTAACTGAACCATTCAGTTCAGGTGAACCAGATCCAAGACAGGGTGTTGGCTAACTTGAGGAAATGCAATCTTTAGAAGCCCAGCCAACACCATGCACTAAAGCATTAAAGCCTATGATAAAAGTGATTGATCAGCTGAATAGCTCTTCATTGAATTTGCTCCAAAATGTTAGGGATAGGGGCCTGGGTGAGTTTCTACTTGGGAAGTTGTCAAGGTTGAGGATGAAATTTATGGTTGCCCTAGTCAAATCTTGGGATGATTCTCAAGATGAACCCCCTTTAGGAGAGCCAACATCTGAACCCACTTAGGCACCTGTCAAGGGGGATATATTTTCTAAGATCGGGGATGACCAGGTTGAGCTAGAATAACCCATTGAGGATGAACCGATTGATTCACCTGAGATCCTTGAGCCAGGAACAAGGAAAAATATGTCTCTTTGAACCAGGAAATGATAATCGATTTTGAGACATATATAAATGAGGATCATGAATTCTTTGACTCTGAGGGTGAAGAATCTTTTGATGAAGTCTCACTTGAACTTAAGGAAGAGGATTTTAGTGACACAAATGTGCTTGAGGAATTTGACAAACCATTTTATAGCCTAATTATTAAAGATTTGGATTCAGTTGAGGCTAACTTAGAGGATTTGAATCGTCAGTTACTAGAAGATTCAATCAATAGCCCCATTCCTCAACCACACCCTGAAGGGATTGATTTTGATTTGGAAATCATTGTACCCAAGTCAATTTTGAGTCAGCCACGATTTTGGACTTAGGTAAATCTTATGGGGTGAATGGTATGCTAGAGGTCCTGAAGCCTGAGCACATGATGTTGGAGGATAGAAATGTGCAAATAAAAATCAGGGAAGCTACTTCTGAGGGAACTACAATTTTGGATTTAAGGGTACCTATTGACCTGAAATCATCTACCTTCTATCAAAACCCTTACGATATCTTTCACGTGCGACCCAAGCTTGGAATAATTGACTATCTTCCTCAGTTGAACTATAAGTGGACACCTGATTTTAATGAATCATATCTACCTATTATCTGACACTTTGGTATTGGGTTGCAAACCACAAAATCGTAGGTCCGGCCCCACAAACACAATAATCTCAAGTTCTGGGTGATTTTCGTCCAGAACCATAGAACTACTCGACCCTGGGGCATGGGTCTGCACCATAATCTGGTCCACGTCTGTGGACATCTTCTGCTAGAGGGTCTGAGGATCAATATTTTTATTTTGATTCTGACCCGCACTTGTGAATTCTCAATATCTTCCTTGTATGTATGTTATGCCTAGTTGGAGACATTAAATTTAGCATGTCTGTATATTCCATGTTCTCTATGGAGCTGACTAGATTTTCACATTATTTAGGTGATATTCTATTTACTCCACCTTTTCATGTCTTTATTTTTGTAATGAGGACATTGCATCATTTAGTCATGGGGGGGTGGATACATTATCCTGAAATTATTTTGTTAACTCCGTAGAATTTCTTTTAGTTTCTTTAAAAAAATGAAAATTCAAAAAGATAAAAAAAAGAAGAATTAGGAGAAGAGAACTTAGGTATTTGGAAGTTATTTACTTTAGAAAATGATACGATAGGACCTAGACACTTAAACTCTTCAAGTCTTCGGGCTTAATTAGACTTGGTGTTCACTTGAATGTGGACTTAGTCTCAAGTCCTCACCAACTAATTCTATTTTAACTGGTCAATAAATTGGGGTAATAAGTTTACAACTTATCAACCTGCCCTCTGATTTGAGGGGACTTTAAGCCTAAGCATCTACATACTTTTTTGCACTGACTCACTTTTCTACGGTTTCTTCGAAAATTGGGTAGCTAATGAACTATCTAGGGTGGTATGATTGGCAAGTTGTTGATGGTAACAGCTCATTGGTCGGTTGTCCAAAGCCCAGCCACAAGACCAATTTTGTCATACTGCCTTTAGGTAAATTTTAGATCAAGGAAGCCACATACTTAGAAAAAAAAGAAAAAGAAAAAAACTAGAAAAAAATAGAAGAAGGAGAAAATAAAAAAATAAACAAAACCACACTTCACCGCATGAGTATGGCTGACAAGTTGCCGTGGGTAACAACCCATTGGTTGGTTGTTCAGAGCCCAACTCACAAAAATGCACAATAATTCCCAAAACACTTAGGGAAGAAGCGAGGAAGTAGAATAAACCAGGGAGATATACACTGGGTTCGCCCTTGTGTTGACCCCATAAATGAATGTAGGGAGAAAGCTACCATTTGAAATGATAAACCTTTAGCCAAGGTCACCTAGGGTCGTAGAAACCCGAAGTCCATTTTAATGGTTGCTAAGTGAGTCTTTCACTCTTTTCACTAGATGCTTAGTACTTAGAGTCCTTTTTGAGTCTTAGGCGGGTCAGGTAGCTGTAAAATGTTATCCTGACACTCTCAAACTCCAAAAGTCCAAAAAAATAAGGAAAGAATAAAAACAAAAAAATGTATCTTCTCTTTTCTAATAAGGTGAGGACTTGGGAGGTATACATTTTGGCAGATACTCAAGTACTATTGAGCTTTTGTAGTTTAGGACCTTAGCTAAAATTTTCTATTATTAATAAATGACTTAGGCCTAAGCGATCGAGTCCTAATTCTCTTTTTATACACAGCATGTAGTTTAATTTTGCTAGGGACTAGCAAAAGATAGGCATGGGGGCATGATGTAGACACATCCATTTAGGTTAAAATGTCTATTTTATGCATGTTCCTAGACTTAGATTTGTATTTCATATTATAAATATTACATAGCATGAATCATTCTGCATTTAGAGTAGTTGTATATATTTTAAGTTAATTGCATCTTTTTTGTGGTCAGGAGAGAAGGAGATTTATTTGGAGCCTCGGATTGATGATCCGACCATATGGATCTGATTAGGATGACGACCGGAGTCCAACACCTCCGAAATCGTCTACATCGGAGTCCCATAGCATCATATGAAGTCCAAGAAAGTTCAACGGCCAAGGGGCAATGCAACATCCATATGAGTTTCGGATGGAAAATCCAACCATACAGATGGATCCGGAGCAGTGATGGCAGCCCGGCAACATGGGAATCATCTCGATCTGAGCACCGTAGCACCCTTTGCAATAGAAAGAAGAATGGATGGCTTAGATGGTGCTACGTGGCACCATCCAGGCTACCCAACATCAGCCAGCAACACCTGCTCCCTCCTCTCCATCATCCGCGACCTTCATTCCCAGCCATTGGATCTTGATCCAACGGCTGAGAAGCTCTCCTCCACCGCGTGCGTTAAGTTGTCCGCTTGACACAACAGACGTCTTGGCGCATTGGTTGGGGCATTGGACTCTAAGGGAGGGGCGCGGGTTCGAATCCCCGCAGCCTCCCCAATTGAGGAATTGAGCACAGCAGCGACAAGGCATGCGCACGCGTACGTAGCGGGTAGCATAGCATAATAGTGGGCAGCAGAGTGACAGTGTTGACGAGCCTACGCAAGCGCGCGCGACACGGGTGTGTGAAGCACGTAGCGCCAGCAGAGCGTGTGCTATGCACGGGTCTTCAGTGACAATTGCGTGGGCCTTTAGTGATGCTTGCAGCTGTCACTAATGGCTCGTGCGTGCCAATAAAGGAATTGAAGGTGTGGATCTTCAGCGACAGAAAGGGTGAATTGTAGTGATGTTTACAGACGTCGGTAATGTCCCAGATGCAAATTTGTTCTTCCTCCACTATACAAGGACGTACCCACCACCATTCCAAACCATCTCTTCCTTTCTTCCTCTCACCACCTCCAATGCTCTAGAGAGAGCTTGTCCCAAGAGGGGATGCTCCTCTAGAGTAGAAAAGAAAACAATTTTCCCACCTCTCATCCCCATTCGTGGAGCATCCCATCGTTGTCCTCTCATCGCCCTTCGAAAAGAAGATCCTCATCATGATGACGTCCCGTCTCATCCTCCTTCCACTGCTACCGTTCTCCTTCATCTTGCTCCTCACCATCATCGTCCAGGTGTCGTCAGAGCTAGTCGTCCTCCAAGCGACCATTGAGGGGGATTCTTCTCATCTCCATCTATCTTTACTGCTTTCTAGTGTAGTTTTCCCCGCTTTCATAGTTGTAGAAACACTTGTTCAAAAATATATGTGATTGTTTCTCTCTCTCTTTCTTTTATATTTTGCAAGTAGATTAGCTACACAAAATTTCATCGACCTGATCTCTTGCCCTATTAAAAATACAAAAATGACATAAATGAATAAAAAGCGAAACATGGATTTACAAAACCAAACGTTCGCCTCCCTGTGTTCGACCTAAGACTCACTTCTTGAGTTTCGATTATAAATTTTATTTGATAAACGAGTTTTGCAACCTACAAGGATGGGTCCTCCAAACCCCTATTTTAATTCGCGAAACATGCCCCAATCACATCCTCACTAGTTGCAGCATAGTGGTTGCGCACCACAGGTTGCAAAGACAACGCGGGTTCGATCCGTGATGTGGACAACTCCTTAGCACGCATAAGAGCGAAATTCGATCGCTTGATTGTAATCGAGTGGCTGAGAGATGACCACATCTGCACTTCATCATGCCTCACATCCTCTCTGGGTGCGTGCGCATGCATCCTTTATCGAGCGATTCAAATCAAGTGGCACAAGCACAAATGGGCGAAATGCAAGACACCCGTGATGATGCATTAATGCATGCACGAAGGGCACGATCTGAGGAAGGTGCGAGCGCTGATCCTGACTCCCACGAGCTCTCCTCATGCATGCATTGTGTAGCTGTGCATGAGCTCGAACACGCACTGTACGTGCACTACGCATGAGGTGGCAAGGAGGAGCACGTGCTGTGCATGCAAACCATGGGTGCGGTGTGTGTCTCCTGCACATGTTGATGTTCCTTGCACGAAAATCATTTGCTACACCTCATTTTTCACCTAAAAATACCCCACACCCCCTCTAATTCCAAGACATGCCTTCCTTCACCTCTCTCCCCCTCTCCAAACCTCTAAAGCTCCTCTTGCACAAGTCCCATGCCCAAGATGCTCCACTAGAGTTATCAAATAATAATTTTTCCTTCTCTCTCATCCCCATTCGTGGAGCACCCATGGTTGTCCTCTCACCTCCATTCTGAAAGTGAATCCTCATTCCAACTTCATCTTCATTCTCCCTTCTTCCAACTTCATCCTCCTTCCTCCAACTTCTCACCAACTTCATCTAGGCGTCAGCAGAACGAGTCATCCCCTAAGCAGCCATCGAGGGGGATTCTCTCTCTTCTTTTTACTGCTTTCATAGTATAGATTTATTTTTCTATAATAGTTATCTTGCAACAAATATTTTATTCACTTCTAATATAGATATTTGTTTTCTCTCTCTCTCTATTATATTCCTTTATTCTCTTAGTAGATTAGCTAGCTTAGCTTAGGTAATTTCCACCTACTATCTTGCTTATATAAATCACAAGAAAATATTAGAAAGCCCTAAAAAGCACCAAAAATAAATAAAGCAATGCGGATTTTTATAATCAAACGTTCACCTCCTCGTGTCTGACCCAGGACTCACCACCCTAGTTATAAATTTTATTTAATCTTGGATTTTTTACATGTACTACGATGCAGTTTCTCCAAAACCCTAATATCTATTTTTCTCACAAATTTTCCGGCAATCATTTGGCACTGTTGCCACTGCATGTTCCACCTTAGTTATCTTTTATCTCACTTCTCTTTTCTCTTGCTGCGATTGTAGGTACTCTTCCGAGGTGAGATAGAGCAATAAGATCAAAGAAAAGTGCTGGAAGAGGTTCTGTAAGTCTATCCCCATTTTCCTACCACCTAGATTTCATTTCATCACATAAATAACTTAAACCCAAATCGACCTAGGTTCTTTGATAAACCCTAGGATAGATATTGGTTGTTTGATTGTCACCTCCACCCACCTCACCCACCCATATTAATAAAAAAGTTCTAATAAAAAAACATTCTTCTTCTAATTGTGGGAATTATCTGAAATATGCACACATTTAAACCCACAATTCTCAACCTAAGGCTCACTATCACTTTGATTATACCACCTAACCAGGATCTAACCTGTGGACTTGGTACACTTTAACTCAACACACATAAGTGAGTAGAAACTTGAATAAGCTAATCATTTTGTGTGCCTTAATCAAGTGGTGCTACTAGCCAATTGTTTAACTAGTTTGGGTCGCACCACTCTATGTAAACTTGCTTCATCTAGTAGCTTGCCTCTTACGATTCAATTTCTAGGGCTAAACCAGGCACTCCAAATTATTTCTGATTTTTAACATAATATACTTTCACCCGTGATTTCAAAACTTGGTTTGCCTCATAAAATTTGATTGAACATACCTAAATTTGAACCCTAGAAGCTACCATGCAAGATTCGAACCCTAAAATGCACTACATCCATAATAATCTTGCTTGAAAATCCTTGGTTATGCATGCACACACTCGTTAATTGATTTTTAAGGGCACAACCCATTAGAAGGGCCCATCACATTTTAAAGCACATTCAATCCTAAGCCAAATTAAAATTGAGAAGACATTAGCCTTAAGGATTGACTCATTCTTTGGGGTTCAGATTGAAATTATTTTTGATTAATCTACTTCTACTAGTCCATCTGATGTCTAGCTAAGGGAATACCATCAAACAACAATAGTTGGGGGGTATCAAAGGAACCTGAGGCACAAGCCAAAGGAAGAACCTTCTCCCCAATTCCTCCTAACTGTTTGGATTGATTGGATAGAAGTAGAACAAATTGGTTATAATCTTAAGTCTGGTTCTAGGAGTTTGTAGGTCTTTAGGCTACCCACTTAAGGATAGGCTAGGCTTGCTTGTACTATAGGGCACCTTTCTCTTTTTTGTTTTCCCTTTTACATCTCCATGTATCCTTCCACCTCTTATTCACACTTCCACTCCTCTCCAACCATAACTTATCCCTAAGATGATTACTATTCTGACCCGACCTATAATCAACCATCTACTAGTTGGGATAATGCTGATTGGGGATATGATTTAGGAGCTCAATGTCCAAGGTCTAACCATAGACACCATGACTTTGATTACTATCATTCTCACATACGACTACACTGATTATAGATCTCCACCCTCTTATAAACAACCTAATCTGATCTATAGTCAAGAAGGATATGATGATTATAACCCCTACCCTCCCCAAGATTACATTGCTTATAGGTCACCATCCTATGGTGAACAACCTAAAATGACCTATTATTAGGGAGGATGTTGGGTCAAAATTCATTGTAGTATAGCAGTGAAAATCGAATTGATATTTAAATTTGTAATTGCTCAAAAAACTATGAGTTTCGAGGTCAATCGTAAGGAGCAATTATTGCAATTCAATCAACTAATCAAATGGTTAGAGTACAATAATCAATCACAAGGATAATATGCAATGAATCAATCAATTAAAAAGATATTCAATTAGAATTCAAACTATATCTCAAGAGTCAAATGACAAAAATATAAAGAGCCCAAAAATGATGGTTGAAACCACCAATTAAGCCCTTCTAACACTTAGCATAATTCCCAACTTAGATCTCAAAGCCAACATAGTCAGATTCTTCAAACAAAGCCACAATCAAATGTCTTAATGAAGCCACAAGCAGCTTAAGTGTCAGTCCACCAACCTCTGAAATTGCCGAAGTGCAGGCATGAATCCCGAGGCAAATATGCATAGTGCAAAACCCTACCTACCCTTAGAAAATCCCCTCTCTCTCTCTTTAGAATCGGGTAAGGGGTAATTAGGTAATCGAATTAGAGGACTTGGCCCACCTGGGTGTGGGTGGTGGGTGAGGAGTTCGTTGAGAGTAAGAGGGACCTCACACCATGTGTTGAGTGTTGGGATCGTAGAGCATGTATTTGATCAGAAATGTGTCATAGTACAGTTGTGAAATACGATCAACAAAAATAATTTCTAAGGAAATGAGACTTGAGTCCCAGTCGTTCGTCATTAGGAGTTTTGGAAATGCAAATTCAAATTCTATCTCACTCGCTCTACTCGTTCAAAATTGCATGTCAATTTATACTAAATACATATTGATACATGACATGCTGTTGCCAGAATATCAGAAATTGAAAGCATGCAACTTTAATCACACCAAAAGATGATAATCAGGCATAAGGTGATTTTCAACATATAAATATATATAAATATTTTCAATGAGGTATGATGGTGGTTACAGCACAGGTAGCGGAATGCTTGTACAGGGAAATTTAAATCTAGCTAGCAGAAAACGACTACATACATGAATCTATGGGGGAATTATGCATGCATCATTGGGGGAGAATATGGAGCTACACTACTAAGTGTAAATAAAGCATTAAATCTATGAAGAACTATAATCTAGTCTAGCAGAGCTAAGGACATTCAGAGGTGGGCTCCGATGGCCTTTGAATGGGTGAGAAGAGAAAGAGGGGTGGCCAATGGTGCTTAGGCCGGCCCTTGGAGAGAGGTTGGAGAAGTTGATCCTGGTCTAGGCTTGGCGTGAAGGTGGTGGCATCATGGTGGAGCTCGTGAACATGGAGGTGGAGGTGGTGATGGCTTATGGTAGGTGGAGCTATGCTAAAAGACCAAGATGGATGGGTGAAATGGCCACCCCTTAGGTCTTTTTATAGACCTAAGGGAAGATCTCTAGAGAAATGTGGAACTCACTAGAGAGAGATCCAAGAGTGGCTGACCAAAGAGACAGAGAGGTGGTTTTTAGATCCACCATTTGTGGATCTACAATTTGAATGTCTCTTGGTTGCTAATTTTAGCAACCAAGAGTGGCGCCACCTATGGAAGAACCTAGAACACTCTAGGTGGTGTAGGAGTGCATGAATGGGTGTGTGTGTGTGTGTGTGTGGCTGTGCCCTATGTGGCTAAGTGATCTAGGTTAGGTCCTAAGGGTTTTGGGTTGGTGTAGTTCTTAAATTAGGGTTGCAAACCCTAATTGCTAAGGGGGAATTGCAATTAAACTTAACACAAGTTTAATTGAATGAGTGTGAACCTAATTAAGAGTGAAATAACTCAATTAGGTTGGTCTTAGGTCAATTGGACTTATATGGGCTGAGATCTGACCTTAATTGGACTCTATGAGTCCAATTGACTAGGGAATGGTAATTGACTATGATCTAAGTCAATTAGGCTTAGTGAGGACCTAATTAGGTCCTTAGGGAGGTCTAAAGGTGATGTACTAGGGTTAGGGCACCTTAATTTATGTTCCTAGGGGGTTAGAATTGGGTTTAGGGAGCTAAAGATCCAAAATCAAGGCTTGAATCTCAAAAGGGGAACTGGAGAGCAGTTCCAAACATCCAATAATAGTGTCAGATGACTTATACTCAAAAATCAAAAGTCCAGACTTCAATTCTAGACGTCTAATCAGAGCCAGGAAGGATTCTAGGTTCTATCTTGGGTATTTTGTAGAAATTAGACGTCTGACCAAGTGTCTGGACGTCCAATAACACTGCAGAAGTGGGTTTAAGGTGTCTAGGAGTTGGCTAAGGGTTCTGGACATCCTATAACTCATCTGGACATCTAGATAGAGGTTGGAATTAGGGTTTTAAGGTTTCCTAGGGTGTGGTGACCTAATCTAAAGGTGGCTAAGGCTTGGGGAAGCTTCTAGGCTATCCTAAGGCTAGGATGGACCTAAGTTCTTCATAAGTTACTGGTTTATTCCTACTTAGTAGAATAGCATACCTTAACTCCCTTACATTATTATCTACTATATCTAATCTAGGTCTTCCGCTCTAACTCTGTTGCAACACCAGTTATTCTTTATTCTTCAGATGCAGCTTTAGATCTAGCTTCAGATCTACCTTTTGGTCAACTTATTACCTGCAAGTGGCATAATGCATCTAATCAGCACATTATAGCATTATTTTATGCATATCTATAAGAAAGCAGTAAAGATGCAAATAATGCTTATGCATGCATGAACTACCCTAACTTATGCTAAGTCCTAGCCTAATTTAGGTCAATTAAACCTATGATTGCTACGCAATCATACCCCATGCCTAAATCTTGCTAGTCCCTAGCAAATGCAAGACTAAGTTATTTACAGCAAGGGTCCTTGAGGGACTGATTATTATCAAGGGTATGACTAAAGATTTTTTCTCTTTTGTTTTCATCCTATGCTCTAGAAATCCAGACAATTGTGAAAGTACACTGTGTAGCTTTGCAACGAATTCGAGTAAAAAATCAATTCACCTCTAAAGCCTGTACTTGACGCCTAGTAAAATTCTAGTGGGATAGGAGGACTTCTTCCCTCAGGTATTCAAGATATTCTATGAATTTCACCCTGGCTTTAGGCTTAGGTAGAGAATCTCTGAGGGGTATAGGTGTTTATTTGGTGGCTCACTCTCACTTGGTGCTACAGAGAGATTAGTACTTTAGAATCTAGATTCCCAGATTACTAAGTAACTCAGCTCAGAGAAAGACGAGAAAACTATGCTCTTTGGTTCCTTTGTATTCATTCTCTCTTACTCTTTTTCTCTTTCTTTTCTTTTCTTTCTTTTTCTTAGAGCTCACAATCTCACCAGATTCACATATATGACCTGTATTTGGTGGTCTCACTTGGCATTAACACTTTAATTGAGTTCCCATAACTCTAACACTAAGTCAGAATTCCTCAGCCAATATTTGGGGGGTCAGAAACACAAGAAAGTTGGGTTAAGGCCATATTTGGTGGATCTCAAATTTATTTGGTGGTATTGCCTCAATGCAACTGAAATAAATACTAAATATTCACTCTCTTTTTTCCTTGATTTTTCTTCCTTTTCTAATTTTTTTCAATTTCTCTTTCCTTTCATCATGTTTTTTCTTTTTTTTGTCTTTTTTTTTTAACATAACACAACTAGCACATATTCATGAACTTTATTGAGGAGGCACTATTACCTATTGGTGGTACTCAAGAGACATTGGGTGGCTTATTTGGTAGAAGTGCCTACTAACGACACCGGGAGAGATGGATAAGACGGTGTATTTTTGACCTTGACATCAATACCCTCCTTCAGCCAAGGATTTCGTAAAGAATGGTCGTAACCATCCACCTTAGCTCTAGTTTTATGAAAATTCGCTCTCTGCGTAATTGCCTTATTTGGTGGCTCTTAAAATTTCACACAAAAATGTATACACAGGAACTGAGAGCGAAAGCTATGCCTAATCTCTAGGTATCATCACCTAATTATCTAGGATTTCAGATTCCTTACACTAATCTTAGAGCACTTGTACACTCTACTCTCATCTCACACTATTTGGTGTATTTTTGGAAGAAAATCTCCTGACTCCCAAAACACTGTCCAGGGGTTTAGGAGAAGAAGCACTACTTCGTCTTGATAGACTAAACACGTTTATCAACCTTCACCATGAATCTATTACAAGTTCTACGTGTGTGTGAAAAGTTGTACTAGATTCCAGATTATAGGAATCAACTAGAGGATAAAATCCCTCATGCATTCTCTTAATAAAATAATCTTATTCATGAATGCACTATGTATAAATGCTATAAACAAGTAACCTCTTATAATTTGTACTTCATGAAATTCCCGCATCGGGTTACATTCAACTTGATCCTAAATTTCAGAACAGGAAGGGTGAGCAGGTGAGTCAGAAATGGCTGTTGCGGATGATTTCTAGCTCCAATCCGAGCATTGGACATGGAGTCGGTTGTTCTTTTATTTAGGGTCCTAAAGTACGTGTAACATGCAGCTCTAAGGTTTTCCTAAATGTTGGCATAAAATTTTTAGTTTTGTTGTATCTACCCTCCCATGTCTAAGTTTTTGCATGTCCTCATGCATGAAAAGAAAATAAATACAGTAGGGAGTAAATGGGTAGAAATCACCTGGAATTGCTTCAAAAATTTTAACGTTCAGCACCGGCCAACCTGACAATATGCAATATGCAAGAGAAATATGCTTAAAAGAAAAATATGCTATGTATAAAAATGGTTATGTATAGAGGATGGTAGAATGTGGGATATGCAATCTATACGTGTTGAGTTTAACGCCTCCAGCTGGGCGAGAACTTAGATATCCTGAATAAGATGAATGAGTTCGTCAGCTGAAGGACGTTCTTAGGTCGTGAATGGCTTGAGGCGTTGGCCATTTACCATAGATACATGCCCAGATTTTGGGTCCCTGATTTGGACCGCCCCATTAGGATATGGGTGAATCACAACATATGGGGCAGTACACTTGGACTTGAGCTTCCTTGAAAAAAATTTCAGTCGCAAATCAAACAACCAGACTGGCTGGTTGGGCGTGAATGTTTTTCTCCGGAAGTGGCGATCATGAAAGGCCTTGGTCTTCTCCTTGTATATCAATTCATTTTGATAGGTCTCCCACCGAATCTCTTCTAATTTGCTGAGCTGGAGTTTCCATTCTTGACCTCCTGCATCGAGGTCAAGGTTACATTTTCTTACCTTTCAAAAGGCACAGTGTTCCAGCTCTATAGGAAGGTGACAGGCCTTGCCATATACCATACGGTATGGTGACATTCTGAGTGGGACCTTGTACGCGGTCCGATATGCCCAGAGTGCATCAACTAATTTACTGGACCGGTCCTTCCTGTCTGGTCTAATTGTCTACTGGAGAATCAGCTTGATGTGACGGTTAGACACTTCAGCCTACCCATTGGTCTGCGGGTGATACAGGGTGACATACAGTGATGTACCCCATATTTCTTTAATAATGACCTGAAGTGGGCGTGGATGAAGTGGCTTCCCCCGTCACTAATCAGAGCGCGAGGTATTACGAATCTCGCGAAGATGTATTCCCGTACGAAGGAAATGATGATCTTATGATCAGCCCATCTCGCCAGGATGGCCTCGACCCACTTCGAGACATAGTCAACAGCTAGTAATATGCACTCAAAGCCATGTGAGTTCGAAAATGGGCCCATCAAATCGATGCCCCAGACATCAAACACTTCTATAACCATGATGGGTTGGAGTGGCATCATGTCTCTCCTGGTAATAGAACCGACCAATTGGCATCGTTTGCAGTGCTGGGCGTATTCGTGTGTATCTCTGAAAATAGTTGGCCAGAAAAATTTGGACTGCAAAATTTTTGCAGTGGTTTTCCATCCCGAGAAATGACCACCACAAGCACCATTGTGTCAAAAAGATAACACACTGGGGATCTCAGAATCTAGGATGCATCTTCAAATAATTTGATCTGCTCAATGCGGAAGAGTAATGGGTCATCCTAGAGGTAGAATTTGGCCTCCGCAGTAAATTTGAGTTTCTGGTCCATGGATAGGTTCGCAGGAATCTTGCCTGCGGTAAGATAGTTTGCGATATCCGCGTACCAGGGGAACTCAACAGAGTGAATTGCCAAAAGGGATTCATCTGGAAATTGGTCATGGATAGGCAGGGAATAAGGAATGTGAGCTCAGTCCAGTCTGGATAGGTGATCTGCCACAACATTTTGCTTTTCAACTTTGTCACGGATTTCAATATCAAATTCTTGCAATAGAAGGATCCATCTGATGAGTCGGGGTTTGGCATCCTTCTTTGCCAACAAATGCCAGAGGGCGGAGTGGTCAATGAAGATGATAACTTTGGACCCTAATAAATAAGATCTGAATTTCTCCAACCCAAATACTACTGCCAGCAGTTCTTCTTCGGTGACAGTATAATTACACTGAGCCTTATTCAGCGTCTTGTTAGCATAGTATATGACAAAAGGTTGTTTCTCCCGACGTTGGCCTAAAACAGCACCGATGGCAAAATTAGAAGCGTTGCACATCATCTCGAAATCAAGTGCCCAGTCGGGGGTGGTTGGAGAATCAGGGAATCAAAGACAGTGCTTCGTAAAGTCTCGAAGGCATTGAGACACGAGGTGTTGAATTCAAATGGGGCATCGGCAACAAGGAGATTCGTCAAAGGTAGTGCAATTTTCGAGAAATCACATATAAATCTCCGATAGAAGCCGACGTGACCTAAGAATGATCTGATCTGCTTGACCGAGATAGGTGGGGATAAGTGGGAAATAATCTCAGATTTTGCTCGATCAACCTCGAGTCCATTTTTAGAGATCCTGTGCCCTAGTACTATGCCATCCCTCACCATGAAATGGCTTTTCTCCCAGGATAGTATTAGGTTTACCTCAATACACCGTTTCAGGATTTTGGTGAGGTTATCAAGACAAGATGCGAAATCATCTTCGAAAATGGAGAACTCATCCATGAACAACTCCACATAGTCCCCAATCATGTCAGAAAAGATGGCCAACATACAACGCTGAAATGTTGCTGGTGCATTGCAAAGGCCAAAGGGCATTTGTTTGAAAGCAAATGTTCCAAAGAGGCATGTGAATGTGGTCTTGTCTTGATCTTCCGGGCTAATCGCTACTTGATTATACCTGGAGTATCCTTCCAAAAAGCAAAAGAAACTACATCTGGCTAACTGTTCCAAGATTTGATCAATGAAAGGCAAAGGAAAGTGGTCCTTTTGGGTAGCCATGTTCAGTTACCTATAGTCGATGCAGACCTGCCAAGATGTCGCAGTGCGAGTCGGGATGGATTCACCTTTATCATTTTTCACTATGGTGAGTCCTGCTTTCTTAGGCACTATCTGGATTGGACTCACCCATTGGTTGTCAGAGTTTAGGTATACAATATCTTCATCCATCCATTTGATGATCTCCTTCTTAACAACCTCTAGCATATTCAGGTTTAGCTATCTTTGAGGTTGTCTCGAAGGTTTCACCCCCTCATCCATGTAAATGTGATGAGTGCAATACAAGGGGCGAATACCGCGGAGATCAGCAATGCTCCACCCTATAGCGGCCTTATGGTCTCGTAGCATAGAAATCAATTGATGCTCCTGTTCTTGGGTTAAGTGGGCACTAATAATGACCGGGTATGTCTTGCTTTCACCCAAGAACACATACTTAAGTGAGTCAGGTAAGGGCTTCAATTCAATCATGGGTAGGTCAGAGTCAGAGATGGGAATAGGAGGAGCAGACTCGAAGGTGGGAATCTGATGATCCAAATGCATGTGAATTCTCGTTGATTCGCTACTTGTGAGATAGTCTGTTGTGATTGTCTTAACAGGAAACCCGTTAGTTGTGGTCATGTCTTCTTGTAACAACAGGGGCAATTTAGTAGTGTGTGGGTCAGGATAGCTAAATTCAGGGGTGCTGTGGTCAGAAACACACCCTAACAATCGGATTCTTAGGGAGATATGTGCAGTGCAGTGGTCTTAGTCCCGTTTGGATCAAGGTCCAAGAACCTCGATAGTGAAGAGGAATGAGACATTGGGTCATCACAAAGGAGCCCAATGTTACCACAGTATGTCGAATCTTCATCTTCACCATCCTCCTCTATGCGATCATAGTCAAAATTCTTTGCTACCTTGAATATGTCAAGTCGAAGTTGCTCATTACCTAGGGATATCTCCAAACACTCAGATGCACAATCAATGTTTGCTCGAGCTGTCGCTAGAAATGGGCGACCCAAAATGATTAGTGCATCTCAGAGATTTGGAGGAACCTCCATATCGAGAACGAAAAAATCTATGGGAAAGTAGAATCCGCGGACTTTTACAATCACGTTCTCAACCACCCCCCTCGGTGTTTGTACTGATTTATTCGCCAACTAAATCGTGACCGAGGTTGGATTTAATTCCCCAAATCGAAATCGATCGAATACGGTAGTGGGAGTCAGGTTGATGGACGAACCCAGATCTAGAAGGGCCCGATCAAATGGAGAATCTTGCAAGAAGAAGGATATGAGTGGGGTACTAGGGTCTTTCTTTTTCGACGGTAAGTCTGCTAGAATCACAGCGCTAGCCTCTTTTGACAGTACCGCCTGTCATCCAATTTTAGGTTGTCGCTTCGGTGTACAATAGTCCTTGAAGAACCTAGCGATAGCAGGGTTGTGATAAATTACCTTGAGAAGAGGGACCTGAATATGTACTTCCTTGAACATTGACTTCAGGTCCTCAAAATTCTGCATGTCCTTCTTCTGTACTACATTTTGCGTCAGAGCCTCAGGTAAAGTGACGGGAATCTTAGGGTCAATTGGTCTCTTACCCTTATCTAGCATAGGTGGCTCCTGAGATGAAGGAGTCGAACCCACCTATGGCGAAGGGTGAGAAAAATCAAGACCTACCTGCCTATGTGGTTGGTTGAATGTCTTCCTTCTACTCCTCAATGAGACAACATTTGCATCGGCTTGCTGTCCATGAGGTGGTGGGGGAGCGGAAGGGGCAGAGTATGTGAGGTTTTGCATCAAAGGCGGCTGGCCTTGAGCATAACCAGGTGGTGTAGGAGGCGCCTGTAATATGGCCTATGCCTGTCCTTGTGGTGCCTGAAACCTAGGCGGGGCACCTTGGCTCTGCACATATCAAGGGTTCAGGACAGGTTGGGAGGGCAAGGCACCCTGAGTCCTATGCTCCTGCAACAGCTGGTTTTGCATGTTCTGTACAGTCTGTATCTGGTCAGCCATCGCCTTCATTATCTGCAAGCTATCCTATGTAGATTTCCTCATCGATTCTTGCAGCTCCTCTTTCAGTGCCTCTAGAGGATCTGCCTGCTTTGGAGGGTGACTGGCAGCTTGGTGTAGTGGCTGGTATATAGAATAGGGTTGCTACTGTTGAGATGGGAATGGCTGCTGCCTAGGGTATGTGTTTTGTGCATTCGCGTATTGCCTGGTCTGGTAGTATGGATCTTGATATGGTCTCTGTGAGTTAGTAGTCTAGGAGAAGTTTGGATGCTTGTGCCAACCAGGTTTATACATCTCTGAATATGGGTTATTACACCCATATCCTTGAATAGCACTGACGTCCTCTAGGCCGAAGATATCTGAGACATATATCCATCAAGGGGATACGTATTATAGTCAGTGGGTGGTGCATAACCCTAGTCATATGGTGCTAGATTGGGATTTTTTACGGGATCCTGATATGTAGGATCTTGTAAATGAGAAGATGCATCCCGAGTGAGTAGATTAACTCGAGCAGGAGGGGCTCGGGGTGCATAGGAGGTCTTAGAGCAGCAGAGTTTAGATCAGATTGACCCTGACTAATTTGGTCAATCCTTTTCTCGATTAGGTTTATTCTATCTAACTGCTTGACGATGATATCCATGTCGACTCGAATAGACTCGGTGTGAGCCTCATGGACACCAACCCGCTGCTAACCAGGCCACTGGAACTGGTTCATGGACGCGGCATTCATCGAGCTCTCTGCCAAAGATTTGAACAACTCAAATGTGTTGTTCTCATCTTTTGCGAGGAAATCCTCGCCACTAGATGCATCGGCCAGATACCGATGTGTGTCATCCAACCCATTGTAAAAGATTTGAGCTAGGTGCCATCTGGGTATACCATGGTGCGGGCATTTCTGGAGAAGGTCATGAAATCAGTCCCAGGCATCATGCAACTTCTTCCCAGCTCCTTGGGAGAAAGTCGTGATTGCATGCCTCATCGCATTTGTTCGGCTGATCAGGAAGAACTTTTGTAGGAATTCACGTCATAATTCCGACCAGGTTCCAATCAGCTTCCCAATGTCTTGAACCAGTATGAAGCTTTGTCCCTCAGAGAAAATGGGAAAAGATTCATCAGAACAATCCCAACATCAACATTCCTAGGTCGAATCGTCTTTGTGAGTCAACTCAGGTTCTCTAAGTGCTGGAACAGATCTTTGCTTGAGTTTCCATAAAAATGACTATTGATCAAACCAATCACATTAGGCTTGAGCTCAAACGTGTCTCTACCTACGGGAATCCTGACTAAGGGTGCGACGATCGGTGCAGCTAGATCATAGAAATCCTGAAGTTCTTCTCCTCGTGGTGGGTGCTATATTCTGTCAAGCATTGTCAAGATATGGTCCATACTCTACTGATGTCGCTCCTCTAATTCAACAACCCAGGCCTCTAGATGAGCCATCCGGTCTAGATTACCAGCGTCTTGACTCGTTCTAGGTCTAGGTCCAGGATTAGTCATTGCGGCTAAGGGAGTAGAAGAAGTAGGGGGAGAAGATGATCCTGGAGAGGTGACTCGCCTCCTTAGGAGCAGCTCCAAAGGTCCAACCGGTCGACCTCTAAGTGACCTCCTTCCTTGCATACACCACCCAACCCCTGGGTTGGTGTAGCCAAGCTAGGCAAGGCTAAGGCCCTGTCAATCAGATGGTCCTTATGATCGGATGACCAGATTTTGCATTTTAAGTTTGAATTCTTCAAGAAAATTCATCGTGCAACTAACTGAAAATGATTTCCGCTTCTCAAGCTAACCCAGCCAGTCTGGTTATGAGGGGACTAAGGGGAAGGTTCTTCCTTTGGCTTACGCCTCCGGTTCCATTACCCCTTAGTCGCAGTCGTTTGACACTACCCTACAGACTTAGTCACCAGGTTTGGCAAGAGAGATTGAAAACACCCAGTAGTACGATAACGAATTTGGGTTTATTTATGTGTTTTAAAATTGATTTTAGACCATTTTTCTTCAGTTGGGGTTTGTGGTGAGTGGCCCACAAGGTGACCAAGCTCACCGGCTAAGTACTAGACTTGACTAAGTCAAAGCTAGCCCAAATGTGGTCTCTAGAATGTAACCCTAAAGATGTAACCTAGGGTTCATCAATTCTAGGGTTTTTTGTTTCTTTCTTCTTCAATTGACCACGAGATTAAGAATAATTCTCTAATAAAAATTGGAATCAGAATAAGTTGAAATTTGGCAAGTAGATTCCTTTTTCAATTATCTTTTTAGAGAATATTTTTTTTGTAATTTTTACTGCTTCAACCGAATTTCTAGAGAGTTTTGAATGTCAGAGGGTCAGATTTGGAAACTTGACCCTTAGTTGATGTTTCAAACTGAAATAGTATTAAATGACTTTTAAAAATTTAGGAAAACATGGAAATTAAAGCCAATGAGATCAACTTTCAAACCCCACCATTTTTAGTCAAAATAGATTCGCAGATTGCTAAGAATTGCTTTTGGAATTTTGAAAATTTTCAAATTTGGGTCAGTCTGACCCCTTGCACTTCGTGAATTTTTAAAAATTTTGTACTTGGAATTTTTTTAAATGAACGATGTTGTTTGAAAGATGGTTTAAAAATAAAGGTTTAGCCCAAATTCAAAATTTTTCGTTCACTAATTTTCCAACAATTGAATTTTTAAATCAGAATTTGAAGTCTTCCGAAAAATCATAGGGCAGTAAGAAAGCTTTTAAAAGGTGTTTGAGTTTAAAATTCAAACTTTCCACCAAAAAAAGAAATTTTTTATTTTCAAAAAAAAAAATTGAATTTTTTTTTCAAGAAGAATTTTTTCAAAGGATTTTCAAATACTTTTTTTGCTTTCTGCTTTTTCAAAACTAGCCTAGGATTCAAAAGGAAACCTAATCTAACTACCTAGAATTTTTTCTTTGATTTTTTTTTATTTTTTTCAAATAAATATAACCTAGGGTTCAGAAAGGGAAATCCTAATCTAAGATGAGATGTGCACCTGATTTTTGTTTTAATCTGCGTTCGTTGCATGTGCGGGTTCCTATTTTTCCTGTCCCCTGCACATCAAAAGACAAGCAGAGGAAGATTTGTCAATGATAGCTCAAAAGATCAAAATCAAAAAAATGACGTTCCCTCCCTAGCAACGGTGCCATTTTGTTGGGATCGTAGAGCGCATATTTAATCAGAAATGCGTCACAGTACAGTTGCAAAATATGATCAACAAAAATAATTTCTAAGATAACGAGACTTGAATCCCGGTCGTTTGTCTCTAGGAGGCATTTTGGAAATGCAAATTCAAATTCGATCTCGCTTTCTCTATTCATTCAAAATCTCATGTTGATTTATACTAAATACGTATTGATACATGACATGCTATTGCCAAAATATCAGAAATTGAAAGCATGCAACTTTAATCACACCAAAAGATGATAATCAGGCACATGGTGATTTTCAACATATAAATATATATAAATAATTTCATTGAGGTATGATGGTGGTTACAGCATAGGTAGCAGAATGCTTGTACAAGGAAATTTAAATCTAGCTAGTAGAAAATGATTGCATACATGAATCAATGGGGGGATTATGCATGCATCATTCGAGGAGAATATGGAACTACACTACTAAGCAGTAAATAAAGCATTAAATCCATGAAGAACTATAATCTAGTCTAGCAAAACTAAGGACATTCAAAGGTGGGTTCCGATGGCCTTTGAATGGGTGAGAAGCGAAAAAGGGGCGACCAATGGTGCTTAGGCCGGCCCTTGGAGAGAGGTTGGAGAAGTTGATCCTGGTCTAGGCTTGCCGTGGAAGTGGTGGCATCATGGTGGAGCTCGTGAACATGGAGGTCGAGGTGGTGATGGCTTATGGAAGGTGGAGCTATGCTAAAAGACCAAGATGGATGAGTGCAAATGGCCACCCCTTAGGTCTTTTTATAGACCTAAGGGAATATCTCTAGAGAAGTGTGGAACTCTCTAGAGAGAGCTCCAAGAGTGGCTGGCAAAAGAGAGAGAGAGGTGGTTTTTAGATCCACCATTTGTGGATCTACAATTTGAATGTCTCTTCATTGCTAATTTTAGCAACCAAGAGTGGCGCCACCTATGGAAGAACCTAGAATACTCTAGGTGGTGTGGGAGTGCGTGAATGTGTGTGTGTGTGTGTGTGTGGCTGTGCCCTATGTGGCTAAGTGATCTAGGTTAGGTCCTAAGGGCTTTGGGTTGGTGTAGGTCTTAATTTAGGGTTGCAAACCTTAATTCCTAAGGGGGAATTGCAATTAAACTTAACACAAGTTTAATTGAATGAGTGTGAACCTAATTGAGAGTGAAATAACTCAATTAGGTTGGGCTTAGGTAAATTGGAATCTATCTAAGTCCAATTGGACTTGTATGGGTTGAGATCTGAGCTCAATTGGACTCTATGAGTCCAATTGACTAGGCAATGGTAATTGACTATGATCTAAGTCAATTAGGTTTATTGAGGACCTAATTAGGTCCTTATGGAGGTCTAGAGGTGATGTACTAGGGTTATGGCACCTTAATTTAGGTTCCTAGGGGGTTAGAATTGGGTTTAGGGAGCTAGAGATCCAAGATTAAGGCTTAAATCTCCAAACAGGAACTGGAGAGCTGTTCCAAACATCCAATAATAGTATTAGACAACTTATACTAAAAAATTAGAAGTCCAGACTTCAATTCTGGATGTCTAATCAGTGTCAGGAAGGATTCTAGGTTTAGTCTTGGGTATTCTACAGAAATTGGACGTCTGACCAAGTGTCTAGACGTCCAATAACACTGCAAAAGTGGGTTTAAGGTGTGTGGGAGTTGGCTAAGGGTTCTGGACATCCTATAGCTCATCTGGACATCCAGATAGAGGTTGGAATTAGGGTTTTAATGTTTCCTAGGGTGTGGTGACCTAATCTAAGTGTGGCTAAGGCTTGGGGAAGCTTCTAGGCTGTCCTAAGGCTAGGATGGACCTAAGTTCTTCATAATTTACTACTTTATTCCTACTTAATAGAATAACATACCTTAACTCCCTTACTTTATTATCTATGGTATTTCTCTCCAGCTCTGCTACAACACCAGTTATTCTTTATTCTTCAGATCGAGCTTCAGATCTACTTTCTGGTCAGCTTATTACCTGCAAGTGGCATAATGCATCTAATCAACACATTATAGCATTATTTTGTGCATATCTAAAAGAAAGCAATAAAGATGTAAATAATGCTTATGCATGCATGAACTACCCTAACTTATGCTAAGTCCTAGCCTAATTTAGGTCAATTAAGACCTATGATTGTTGCGCAATCATTAAGGCATGCAGCTAAGGAATGCAATTCAATAAATATAAATTTCCACATCGTATTTTGATGATGTGGGACTAAGTCCCAGCTTCTTCTTTTGTGCACAGCAATGGAAGAGCTTCATGGATTGCATCTGCTGATGCTACTGCCATGTTCAATTCGATCTCAAAGAGGCATCCTAATATCAAGCCACGTCTGCTGGAGGTCGAACCGAGCTCAGTTGTGGGCCGATAGTGGCAGAACATAGTGGTAATGAGTGATGATGCAGCTTTAGCTGAAGAACACCTAAAACATGAAACACGGGCTAAATGCCCCAATTAAAAAGCTCAAAAGGATCACCAGAGTGTAAGGAACGTGATGGTAGTAATTGTGAGGCATTTCGAGGTATGTGGAGTTGTGTTTTGTGGTGTGTGGCATCGACGCGAGCTTTTCGGAGCTCATGCTGGAGTCAAGGAAGATGAGGGCGGAGCGATGTGTATAGTTGATTAACATAGGAACTAAAGACATAGAATGATGTTAGAGAGGGAGAGTGAGAGATTAGGGAGCTTAAGGTGGTTTGAAAAGGCAAGATACATCTGGTGTTGGTCGACTGGATGAGAAGAAGATGATGAAGTCCGACAGAGGCATCAGCGAAGAATAACAGGTAGGTAGCGGTCTTGCTTTGGTCGAGAAGATGTGCAAAGAAGAGAGGAAGAGGTAGGGCCTTCCAAGTTGGCAATTGGTTGGCCGAAAGAGGGAGGCAGAGGAGCTCACTAGAGCCGAAGATGTAGGTTGCTGGAGAAGGAGGAAGAGAGGAAATTTTGACCAATTCTTGGCTAATCCTGATCGTGGAACTACGAGAGGTTTATATAGATGAACATTAGAGCTTCAATTGTACGAAATTCACACGTTTGTGTCAAGATGGAATCCCTAATTTTCTAGAGCTCTTTGGAGCTCTGTGTTCCATATGGGAGCCAAAGTTCGTGTTCAAATGGTGGAGGATCTCCTAAAGATCAATCCCTCCAAGTTTAGAGGGATTTAATTGGAAATCAAGCAAGAAATCCATGGTCAAAGCTTGCAGTTTTGAGTTTTTGATTTTGTTCAAATGTCAATGGTGGCATGGGTATTTTTATGAAGGTGATGAGAAGTTAGGGCGTGGATGTAAGAAAATGTGAAATTTAGGGGTTTGAATGTGAAAAGTAGAGATTTTAGGGGTAAAAATGCAAACTAGGACACGATGGACTCATATTAGGTCCAAATTTTGTTGTTAACCTAATTTTGATCCAAGGAATCTAATGGTGAAATTGGATTTGAGTTTTGACTATGTTTAATAGGGTAAATTGGATAGGAGGCCAAATCAGGACAAATTCTCGTCTGAATCTTTATTCTTGGTCAAAATGGGTTCAGATGGTCAAAGTAAAAGTACCTCATTGCGCAACTGATGTGCATACATCTGATTAACCTAAAATGTCTATTAATGCATGTTCTTAGTGTCACATTAGCATCATACATTGTAAATAGTGCATAACATGCATAATCATGCATTTAGATTAACTTGTACAAATTGTATAGTAATTGTCTCCCTTTTATGGTCAGGGACAGGGCGACTTTTTATCGGGGCCTTGGATCGAAGATCCAATCGTACGAATCTGATCAAGGCGATAGTTGGAGTTCAACGACTCCAAGATCACCCTAATCGGATATCAGTAGCACCAGATAGAGACCAAGGAACCCTAAAGATCATGGGCCAAGATGGTGTAAATTCACACCTCAGATGACAAATCTGACCACATGGATGGATTCGGGTCGACGATTGCAGCCTAACGACGCAAAAATCGATCTAATCCGATACCCATGGCACCATCTACATCACTCAAAAGATGGACAGCCAGGATAATGCCACGTGGTGCCATCTCAGCTACCCAAATCGGCTCAGCCAATCTAGGAGACTGCCGCACCCCCTCTCTCTCCACACTGCGTGATGGATCTTGGCTGTTGGATCACCATCCAACTGCCACTGGTGCCCACAACTTAAAGCATCCGCGTGACAACTTAATCGATGTAGCACAGCGGTCGTGGGTTTTAACGCTAAGAAGAAGCACGGGTTCAAGCCCCCGCAAGACTCAATCTAGCACAGATGCAAGGAATGGCTAAAATTGGGTCGTCGAATCAAGGATGAGCGGCGGTGAGAGCAAAGATGTGGTGTGCTCAGAGGCCGTGATGCCCGAACGCACGATTAGACGCGCCAGGCGCGTGATGAAGCACTAGCGGTTAGTGGCTTTTAAGCCACCGATCTTATGATTGGACAGCTGAAGATCGACGAACATGGGCAGCTGAGCACGGCACGAGAGAGGAGCAAACAGCAAGTGCGGGTGCATGTCCCCCACTATCTGGGCTTTAGTGACGCTTAATTCCATCTCTAAAGGGCCCTCATTTAATATTTTGAATTTGTAATGCCCAAAATGCCCCCACTCCTTGCAACTATAAAAGGAAACCCTCTCCATATGAATTTCTCATCCCTTCCTTCTCTTCTCTCCCTCTCCAGAGCTCAAGAGAAGCTTGTCCCACACTTGGGATGCTCCTCAAGAGATAAAATCAATTTTTCTCCCCCATTCCGAAAGCGGATCCCGCAACGACGACGACGTGCTGCCTCATTCCCATTCCTCCTGCCTCGACCTCCTTTTTCTCGCTCCGTTCCTCATCTTCCAGGCGTTGTCTCGTCTGGCTCGTCCTCCAAGCAATCGTCGAGGAGGATAACTTTTCTCTCCCATTCCTTTTTCCAGCTTTCTAAAGAAGAATTTTTCTGCTTTCTAGTTGTAATAGTTTTCCTGCTTTCTAGTGTAATTTCTCGCTTTCTTAGTTGTACAAACATTTTGCAATATCAAGTGGATGTTTTCTCTCTCTCTCTCTTTCTCTTATTGTCTATAGTATTTCATTTCATTGTAATTACTCTGCTTTTTAACAAAAACACAAAAAGAATATAATTGAGAATTTTTGATCGACGTAGCCTCCCTGAGTTCGACCTGGAATTTCTATTCCGGTATAAATTTTACTTGTTGAACCCGAGTTCTTCGCTATTCAAACTACAATGACAGATTTTTAGAACCAAATCCGATAGCGTAGTCCTCCAGCATTTCAACATTTTGGCACCGTTGTCGGGGAGGCAACGATTTTCCGATCTTCTTTTCGCATTTCACGCACTGTACTGTGTTCTAACTTGCTTTCTCTCGTGTCTATTGTTTTGCAGAGACCTCTATCAAGGAATCGTCAAGCAGTATATCGGAGTTAAATGCAGTTGAAGATGATTGTAAGTGCTCCCCATTCTTCCCCCATCCATAGATTTCATTTGTCACATTAAATTCAAATTCCAATTAACTTAGGTGTTTGCATAAATCCTAGGATTAGTTTGGTCTTTTGGATTTCCACTCACACTCACATTTCACCCTCGCTTATATATATAAAAAAGGAAAAAGATAATTTTGTGGGGTAATTCAAAATACACACAACATACACCCACATTCAAGGCACTTAACCTAATTGATTTTCTTCTACTCAACCAGATTCTGATCTGTAAAATCGGTACACAATTCAACAAATAAAAGAGTAGAAATCATTCTAGGTTAATCATTTTTGTGTGCCTAATTAAGTGGTGCAACAGGCCGATTGTTTGAGTTGATTGGGCCACACCACTTCAACTAAAATCAACTCATTAAGTAGCTACAACATAGGTTCAACTCTTAAGGATTTACCAGGCACTCAACATTCTTTTAAGCTTTAAAGGAAAACATCTTCACCTGTGCTTTCAAAACCTGGTGTGCCAACAAAACTTGCTTGAAAATACCTAAAGTTGAATTCCAAAAGCTACTAAGCAAGATTTGAATCATAAAATTCACTGCATCAAAAATAATCTTACTTGAAAACCACTAGTTGTGCACACAAGCACACATCAATCAATTATTAAGGGCACAACCCAGATAAAGGGCCAATCACATTCTAAAGCACATTCAAACCTAGCCCTAAATAAAACAGAGTAGATGTTGGCCTTAGTATTCGACTCGCTCTTCAGAGCCTAGAACGAGATTACTTTTAATTAGTCTATTTCTACTGTTCAATTTGATGTCTAGCTAGGGGAGGTACACTAGGAACCAGAGGCACAAATCGAAGGAAGAACCTTCTCCCTAGTCCCTCCCTCTAACTGGTTGGATTGAACGGACAGAAGTAGGTCAAATAGTTTCTTTGTCTCAAGATGGGTTCTAGGAGTCTGTAGGTCTTTAGGCTAGCCCACTTAAGGACAGGTTTGATTATTTGTATTGCAGGGCACCTTTCTTCCTATCGTCTATCATGAATCCTTCCACATTTTATATGCATTCCCGCTCTTTCCCTTCTGTTATGAGTTATCCTCAACGTGACGATTATCCAGACTCGTACTGTAACCAACCATTAGTTAGTCGGGACAGCTCAGATTAGAGATACAATTCCGGACCTCAGTGTTTAGGGTCTAACCCTAGACACTATGATTGTGATTTCTATCCTTCTCACAGTCACATCGATTATAGATCGCCACCCTTTCATGGACAACCTAATAAAATCTACAATCAAGGAGGATACACTGATCCTTACCCATTCCCTGAATACACTGCCGTTAGGTCATCACCACCTTTTGAACAATCCAAAATGACTTATTATCAGGAAGGGTATCACTAATCTCAATTTGTTAACTCCTCTGCACTGATCCCAAACTCGCCTAACCCTGAAACAAGTCAGTTGGTTCAGGGTAACCAGGTTCAAGATAAGGTTTTGGCTAACATGAGGGATACCATACAATCTTTAGAAGTTCAGCCAATACCTTGCATTGAAGATTAGAGCCCCTGATTGAAATGATTGATGATCTGAACAAGTATTTGTTAGATTAGCTCCAAGATGTTAAGGATAAGAACCCAGGTGAGTTTATACATGGGAAGTTAGCGAAATTGAGAATGAGATTTGTGGTTTTTTTAGTTCAATCGTGGGATGATTCCCAAGATGAACCCCCTTCAAGAGAGCGAATGTAAAAACCTGCTCAGGCACCTATTGGGGGGAACATGTGTTACGAGGTTGACTAGATTGAATTAGAGCAACAAGTTAAGGATGATCCAATTTCTTCACCTGAAATCCTTGAGCCAGGGTATGAGGAAACGTATGTCTCCATGGAGCAAAAAGTGATGGATGATTTTGGGACATACATTAATACAGATTTTGATTTCTTTGATTCTGATGGTGAAGATTCAATTTGCGAAGTCTCACGTGAGTTTACGAAAGATGATTTCTGTGAGACGATTGGGCCTGTGAAATTGGTTAAATCATTTGATAGCCCAATAACTGAGGAAAATGATCTTATTGGGGCTCACATGACGGATCCAGAGTCACATTTTCTGGAAGATTTAATCCAATGCCCTGATTGTCAGTTACACTCCATTAAGCTTACTAATGATTCTATTTTTGAGATAACTAAACCCAAGTCAATTCTAATTCATCCACATCTTTTAGACTTGGAAATTTTAGATGGGGTGATTAATATGTTGGAGGTCCCGAAATTTGACATTCTGAAGGATGATAGGAGCTGAGAAATTTTGATTTGGGAAGCAAAATCCGAAGAAAGTAGAAGACCGAGTTTAAGAGTTCCAATTAAGCTGAAACCATCAAACTAGGACCCTTACGACATTTGTTCTGAGGATGTCCAACCCAAGCACCCATTCATTACTTATCCTTTTGATATCGAATTCACTGTAACTCGACTTTTCGATCTTCAGTTGCTTCCTCATGAATCGTAGGCCCAACCCCACTTGCATACTGATTTTAGGTTTTGGATAATTTTTATCCAGAACCTTAGATATTTTTGATCATGGGGTATGGGTCTGCACCACAATTTGGTCCACATTTGTGGACATCTGCTGCCAGGTCATAGGTTTCATCTTTTTATTCTGATTCTGACCGGTACCTGTGAATTCTTTGTTTCTCTTCTTTGTATAGTGTGCCTAGCTAAAGACACTAAATTCAGCATGTATACATTTTCTGTTTATCTCGGAGCGAACCCGTCATTCACGCAATTCAGGTGCTTTCTACTATATTCCACTCTATTTTATGTCTTTTTAATACAATGAGGACATTACATTAGATAGGCATGGGGGGGTGGATATTCATCTCTGAATTATTTCGTCAGCTCCATAGATTCATTTTATTTTCTCTTATTTATATAAAAAAATTGAATTAGGAAGGAATATTTGGACATTAGGAATTTTTAATCTTAGGAAATATTACAATAGGATCTGAACACAAAGACCCTTCAAGTCTTTGGGCTTAATCAGCCTGGGTATCCACTAAAATGTGGATTTGTTTTCTAAGTCCTCGCCATCTTGAATTCTATTGTAAAGTGATTAAATAAGTTTGGGTGGTAAGTACATGACTTATCAACCCGTCCTCTGATTTGAGGGAACTTTAAGTCTAAAGCATCTACACACTATCTTTTCACTAACTTGTTGATCGGTGGTTTTCATGGAAATTGGGAAGCTAATGAACCTTTTAGGGTGATATGGCTGGCAAGTTATCATGGGTAACAGCCTATAGGTAGGTTGTCCAAAGCCTAGTCACTGGACCATTCTCTTCTTATTACCTTTAGGTAAATCTTAGACCAGGGAAGCCACCTACTTAAAAAAAAGAAAAAAAGAGAAAGTCAAAAAGAAAAAGAAAAGGAGAAAAGAAAGAAAAAAAGAAAATAAAAGAAATAAGCCACACTTCACCGTACGAGTATGGCTGGCAAGTTGTCAGTGGTAATAGCTCATCGATCGATTGTCCAGAACCCAGCTCAAGAAATGCACTGAAAATTCTCAAAACACTTAGGAAGAAGTGGAGAAGTAGAATAAATCGGGGAGATATACACTGGATTCACCTTTGTGTTGACCCCATAAAATAAAAGAAGGGAGAAAGCTACCGGTCGCAAAGATACACCTTTAGGCAGAACTATCTTTTTAAGGTCACCTAGAGACGTAGAAACCCGAAGTCCATTCTAATTGCCGATCAACGAGTCTATCACATTTACAATAAGATGCTTAGAACTTAGGGTTCTCATCAAATCTTGGATGGGTTAAATGGTTGTAGAAAGCCACTCTTTAACCCTAAACTTAAAAATAAAAAAAAATAGAAAATAAGAAAAAGAGAGAAAGAAAATTTTCTTTGAATATGGTGAGGGCTTGAGGCGGTCTACATTTTGAAAGATACCTAGGCGCTGTTGTGTCTGTGAAAGTTCAGATCCTGAGTAAAAAATTTCTTAATG
Organism: Thalassia testudinum; assembly: GCA_037157565.1. Lineage (NCBI taxonomy): Eukaryota > Viridiplantae > Streptophyta > Magnoliopsida > Alismatales > Hydrocharitaceae > Thalassia > Thalassia testudinum. The sequence goes on from JAZHRO010000055.1 coordinate 128,275,255, forward strand.
CTGAAAATAACTTATGCCCAAGTAATCCAACCTAATTCTTTTATAAATAGCACATATTTTTTGCTAGGGACTAGCAAAAGATAAGCATGGGGGTGTGATGTGCATACATCTGATTAACCTAAAATGTCTGTTAATGCATGTTCTTAGTGTCACATTAGCATCATACATTGTAAATAGTGCATAACATGTATAATCATGCATTTAGATTAAGTTATATAAATTGTACAGTAATTGTCTCCTTTTCATGGCCAGGGACAGGGTAACTTTTTATCGGGGCCTCAAATTGAAGGTCCAACTGTATGGATCTGATTAGGGTGACGATTGGAGTTCAACAACTCTAAGATTGCCTTAATCGGATATCTGTAGTACTAGATAGAGAACAAGGAACCCTAAGGATCATGGGCCAAGATGGTGTAAATCCGCACCTCTGACGATCAACCACACGGAAGGATTCAGATCGATGATCGTAGCCTAATGGTGCAAAAATTGGTCCAATCCAATACCCGTGGCACCATCTACATCACTCGGAAGATGGACGGCCAAGATGGTTCCATGTGGTGCCATCTTGGCTGCCCAAACTAATTCAGCCAATCTAGGAGACTACCGCACCCTCTCTCTCTCCTCACCGCGCGATGGATCTTGGTCGTTGGATCACCATCAAGGAACGGCTCTAGTGCGATGGATCTTGGCCGTTCGAGCCCCTGCAAGCCTCAATCTAGCGCAGATGCAAGGAACGGCTCAAATTGGGCCATCGGATCAAGGATGAGCAGTGACGAGAGTGGAGACATGGTGCGCTTAGAGGCCGTGATGCACGAGCACATGATTGGACGTGCCAGGCATGCAATGAAGCACTGGTGGTTAGTGACTTTTAAGATCGGATGATCGAAGATCGAGGAACGTGGGTAGCTGAGTGCAGCACGGGAGAGGAGCAGACGGCAGGCACTGGTGCACGTCGCCCACGATCTAGGCTTTAGTGACACTTAATTCCATCACTAAAGGCCCCTCATTTAATATTTTGAATTTATAATGCCCAAATGCCCCCACTCCTTGCAACTATAAAAGGAGACCCCCTCCATATGAATTTCTCATCCCTTCCTTCTCTTCTCTCCCTCTCCAAAGCTCAAGAGAAGCTTGTCCCACACCCGGGATGCTCTTCAAGAGATAAAATCAATTTTTTGCCCCTATTATGGAAACGGATCTCACGATGACGACAACATGTTGCCTCATTCCTGTTCCACCTACCTCGACCACCTTCTTCCTGCTCCGCTCCTCATCTTCCAGGCATTGTCTCGTCCGACTCATCCTCCAAGCGATCGTCGAGGTGGATAACTTCTCTCTCCCATTCCTTTTTCCAGCTTTCTAGAGTAGAATTTTCCTATTTTCTATTTGTAATAGTTTTCCTACTTTCTAGTGCAATTTCTAGCTTTCTTAGTTGTACAAACATTTTACAATATCAAGTGGTTGTTTTCTCTCTCCCTCTCTTTCTCTTATTGTCTATAGTACTTCATTTCATTGTAATTACTCCACTTTTTAACAAAAACACAAAAAGAATATAATTGTGAATTTTTTATCAATGTAGCCTCCCTGAGTTCGACCCAGGATTTCTATTCCAATATAAATTTTATTTGTTGAACTCGAGTTCTTCGCTATTCAAACTACAACGACAGGTTTTCAAAACCAAATCTGATAGTGTAGTCCTCCGGCATTTCAACAACAGCAATCATATGACTTAAATGACATAAATTAAGTTAGAACGTAACATAATTGTAGTGCACTTCATGCATAAATAGCATACATTGCAACTTTTCTGCTTTACTTACATATGCATGAAATAATGTTATAATGTATTGATTAGTGCAATATTTGGGATTGTAGGCAATCAGAAGCTCTAGAGATGGGCTAAAGCTGGAACTGAAGAAAGGAAGAAGTTGGAGCTATAGCAAAACTGGAGCAGAAGCTCTAAAATAAGGATGAAGAAATAATGTAGGGATGAGCCATAGTACCTTACTAGTAGAATTTTAAAGTAAGAATTAAATTATGAAGAACATAGGATGTTTTGTCCCTCGCGTAGTTTGTGAATTTTGGTTTAGGGATGATCGATGTCGAACAACTGCAGTTTAGATCGAGTGTATATGAAAGTTTGACGGTGATCTGGAGATTGGTCTCACCGTTCGATGGGTCCCTAACACAACATTGAAATCGCGAATTTAGGGAAAAAATGTCATATTATAGTCGCGAAATCCACCTGTCAAAAATAATTTTTATAATAACTAGACTTGGAGTCCTGGTCATTCGTCTCTGGGAGGCATTTTGGAAATGCAAATTCAAATTTGATCTCACTCACTCTACTCATTCAAAATCGCATGTCTATTTATACTAAATACGTATTGATATACGACATGCTGTTGCCAGAATATCAGAAATTGAAAGCATGCAACTTTAATCACACCAAAAGATGATAATCAGGCACATGATGATTTTCAACATAAATATATATATAAATATTTTCATTGAGGCATAATGGTGGTTACAACACAGGTAGCGGAATGCTTGTACATGGAAATTTAAATCTAGCTAACAGAAAATGTGTGCACGTGTGAATCTGCAAGAAACTGCTCGTGCACCATGCAGAAGGGAGAGATAGCTACACTACTAAGCAGTAAATAAAGCAATAAATCTACCAAGAACTATGCTACTTATCTTGCTAACAGAACGAAGGGCATTTGGAGGTGGGTTCCGATGGCCTTTGAGTGGATGAGAGGAGAAAGAGGGGTGGCCAATGGTGCTTAGGTCGGACCTTGGAGAGAGGTTGGAGAAGGTGATCTATCTCTTGGCATGGAGGTGGTGATGGCCATGGTGTACTCGTGGAGATGGAGGTGGAGGTGTAGCTGGAATGAGTGGAATGGAGCTAAAGAGCCAAGATTTACCAAATGGCCACCCCTTAGGTATCTTTTTAGGCCTAAGGGATGCTCTCTAGAGAGGCCTATGGTGGGAGCTTGTGGGAGAGGGAGAGAGAGGGTGGATGGGTGGTTTTTAGATCAACATTTAGTAGATCTAAAAATTGAATGCATCTTGGTTGCTATTTTTAGCAACTAAGGCAACAACACATGGTAGAGAGTTACAGAGAACTCTAGCTAGGTTAATTTCTTGTATGTGGTGTGTGTGGGTGTGTGTGTGTCGAAACTTAGGTGGCTAAGTTGATTAGGTTACTTTCTACTGGGTTTAGGTCAATGTAGGTCTCAAATTAATGTTGCAAACCCTAATTCACTAAGGTAAAATGCAATTAAACTTTATACAAGTTTAATTGGGTGTGTGAAACCTAATTGGGAGTAAAACAACTCAATTAAGTCAAGTTTAGGTCAATTGGACTCTCACTAAGTCCAATTGGGCTGTGTGTGCTAAGATCATGGCTCAATTGGACTCATTGAGTCCAACTGAGTAGGCTGATGAAATTGACTATGATACAAGTCAATTAGGCTTAGTGAGGACCAAATTAGGTCCTTAAGGAGGTCTAGAGGTGATGTACTTGGGTTAAGGCACCTTAATTTATGTTCCTAGGGGTTTAGAATTGGGTTTAGGGACCTAAGAACTCAAGATCAAGGCTTGAATTCCAAAATAGGAACTGAAGAACAGTTCTGGACATCCAATAAAGTTATCAGATGTCTTATAATGAAAAATTAGAAGTCCAAACTTATTTTCTGGACATCAAATCAGATTTAGGAGGGATTCTAGGTTTTGTCTTGCGTAATCTGCAGAAATTGGGTGTCTGACCAAGTGTTTGGACATCCAATAATGCTGCAGATGTGGGTTTAAGGTGTGCAGGTTGTGGAAAAAGGTTCTGGACATCCTATAACTCATCTGGACATCCAGGAATAGGTTGGAATTAGGGTCTTAGGGCTTCCTAGGGTGCAGTGACCAAATCTAAGGGTGACTAAGGCTTGGGGAAGGTTCTAGGCTACTTAGGGCTAGGATGGACCTAAGTTCTTCACAATTTACTACTTTATTCCAACTTAATAGAATAGGATACCTCAACTCCCTTACATTATTGTCTACTACATCTACTCTAGGTCTTCTGCTCCAACTCTGCTGCAACTCTAGCTTCAAGTCCAGCTTCAAATCCAGTCTCAGATCCAACTCCTGAGCTTCTTATTATCTGCAAATTATATAATGCAGTTAATCTGTACATTATACAATTATTTTATGCATATCTAGAGAAAAATAATAAAGATGCAAATAATGCTTATGCATACATGAATTACACTAGCTTATATTAAGTTCTAGCCTAATTTAGGTCAGTTAAGACCTATGATTGCTGTGCAATCATACCCCCATGCCTAAATCTTGCTAATCCCTAGCAAATGCAAGACTAAGTTATTTACAGAAGGGTCCCTAAGGGATTGATTATTTTTACAAGTATATTCCTAGAGATTCTTTTCCTTTTTATTTTCTTCCTATGCTCTAGAAATCCAGACAATCATGAAAGTACAGCTATGTAGCTTTTGCAACAGATTCGAGTGAAAAACCTGATTCACCTCTAAAGCCTGTACTTGACCCCTAGTAAAATTCTGACGGGATAGGAAAATTTCTTTCCTCAGGGTATTAAAGATATTTTATGAATTTCACCCTGACTTTATGCTTAGGTAGAGAATCTCAGAGGTAAATCGGTATTTAGTGGGTGGCTCACTCTCAATTGGTGCTACATAGAGATTAGTACTACAAAATCTAGATTCCCAAATTATTAGGTAACTCAACTCAGAGAAAGATGAGAAAACTATGCTCACTTTTGGTTCTTTTGTATTCATTCTCCTTTCCTTTTTTCTTTTCTTTTCTTTCTCTTTTCTTGAGCTCACAATCTCACTAGATTCACACATATATTCCATATTTGGTGGTCTCACATGGCGCTAACACTTTAATAAAGTTCCAATAGCCCTAACAGTAAGTTGGAATTCCTCAAAAGGTATTTGAGTGGTCAGAAACACAGAAAAGTTGGTTAAGGCCAAATTTGGTGGGTTTCAATTTTATTTGGTGGTATTGCTTCAATGCAAATGAAATAAACACTGGACACTCAACTATTTTTTTTTTGTTCTTTTCTTCTCTTCATTTTTTTGTCCTTTTTTATCTTTTTTTTTATTTTTCTCATTTTCTCATTTTTTCATTCATTTTTTTTTCATATATAATTTTTTTTACGCAACACAATTTAGCAACACATTCATGAATTTTATTGAGGAGGCATTATTAGGGATTGGTGGTACTCAACATACATTGGGTGGCTTATTTGGTGGAAGTGCCTACTCATGGCACTGGGAAAGACGGATAGGACGGTGTATTTCTGACCTTCACATCGGTACCCTCCTTCAGCCAAGGATTTCGTAAAGAATGGTCACAACCATCCACCTTAGCCCTAGTTTTATGAGAACTCGCTCTCTGCGTATTTGCTTCGATTGGTGGCTCTCAATGTTCCACACAAAATGTATATGCAGGAACCGAGAGCGGAACTATACCTACTCTCTAAGTATTATTACTTAATTATCCAAAACTTTAGATTCCTTGCACTAATCTTAGAGCACCAGTACACTCTAATCTCATCTCACACTATTTGGTGGACTTTTAGAAGAAAATCTGCCTAACTCTCAAAACACTATCCAGGGGTTCAAGAAAAGAAGCAATGCTTCTTCTCGATAGACTAAAGACGTTTATCAGTCTTCACCATGAATCCATTGCAAATTCTACGTGTGGGTGTGAAAATTGTACTGAATTCCATATTACAGGAATCAACTAGAGGATAAAATCCCTAATGCATTCTCTTACTAAAAATAATCTTATTCATGAATGCACTATGTATATATGCTATAAACAAGTAACCTCTTCCATTTGTACTTCATAAATTCCCTTATCGGGTTACATTCAGCTTGATCCTAAATTTAGAACAAAAGGGTGAGCAGGTGAGTCAAAAATGATTGCTACGTACGATTTCTAGCTCCAATTCAAGCATTGGTGGTAGAGTTGGTTGTTCCTATATTTGGGATCCTAAAGTACGTTTGACATGCTACTCTAAGGTTTTATAAGTGTTGGCATAAAAATTTTTCTATTTTGCTGTATATCTACCCCCCCATGCCAAGTTCTTACATGTCCTCATTCATGAATAGAAAAGAAAATAAATACAGTAGGGAGTAAGTGGGTAGAGATCACCTAGAATTGCTCCTAAATTTTAACATTCAGCACCGGCCAACCTGACAGTATGCAATATGCTAAAAGAAATATATGCCATGTATAAGAATGGTATGTATAGGGTGATGAAGAATGTGGGTGGATGCTGAATTTAACGCCTCCAACTGGAGGAAAACTCAATCACACGTCCTCGATAAGATGAATGACTTCGTCAGTTGGAGGAGGTTCCTAGGGCATTAATGGCTTGAGGCATTGGCCATTTACTATAGAAACATGCCCAAATTTTGGGTCCATTATTTGGACTGCCCCATTAGGATAGGGGTGAATGACAACAAATGGGCTAGTTCACTTGGACTTGAGTTTCCCAGCAAAGAGTTTCAGTCATGAATCAAACAACCAGATCTACTAGTTGGGCGTGAATGCTTTCCTCCAGATGTGACGGTCATGAAAGGCCTTGGTCTTATCCTTGTATATCACTGCATTCTCATAACCTCCCACCGAATTTCTTCTAATTCGCTGAGCTAGAGCTTTCTTTCATGACCTCCCACATCAAGGTCAAGGTTACATTTTTGCACTGCCCAAAAGGCATGGTGTTCCAGCTTGACAGGAAGGTGATAGGCCTTACCATATACCATTTGATATGGCAACATTCCGAGTGGGGCCTTTTAGGTGGTCCGATATGCCCAAAGTGCATCAACGAATTTATCAGACCAATCCTTCCTATCTGATCTAACTATCTTCTGGAGAATTAGCTTGATTTGATGGTTAGAAACTTCATCCTGCCCATTAGTATGTGGATGATACGGTGATATACACCATATTTCCTTAGAAATGAAATAAAGTGGGCGTGCATGAAGTGGCTTCCCTCGTCGCTAATTAGAGCATGGGGTGTTCTAAATCTCGCAAAGATGTATTCTCGCACGAAAGCAATAACCGTTTTATGATCAGCCCATCTCGCCAGGATGGCTTCAACCCACTTTGAGACATAGTCAACAGCAAGCAATATGTACTCAAAGCCATGCGAATTCAGAAAAGGGCCCATAAAATCAATGCCCTAAACATCAAACACTTCTACAACCAAGATGGGTTGGAGAGGCATCATGTCTCTCCTGGTCATAGAACCGACCGACTAGCATTGTTTACAGCACTGGGCATACTCGCATGTATCTCTATAAATAGTTGGCCAGAAAAATCCGGACTGTAGAATTTTTGCAGTGGCTTTCCATCCCAAGAAATGGCCACCACAAGCATCGCTGTAGCAAAAAGATAACACACTAGGAATCTCAGAATCTGGGATGCATCTTTTGATTATCTGATCGGCTCCAATGCGGAAGAGCAGTGGATCGTCCTAGAGGTAGAATTTGGCCTCTGCTGTGAATTTGAGCTTCTAGTCCATAGATAAGTTTGCGAGAATCTTGCCTACGACAAGATAGTTCGTGATATCCACGTACCAGGGGAACTCAACAAAGTGAATTGCCAAAAGAGATTCATCCAAAAATTGATCTGAAACAGGAAGGGAGTAAGGGATGTGGGCTGGGTCTAGTATGGATAAGTGATTCGCCACAACATTTTGTTTTCCGACTTTGTCGTGTATGTACCAAACTCCTACAATAGAAGGATCCATCTGATAAGATGGGGTTTGGTGTCCTTCTTTGCCAACAAATGCTGGAGGGCAGAGTGGTTTGTGAAGATGATGACCTTAGACACTAACAGATATGATCGAAACTTCTCCAGCCCAAATTCTATTGCTAGCAGTTCCTTTTCAATGACAGTATAATTACACTGAGCTTCGTTCAGCATCTTGCTAGCATAGTATATGATGAAGGGTTGTTTCTCCCGACGCTGGCCTAAAATAGCTCCGACAGCGACATCAGAGGCGACACACATCATCTCAAAATCAAGAGACCAGTTGGATGATTGGAGAATCGGGGAATCAGAGATAGCGCTTTGTAAAGTCTCGAAGGCACTGAGACATGACATGTTAAATTCAAATGGGGTATTGACTACCAGGAGATTCATCAAAGGTCATGCAATTTTTGAGAAATCACATATAAAATTTTCGGTAAAATCTGACGTGACCCAAGAATGATCTTATCTACTTGACTGAGTTAGGTGGGGGTAATCGGGATATGACTTCAGATTTAGCTCTGTCGACCTCGAGTCCATTGGCAGAGATCCTATGCCCCAGTACAATGACATCCCTCACCATGAAATGGCTCTTCTCCTAGGATAGTACTAGGTTTACCTCAATACATCATTTCAAGATCTTGGTGAGGTTATCAAGACAAGACGCAAAGTCATATCCAAAGACAGAGAAGTCATCCATGAATACTTCCACATAATCCCCTATCATGTCAGAGAAGATGGCCATCATAGAATGGTGAAATGTCATTGGTGAGTTACATAGGCTGAAAGGCATCCTCTTGAAGGTGAATGTTCCGAAGGGACATGTGAAAGTGGTCTTGTCTTAATCATCCAGGCCAATCGCTACTTGATTATACCTGGATTATCCATTCATGAAGCAAAAGAAATTGCATCCGACTAACCGCTCCAAGATTTGATCAATGAATGGTAAAGGAAAGTGATCCTTCTGGGTAGCCGTGTTTAGTTTTCTGTAATCTATGCAAACCCACCATGATGTCGTGATGCAGGTTGGGATGGATTCACCCTTATCATTTTTTACAATGGTGTGTCCTACTTTCTTGGGCACTATCTGTATCCGACTCACCCATTGGCTGTCAGAGATTGGGTATATAATACCTGCATCCAGCCATTTGATGATCTCCTTGCTAACAACCTCTACCATATTCGGTTTCAGCCATCATTGAGGTTGTCTCGAAGGTTTCACCCCCTCATCTGTGTAAATGTGATGAGTGCAATACGAGGGGCGAATACCACGAAGATCAGCAATACTCCACCCTAGGGCATCCCTGTGGTCTTGTAGCACAGAAATCAACTAGTGTTCCTATTCTTGGGTCAAGTGAGCATTGATAATGAGGGGGCATGTCTCACTTTCGCCTAGGAACACATATTTGAGTGAGTCAGGTAAGGTCTTCAATTCAATTAGGGGTGGGAGTTGGAATGGGAGGAGCAGAATCAGAGGTGGAAGTCTGATGATCCGGATACATGGGAATTCCTGCTGATTCACCACCTATAAAGTGGTCGATTGTGACTATGTTAACGGAAAACCCGTCTGCTGTCGTCATGTCATCTTGCGTCATTAGGGGTGATTCACTATTGTGTGGATCAAGATAGCCAGAGTCAGGGGCGTTGTAATCAAATATACACCCCAGACAATTGAATCCTCAGGGATATATATGCATTGCAGTAGTCTCTGTCCTGTGTGGATTGAGGTCCAAGAAGCCTGACAGTGCAGACGAATGAGACATTGGGTCATCACAAAGGAGCCTAATGTAACCATAGTGTTTCGATTCTTCATCTTCACCATTCTCCTCGATACAATCATAGTCGAATTTCCTTGATGCCCTAAATATGTCAAGTCTAAGTCGCTCATTACATAGGGCTATCTCCATACACCCGGAAGCACAATCAATGTTTGATCGGGCTGTCACCAGAAATGGGTGACCCAAAATAATTGGTACATCATGGAGATTAGGAGGAACCTCCATATCGAGAATGAAAAAGTCTATGGGAAAGCAGAATCTGTGGACTTTCACTGATCTATCTGCTAGCTGAATTATGACCGAGGTGGGCTTTAACTCCCCGAATAGAAATCAATCATATATAGTAGTGGGAGTCAGGTTGATGGACGAACCCAGATCTAGAAGGGCCCGATCAAATGGAGAATCCTGCAAGAAGTAGGAAATGAGTGGGGTACCAGGGTCTTTCTTTTTCGGTGGTAAGTCAGCTAGAATCACAGCACTAGCCTCCTTCCACAGTACCACCTATTGTCCTATTCTCGGCTGTCGCTTTGGGGTACAGTAGTCCTTGAAGAATCTCACGATAGCAAGAATGTGATCAATGGCCTCGAGGAGAGGGACCTGAATATGCACTTCCTTGAACATTGTCTTCAGGTTCTCAAAATTTCGCGTGCCCTTTTTCCGTACTATATTTCATATCAAAGCCTCAGGGAAAGGAATAGGAATCTCAGGGTCAAGTGGCCTCTTGCCCTTATCTACCGTAGGTGCCTCCTAAGATGGAGTTGAACCACACTACGATGAAGGGCACGAAAAACCAGGACCCACCTGCCTAAATGGTGGGTTGTGTGTCTTCTTCCCGCTCGTCAATGAAACAGCGTTTGCATCAGCTTGTTGTTCATGAGGTGGTGGAGGAGCGGAAGGGGCAGAGTATCCAGTGTTCTATATCAGAGGTGGCTGGCCTTGAACGTAACTAGGTAGTATAGGAGGTGCCTATAATACGGTGTGTGCCTGTCCCTGTGGTGCCTGAAACCTGGGCTAGGCATCTTGGTTCTGTACATATCATGGGTTTGGGATTGGTTGGGAGGGCAAGGCTCCCTGGGTCCTATGCTCATGTAGCAGCTGGTTTTGCATGTTTGGTATGTTCTGTATTTGGTCGGCCATTACCTTCATGATCTGCAAGCTATCCTGTGTAGACTTTCGCTTTGATTCTTGCAGCTCCTCTTTCAGTGCCTCCAAATTGGGTCGCTTTGGAGGGTGACTAGTAGCTTGATGTAGCGGCTGATAGACAAAGCGTGATTACTACTGTTGAGACTGGAATGGTTGTTGCCTAACATATGTGTTCTGTGCATTCCTGTAATGCTTGGCTTGGTAGTGTGGATCTTGATGTTGTCTCCGTGAGTTTCCTGACCAAGAGAAGTTCGGATGCTGGCACCAACCAAGGTTATACATCTCTTAGTATGGGTTATTATTCCCATGTCCCTGAATAGCATTAACGTCTTCATAGGCTGACGACGTCTAAGGTAGATATTCATCAAGGGAATACGCATTATAATTATCATGTGGTGCGTAACCCTGATCATATGGTGCCAGATCGAGATTGTTCGTGGGATCCGGATATGCAAGATCTCGTGAATACGGAGGAGGTGCATCCCAAGTGAGCAGATTAACTAGATCAAGAGGGGCTCAGGATGCATAAGAGGGTCTCAGGGCAGTAGAATTTCCAACCAAATCCTGTTGACCTTGAGCTATGTCATTGATTCTCTTTCCTAGCAAATCCATATTTCCCAGCTGCTTGGCGATAATTTCCATATCAGCTCGAACAGACTCTACTTGAGCCTCATGGACACTAACTTGTTGCTATCCAGGCCAGTGGAATTAGTTCATTGATGCGGCATTCATTGAATTCTCTTCTAGAGACTCAAACAACTCAAATGCATTGTTTTCCCAGTAATCGTGCTGTTTGACATGGTGTGGAAATCACGAGTTTAAGGAAAACAATGTCATAGTATAGTCGCGAAATCCACTTGTCAAAAATAATTTTTATAATAACGAGACTTGGACTCCTAGTCATTTGTCTCTGGGAAGCTTTTTGGAAATACAAATTCAATTTCGATCTCGCTCGTTCTACTCGTTTAAAATCACATGTCGATTTATACTAAATACGTATTGATATATGACATGTTGTTGCCAGAATATCAAAAATTGAAAGCATGCAACTTTAATCACACCAAAAGATGATAATCAGGCACATGGTGATTTTCAACATATATATAAATATTCTCACTGAGGCAAGATGGTGGTTACAGCACAGGTAGCGGAATCCTTGTACAGGGAAATTTAAATCTAGCTAACAGAAAATGTGTGCACGTGCGGATCTGCAAGAAACTGCTCATGCACCATGCAGGAGGGAGAGATAGCTACACTACTAAGCAGTAAATAAAGCAATAAATCTACAAAGAACTATGCTACTTATCTAGCTAACAGAATGAAGGGCATTCGGAGGTGGACTTTGATGGCCTTGTAGTGGGTGAGAGGAGAAAGAGGGGTGGCCAATGGTGCTTAGGCCAACCCTTGGAGAGAGGTTGGAGAAGGTGATCTAGGCTCCTGGCATGGAGGTGGTGATGGCCATGGTGTACTTGTGGAGATGGAGGTCGAGGTGTAGGTGGAATGAGTGGAATGGAGCCAAAGAGCCAAGATTTACCAAATGGCCACCCCTTAGGTCTTTTTATAGGCCTAATGCACTCTTGAATTCCATTTACTTGGTGGTGAGCAAAATATTGGCAAATAGATTGCGGTTGGTCCTTCTTGATCAAATTCATCTGGTATAGCCTGCATTCTTCCTTAATAGGTCACTACAAGAGTCCTTTATTATGGCCTAGGAGTTGGTAAGTGGCTGGCACAAGAGGAAGTGTAATGCCTTCATGTGGAAGGTGGACATCCGTAAGGCTTATGATTCAGTTGCTTGGCCATACTTGTGGGAAGTGTTTAAAAGAAGGGGCTTTCCTCATACTTGGATTCAATGGATGAAGAGGTGCATTACCACCACTTCCTTTACTCCTCTGGTCAATGGCAGGCCTTGTGGGGCATGGATACAACCACAGTGCGGAGTCAAGCAAGGGTGTCCACTTGCTCCCTTGGTGTTCAATCTTGCGGTCGATAATCTTGCTAGATATGCATGCATGTTGTCTAAAGCTGGTATTATAAGAGGCTATTCCTTATCCATGAGGAGAGCCTTGGCTCTTGTGCTCCAATACGTCGATGATATGGTCTTTTTTGTGGAAGGGGCTAAATCTGAAGCTCAAGCTTTGGGACATATGGTGAAGCTCTTTAGGGAGATCTCTGGTTTAAAGTTGAATGGAGAAAAATCCTCTTTGGTTTGCTTTGGGCTCGCTGATCACGAACAACATGCTATCTCTTCTATTTTGGGTACGCCACATATCACACTTCCAATCAAGTATTTGGGGCTGCCATTGAGATGCTCTAAAATACGGAAGAATGATTGGAATATTCTCTTTGACAAAATTTCTATGAAGTTAGAAAGCTGGAATAGTCGATTCTTGTCCAAGGGTGGGAGACTCATCCTATTCAAGTCTGTTATCACTTCTATTCTAGTTTTTTACTTCTCCATGTTCAAGGCCCCCAAGTCCATTTGGAAGCGTATTGATGTGATGCAGAAGCGGTTCTTCTGGAAGGGGGCTTGCCATGAAGGAAAGTTTATGCAACTGCTTAAATGGGAACTCTTATGCCTACCCAAGGAGTTTGGCGGACTGGGTATTAAGGCCTTAAAAGAGTTTAATGAGGCGCTACTACTCAAGTGGGCTATAAAAGTCCTTAGTGCCGAAGGGAAGGTATGGTCTGACATCATCAAAGATAGCTATGGCAGCTCCAATAGTGCACTAAAGAGGCTCTGCCCAGCTCAACCTTCCCCCTTCTGGCATTTTGTTGTCCAGGCCTTGAAGACTAACTGGCATTTGCTGTAGCCATTTCTAAGAGATGGCAGTGCATTTAGCTTTTGGAAGGAGGAATGGTCCTGCCTAGGTATCTTGAAAGATGCATATCCGAGAATGTATATGGCTGCTGTTGTAGCAGAAAACTATGCGATTGGAGTTGGATTTGAAAACCCATCGTTGTAGTTCGATTTGCGAAGCAATCCGTTAGCAGATAAAATTTAACCAAAATTCATAAAGAAATTTCGGGTTGAACACAGGGAGGCTACATCGATCTAAAATCTGCGATTATATTTTTTTGGTATTTTTGTTTAAAAGCGAGATAATCACAATTGAACTGATATTAACACTAAGGGAGAGAGAGAGAGAGAGAACAATCACTTGATTTATTAATAATGTTTTTATAGCTAGAAAGCGAGAAATGATTACAACTAGAAAGCAGGAAATGATTACAGCTAGAAAGTGGGAAATTCTATTCTAGAAAGTGATAAAAAGAAGGGAGAGAGATATTATCCTCCTCGACGATTGCTTGAAGGACGAGTCGAATGGAGCGACGCCTGGAAGACGAAGGACAAGATGGGAAGAAGGAGGACGAAGTAGGAAGAAGTGGGAACGAGGTAGAACGTCGTCATTGTCGTAGGATCCACTTCTGGAACGGGGGCGAGAAAACTTTGGATTTGGCTTTAAAGGAGCATCCCAGGTGTGGGACAAGCTTCTCTAGAGCTTTGGAGAGGAAGAGAGGTGAAGGAAGGGATGAGAATTTCGTAGGGTAGGGGTCTTCTTTTATAGTTGCAAGGATTGGGGGTAATTTGGTCATTAAAAATTCAAAATATTAAATGAGAGGGTCTTTAGTGACGGAATTAAGCGTCACTAAAGACCCGATCGTGGGTTTACGTGTGCACTCGCCCGTGCGCCCTTTCCTCTTCAGCATAATCGTGCCTACTTGTGTTCTCGGAAGATCATAGATATTCAGCGGTCCAATCGTTAGATCAACGCACAAGCACGCCTCTTCTCAGCCATCTGATCTCGCATCCAACAACTCAAAATGCACCGCGTCCCTCGCATCTGATCCGGTGTTAGAATCTACGTCTAATCATGTGTGCGTGAACCACGCAAATCTATTGCACCACGTTGCCCACTCCTCGCCTGCACAATCTGCATCGAACATCTGAATTGAATGGGCCCCACACCTTTACCTCAATTTGAGGCTTGCGAGGATTCGATCTTATGACCTCTGCTTTGTGAGCGCACCCACGACCAATGCGCTACGGCCTCATCTTTATCTCACTTAGGAATTAGGCGTGCACGATCATGGCCATTGGATCAAGATCCAACGGCCCAAATCGTCCGTGCGTTTGCCTTCAGAAGTGCAGCTAAGGGTTCATGGGCCAATTGGGCGGCTGAGATGGCACCACATGGTGCCATCTTTGTCATCCATCTTCTGTGACCTATATAAGGTGACATGAATGTTGGATTGAGCCGATTTTGACGTCGTTTGGCTATAATCATTGATCCGAACCCATCCGTGTAGTCAGAATTGTCATCTAAAGTGTGGATTGACACCATCTTGGACCTTGATCTCTGACCTTCCTCTAATTATATCTGATGCTACGAAAGTTCAATCGGGGCAATCTTGGAGTTGTTGAACTCCAATCGTTGCCCTAATCAGATCCGTATGGTTGGATCTTTGATCCGTGTTCCTAATTAAAAGTCACCCTGTCCCTGGCCACCAACAAGAAGAAATTACCATACAATTTGACCTAAATGCATGATGATGCATGTTATGCAATATTTACAATGCATGATGCTAACATGGTAATAAGAATATGCATTAATAGACATTTTTGGCTATTTAGATGTATGTACATCACACCCCCATGCCTATCTTTGTTAGTCCCTAGCAAAAACTACATGCTATTTATAAAAGAATTAGGATTGGATTATTTGGGCAAAAGTCATTTTCAACATTAAGAAATTTTTACTTGGGACTTGAACTTCAAAGACATAACAATGTCGGGTATCTGCCAAAATACAGACCACCTCATGCCCTCGCTTTATTCAAAGAAGGATCTCTTTTTCTCTTTTTCTTCTTTTCTAATTTTTTTTTTTTAGATTTTTGAGTTTAGGGTTTTGGAGCAGCTTTCTACAACCACTCAACCCACCCAAGACTCAATGAGAGCCCTAAGTTCTATGCATCCTTTTGTGAATGTGATGGACTCATTGATCGGCAATCAGAATGGACTTCAGGTTTCCATACCCTTAGGTGACCTTAAAAAGAATTCTGCCTAAAGGTGTATCTATACGACAGGTAGCTTTCTCCCTACTTTTATTTTTATGGGGTCAACATAAGGGTGAACCCAATGTATATCTCCCCGGCTTATTCTACTTCTCTGCTTCATAAGTGTTTTAGGAATTAAAAATGCATTTCTTGAGCTGAGATCTGGACAACCTACCCATGGGCTGTTACCCACGATAACTTGCCAGCCATTCTCATGCGGTGAAGTGTGGCTTATTTCTTTTGTTTCTCTTTTTTTTTTCCTTTTCTTTTCTTTTTGGACTTTCTTTTTCTTTCTTTAAGTAGGTGGCTTCCCTTGTCTAAGATTTACCTAAAGGCAACAGGAAAAGAATGGTCCTGTGCCTAGGCTTTGGACAACCTACCAATGGGCTTTTACCCACGATAACTTTCCAGGCATACCACCCTAGAAGGTTGATTAGCTACCCAATTTCCATTAAAACCATCGAACAATGAGTCAGTGCGAATAGTGTGTAGATGCTTAGACTTAAAGTTCCCACAAATCAGAGGGCGGGTTGATAAGTCATGTATTTATCACCCAACTTATTTAATCAAATTGAAATAGAATTCAAGATGGCGAGAACTTGATAAACAAATCCACATTTTAGTGGATAACCAGGCTGACTAAGCCTAAATACCTGAAGGGTCTTAGTGTTTAGATCCTACTGTATTTTTTCCTAAGATTGAAAAGTACTAATAACAAAGTATTCTCTCCTAATTCAATTTTTTAATTTTATTTTTTTTAATAAAGAGAAAAATAAGTAGAATTTAAAAAAATTCAATAGAGCTAACAAAATGATTCAGAAATGAATCCACCCCCCCATGCCTAGCTGATGCAATGTCCGCATTGAGAATAAAAGACATGAAAGGAAGGGTAGAGTGTAGAAGATATCACCTGAATATGATGCTCAAGTCAGCTCTGAGTCAGACTATACAACTGCTAAGTTTAATACCATCAGCTAGGCGAAGTCCAGCCAAAGAAGTCACAATGTGATTAGATCAACTCTGTCTGAGATGGGTTCTGGAACAATACGGCCAATAAAAGGATTCAGATGTTGACCGTTGACTTTAAATGAATTACCCATCTTTAGGTTAAAGATCTGAATGACCCCAATTGGAAATATCTGATCGATAATGAACGAGCCATTCCATTTTGACCTAAGTTTGCTGGGAAAGAGCTTAAGTCGAGAATCAAAGAACCAGACCTTCTGGTTTAGCTCAAAGCTCTTGTGGGATACCAATTGGTCATGAAGAGCTTTGGTCCCAGCCTTGTAGATCTTGGCATTCTCGTATGAGTCATTTCTAAGCTCCTCCAACTTAGATAGTTGGACTTTCCTGGTCTTTCTAGCTAAACTCAAATCCAAATGACATTGCTTGATTGCCCAGAATGCTCGATGTTCAATTTCTACATTTAAATGGCATGCCTTTCCATACACCAAATGAAATGGTGACATGCTGATAGGCATTTTGTATGCCGTAAGGTAAGCCCAAAGAGTGTCCTCAAGATTTTGAGTCCAGTCTTTACGATCAGGCCTAACCTTTTTATAAAGAATATTCTTGATCTCTTGATTGGAGATCTCGACCTGTCCATTCATCTAGAGGTGGTAAGGTGTGGAGATTCTATGATTTACCCTGTATTTTGCCAGTAAATTACAGAACTAGGCATTAGTGAAGTGAGTACCATCATCACTGGTGATGGCCCTCGGAATCCTGAACTGACTAAAGATGTTCTTCTTGACGAAATCGATGACCACCTTGTGATCATTGATTCCGGTGAGAATAGCCTCCATCCACTTGGATAAGTAATCAATAGCGACGAGAATGTACTAGTGTCCAAATAAAGGGAGGAAGGGTCCCATGAAATTGATGCCCCAAACATTGAAGATTTCAATGAGAAGAATTAGGTTTAGAGGCATCATGTCTCTCTTGGTTATGCTCCCAAGTGCCTGGCATCGGGAACACGACCTCGAGAATTCCTGCGCACCCTTGAATAAAGACAGCCAATAGAATCTAGATTGCAAAATCTTTGCAGCCATCTTTTTCCCGGAGAAATGTCCACCACACACAGAAGCATGGCAGAACTTGAGTATACTTTTGAATTCATTCTCTGGAACACATTGGCGAATAATCTAATCAGAGCCAATGCGGTACAGTTCAGGGTCCTCTCAGAAGTAATATTTGGCCTCATATTTGAGTCTATCTCATTGTTGCTTGGTCCAATCCTGAGGGATTTGACCAACGGCCAAATAATTTACAATGTCTACAAACCACAAAGTTTGGACACCTGATACTGTAAGAATAGTTTCGTCCAGAAAAGTATCAGTAATCGGAATATCCAGACGAGAAGCACTTAGAAGTCTCGAAAGATGATCCGCCACCATATTTTGTGCCCCGAATTTATCTTTAATTTCAAGATCGAATTCTTGAAGCAGAAGAATCCATCGGATAAGCCAGGGTTTGGTATCCTTTTTGGCCAAGAGATGTCTCAAGGACAAGTGGTCGGTGTAAATTATGACGTGAGACCCTAAGAGATAAGCCCTGAATTTCTCTAAAGCAAATACTACAACTAGTAATTCCTTCTCAGTAACAGTGTAATTCCTCTGGGCCTCGTCCAGAGTTTTTCTAGCATAGTAAATGACAGAGGGATTCTTGCAATCTTTTGACCCAAAAACAGCCTCGACTGCATAATCAGAAGCATTGATCATGATCTCAAAGAAGGCTGTCCAAACCGGTGGTTGCAACACCGGAGCACAAGTGACTGCCATTTTAAGAAAATCAAATGCCTTACAGCATGATTCGTTAAAATCAAACTCCGTATCTTTGGCGAGAAGGTTGATTAGAGGGCAAGCAACCTTAGAGATGTCCTTGATGAACCTCCTATAGAATCCCACATGACCAAGAAGTGATCAAATTTGTTTGACAGATGTGGGAGGAGGAAGTTTAGAGATAGCATCAACCTTAGCTTTGTCAACTTCAATTCCCCATTCAGATATTACATGACCTAAGACGATGCCTTCTTGTGTCATGAAATGACTCTTTTCCTAGCTAAGGACCAATCTTGTTTTAATGCATCTTTTAAGGATCATTTCAAGATTAGCCAGGCAAGAATCAAACGATTCTCCGAAAATAGAGAAACCGTCCATGAAGACTTCCATAAACTCTCCCACCATGTTAGAGAATATGGCTAGCATACACCTTTGAAAAGTCATTGGTGCATTGCATAAGCTGAATGGTATTCTATGAAAAGCAAAGGTTCTGTAGGGACATGTGAAAGTTATTTTTTCCTGATCCTCGAAATGGATAGGGACTTGATTGTATTCCAAGTAATCGTCTAAGAAACAGAAGTACTTCTACCTGGATAGTCTTTCCAGGATTTGATTGATAAAGGGCAAAGGGAAATTAGCCTTTTTCGTGGCTGTGTTCAACTTCCTGTAATCGATACAAGCCCTCTAAGAGGAAGCTGAACCAGTTGTGACAGATTATCCTTTCTTATTAGTCACAATAGTAATCATGGCTCTCTTGGGAATAATTTGCACAGGACTTACCCAAGGACTATCTGAGATCGGATAAATGATTCATGCGTCGAACTACTTAATTATTTCCTTCTTGACCACTTCTCGTATATTAGGATTTAATCTCCTCTGCATTTGGCGAGAAGGGCAAGATCCATCTTCTAAGAATATTCTATGATTGCAGTAAGATGGCTCGATCCCCCTAAGGTCATGAATGGTCCAACCAATTGCCTCCTTGTGTTCCTTTAGGATCTTGATCAGTTTAATCTCCTACTAATTAGTTAATCTAGCACTGATAATCATAGGGAGCATCTTTTGAGGTCCCAAAAACTGATATTTCAAACTCTCAGGAAATGGTTTCAGTTCGAGCTGGGCGATTCAAGGATGGAAGGTAAGGATGATGCTGATGAAAATTCACCAAGATGAAGAGGTTGAAAGTGAACAAAATCAATAACCTCTTCAGAATGTGGCAGGTTTGCTACAGAGGGTTGCAGGTCAGATTCATCAAAATAGGAGGAACTTTCAAATGCATAAATCGCCATACATGTTTCAATATTCAAGTTGTCATCCTCAAGTTTCTCTATAAATCCACAATCCTCAAATTTGTTAATCGCCTTAAAAATATCCAATCTCAATCTCTAATCCCCAAAGGCGATTTCCATGCTACCACTCTCACAATTGATATTGGCCTTAGCGATAGCTAAGAACAAATGCCCCAGAATGATGGGCATGTTCCTTAAATTTTCAGGTACATCCATGTCAAGGACAAGGAAATCTATATGAAAATAGAAATCCTTAACCTTGACAATAACATCTTCAATAATGCCTCGTGGATTTGTGACTGAACGGTCCGCTAACTGCAGTGTTACTGAAGTCGGCAAAAGTTCACCTAATTTGAACTTCCTGTAAAGAGAAGTCAGAATTAGGTTAATAGATGCACCTAGATCCAAAAGTGCCCTATCAAAAGTGTAATCTCCAATGACACAAGAAATCAACGGAGCACCTGGATCTCTCTTTTTCTGAGGAAGGTGATGTAGGATAATAGAACTAGCTTGCTCAGAGAGTATCACCTTCTTCGGAACAGATTCCATTGACTTACGCTTCTGTGTGCATAAATCCTTTAAAAATTTAGCATAAGTCGGTATGTGTTTGATAGCATCGAGGAGTGGGATATTGATCTTGACATTCTTGTATATATTCAAGAGCTCCTCGTTACTATCAATAGGCTTCTTCTTCCTATGCTTAACCAAGGCATTAGGAAAAGGAACATGAGTCAAATCTTTGGAATTAGGTTCCTGAGCCTTGATTTCATCTTCAGAGTTCTCCTTTCTCTCCTCAGGCTCTACAAGATTTGGTAGATTAGAACAGTATGGTTGTGGATCCTAAGTTTGTTTTCCACTCCTAAAGGTAAGTGAATTAGTAGATGCATATGGGTTTGGGCCTTAGGGAGGGTTAGGAAAGATTGGAGGGGCTTCACTAGCAAGAAACCTTTGATTTGAAGAAAAAAGAGAAGAGGAAGGACCCTGCTCAACCACCTGAGCATGTGCATGTAGGTCCCTCTGATTCCTGTACCCTTGGGATTGATTGCCTAGATTCTAGATATTACGTGGGTCGGGTATGGGTTGAGATGGCAGAGATCCGGGTTGACGAGAACTAGCAATGAACTCAGTTTGCAAGTTGTCCAGCAAATTTTTCATTTGCTGCATGAGTTGGAGTGTAGATCCTTGCATTTCTACAATCTGTCGGTTCAAATCAGCCTGCCCTATCGGTTGACGGGCATTCCAAGCTGGCTGATTGACCTGATTTGAGGGCAACTAAGTGTAAACATGACCCTGACCCATTGGTCTTTGCGGAGCATAGTTGCTGCGTCGGAGTTGGGTCTGCTGCCCCAGGTTTTTCCAGGAGAAGTTAGGGTGGTTCCTTCAATCTGGATTATAATCATTGGAGTAAGGGTTGGACCTAACATTCTCCTATACAACATAGACATCCTCATAGGGTGAGGATGGAGAGAAAGAAAGGGAGGGATCAGAGAAATTGGGATCAAAGGCCCCAGTTTGGAACCCGTGGGATTCTGAATAATGTTGACTCAGGTTGAGTCACATCTAGTTGATTCACGAACTCCCGTTTAGAAGGAGCTCGCGAGGAATGGAATACCAAATTCTGGGACTAAGTGGATCGAGAATTGTTCATTGAGTTTCCAGTCAACCACTCTTCCATCCTTTTGGTAACCAGGTCCACCTTATTCAGTTTGTTGCAAATCAGTTCCATATCGAATGAATGACAGTCGTGGACTTCATTAACATTCAATCTTGGTTGTTGGGACTAGTTAAAAGTATCCATGGAGGCATGATTGATTGAATTTTCACTCATCTCCTCAAACAAATCATGTGTGCTATCTGCATCTTTGTTGAGGAAATTGCCTTCGCAAGAAGCATCCACTTGATTAATGAGTTGCTCAGTCAACCCGTGGTAAAAGATCTGCATGAGCTGCCATATTGGCACCTCATGGTGTGGACACTTCTATAATAAGTCCTGGAATTACTCCCAGGCAACATGAAACTGCTCCTTTGGCCGCTAGGTGAAGGTAGTAATCGCCCATCTCAGAGCATTGGTACATCCAACAGGGAGGAATTTCTTCAAGAAAGCCAATTTCAGATCGTTCCATGTTGCGATCAGCCTTCCTATGGTCCTGTACCAATGAGCGGCTTTATCCATAAGAGAGTAAGGAAAGAGCCTCATGATCATCTGCTCTTCATTCACGTTTCACACCTTGGTGGTCTGAACCAAAGTGGTCAAGTCCTCCAAATGCTAAAATAGGTCTTCAGAACCAAGCCTATGGAAATGTTTGATCAGGCCAAACACCTAGGACTTGATTTCTACGTCTCCAGCAGGAATCTGGATGCTAGGATGTTCCCCATAATTTGAAGGACCATAAAAATCCTTCAAGGCTGAGCACCCTACATTCTCTGGAACCATTCTTGCATTCTCTGTATTTGTTCCAGCTACCTTTGAAACATCTCCTGTGGATTCTAAGGCAGAGGAGGTTGTTGATCGGCCATAGGATCAATTTGGCCAAAATGCAATCTACACCTCCTAGAATGATCTAATGGTCCTTTCAATTGGGGATTCAATGACCTCCTCAAAAGCATAAACTAGAAAGAGGTCGGAAGGACTGGGGATAAGGATCCTAGAGCATAATAAAACAAGCCTATCCTTAAGTTGGGTAGCCTAAGAATTTACAGACTCTTAGAATCCGTCTTAAGATTATAGATGATTTACTCTACTTTCCAATCAATCCAACCCATTGAAAGGAGGGACTGGGGAGAAGGTTCTTCCTTTGGCTTGTGACTCCGGTTCCTGGTGTACCCCCAGCCGTGGTCGTTTGACGCTACTCCCCTAGCTAAACATTAGATTGATTGGTACAAGTAGGTTAATCGTAAACAATCTCTGACTAGGCTCCGAAGAGCGAATTAGTCCTTAAGAACAACGTCTACTTGATTTTATTTAGGTCTGGGATTGTAGTGCTTATGGAATGTGGTGGGCCCTTAAGATGGGTTGTGCCCTTAATGATCGATTGAATATGTGTAAGTGCGTGCACAACCAGGGTTTTCAAGAAAGATTATTTGGATGAATGGATTTTAAGGCTCAAATCTTGCTTAAGTAGATTCTAGGGTTTGGAATTGGGTTAATTCAATCAAGTTTCGAGGCAATCCATAAGTTCAAACATGGGTGAAGATCTTTTCCCTTTGAAATCAAAAAGTAATGTGGAGTGCCTGGTATTGACCTTAATGGTAAACCCTATAGGGAAGCTACTTGATGAGTTGATTTTAAGTTAAGTGGTGCGGCCCAAACAACTCAAATAATTAGCCAAAATTGCACCACTGAGTTAGGCACACAAGATGATTAACCTAGACTGATTTCTACATTTTTATATGTTGATTTGCATGTAACTGTTCCACAGATCAGAATACCAATTGAGTAGATAAAAGCCAATTACGTTGTGCCTTGAATGTGGTGTATGTAGTGTGTATGTTTGATTTATCCCATAAGAAGTATCTTTTTGTTGAGTTTTTTTTTTATATGAGGGTGAGATGAGTGTGGGTGGAAATCCAAGCAACCAAACTAACCCTAGGATTTATGAAAACACCTAGGTTAATTGGGGTTTGAGTTAGTGTTGTGAAATAAAATCTATGGAGGGGGAAGAATGGGGGGCACTTACAGTTGTCTTCAACTGCACTTTACTTCAATCTACCACTTGAAGATTCCTTGTTGAGGTACCTGCAAAACAATAGATGAGAAATAAAGTAAGTTAGAAAACAAAAAAAGTGTGCGAAATGCGAAAAGAAAATCAAGAATCGTTGCCTCCTCGACAACGACACCAAAATGTTGTAGCAGAAAACTACGCGATCGAAGTTGGATTTGAAAACCCATCGTTGTAGTTTGATTTACGAAGCAATTTGTCAACAGATAAATTTAACCGAAATTCGTAAAGAAATTCCAGGTCAAACACAGGGAGGCTATGTCGATCTAAAATCCGCTATTATATGTTTTGGTATTTTTGTTTAAAAGCGAGATAATCACAACGGAATTGATATTAACACTAAGGGAGAGAGAGAACAATCACTTGATTTATGAATAGTGTTTTTATAGCTAGAAAGAGAGAAATGATTAAAACTAGAAAGCAGGAAACGATTACAGCTAGAAAGCGGGAAATTCTATTCTAGAAAGTGATAAAAAGAAGGGAGAGAGATGTTATCCTCCTCGACGATTGCTTGGAGGACGAGCCAGATGGAGCAACACCTGGAAGATGGAGGATGGGGTGGGAAGAAGGAAGACGAAGCAGGAAGAAGTGGGAACGAGGCAGAACGTCGTCATCGCAGGATCCACTTCCAGAACAGGGGCTAGAAAACTTTAGATTTGGCTCTAAAGGAGCATCCCAAGTGTGGGACAAGCTTCTCTAGAGCTTAGAGAGGGAGAGAGATGAAGGAAGGGATGAGAATTTCATAAGGTAGGGGTCTTCTTTTATAGTTGCAAGGATTGGGGGTAATTTGGTCATTAAAAATTCAAAATATTAAATGATGGGATCTTTAGTGATGGAATTAAGCATCACTAAAGACCCGATCATGGCCATACGTGCTCACTTACCCGCATTCCCTTTCCTCTCCAATGTAACCGTGCCTACTTGTGTTCTCACAAGATCATCGATCTTTAGCCGTCCGATCGTCAGCTTAATGACAAGCATGCCTCTTCTCAACCGTCCAATCTTGCATCCAACGGCTCAAAATGCACTGCATCCTCGATGTCTGAAAGGGTGTTTGAATCTTCATCTGATCACACGTGTGTGAACCACTTGCATCCGTTGCGCCACGTCGCCCGCTCCTCACCCGCATGATCTGCATCGAATGACTGAATTGAATGCACCCCGTGCCTTCACCTCAATTTGAGGGTTGCGGGGATTCGATCCCGCGGCCTCTGCTTCGTAAGTGCGCCCACGACCAATGCTCTACGGCCTCATCTTTGTCTTACTTAAGAATTAGGCGTGTGTGATCGTGGCCATTGGATCAAGATCCAACAACCCAGATCGTCATTGCCTTTGCCTTCAGAAGTGTAGCTGCGGGTCCTTGGGCCGATTGGGTGGCTAAGATGGCACCACATGGTGCCATCTTGGTCGTCCATCTTCTGTGACTTATAGAAGGTTCCACGAATGTCAGATTGAGTTGATTTTCGTGCTGTTAGGTTGTGATAATCGATCCGAACGCATCCGTGTGATCGAATTTGTCATATGAAGTGCGGATTGACACCATCTTGGCCCTTGATCTCTGACCTTCCTCAGATTATATTTGAAGCTACAGAAGTCCGATTGGGGCGATCTTGGAGTCAATGAACTCCAATCGTTGCCCAGATTAGATCAGTATGGTTGGATCTTTGATCCGAGGCCTCGATTAAAAGTCGCCCTGTCCCTGGCCACCAAAAAGAAGAAATTATTATCCAATTTGTATAATTTGACCTAAGTGCATGATGATGCATGTTACGCAATATTTACAATGCATGATGCAAATATGGTACTACGAACATGCATTAATAGACATTTTTGTCTATTTAGATGTATGCATATTAGCTGCTGTGGATAAGGACTGTGCAGTGCGCAGCTGCTGGTCTAAGCATGATCATGGCTTGTGTATTTCAGGGTCTGAAATAAACAGGGAGGGCACTCGTTTAGGTGAGGAGAAGTTGAGATTGATTTTAGATCTTCAACCGAGGGTTGGAATGGAAGATATCTATGCATGGAATGGTGTCTATACAACGGTGCATTCCTATAAGAGGATTTTGGAGTCCAATAGAGCTATGGATGGGGATCCAATTGGAAAATAAATTTGGCTCTTGAAAGTTCCTTTGAAAGTCTAATTTTTTATATGGTTATGTAGAAGGGAGGGTGATGAGAACCTCATCATGAGCCATAACTAGCTCATTTTGACCTAATACAGAGGATAAAAGCTCCTACATAACTCAAGGAAAGGCTCAACTCAGGGAATTCTGAGTCTAAGAAGAAAATAAGTCATATGGGGTAAAAATGTAATTTTACCAGCACAATCTGCAAATAGGGTAACTCAGGATCCAAACATAGGTCAAACTAACCTAATAAGAAGGAAAGTGGGATGATCTGATCTGATAAGGGCTACAACAACTCCAAGGAATTAAATGATAATCTATAACCCTAAAACAAACCCACTTCAATTTACGAGGTTCGAGGCAAAGCAAAAATCTACTAAACCTTCTAAAATTCATATAAAAATAATTTCTAGGGTTTATAACCTTCAATTTGGCCTTAGGAACCCATTTTGACCTACATTGAGAACCATGCCCAATTAATGATTTAATTTGGATTTTTAGGTAAATTGGTTGATCAAACAAGGTCTGACCTAGAAATAAAATTCACCATTAGAATCCTTAGGTCCCATTTAGTCATGCATAAAAACTTGAGCCTAAGAAGAGACCTTCTTGACCGACTTTGCATTTTGGTCCTCATCCATTACTTTTTGACCCTCAACTTTTGAAACCCTCGCATTTTGGCCCCTAATTCTTCATAATTTTTTGTATTTGGGTCCTCCCTGCAAAACCCTGAGCAGCGCCATGCTCCGACGAGGCATGGCGCCGCGCAGGGTGAGGGCGACCCCCTGCCAAGACAACGGGGTGTTCCCTGCGACGTCTGCTGTCGCAGGGACACCTCCACGATCTCTGCCGTCGCCCACACCTTCCATGCGAATGCGCGGAAGGTATAGGTCGCGATCTTGCCATCCTTCGGCGAGGGAGGCACGTCGTCTCCCTCCGCCCTCCTCGCTGATTTTGCCTCTATAAAAGCCACCACCGTCTGCCGCATTCAATAGCTCGATTCTGACGGAGAACCACCCACAACTTTCTTCTCTTCCCACTTCGGCAGACACCCAGCGAGCTCCGACGAGCTCCCTTTCCTTTCCTCTTCACTCTGCCACAAAACCAATGGCAGTGACTTCTTCCTGATTCTCCTCCGCGTCGCGTAATACCCGCGCGTGCTGCTTCAGCAGCGTCGTCGCCGCCATCCGCCCCCACTGGGTACTTCTTCTCAGGCGACAGTCGACACGACTGCCGCCCTGCTCCTCCCCCTTCGTCCCTGCAAGTAGGTAACAGTTACTTCTCTTCCTCCCCTCTTTCTTTTCCCTATTTTAATTTGCTCAATCAAACCCTCGACTGACCGGACCACCATCATCTTTCACGCCTCCGGCCCACCTCCGGCGAGTCGCTCCCATCATTCCGCCACTCCACACAACTCGCCGACCGACCCAAAACCTCCGCCTCATCCCACTGAACCATTTCCGCCCTTTCACTGCCACTCCTCACCTCCACATCACTCCCCTGAACAAACCCATTCCCCCGGCCACAGTCCGACCTAGGGCAGCCCCTACACGCCGCCCCACGCCTCGCCACCACCCGCACGAGCTTCGCCGCACTCTGGCGAAGCTCCCTGCACCTTCTGACTAGGCCGAGAGGCCGTATCTCAGTGAACAGGTTACCCGTCCTTCGCCACCATTGCCGAATAGGTGAAGCTGCTTCAACCTGCTGCTGCAGCTGCGCTTCCGCCCAAGCCTGCGCTCCAGGAAGCGCGGATTGCGACCACGCAGCTGCCCAGGCCTTCAGCTGAAGAGAAGACCTAGCAACAGCCGCGAATGCCTGTAGCTTTCTTAGCTGCAAGCTCCGAATTGGGGTGGGATATTTAGTCCCACCTCGAAAGATCCTGAAGCCGCGCACCCCTTTAAATTATTTTTGTGAAATTACCTTATCGCCTCCGAACTCACCGGGGTGAGGTCCCACGCCCATTCACCCGCCCGGTCCGCGAGCTCACCACGCGGATTCGGCGGATCCAACCCGAACCTATCCTGAGCACTCCTCGTGCATCACCCACCTCCCGGTGCGCCTGGTCCCGGGTGCGAAGCCTGACCCGATTACCCGGCGGCTCTGGGAGAGCTATCCTACGAGCAAAGTCTTGAGAGAGAGAGAGATGTGTGGGTAGAGGGAAAGGGGTAGGTTTTGCTCTGTGCAGGCCGAGGCAGAGAAGAAGAAGAGAACAGGGTGTAGTGCAGAGAAGAAGAAGAAGCAGAAGAAGAACAGATAGCAAGATGGAGAAGACCGAAGGAAGAAGAAGGTGGAGCACTGTAGCAGCGGTGATTTAAGTCGTCTGATTGGAAAATCAGACGACGCTCTGTAGAAGAAGGACTGCAGAGAAAGAAGGAGAACGAAGAAGCCGTGCAGCTGAGCAAGGCAGGGGATCGCAAGAAGAAAAGCTCTGCAGCTGAGGCAGAAAGAAGAAAAAATAAGCTGAAGAAAGACAGAGCTGAAAGAAGAGAAGAAGACGAGAAGCTCTGAAGAAGAGAAGAAATAAGAAGACTGAAGGCAGAAGATCAAGGAAAAAGATCCAAGAAAAGAAGAAGAAGATGAGCTAAGAGAGAGAAGAGAAGCCACAAGACTAAGATTTATTTCTCCCTCTCTCTCTTTTATTCTTGTAACAAAGAAACATTGTACTCCTAGAATGCAACTTGCTCCCTGAGTTCGACCTCGGGAACTCTTTTTCCGAGTAACAAATTGTATTAAACTGGTAACCACTTCTCTATACTATACTACGACGAAATAATAAAAACTATAGGGGAGTCGCTTCTAGCCAGAGAGCCTGACCACTAGGGAGTTGAGACACAGGAGGATAGGGGCTGACGTACATGAATGTCCCTTACGTGGACTTCATGTAGACAACTTGCGGCATATTCTTTCCACATGCTTGATTATAGATGCGATATGGAGAAAAACTTGTCATGAGCTGCTTCCTACTTGGGACACTTTATGGCAGAATTTCTTGGTGCGTGACAAACCACATGTGTGTACGGCGACGATAATGTGGAGTGTGTGAAGGGCGAGGAATGCGAGGTTGTTTTAGGAGAGACTGGTGTGCGTTATGCAAATTGTAAATGAGTGCTGGTCCCTCATACATTTATGGGGAACTATTTTGTAATGTCCCCTGCTATTCCTTTTTAGATGATGAATAAAATGCCCCTCCGGATTGCTATTGTGGCTCGATAGCTTTCCTTTCCTTTTCAAAAAAAAAGAACGAAGAACATAGGACCTTTCCTATCCTCAGGATAGCCTTAGATACCTGCCTAAACCCTAGCCACCCTTAGATTAGGTCACCATAGCTTAGAATGCCTTAGAACCCATCTTCCAGCCCATATCGGGAAGTCCAGGTAGGTTGCTGGACATCCAGGACCCTTGGACAACACCTGCAGACCTAGAACCCAATTCTGCTAGAATATTGATGTCCAGACAAGGTGTAAGATGCCCAATTTCTACAGAATTCAAAGACAAAACCTAAACTCCACTCTAATTAAACTTTTGACGTCCAGACCAGAGTTTAGACTTCTGACTTTGAAGTATAAGTCGTCTGATTAATAAATTAGACATTTGGAACCCCTCTCTAATCACTATTTTTGAAATCAAGCCTGGATCTTGATTTCCTAAGCCCCTAAACCCATTTCTACACCCTAGGGAACCTAAATTAAGGTGCCATAAGCCTAGTACACTACCCTGAGACCTTCCTAGGAACCTAATTAGGTTCTCACTAAACCTAATTGACTTGGATCTAAGTCAATCACAACTCACCTAGTCAATTGGACTCATAGAGTCCAATTGAGCTCAAACCTCAACCAACACAAGTCTATTGGACTCCAATTGACTCAAGCATGACCTAATTGGGAACTTCCTCTCATAATTACACACATATCCACTCAATTAAACTTGTAATAAGTTTAACTGCACTTATCACTTTAGTATTAGGGTTTACAACCCTATCTCTAGAAACCTACCTAAACCCAATCACCTAGACCTATAAGACTCGACCTAAACCACCTAGCCACACCCATATATTCACACACACACACCCACATACACACACCTAGACGCCCACTCTAGAGACCTCTAGAACCTTCACCTAGTGGCACCACATTGAAGACTATTTTTAGTCTTTCAAGGAGTCCACAACCACACCCATGAAATGTGGATCTAAGAAGACCCATTTCAAATGGGGTGGCCAGCCATGATGGAGGCACTTCTAGAGAAATCCACACTTCTCTAGAGGGTCTCTCCCTTAGTCTATTTAAAGACCATCATGGACAACCAAGGGACCATCTCTAGATCTAGTTCTTGGATAGCACCTCCACTCATCACTCCATTGGCGAGCTCCATCACCTCCATCTACACTCCACTCCACATCCAAGAAGCTAGAGCATCTCCACTACGTTCTCAAGAGGCCGACCAACCACCTTGGCTATCCCTCTTTCCCTTCCCACCACCTCAGGCCACACAACCATTGGAGACCACCTCCAATGCCTGCTTTCTGTTAACTAGATTTAGAGATCTCCTTAGTTTTAATTCGTGCATTGATTTTTTGATTAGTAGCATAGTAATCCTCTGCCTGAATGGATGCATGCATAATCTTTCATAGATCCATGCATGCATCACCTTTCTATTAGTTAGAATTGTTGATTTAAGATTTCCTATATAAGCATTCCTCTACTCGTGATTGTAATGACAATGTTCTTGAGGAAATGAAATCACCACTTGCCTAATATTCAATATGTCTATCTATATTGCAATCATTACTTGCATGCTTTACATATATTTTTTTCTTATTGCAACTAAAATGTCTGTTCTGGAAGATATAGAGGACTTAACAATTAACGAATATTCTGTGGGTTGCCATCGAAGGGCTGAAATCATGTGCACTAATACACAGTTTCACATTTATACTGTTTTACGAGTGAACAATATAACTGGCGAATCTCATATTCATACTTTAAATACTGGACTACATTTTTGAGCAAGTAAAGAAATTAAATCAATTTCGCTTCTTAAATGCCTCCCTGAGATCGACCAGGACTCATTGTCTCGTTATATAATTTTGGTTGAATCAAATTTCTCGACTATACTATGACGCTTTCTGCATCAATATGCAATTTACGATAACAATAGTATGAAACCTCTTAGAATATTTTTCAATAATTCTTAGGAGGCTTAGATTGAATTTATCTCGACCAGAACCCTTTCAATATAACTGGGGCTGATAATTAGTGTTTTTAATGGTATTTTAATCCTCGAAATGTGTAAAACCCTAATTCAATCGGTGTAAGCCCACTTCTAGGATATTTGAGTTCATTTGACCTTTAATTAGCCTCTAATCAACCCTCTATTTAATTTGCATTTGTGATGAGATGGTAAAATAACAGAATTAACCCTATTTTCTAATCTTTTTCTCAGATCAGTTCAGTATAGAATTACAATCCTCAGATGATCATTTAGGAGCATTTATCACTGGATTTCCAATAATTTAAGTTAGTTATGAAGAATGATGGCGTTACCATCAAAGGACCCCAATAACCTCAATTCCTTGACCTGCATAAACTGAACCCAAACCCACCTAACCCTAAATTGAACTATTCAACTCAGGTAAACCAAGTCTAAGATAGGGTGCTAGCTAACTTTAGGACAACCATGTGATCTTTAGAAGCTCAACCAACACCCTGTAATGAAGCATTGGAGCCCTTGATTAAAATGATTGACGATCTTAACGAGTCTTTGCTAGATTGGCTCCAAGACATTGGGGATAAGGACCTGAGTGAGTTTTTACTTGGGAGGTTGTCAAAATTGATGTTGAAATTTCTTATTGCTTTAGTCCAATTTTGCGATGATTCTTAGGATGAACTCCCAGCAAGAGAGCCAATGACTAAACCCAATTGAACACCTGTAAGGGAGGACATGATTTATGAGACTTGGGAGGACAAGGTTGATTATAAGCAACCAATTGAGGATAAATCAATTCCTTCACCCAAGATCCCCAAGCCAAGGTATGAGGAAAAATATGTCTCCATAGACCAAGGAATAATAGATGATTATGGGACACATATTAATGAGGATCAAGAATTCTTTGATACTGGGGGTGAAGAATCTCTAGGTGAAGCCTCAGTTAAAGTATTAGAGTTTAAGGAAAATGAATTGAGTGAGACGAATGGGCCCAAGGAGTTGAATTATTTGATGGCCCTAAAAGTGAGGATTGTGATTCAGTTGGAGCTAACATGGAGAATATAAATCCTGATTTAACGGATGATTTAATCAGTAGCCCCATTCCTCAACCACACCCCAAAAGGCATAATGATAATTTTGTTTTTGGAATCACTAAATCCAAGTCATTTCTGATTCAGCCACAACTTTTGGACTTGGATGATTTAAATGGGGTGCATAACATACTAGAGGTCCCAGAAACTTAGAGATTCTGTTAGGAGGATAGGAGACTAGAGGTTATAATCTGGGAAGATAATTCTAGGTGAGGTAGAAGTTTTGAATCTGAGGGTTCGTATATGCCTTAAACCACAAACTTTTTATGAGAACCCTTATGACATTTTTGATTTTGCATGTATGAAACCCAAGTGTAGAGCAGTGGATTATTCTTTTGAGCAGAATTCCACTTGGACAAACACTCCTATTAGTTTAGATGTTTTTGTCCAAAATTTTAGACCTAGGCTACATGCTCACAAACCATAGGCCCGACCACATAAGCAAAATAATTTTGGGTGATGGGTAATTTTCATTAATAACCTTAGATTTACTTGACCCTGAGGCATGGGCCTGCATCACAATCTGGTCCACATCTATGGACATACTCTTCTTGTGGGTTAGAAGGTCAATCTTCTTATTTTGATCTTGACCTGCACTTCTGAGTTCTTAATTCCTGCCTTATTTGTGGACTGCGCCCTGTTGAAGGCACTAAACTCAGCACTTGTATATTCTATTTTTATTCGAACCTGACTTGATTGTCATAAAATTCAGGTGTTATCTTTATCCTGCTCCCTTTCATGGCCTTATTTTTACAATAAGGACATTGCATTAGCTAAGCATGGGGGTTGGATACATATTTTTGAATTATTTTGTTAGCTCTGTAGATTTTTTCATTTATTTCCTTTTTTTTAAAAAAAATATTGAATTAGGAAAAGAGAACTTAGGCATTAGGAGTTTTTCAACTTTAGGAAATGATGGGGGAAGCAAATGGAGAGGAAAGGGGTGCTAGGGATTGGGAAGAAGGCGATGAATGGAGGGTTTAGAGGTCTAGGAGATGGTGACAGAGAGAGAGAATGGAGGAAAGGGGGGTGGTCCGCAAGCGGCCCAAGGTGTGGGGGGGTTTTGGAGGAGCAGGAGAGGGGGGAATGTAGATATTGTATGCTATCGGTGTCGAAGACGAGGTCACATGGCGGCTGTGTGCAAGTCGCTGACCCTCTACTTGGCTTGCAAGACTGAGGTCACAAGAAGGCAGAGTGCAAAACGAAGGGGAGGGTGATACAGCGAAATGGTGGGCAAGCCAGGGCTTAAGAAGCGAGTGGTGTTGTACCACCACCACCACAGACGGAGATGGGATAGGTGTACGATGTGGAGGTTCCACAATCAGAGGAAGCCATAGTAGCGGAGATGGCGGTTCGGGGGGCCCTCATCGGCGAGATTATGGTGGGAAGGTTTGAGTGTGAGCGGATCCTAAATCTGGTAAGATCTCTGTCTCTGTCCTCTCAAGGGTGGAAGGTGGCGCATTTTGGTGGGGCAAGGTTTGTGTTATTCGACCTAGGTATGTTGGATGTAGAAGGGCTCCGTTTTCACACAAGTACCTTAGAGGGGTTTATGGTGATGTGCAGAATGGTTTTGCCCTTCGATGGGGCTCTCCAAGACCGCCATCCTTAGAGGGCTAAGAATACAAGGGGAGTTTTGGAGATCTGGGGACTACCGTTACACCTGAGGACAAATGGGGTGGTGGCAGGAGTTGTGGCTAACTTCTTAGCTCTGGCAGAGAATGCCAATGTGGGTCTATGCGAGGGGGATGGGAGATCAATTAGGGTTGAGGTGAAGGTGACAAGGGGGGCCCAATTCCTAATAGAGTCATCCTTAAGTGTGGAGGGAGTTCATGGCTCCTCAGACTGAAATTTGGCCTTCTTAGCAGGGATGCACAGCAGGTGGAAGCCCTGAAGGTGCAGGTAGAGGGGAAGGTTACCCAGAGCGGTACTTAGGAGGGTGGGCCAAGAAGAACCGACAGACAGGTGGTGAAGAAGAGGAAAGAGTTTCACTGGTCGGAAGTTCCTGATACTGGAATGAATGGGGCAGACTAGCCGTTGATAGAGGATGTGATGGTGCAAGATGAAGGTGGGGGAAGAGAACTCATGGTGTGCATACAGATCAGTAGAGACAATAGATGGAGCATAAGCACACACCTAAGAACCTAGATAATTTCTCTTTTTTGACTCTAGGGGGATTGAAGTATGGAGTAGGGTCTTCATCAACGAGGAAAGCTGTGCATTCTCCCTATAAATTGAGGGGAAGAAGAGGTGGATATGACCAGAGATCAACTAATGAGAAAGTTGTAGCTATTTTGAATGTTGAGAGGAGGTTAGGGGGACCGCAAGGGTCCTTGGAGTCCAAGGAATGAAGGTGCTCACATGGAACGTGTGTGGGTTACGCAATCGGGTGAGGAAGGCCTCTTTGGCTAGATATCTCCGTGAGTGGGAGGTGGATTGTGCCTTAATACAGGAGACACATCTTGAAGGTGGAGGGAACACTGCTTGGCAGTCGCTTCTTCAAGGGGGTCAGGAAGAGGTTAGAGTAGTGGATGCACTTGGAAGGGCAGGAGGACTGGCGGCCTAGTGGAAAACATCCAGCCTAAGTCTGAGAGAGGAGAGGAAGGGCCAATTCATGCTCTCATGCAGATTCAAATTTCTAAGGGACGATCAGGAGCTGATTATGTCATGTGTGTATGGTCTTTACACTGACAATCAGAGGAATGCGCTCTGGTAGGAACTCCACGCGATGGTAAGCAAGACAAATGGGCTGCCATAGCTTGTAGGTGGAGACTTCAACAGTGTCCTATCGGAGAATGTTCAAGGGAATGGGAGGGTGGACAGATCATCACTTAGATTCCAGCTGGTAGTATCAGAGGTCGAATTAAATGAATATCCCTCAGCTAGGGTGGAATTCACATGGCGGGGGGGGGGGATGGACTGGTCTCAAAACTGGATAGATTCTTTAGGAGCGTGGAGATGTTGGAAAGATTCCAACTCTCGTCGATTATGGGTTGCCCCTTTTCAGACCATACGCCTTTGCTATGGGACAATGGTGAGGAGTCATATGTTGGCACCTACCTTGAGTTCAAGAAATCATGGCTGCGGGAGGAGGGCTTTAAGGAGATGGTTAGTCGGTGGTGGGAGCGTCAGTAGGTGGGTGGCTCTACCAATTATCGCTTGGCAAGCAAATTGAAAGATTTAAAAGCTATGTTGAAGGAATACAAACGTACTGTGGAGATGGTGCGGAGTCAGCGACGCTCTGAAGCCCTTTCCATGGTGAGAATGCTTGACGGGAAGGAGAATGGAGGACGATTGGCTGAGGATGAGGCAGCACAACAAAAATATTGTCAAGGTGTGGTTCAAGCGAAGGACTTGGCAAGGAAAGTGGATTGGCATGAAAAATCGTGGCAATTATGGCTAAAAGAGAGATGCAAATATGAAATTTTTCCATATGGCAACGAGCTCCAGAAGGAGAGTGAGCTTCATCTACTCTCTAAAGAAAGGGGATTCGATGCTAACTTCGCTAGATGAGATTAGAAAGGAGATGGCTAGACACTTTAAGGAAATATCAAGGTTGAATGGGAAAGGAGAGTGGATGATGGCAGCTTCAAATTTCTCTTGGGTGGGAAATGCAGTAGCTACAAAATTGATAGAAACTATTTCAGAGCAGGAAGTGGTAGAAGCTATGGTAGGGCTGAATGCAGAGGGCTTGTCGGGCCCAGATGGATTCCAAGAGCTGTTCTACAAGGATCTTTGGAGTGTGGTCAAAGGGGATGTGATAGCTGAGTTCCAAAGGGGAAATTCAAGAGTTGAGAGGCTAAACAAGTCATACCTTTTTCTATTACCAAAGTGTATTGGGGCAGAGACTTTGACAGATTTTAGGCCCATTGCGCTTTCGAACTCGATATATCTAATCATTAGCAAAGTGTCGACTAACCTTCTGAAGTGTGTTCTGTCTGATTTAATTAGCCTGGTGCAATCGGCATTTCTCCCCAGTAGATTGTTGCAAGAGTAATTCATTGTGGCACAAAAGGTGGTTGCAGGGTGGAGCAGGAAAAGGAGCAAAGCCATCATGTGGAAGGTAGATTTTAGTAGAGCATATGACTCGGTTGAGTGGTCATATCTTTGGGAGATTATGAAGAGGAGGGGTTTTCCATCTATCTAGATACAATGGATGAAGAGATGCAATGTTGCCTCCTCCTTTTCCCCTCTTATGAATGGGAGGCCTTGTGGGGTGTGGATACAACCTCAGCGCGGGGTGAGGCAAGGATGCCCATTGGCTCTTATTTTTAACCTAGCAGTAGACACTTTGGCACACTTTACATGCAATTTGGCAGAAGCAGGGGTGATTAAGGGGTATTCTCTGTAGAATTCAAGAGCTCTGGCACCAATTTTACAATATGCAGACGACACTGCATTTTTTGTAGGACTTCATGACGCTGAAATCCTATTCACTATGATCACCATATTCGATGAGATAGCAGGCTTGAGGCTGAACGGGGCGAAGTCATCATTGATTTGTTTCAATATGTCAACTCAGGAAGTTGAGACAGTTTCTACCACCACGCACACTCCATCTACAACACTCCCTGTGAGATATCTGGGATTACCCTTAAGTGATAAGAAACTCAAGAAGAGTGATTGGGCCTCTTTATTTAAGAAAGTGAACACCAAATTGGAATCTTGAAGTAGCAGATTTCTCTCTAAGGGCGGAAGATTGATTTTTCTCAATTCGATCATCACCTCGATACCGATCTTCTTCTTTTCGGTGTTTAGATCCCCAAAGGCAGTATGGAAGAGGTTGGATGTAATGAGGAAGAGATTTTTTTAGAAAGGTGCGAAGGTAGAGAGCAGGTTCTTGCATCCGGTGAAGTGGGGGCAACTTTGTAGGCCTCGGTCTAAGGGAGGGATGGGCATTCACTTTTTGAAAGAGTTTAATGATGATATGTTACTGAAGTGGGCTATTAAATTGACCACAGATGAGGGGAAGCTGTGGTCTCAAATAATTAAGGAGGCATATGGTCCCAATCTAGTGCAACTATGGAAAAATATGCCAAGAAGGCCTTCCCCATTCTGGACATCGATTAAGTGAGATATCGAATAACACTGGTCAGATTTTGCTCCTAAATTGGGGGACGGTAGGCACTTCCTATTTTGTCTGATGTGTGGTCTGAACTGGGCCAATTGTGTGTGGTTTATTTGAGATCCTTTGTTGTAGCTATGGATAGTGAAGCTTCAGTCAAGGACTATTGGGATGCCAAGAACAGTAGCTGGGTTGTTGCTGCAGCAAGCACACGAGAAGGAGGATGCACACAACTGGAGCATGCTCGGCTTATTGTAGATTTGGAGGCCTTCCAGCCGGTAGGGGATGTTGATTGCTATCGGTGGAAACATGGCTTGTTTACCCCATCCAAGGCATATAAAAGACTGATTGACACTGGGGAGGCAAGCTACACTTCAAAAGATTGTGACTGCAGGAAAGTGTGGAATTTGAAAATTCCACTTAAAATCAAGATATTCTTATGGCTTTGTAGATGTGATGGGCTGGTTACAGGGGAAATGAGGTGCAGAAGGCTAGGTGCTCCAGTTCAAAATTGCCCACTTTGTAATTTCCCCACAGATAGCAAGGAACATTTGTTTGCGTCATGTTTGGTGACGGATCAAATTTGGAGGGGGCTCTGTGGGGAACCCCTGCCTACTTGGGAGGAACATTTGGAGACATGGGAGTGTGCAGGTGAAGAAGGTGGCAATATGTGGAGTGTGTGGCATGCTCGTAATGAGCATTTGTTTAGAGGGGGATCCATTAATGTGGGAAATATTGTAAGGGAGTGCTAGGGGCATGTGAAAGAGTGGGAGAACTTCATGTAATGCTCTATTTTTTTACATAAATAAAAGGATCCCAATCTGCTATCATCCTTGGTATCATTCTTCATCATTTTTAAAAAAAGAAAAATTTAGGAAATGATACAAGTAGGACCTAAATACTTAGACTCTTTAGGCCTACGGATTAATTAACGCAGGTGTCCACTAAAATGTGGAACTATTTCTAGAGTCCACGCCAATGTCAAGTCTATTTGAATTGGTTAAATAAGTTACAGGATAAGTACACAACTTATCAACCCGCCCTTTTATTTGAGGGGACTTAAAAGTCTAAGCATCTACGCACTTTTTTGCACTGATTCACTTCATAGGCGATCTTAACGGAAATTAGGTAACTAATTAACTACCAGGGTGGTATGGCTGGCACATTACTGTGAGTAACCTTCATAATTGGGTGTCTAAAGTCTAGCCATGAGACCTAATGTCTTAGCTATTTCCTTTAGGTAAATCTTAGATTAGGGAAGCCACCTACTTAGAAAAAGAGAAAAAATTATTAGGAAAAAAACATCCAAAAAAATGAAAAATAGAAAAAGGAGAATTTTTTTTTAATAAGCTCCACTTAACCACAAAGGTATGGCTAACAAGTTGCTGTGGGTAACCCCCATTGCTATTTGTCCAAAACTTAGCCCACAAAAATGCATAAATAATCTCAAACCTAGGGAGAAGCAGGGAAGTAGAATGAACCTGGGGAGATATACACTAGGTTCACCCTTGTGTTGACCCCACAAAATAAAAGCAGAGAGAAAGCTAACAGACAGATAGATAAACCTTTAGGCAAAATTTTTTCTTTAAGGTCACTTAAGGTTTGTAAATACCTAAGGTCTGTTTTGTTTCACCGTTTAGTGAGTCAATTACATTTGCACATAAAGATGCTTAGAACTTATAGTCTTTTCGAGTCTTAGGTGAGTTGGGTAACCGTAAAAAACTGTCCCAAAAAAAAAACTAGAAAAGATGAAAAAGAAAAAAAAAATTATCTTCCTTTTTGTAGGGAATAAGGTAAGGACTTAGAACTATGTATTTTGGCAAGCACCCAGGTACTGTTGAGTCTTTGTAGTTTAGGTCTTGAGTATAATTTTCTACTGTTGATAAACAACTAATGCCTTAGTGATTAGATACTAATTCTATTTTTATACATAGCATTTAGTTTAGTTTTGCTAGGGACTAGAAAAAGATAGGCATGGGGGTGTGATGAATACATATTTATTCATGATAAATTTCCTATTTATGCATGTTCCGAGGCTAGTAACTACATTCAGCACTTTAAATATCGTATAACACACATCATCATGCATTTAGAGTAGATTATACAAATTGTATATTAATTTTCTTATTCTAATGGCCAGGGAGTAGGGCAACACATCTCTAGGCTTCAGATGGAGAATCTGACCGCACAGACATGGTCAGAGTGATGATCGAAGTCCAACGCCCTCGAAATAACCTCGATGGGACATACGTAGCATTCCCTACAAGCCACAAAAGATCGATGGCAAGGGGTTAGGAAGAGGATAATTCAAGCATCATATAAAAAATCCAACCATATGGATGGATTCGAGTCAATGATTGTAGCCCAATGTCATGGAAATCAACCCAATCCGACATCCGTAGCATCACCTACGAGGAAAGGAAGATGGACAGTCCTGATGGCCACGTGGCATCATCACGACCACTTACAGATGCCCCAGCCCACCCCTTACATTCAAAGGGGCACCCCTAAAATGATTAGAGCCATTGGATTCCAATCCGACGACCACTGATATGCCACGTCACTCACTTCAATGCTCTAACAAGCTCTTGTCGCATGGGAAGATCTCAGCCGTTGGATTAAAATCCAACCTCTAAGCTACAATGCAGTGGTTGCACATCGTACGTTGCAAAGACACAATGCAGGTTCGATCCGTAATGTGGGCAACCCCTCAGTGCACATAAGAGAGAAATTCAAACCCTCGATTGCGATTGAGTGCCTGATAAATGCCAGTTTATCATCATCCCTAGCATCCATTCACATCTAGTTCCTAGGGTTTTGTCAACTGCATTGCATTATATCATTGCAATTAGCATGCATGTGCATTTAGGGTTTAGAGCATACATTAGCATTCATTTCACATTATCATGTACTTTCTATTTGATTACCAGGGATGAATGCATTGTAAATCAGAGAAACCCTGGGAGTATGGAAGGCACTTGAAACAATTGCGATGATAGAAGCTCCAGTAGTTGGATCCCAGTTCAAATCCAACTCATCCTAGCTCCTGGCAGCTCATTACCACTTTAATTAGCTAGTACTCATGGACTAGCTAAGCTAATATAGTTGAGGAGTCATCATTCAACATAAGGCATCTCATCTTAGCTCCAAAAGAGATGTGGCTAGCTCAAAGTCATCTCTACTTAGCTATGCTTAGTATCTCAGCTAGCTAAGCCAATTGTGAAGCTCACCAGCAACTCTTCATCAGCTCCACTAACCTCCAGGGTAGCTCATGTTGGCTTAGAGAAGCTCCTTTCAGCTCCTCCTTTACTT
Source organism: Thalassia testudinum (assembly GCA_037157565.1). Classification (NCBI taxonomy): domain Eukaryota; kingdom Viridiplantae; phylum Streptophyta; class Magnoliopsida; order Alismatales; family Hydrocharitaceae; genus Thalassia; species Thalassia testudinum. Next base: position 128,315,615 of record JAZHRO010000055.1, read on the forward strand.
AGCTAAGCTACAAGCTTGCTTAGCTTTCTCCTCCACTATTCCAGCTCCTACCCTACTTCCTTTCCATATTAATGGTCATCCACCTTAGCTAAAAAGCCACCCAAACATACCATCAAAATTCTTCCTTGGCATCCCTTCAAGTTGGAGCTAAGATAACCCCCACAGCACCTCTTCAAATTGGAACCAACCCTACCCTCCATGGCACCTCTTCATTTTGGCTCCTAGAAAGCTTCCTACTCACCACCTTAAGACATCCACAATATCACCAACACATGGCCGTCCACCACCTTCATAGCACCTCTTCATGATGGCACCATGATGGCACCTCCCATCTAAACCATTCAACCAACCTAAAAGCCATCCTATCCACTCATCCTTGACACCAACCTAGAACATTCTAGAAAACCCAAAAGTTGGCAACGAGATTGAAGGCAAACGATACGCATGTCATCGTATATTTGACGAAAACTGAATCAGCATTTAAAATTTGAAGTGCTCGAAAAACATTGAGTTACAAGGTCATTCGCAAGGAGCAAATAATTGTAATTCAACCACTAATCAAGTATATAAGAAGTGAGCACAATAAATGATTCACAAGAAATGATATATTCACTGAATAAGCAAATTGCATGCCAAAGTTAGAGAACAAAAATTTATAAAGAGATAGCAAAAAGAATGGTGGTTGGAACCACCAATTTAATACATAAATACTCAGGCTATTCTCAACTTCAATTTCAATAACAGACGGCTCAGAAGGATCAGATATCTCAACTCCTCAATAGCTCAACACTTAGCCAAGTTAACACTTCAACTCCTCAGCACTTAAGCACTCTGATACTTACACTCTTTAAATCAGACTCTCTCAAATGTCTTAACTTTCCCTTCAAACCTCCACAGTGCAAAACCCTCCTCCCTCTCTAACAAAGCCTCTCCAATTTTTCTCTTCAAGCCTAGGCCTTTCTCTCTCTCTTCAAACAAGATTGGGCAATTGGACCAGGCCTGCCCGAATGTGAGTGGTAGGTGAGGAGTGCGTAGATTCGTGTGTTAGGGAGACCTGACTTCTGTGACTAAGGCAATACGCATACAGACTCAATTCATTATATATCAAAATGTATTTCAAAACCTTCTGAGGTGGGACAATCTGCTCAGCTTCTGTTCACGTATACTGCAGCATGGGTTTACGTTCCAAATTGAGCTGCTGCTAGGTTCCTTCTTCGAATTGAGAGTGCAGCTGGGTTCGTGAAGTGAATCCACAATGCCTGGAGAAGGTATTGAGGTTGATGAACGGTGGCAAGCAACGGTCGACAGTGGTGATGCAACCTGAGCTAACAAACCCCTAAAACAAGCAATATGGGCTAAAATCCCCAATCAGACAGTTTAGGAGGGTCATCATGAAGTAAGGAGTGCATAGGTGGTGGCTATGAAGTGTTTAGAGCACGATGGTGGCCGGTCAGAGGCAGAGTTATAGGCGGAAGGTGGGTTTGGTTGGTAGGGTGAAGGAGTGATCAAAAGTCCTAATTAAGTCTGGGTTTCTAGTCACTTGAGCATAAAGAAGGTAATGGTGGTGTTGGTGTTGCGGTTTGTGACGTGTAATGTTGTGGAGACCTCATCGAAGCTGAGGCCGAAGATAGAGAAGACAAAGGAGGAGAGAGAGATTATGTGGTCTAAACTAGGAACTAAGGACCTAAGATTATTCTAAAGAAGAACGGGAAGATGATGGACTAGTTTATGGGATGAAAGAGGGAGAGACTCACACCAACGTGGCTTGCTTGACATGAGGGAGACGAACTCCTCTGATAGGATTAGATGATGAGGAAGAAGGGGGAGGAAGCACCTGCTTTGGCCGGCGATAAGCGAAAAAACTTGGTGATGATAATGGGTTGTCCAATTTGTTGGTTAGACAGTTGGACTAAGGGGATTGAGGAGGTTCACCAATGCTAAGGTCGGAGGTGGCCAAAGGAAGAGAAGAGAATTTTGTGGCCTAAACCTCGTTGAATTTGACAAGGGAATGTCCTAGAGCTTATATAGAGCTCGATTAAGGTCTCAAACGTGCGGAATTCACATGTTGGAATTAGGATTTTGGGAACTCAAGATTTGAAAATTTTCAAGCTCACTAGAGCTTCTCGCTCCAAATTAGGATGCAAGATCTCATCCATTTGGAAGAGAATCCTCCTAAGGTTAATCCCTCCAAGCTTGGAGGGATTTGGTTGGCAATCAAGAGAGGAATCCTCGATCAAAATATCTGTGGTTGGGTTTGACTCTGTGTTTTAGGAAACTCATTAAATTAGGCAACAGGAACCTCTTTGTGAAGAAGACGAGGAAGTTATGGGTGCATATGTAATAAAACATGAAACCTAGGTGTATAGATGTGAGAAACAAAGATTTTGAGGGTTAAAGTGCAAACTAGGTAAATATGGACTTTAATTGGGTCCAAATTTTTGTGTTAACCTAATTTAGACATAAGGAATATAATGGAGAACTTGGATTTAGGTTTTGACTATGTTTGACTAGGTAAATTACATAAAAGCCCAAATTAAGACAAATTCCCAATTAAATCTCTATTTTTGGTCAAAATGGGTTCAAATGGTCAAAGTGAAGGCACAAAACCACTTAGAATATTTTTTAATGATTTTTTGGAGGTTTATATTGAATTTATCTCTACCATAACCCTTTCAATTTAAGTGAGGTTGATAAATAGGGTTTTTCTATAATATTTTAATCTTCAAAATACATGAAACCCTAAGTCATTTATTGTGAGACCACTTCTTGGTCCTTTGAGTTCATTTGACATTGAATTAACCCCTAGTCAACCCCTTAGTTAATCTGTATTAGTGATGGGATGTTAAAATGGCAGAATTAACCCTTTTCCCTACCTTCTCAAATCATCTCAGCACGGAATTACGATCCTCAGACATCATTAAGGAGAATTTAACACTTGATTTAGACTAATTTAAGTTAGCTATGATGAATGATGGTGTTACCATCACATCCCTTCTTGGTGAGACCCACCAAAAGGTGCCACTCCCACTCACACTTGGTGCCTACAAAATACAAGCCATCTCCACCATCCAAAATGGAGCTAATCCATCTTTGCCCTTCATCCAAAAGGCATGGCCACCCTCCTCCCCACACCTATAAAATGACCCCCATTCTACCATTACAAACCATCCTTGGAAAGCAACAATTCTTCCTATCAAACACCTATAGCTACTACATCCCACAACCAAGAAAGGAGGAGAAGAGAAGAAGATTAAGGCAGCAACCTACCCGCTCCCTTGGTGCCTTCTTCCTCTTCTCTCTCCTTCCTTGTGCCATGCCAAGGAGTAAGCTTCCATCTAGGGAGGACGGCCACGCAGGAGGAAAGAAGGGTGGAGGACGTCCACTTTTGAGAGGAGTAACTCAAGGAGCTAAAAGGAAATCTTCAAGTCTGGGAGCCACTATTCTTAGAGAAAAGCTACCTCAGCTACTCAGGAGAATTTTTTGTCTTTTACTTTGTTGCCTTGTTAATTCTTGTTAAGCATTCATCTACCTAAGGATTAACTAAGTGGAACCTCTTCTTATTTGAGCTCCCTAGGAACTTTGTAAGCCTTTCTTCTTAATAGTAAAGAGCTTTTTCTATTCTTGAGTTTTTCTATTCTCAAGTATTAACTTTATTATTTCCTGTGCACCGCATCTCCTTGCTAATTATCCTAGGCACATTTGCCTAAGGTGAGCTTAGGAAGGTAGACTTCACTTCTTAAGGCATTGTCGAACCAGCTTTCTGTATCCCGATTATCAGAAAAGACCTAAAAATTCACAAAACAAAAAATACGAAAAGAAAGGTGCGGATTTGAGTGGGAGAGAGAAAGAATCAATTATCTGATTAACAAATTATCCTCCTTGAACGACCCTAGATACCACCACTATCTTAGTTTATAAATGTAAAAGCTGATCAGGTTTGAGCATTGCAACGACACTAGTTTGCATTAATTACATCAATTAACAAACCGTGCAAATTTTCCCATCACTTTTTGGCACCGTTGTCGAGGAGGCACAACTTAGTATTTTATTTATCTCCCCCTTTCTTATTTGGATCTTCATGAATTTTGCTTTGTTTTGATTCAGGTGTGAAATAGGAGCGAGAGCGGGAATCAGATTCACTTAGAGTGGAAGCTTCAAGTTGCCTTTTCTTCTTGTGATCTTCAGGTAAGTACCTACCAAAATGCCCTCAGAAATCTCATCAAAAATCATAAAAACAAGAAAATTTGGGGTGGTGGAACCCTAAAAACCAATTGTGTGCTTCTTTTCCTTCATTATTCATCACCTTAGCCTTATTGGTGTCATTATTTTCAAAAATCGGGTTTAGGCACCTAGGAGCTTCCTAAAATCACCAAATCTCACCCAAGGAAGCCCCTTTGAGTTAGAAACCTTAAGTCCAAATTTCAAACGATTTTAATAAATAGAAAAAATTAAAAAATTTATGGACTAAACAAGGGTCAAACCTTATTTCCTTACTATCTTCTTACTATCTGCAAATTTTATAAATTTCACTACTCATCAGATTTGGGAAAGCTTTATATTTCTGGAAACCTTCAGAAATTCTCTACATCATATAAAATTCTCAAAAAGATTTCAGCTCATTTGAGGTTTCTGTCGAATCATTCATCTAAATCTATCATTTCTATCTTTTGACACCTGTAAGAAGAAAAATTCCAAAAAAATATCAAACAATTTCTTAAAATCTCAAAAAAATTATTTTTGACTCCTTATTTGATTTCCCATCAAGTGGTGGTCTTTTGTTCCTATTTGGACCACCACCTTTCAAGATTTTGACAAAAAAAGAGATCCATCAGCAGTTACAGACTTAGGATTTCAAATTCCAGGGTTTCATTCTCTTTTTAGTCCCACATTCAATTAAAGGAATTGATTTTTACCAACATAATTGATTTCCTTCTTGTTTGTGGAACTTCAAAACTTTGTTTGAAAATATAAAAAGAGAAAATCTTGAAAATCACAAAAATTTAATCAAAACCCTAAATCCTCTCACAAAAATCTTGTCTACAAAACCTAACAGTTTTGGCTTTGGGCATCACTTCCCACCCAAATTTTGCACACGAAAAAAAGAACTAATCAGGCATTACCCCAATCAATGCCCATCACATTCCTTGTGTACTCTAGCTTCCTAGACCTAAATAAAACTTGTAGCAATTTAATCCTTAAGGTTTCATCAAACATAGCCTTAATATCTAGGTCTTAACATCTCTTTAGTTGATTTCAATTCCTTCATCCAATTTGGTGTTAGACTGAGGGGTTGTGTCAAATGACTAGGCATGGGTTTATACAAGCCCCCAATGATTTTTCTAGGACATGCATGGGCTCAACCCTCCCCTTAATCCGTCTAGCCAAATTTGTTAATGGAATAGTTATCAACTACTGATTTCTTATTTTTTCAGTAGACCAAGTCTTAGGTAATATTTAGGGAGTCACCCTTAAGTTTGGTCTAGAATTTTGCTTGCTTGGTTGCACACTTATTCTTCTCATCTTTCCTTCCTCTCCTCCCCTTTCTTCCATTGCATGCATGGGCGGAGATCCCAGAATCCACACTTGGAGGGACATCTTGATTCTTCCCCCTACACAAAAAGATCCTCTTCCTCTCACTTACATTCTTCAAAAATGGAAGGCATGCCAAACAGGTCCACTACCGCTTCCACCTCTTACCCACAAAATCCCTCTCACTACAAAAAAAAATGGCCTTTAATGGAGAATTAGATAGTGGCATATAATATATTTGCCACTAATTCCTTTGATTTAGTGGCAAATTTTTTGTATATGCCACTACAACATTTTTTCAAACAATAATTAGTATTAGTGGCAAATATATTTGCCACTATTGCCTTTGATTTAGTGACAATTGTTACTTATGACACTATAATATTTTTGTCAAATGACAATTAGCATTAGTGATAAATATATTTGCTACTATTGCCTTCAATTTAGTGGCAATTGTTACTTACGCCACTATAATATTTTTGTCAAATGACAATTAGCATTGGTGACAAGTATATTTGCCACTATATCCTTTAATTTAGTGACAATTTTTACTTAATTACACTACTATAATATTTATGTTGAATGACATTGATGTAGGTGAAAAAAGGCCAATATTTCATCTTCAACATTTTTCTTTTAGTAATATAAAAAGGGAAAAGTTAAACTCAAACTTATCCCTTTAAATATAAAAAAGACTTCTAATTCCATTTAGTGTTGACAAATATGCAGTGATGAATTAAAGTAATGTGACAGCAATGTTGAAAACTTATGTTAATTAATGCATCAAGATATAGTTTCAAATATACTTTTACAAAAGTACTTATTTTTTATCAAAGTAAAAATCTCTACAATAAAACATATCTTTTGCAACCACATTTTATAGGCAAATTATATTTTGGAGACCAAAAATAGTCAAATGACTGATAATTGATCCCCAAAACTCGATGACTTTTCTAGAGACGTCGGCCATCCTTCATAGCCTTTAACTTTTTTTTTAATTAAGAGAAGAAATTGCACCTCGAAAGCTTTTCGTAGGTGCGCTCTCTTGTTCCCAAGATTTCTAATTCCCCTTTCCCTTCGTCCAAATTAAGATACAAGCCCCGTGCGATTACTTTACTTATAGCTAATGTGGTAAACCCCATCAATACAGGGGCTATGAGAGCATCTACTCACCACCACCACCACCACTACCACTACCACTCTATAGACGACCCCTCTTCCTCATGGTTGTTGATCTCGTTAACCACAACATCCCCACGACAGTGAAGGGGGAGAAGGAGGACGTAGAATTCTTCTCCCCTAAGCTTTAGAAGGTCTAGTAGAATGGAGTAGGAGCCTCTCCCTTTGCCTCTCTTCTAAAGGTAAAGAGGCTCTCCCCCAATGTTGTGCTCCCCTCTAGGGCCTCCCTGCTCTCTACAGGGTATGATCTCTCCAGTGCAGCCAATGTGAAGGTCCCCACTAGAGGGATGCCCTTATCCCCACCAACCTTAGCTTCTCTATCGGTTGTGACATGTATACCTGTGTGGCCCCTTGCTCAGGACTAGCGTGGAAGCACTCCATCAACGTGGGGGCAAGCGTCATCAACATGGACTATCGCGGTCCTGTGGGTGTCTTGCTCTTCAACTACTTTGACGTCAACTTCGAGGCCAAGAGGGGGAACGCATCGTGCAACTCATCATGCAAAGAATTGTGATGCTTGAGATAGTAGAGGTCAAGGATCTCGATGAGCAACAGGTGTTTGATGTGTGTTTGTGTGTGGGTCATAGGAAGGTGGTGTAGGGTTTAGGTATTTCACTGGGTGGTTTCGTTGAACAGGTTGTGGTTCTACATGTTTGAAGCATCGACGAAAATTTACTATTGTTGTGCTGTGGCTAACAGTTGACGGGTACCTTCGTGGCAGTGCTGTGAATATTTCGTGATGAAGAAAGAGTAAGGCCTCCTAGATGGTAGGGGATCTCTTTGTTTCGTTCTTACTATCTTCAGATATGTTTGTTGTTGTTATGTTTCCAAGCAAGAGATGGTTTCTTAGTGCAAAAAAAATGCCTCTTCTAGGGAACTATACTGAGCTCTAAGCATATTGTTCTTTACATATTCTTTCATATTTAGGGCCTTAACATCAATTCTCCCATATGATGGTTTGATTTTGTAGGAATCCTTTTTGATGAAATGAAATATAAGTCTTTTTTTTATGTATGGGGGTAATTGTCACTACCCGGACAATCCAACCACTTTTCCTGATATAGTCATAGTTCATTGGCCATTAACTGTGATGGACAACAATACAAATTCTACTCTAATGTTGATTATGGCATAGTCATAGTGTTTATGCTGGAATCTGATTCTAATAGCCGTTTACATTTTTTAGGTGATGTTTTTTGATGCCCCTGTTTGTCTCTTATTCTCTTACAAGTTCCAAAGTGGCCATGCCTAAAGCAACTTTGGATGATTAATGAAGTAAAAAATATATTCCAACATGCTTCTATGCTCATGACCTTTTTACCTTTTGTAATCTCATTAACATCACTCATGTTAGAAGATATATTGTAATCATAAAGATATATTTCATGATTTAGATCTTATTTGAAAATAGGCCCAAACAAAGGTCCTTTTATTATTAATTTGAAACTGACATGAGTCAGAATTAAATATGAACATGAACTGGCCCAAGATATATTGTCATATAGATGAGGTCTACACTACAGCAAGTTCAACTTTTGCCGTCGATTGAAAACCAACGGCAAATCCCTTTTAACCGATGCCAAAAAGCGATATAAGTAGCGTCGCTATTTCTTTTTCCCGTCAGTTACAAGGAACATCCGACATCGAAATATCGTTCGTCCAACGGACGGATTGGACCTTTTTCCGTTGGTTGGTAACCGACGGTAATTAGATTTCCCGTTACTTATCAAAAAAAGTGACGTCGTTGTTATGTTACTTTTTCTCGCGTTAACGCGCAAGTTCAACTTTTGCCGTCGGTTGAAAACCAACAGCAAATCCCTTTTAACTGATACCAAAAGCAATATAAGTAGCATTGCTGTTTCTTTTTCCCGTTAGTTACAAGGAACATCCAACATCAAAATATCGTTCGTCCAGCGGACGGATTGGACCTTTTTCTGTTGGTTGGTAACCGACGGTAATTAGATTTCCCATTTCTTATCAAAAAAAGCAACATCGTTGTTATGTTACTTTTTCTCACGTTAACACGCCATCTTTTGAGTTTTACTATCATTTAAAAGAAAACGTCATTGCTTGTACTAGCGATGGCAAAAATATTTTTGCCGTCACTTTCTGTAATAAGAGACAAAAAAAACCTATCATTCGCAAAAGAACTTACCCTTTTTTGCTGTCGCTTTCTATAATAAGCGATGACAAGAACCTTTCATTTGTAAAAAAAACTTACCCTTTTTTGTCGTTGATTATTATAGAAATCGATTTGAAAAATATTTTTGCCATCACTTTCTATAATAACTGATGGCAAATAGTCACCTTCGTTAAACAAAATTACCTTCTACTGCCATCGGTTATTGCAAGAACCGATGACAAAGGTAATGGTATTTCTTTTTTAATTCTTAAAATTAGGATCCTTATACAATCTTAAAAAAAATATGACTTTCTGAAAATTCTATACATAAAGGAATTACATACGAAAGCAAGAAGCTCAAAAGAAGTAACAAACCTTAACTACATGTTGGATCTCAAAAGTACAGTATATAATTAAATGTTGAAAGGGTAATCAAATGATGTAATTGACTATAACATGTTAGTTCCTTCTAGAATTCACACAATAAAAAGCCTAACATACACCAAAAATGATACAAGCAAATGATCCTAACGATCCTGCAAATTATGGGGTATTTAGTCCTAGAAGAGTTTCTCAAGTTATAGGAGGAGATACTGATTCTAGTGCTGACAGATTGTAGGTAACTAGGATACGAATAGATGAAGGTGAAGAAGATGATGCCAATGAAAGGAAAGAGTATTATGATGTGTTATTAGACAGTAATTAGTAATCAATTTTTAATAATACTTAATAGCCCACAATCTAATTCTTGCTATTAAATGGCAAACCATCTAGGAACAAATAACTTCTATAAGCTAACTTGTAGAATACTGAAGGGAGATCTTCCCAAATGTTTATCAACATTAACTCTTACATGGATCCAACAAGTTACAATTGTTTTAAAAAATCCATACCATTACTTCCGAACAAATGAATGGAACTAGAAACCAAACGAGTACAACACAAGTGCAAGGTTGTTGACAAGCACCCTCTCACTCTGCACCCCCTCCTTTTAGTTCTCATAGCTGTCAATGTTGGTAATCTTCCTGTAGGGGCTTTCCTGTGAACCAATAAAGTGCAAGCACTTTGCTATCTTGTACTATTTTCTAGAAATTTAGCTAGTTTAGTGAAAAACAACATTAACTTTCTCCCTACAAAGGTAATTGCTCTATATGGGAGCATCTGATTCATAAATATGTAGTTGATCACTTGAGAATTATTAATTCATAAATATGTAGTTGATTCATAAATATATAGATCATAAAAGGAAAAGTTTAATGCATACTATATATGTTAAAATTCTTGTTCAGGATTTGGCTAGAAGTTGGTATGATACCTAGTTTTCTTGATTTCTTTGGGATAAATCTCTTCCTTTTTTCCTCTCTTATTTTTGGGGGTGGTTGAGTAATCCAAACTGATGTAGTTTTAGCTTGTATATGATCAATCTGACTGGCAACACACCAAAAGGTCATCTTTTGACTATGATTTTAATTAGGTGTAGCCTCTATAAAAAGATTTTGATTAGGTGCAGTTTTAGCCTGTTGTGTTTTGTGTAAGAATTTCATGTTTGACCCTTAGCATGTTGATGTATGAGTAGGTGTTCATCGAATATTTTCTATACTTCTTATAAGAATGTGTAAGAAATTTAAGGATGAAATGCTAAATGAGACTATGTTGCTCTTTTAATTATGGAGCACAAGGTGGGGAATTTTTACCTGCTTCTCATGTCCACCAATGTCATTGTGATCTTCAGTAGGCTTCCCGTCAACTTCTAATGCCTTCGAGGGTCGTAGGAGACCTTTTTCATGCAAAAAAATGAGGGGTATTTCTACCTACTTAAAAGTACATAGAAAACTAAGGGGCTGAAACCTATTGAAAATCCAGCAAAGTTTCCCCTACCTTTCCAATATTTTCCAAAATCCTATACCTAAAATGAGGACCTATGCATTCATACCACAACAATTAGTGGGTACACCCCACATTCCAAACACACAAAGTAAAAACACGAATACAAAATAAGCTGGCACACCCCGTAACCATAAAGCACACATATTATACATCTAACTAGGTAGTCCAGGGCAAAGGTGGGTATAATTAAAGGGTACTCTTTATCTAATAGGAGAAATCTGGCCCCCATCTTGCAATATGCAGATGGCACGATATTCTTTGTGGAAGGGTCCAAGCCTGTGGCACATGCTCTAGGGTTATTGGTAAAGATCTTTGGGGATATTTCAGGCCTATGTTTGAACAAGGAAAAGTCTATCTTGATCTGTTTTGGCATGAATGAGTAGGAGCAGATGGATTTGGAGAGTACATTGGGGTCACCTCGAACTAAACTACCACTGAGGTACCTAGGACTGCCACTGAGGCCTGCAAAATTGAAAAAATCTGATTGGAATGTCTTGTTTGATAAGGTCTCTAGAAAGCTGAAAGGATGGAGTAGTAAATTTTTGTCTAAGGGTGGAAGACTAATCCTTCTCAATTCGGTAATTACATCCATCCCGGTCTTCTATTTTAGCATATTCAGGGCCCCAAAGTCTATTTGGAAGCGATTGGATGTTATGAGAAAGAGATTCTTTTGGAAAGGAGCAGGTCATGAGGGCAGCTTCATGCAGCCCATCAGATGGAGCAGTATTTGCAGGCCAAAGGAGATTGGTGGTATGGGAATTAAGGCACTAAAGGAGTTCAATGAGGCTCTACTGATTAAATGGGCCATCAAGATTCTGGACTGCATGGAGGGGTTGATGGTAGATCTGATCAGGGACAACTATGGGGGATCAAGCAGCAGTCTGCAGAGGTTACAACCAAAGAAACCCTCCCATTTTTGGCATTCAGTGATCAGTGTAATCAACAGGTACTGGCATATGCTTAGGCTAGGCTCGGAGATGGCAGAGATTTTAGCTTTTGGAACGAGCAGTGGTCTGATTTGGGGGTCCTGAAAGAGGTCTACCCGAGAGCTTATGCAGCTGCTGCAGACAAAGAGGCCAGAGTCATCAGCTTGTGGTCTGATGCAGAGGACTCTTGTCAGCTGGAAGGGCTGGAACACTGCAGATCAGGCACTCGACTATGGGAGGAGAGGCAGAACCTGATGGCTGATCTACAACAGGTGTGGCCTAGGATGAATGCGACAGATACATATGGCTGGCAGGGTACTTTCTCAGTGCAACAGGCATATGAGAAAGTCATTAGGTCCAATAATGAGGTGGAGTGTGACCCTGTTGATAGAAAGATTTGGCTCTTGAGAATCCCTTTGAAGGTTCAGATATTCCTATGGCTTTGCAGACGGGAAGGCTTGATCACTGGTGATCTGAGGCACAGAAGGATGGGGACTACTCTGAATGCTTGCCCTCTGTGTGGTTTACATTCTGACAGTACGACACACATTTTCTCTCTTTCTTGGTCACCGACAAGATTTAGAGGATGACTTGCTTAGAACCTCTTCCCACCTGGGATTGGTTGTGGTAGAGGTTCATTAGTCTTGGCTGGCCATTAGGGGCTATGGTAGCCGCTTTGTGGTGTGTCTGGAGGGCGCACAGTGATAAGCTTTTTCTTGACAGATCGGTGAGATGTAAGAACATTGTAAATGAATGCTGGTCACTTATACATAGCTGGGGATCTCTTTTGTAATACTTTTTTTTGATATGAAATATACTACCCTCCGGATTGCTATCGGAGCATGATAGCAATCCTCACTGTTTCAAAAAAAAAAACTGGGTAGTCTAGCTAAAATTGCTAGAATTTTTTGTAAATGTATTGTACGATCATCTAACTAGGCATGAAAATTACAGTAGGATCACAAGATTTCACGCCATCTTCAGAGGAAATAAAAAAAGATGCATGAATGCATGTATAAATTGCATTAATGAAAATGATAGCTTAGGTGTGAATTTGAGTGACATCCTTGTATATGAAAACTTTCTAACATGTTCCAAATGCTAATTCCCTTGGGTTATTAGTTGATAATTAAAGATGGATTAGCTTTTAGAAATGGAGAAAATCATTATAGGGATTCCTACATTTCAACCGTTTTGATGCTTACCCACTAATACCTCTAACTGAGAAAGTTGTGTCAAGCAGTTAAAGCAACTCATACCTTCCAATGAATCTCAAGGATTTGGGAGATGAGCCATCCTCGGGAAACCTGCATTTCTGCACAAACCTACAAATCATAGTGTAGGTTTGTCGTCGACCCATCCTACAAACCTACAAATCATGGTTAACTTGCATTTTTAACCATGGGAGGGACTCAAATGGCTCCTACTTTGTCATCGGCCCATCCCTTAAGAAGATAATGAAAGAAGAAACTAAAAATAATAAGAGCAACCAAAGTTGAATCTAAATGCCCTAATATTCAATAATTACATACTTGTTTCGACTCCTCTCTATTTGGAATCCATGACCAATTAAGTAAACCAATGTCGCAAACTACAAGAACCAACAAATTTTATTATTTCTAGAGACTTCCAGTTTGAATAGATTCTTGTACAAATATTAATTCAATGGAAGTAGAAGAAAGTTTATTGTTTCTAGAGACTTCAAGCTCCAAACAAACAAAAAAGCTAGGAACAAAAGAAAATTGATATGATCCTACACTGAGTATGTAGAAAAAGACTCAAAGACTCATTTATCACATATTAAATAGGAAGAGAAAGAAAAGTCAATGAGCAAAAGAATAATATATATTGAGTTGCATAAATCGAAAAGAAACAACTTTCCCATAGAATACCACCTATCTGGTTAGCATCTCATCCTCCTACTCACAACAACAAATATAAAACATCCAAAGAGGAGAACAAAAAGGAAATTTTGGCTAATATAAGGTGCATAACATGAACCTAAAGAAAGAAAAAAATTTGAAAACATAGAATTTCTAGTAACAAGCATGTCTATCAGCATGTCTTCAGACATTAACAATGATGAAAATTAAATATAACAAACAAGCCATCAAGCCATCAAGACATCATGACCATTGAGAATAATGTTACGACCTGGTTCCCAAATCCCTACGAACACGAGACCAGACCGACTCGACTGATCCCAAGACCCAATCGTCCAACGAGAACGTAACCAAAAAGCAGGAAAGTAAATCACATTCACTTTGCTACGCAACTAACAGTAACAAAAGTACAGTAGTAAAGAAGTAAAACTACTACAGTACACACCACCACAACAGTAGAAAAGTATCCAGGTACAAGAATATAAAGTGTAGAATGTAAGAGTACAAAGGTGCAAGAGACTACTCACTACAGCAGAAAAGAGTACAACAAGAAGCTACAACACTACTGGGCTCTACTAGGCCCAACACCCTCTGCAGCCATAGGCTCTGGCAGCTCAACACATGGAACTGAAAAGGGTTATGAGTACACAAAGTCAACGAACGCTGAGTAGAGTGGCAACCAACTAACTAAAGCAGCAAAAGTGGACAGGTAACTATTATTTTCCAGTTTCATTATTTCACAAGTTATTCCCATTTTGCCCATTGGTCTATTTATCAGATCTCTTTCTTGATCTCGAATGTTCCTCGTGGGAACGATCTTGATTGCAGTCTTTTCCTAAGAGTAGAAGTCGCATGTGGTGCTCTCCTAGCTGAGAGAGTCTCCCGTGGTGGTCCTACACGCAGTCAACCACCCCAAGGTCACGGACAGACGTAATGGTGATTACGGCATGCGTGATAAACGCATGGGTAGCTACCCCACACTGGCACGCGGTCAGTCGTTTCCGTTAATGGGTGCACCCAAACCACAGCACGGAACCAGTCTAGGGCCTAGCCCCTAAGAACCAAACAAGGGTCTCGCCCCACCACAATCCGCGCACCCTCGCCTAACTACCCTGGTTTGCGCAGTGGGCCTAACAAGTCGATGTAGGGCGGCTAGCTGAACCCTGGGCATCGTGGGGTGGCTAGCTCTCTCGCTACACTAGTAGCTCTCCCCGGTACTGTGTACACGAGGGCCAAGAAGTCAATATAGAGTGGCCAATCCTAACCCCGAGTCCCATCCCAAGGGCGGCTAGCTCCGCTCTACACTAAACATAGGGACAGTCGCTCTCCTTAGTACTCCGTACTCAAGGGTCAGCTCACTTCCCCACTCACATTTCCAAATCCATTCCATTTTTTTCCAGGAGCTCTACTCCTAATTCCCCATAAGGTTCATTCTCGTATTTCTCATGCCAAGCCATACCAGGTTTCCTCATTTCTATTTCCATTCTCAGGTTATACACATGCAGCTCGTATATCTATCATTCACATTTCCATATACAGGTTATACACAGGTAGTTCATATTTCCATCATTCACATTACCATTCTCAATTTATATACATGCAGCTCGTATTGTGTCACTTAACATATACAACAGAAAGTTACATACAACAGTTAACTAGCACAAGTATTTCATAATTCATAGGCACTTGTTATTCATTTATAGGCAGTTGTCATCATTTCTATCTACGTCATTGAAGATACAATTTAATCATCTATGACAGATATTTCAAGTTTTTCTCACCTTAGGATTCATTCCATATCCTAGGTTCTACTCTTTCAATCCATACATGCAAGTAGGTTATAATTAAATTAGGGGGAAGCCACTCTACCAATAAACCCAGGAGTAGTGGGGGCTTGAACGATAGTCTCACGTGCCTCAGCAAGTCCCGAACTTGTAACAAAACGAAGTCCTATCACAAGGATCAATCACAAGGGGACTATTAGAATAGTGTAGAAAGTCTTTTAACAAGTAGAGGAACTCATACGGAAAACATCAGTATCTTATTTGTGGAAATCGAACTGCAAATGGACCCTAAATGGGTCAAAAACACGATTTATGTCTCAAATCAGACATCTAGAACATCTTCCAAATGTCTTAAAAGTGTCCAGTACCATACATCAGTCTCTGCACAAATCCTCAGACATCCAAGAACTCTTCTGGGTCATCTGGACCCAGTTCTAGACGTCCAACCACCTCTCCGGATGTCTGGAAGTGCTTCCTGCCGTTTGCTTCCTCGCCCAGACGTCTAAAGTGCATGGGAGGGAGTGTCCCGCGCCTTCCCAAAGAGAATCCTACACGCAGACACCCGATCTTCTCAAAACGGGCATGCAAAATGAGATCAGCGGAGTGGTCTGCTTGGCCGTATCTACAAAGAGGACATACATTTGTGAAACTTCCTCCTCAGACATCTGGAACCTCCTCCAAACATTGGCTCTGTCGTCTCGACATCACTCCAGATGTCTGATTCTGGGAAAAACCCAGAACCTCCTCCAGACATCGGCAGCTCTTCCACCTTCTCGCGCCATGCATGGCCGTGCTACGCCCTCTCACCTGTAGCTCTGGTTGCAACAGTGTTGGGAAGGACCTCCCCGACACACTCCTCCACCTCGCACACACGCCGCTCCGGCGGTGCGCTCACCGATGAGCTCCCACATAAGCTCGCGAGTCCAACTTCTCCTCTCCTTCTCACACTGCTCCTCCTCTCCCTCTCACGCCACTCCTACACTCTCGCTTACTCTGCCGCTCTCGCTGGAGGAAAGAAGGAAGGTGGCTGGGAAGTGGGGGAAATGAAGGTGGAGGAGGGGTTTATATAAGGTGGGTGTTTAGGGTTTTGCTAGGGCCGAAGAGAGAGAGAGAAGAAGGAGGGAAAGACGAGGGTACTATCTGCGTGCAGCACGTGCACAGATGCGAGTCTGTACTCAAGATTTTTGATTTTCATATGTCTGGGAAGGTATCCAAATGTCTGACCTACAGTCCAGATGTCTTAAAAGGCTCAAACAGCACGGGTCTTAACATCATAACAAACTTAAAGGAAGTTTCATCCCTGAAACTTGAGCTAGCTAGGGTGGGGAAAAAGAACAACATACGCATAACAAACTTAAAGAGGACTGAAGCCGGTCTTGAAAAGACGTACCCTCAAAAAGCTCCGAGTACTTCTCTCGCATCGTCGCCTCAGGCTCCCAAGTAGCCTCCTCGTACCTCTGGCTCCTCCACAAGACCTTCACCAGGGGTACCTGCTTACGTCTAAAACTCCGGACGGCTCTGACTAGTATCTGCACTGGTCGCTTGAGGTAGGTCAGGTCGTCACCCACCTCGACACTCTCATGGCTCAGAGCGTGACTGGGATCGGCGACGTACTTCCAGAGGTTGGACACTTGGAACACGTTGTGCACACCAGAAAGCTAGGGAGGAAGGGCAAGCCTGTAAGCAACGGGTCCTATCAACTCTAGGACCCCAAAGGGCCCCACAAACCTCGGTGCGAGCTTCCCTTTCACCCCAAAATGCTTTAGGCCCTTCATGGGCGAAACACGAAGGAAGACATGATCCCCAACCTCAAACTACACCTCTCTGCACTTCTGATCGGCATAACTCTTCTGTCTGCTCCTGACAGTGTGAAGCCATCTGTGAATCTGCTCAACCACCTCCTGACTCTGCCGGATCAGTCGGGGGCCAACCTCCCACTTGGTCCCCACCTCAACCCAACTCAAGGGCGCAGTACACCTCCATACGTACAGAGCCTCATAGGGTGCCATGCCGATACTCGAATGATAGCTGTTGTTATATGCAAACTCTGCTAGGGGCAAGTGCTCCTCCCAAGAGCCCCTCCAATCCAGTACACAGGCATGCAAAAGGTCCTCAAGGGTCTGTATCGTGCACTCCAACTGTCCGTCCGTCTGGGGGTGGTACATAGTGCTGAACCTCAACTGTGTCCCCAAAGCCTGCTGAAACTCATCTCAAAACTAGGACGTAAAACAGGTATCCTAGTCGAATACAATCTCACGTGGAACTTCGTGCAGACATACCACATCACGGATATACCTCTCTACCAACTATGCTGGTCCCAATGTGACTCAGATCGGTAAGAAACGTGCCATCTTCGTAAATCTGTCTACAATCACCCAGACTACACCGTGTCCTCGCTGGGTAACGGGCAAGCCGACCACCAAGTCCATGGTGATGCTCTCCCACTTCCACTCTAGCACTGGAAGTGGCTACAATGGCCCTGCAGGCCTCTGATGCTCAGCCTTCACCTGCTGGCACACTAAACACTGCTGCACGAACTCATCAACATCCAGCTTCATCCCTCTCCACCAAAAGTCACATCTCAGATCATGATACATCTTCGTGTTCTCGGGATGTATGGTGAACCTGGAACCGTGTGCCTCAGTCAGGAGCTCCCTTAACAGCTCCTTGTCTCTAGGAACGCACAAACGTTCCCTTATGCACAGTATCTCATCAGTAAAGGAGAAGTCTCCAGGGTCCCCTAACAGTACTCGATCTCGCAACGACTGCAGGTATGAGTTTGCCTTCTGTCCTGTGATGATGAAGTCTATCAGTTCTGGCCTCATCTATCGTGTCACCGTCACTGCCCCACAGTGCCCTAGTAACTCTAGGGGTCGCCAACTGCCCATCTCCTCCATGAGTCTCCAACTCTGTGCTTGTAGCCTGGCCAAGTAGGCGGGTGCCTTCCAGCTCAAGGCGTCAGCCACCATGTTGGCCTTCCCGGGATGGTAAGAGATGCTATAGTCATAGTCCATCAGGAGCTCTAACCAACGTCTCTGTCTCATGTTAAGCTCCTTCTGATCAAACAAGTACCTAAGGCTCTTATGGTCCGTGAATATCATAAAGGTCTCACCGTACAGGTAGTGCCTCCATGTCTTCAACGCGAAGACGACAGCTACCAGCTCTAAGTCGTGGGTAGGGTAGCTATGATCATGGGGTTTCAGTTTCCGTGAGGCGTAAGCGACAATGTGACCCCGCTGCATGAGCACACCCCCTAACCCCTGCAAAGAGCCATCCGTGTACACAACGAACCCGCCATTGCTATCTAGAATGGTAAGCACAGGAGCCGAAGTTAGCCTCTCCTTCAACTCCTAAAAACACACCTCACAAGCATCTGTCCAAGCAAAAGGCACGTCCTTCCAAGTCAACTGTGTCATAGGACTGCCGGTAGTAGCTTGCTAGTCCCAAGAAACTATGGATCTCTGTCACTATACGTGGTCTCTCCCACCTGAGCATTGCCTCTACCTTGGCTGGGTCCACATCTAAGCCATCCCCTGAAAACACATGACCTAAGAAGGTCACCTGCCTCAACTAGAACTCGCACTTGCTGTATTTAGCATGCAGCCTTCATTGTCTCAATGTGTCCAAAACCATATGCAAGTGCTGTCCGTGCTACGCTTGATCCCGCGAGTAGATGAGCACATCATCGATAAATACTACCACGAACTGATCCATATATGGTCTGAACACCCGGTTCATCAAATCCATGAAAGCAGTAGGGGCGTTGGTCAGCCCAAACGACATGACCAAAAACTCGTAGTGTCCGTACCGGGTGCGGAAAGCTGTCTTGGAGACGTCGGTCTCCTTGATCCTCAACTGGTGGTAGCCAGACCTCAAGTCTATCTTGGAGAAAACCGTGGCACCTTGCAACTGGTCAAATAGATCATCAATCCTCGGCAGTGGATACTTGTTCTTGATGGTGACCCTATTCAACTATCTATAGTCCACACAAAGGTGTAGGGTACCATCCTTCTTCTTCACAAATAATACTAGGGCTCCCCATGGAGACGCATTGGGCCTCACAAAGCCCTTCTCCAGAAGGTCCTGCAATTGGGACTTGAGCTCTCATAGCTCAAGTGGTGCCATCCTTAAGGTGCTGTAGAAATGGGACTAGTCCCCGGTACCAGTGAGATCTCGAACTCGATCTCATGCTCAGGCGGTAGTTCTGGCAACTCCCTGGAAACACGTCAGGGTACTCTCTGACCATCGGGATGCTCTGAAAGTCTGCCATGGGGCTGGGCTCTGCCACTACACAAGCTAGAAAGCCCTCACACCCCTGGCCCAGAAGTCTTGCCGCCCGAAGTGCAAAAATGCACCTGAACCCTCCGTCCACCCGCTGTCCGTGAAACTCAAAAGAAGACATCTCCGGTATGGAGAAGATGATCTTCCTTTCAAAACAGTCCACCAAAGCGTGATAAGTGGACAACCAGTCCATTGCCAGAATCATGCCAAAGTCCTCCACAGTATCACAATCAGATCAGCGGGGAGGCTGTGTCCCCCAACACTGACCTCATAGTTTGTGTAAACCTCCTCAACTATAAACAGCTGACCACCAGGGCCTCTGATCACTAAAGGATCCTCTAACAACACACAATCCTGTCCCAAACTGACTGCAAAACTAACAGCAACAAACGAGTGCATGGCACCGGAATAAAAAAGGGTGTAAACTAATCTGCCGAAAATTGCAACCATACCAGCCACCACTGAACCTGAAGCTCTAGCATCTTTGTGTGTTAGGGCATTGATACGCCCCTCAGCTCTCGGTGCGGAAGAAGCAGCCACACTCTACGTCGGACAAGTAGTCGCTGGCCGGTATCCTCCCCTGCGTGCCTAGGAACCATGGCTTCCTACTCGTCCTCCAGTGCTCGGTGTGGGGAGCATCTGCTAACCTCCAGCCCTAGACGGGCAGTCCCACCTGCTATGGCCTGGCTGGCCACACTGGTAGCAAAGAGGAACTCGACTCCCGCCCTCGGTAGGTCCCTACTGATGGTTGGGCGGGGCCTAGTGCTGGCAGCTAGCCCTTGTCGGGGGCCCTCAAAGGCCACTGACTACCCTACAAAGTGTGACGGCTCTCCTGCGGGTGCCGTGTGCCTCCTCTCACACTGGCCCTGTGAGTAGTCTAGTTGGTAGGGCCTCTTCCGTCCGCTGTCAATGTCACGTGCGGCCAGGTTGGTCTCCTCATAGGTCATAGCTGCCTCCACCACTCTCGAGAACACGGCAGCTTCAGGGGTTTGACATACCCTCGAATGGCAGGCCGAAGCCCCTCAGTGAACCTCCACAAGCTCTCCTGAGTAGCCACAGCTACTGCGGCGAAATGGGATAGCTTCAGAAAATGCGTACGATACGCACTCATAGTCATCATCCCGTGGTGGAGAGTGTGGAACTCTCACCTCCTTTGATCCTGGCACGTCTGCGGAAAGTATTGCTTGCAAAAGAGGGCCACAAACTGGTCCCACATCGGCTCGGCCCCCTCCTGACCTCTGACCGCCCTCCACCACCTGTGTGCCACACTCTCTAGCTGATACATGGCAAAGGTCACGTGGCACTCCACAGGGGGGAGAAGGGTGTCAAACACCTTCTCGATCTGCTCGAGCCAGTCCTCTGCCTCGGTCGGGTCCTCATCCCCCTTGAAGGAGGGGGGCTTCAGCTTCCAGAACTGTCTGAAAAGTTCGTAGTGTCACTGTAGTGGGGGAACGACCATGCCTCTAGGTAGGGAGGGCTCATGCTCGAAAGTGCTAGAGGATGGTGGGGGCAGTGGAGGACCACCCCCTCCCCCACGTCCAGCGCTGCGTCTGTCTCGTGGTCCCACAGAGGACTCCTCCTCCACGTCCCTAGGAAAAGGCGCCAGTGGAGGCGGGTGGAGCTCCTCTCTCACAATCTCCCGTATTAGCTAGGCGAGGTCCTAGAACTAAATGCCTGGAAGGAGTGGCTGGTCCACTGAAATGTCAAGCTCAACACGTTCGCCCCTCCGACCTTGTCCACGGCCGCATCTGCAGCCCTCCCCAATGACTCCACGTCGAGGCATCTCCTGCAAGGAGACACGAACAACAAAACAAGAAGATGTCAACTCTAACGACATTAGCCAAAGAACCTCAGAATATATGTCAAAAGGTACGTTGTGGTGGTTACTCTAGTTACAAGTATGTTAATTGGTTATTCTCTAGCTAGTTGGTTCACTTCTCAGGACGACCTTCCTCTAATACCATCTTGTTACGACCCGGTTCCTGAATCCCTAAGGACATGAGACCGGACCAACTAGACTGATCCCAAGACCCAGTCATCCAATGAGAAAGTAACCAAAAAGCAGGAAAGTAAACCACATTCACTATGCTACGCAACTAGCAGTAACAAAACTACAGCAGTAAAGAAGTAAAACTACTACAACACACACTACCACAACAGTAGAAAAGTATCCAGGTACAAGGATATAAAGTGCAGAATGTAAGAGTACAAAGGTGCAAGAGACTACTCACTACAACAGAAAAGAGTACAACAAGAAGCTACAACTACTAGGCTCTACTGGGCCCAGCACCCTCTGCAGCCGTAGGCTCTGGCTGCCCAATGCCTGGACTTGAAAAGGGTTTTGAGTACACAAAGTCAGCGAACGCTGAGTAGAGTGGCAACCAACTAACTAAAGCAGTAAAAGTGGATAAGCAATTGTTGTTTTCCAATTTCATTATTTCACAAGTTATTCCCTTTTTGCCCATTGGTTTATTTATCAAATCTCTTTCTTGATCTCGAATGTTCCTCGTGGGAACGATCTTGATTGCAATCTTTTTCGAAGAGTAGAAGTCGAACGTGGTGCTCTCCTGGTCGAGAGAGTCCCACATGGTTATCCTACACGCAGTCAACCACCCCAAGGTCACGAACAGACGTAACGGTGACAATGGCACGCATGATAAAAGCACGGGTAGCTACCCCACACTGGCACACGGTCAGTCGTTTCCATTAATGGGTGCGCCCAAACCACTTCACGGAACCAGTATAGGGCTTAGCCCTCTCAGTAACAGGGGTCTAGCCCCTAAGAACCAAACAAGGGTCTCGCCCCACCACAGTCCGCGCACCCTCGCCTAACTACCCTGGTTTGCCCAATGGGCCTAACAAGTCGGTGTAGGGCGGCTAGTTGAACCCCGGGCACCGTGGGGTGGCTAGCTCTCTCCCTGCACTAGTAGCACTCCCCAGTACTGTGTACACGAGGGCCAAGAAGTTGATATAGAGTGGCCAATCCTAGCCCCGAGTCCCATCCCAAGGGTGGCTAGCTTCGCTCTACACTAAACATGGGGACAGTCGCTCTCCTTAGTACTCCGTACTCAAGGGTCAGCTCACTTCTCCACTCACATTTCCATATCCATTCCATTTATTTCCAGGAGCTCTACTCCTAATTCCCCATAAGGTTCATACTCATATTTCTCATGCCAAGCCATACCAGGTTTCCTCATTTCTATTTTCATTCTCAAGTTATACACATGCAGCTCGTATATCTATCATTCACATGTCCATATACAAGTTATACACAGGCAGTTCGTATTTTCATCATTCACATTACCATTCTCAATTTATATACATGCAGCTCGTATTTTGTCATTTAACGTATACAACAGTTAACTAGCACAAGTATTTCATAATTCACAGGCAACTGTTATTCATTTACAGCCAGTTGTCATCATTTCTGTCTACGTCATTCAAGACTACAATTTAATCATCTATGACATATATTTCAAGTGTTTCTCGCCCTAGGATTCATGCCATATCCTAGGTTCTACTCATTCAATCCATACATGCAAGTATGTTATAATTAAATTCGGGGGAAGCCACTCTACTAGTAAACCCAGGAGTAGTGGGGGCTTGAACGGTAGGCTCACGTACCTCAGCAAGCCCCGAACCTACAACCGAACGAAGTCCTATCACAAGGATCAATCATAAGGGGACTATCAGAATAGTGTAGAAAGTCTTCTAACAAGTAGATGAACTCATATGGAAAACATCGGTATCTTATTTGCAGAAATCGGACCGCAAACAGACCCTAAATGGGTCAAAAACACGGTTTTTGTCTCAAATCAGACGTCTAGAACATCTTTCAGATGTCTTAAAAGTGTCCAGTACCATACCTCAATCTCTGCGCAAATCCTTAGGCATCCAGGAACTCTTCTGGTTCATCTGGACCCAGTTCCAGACGTCCGACCACCTCTCCGGACATCTGGAAGTGCTTCTCGCCATCTGGTTCCTTGCCCAGACATCTAAAGTGCATGGGAGGGCAAGTCCCGCACCTTCCCAAAGCGAATCCTGCACGCAGACACCCGATCTTCTCAAAACGGGCATGCAAAACAAGATCAACGGAGCGGTCTGCATGGCCGTATCCACAAAGAGGACGTACCTTCGCGAAACTTCCTCCTCAGACGTCTGAAACCTCCTCCAGACGTCGACTCCGTCATCTGGATGTCGCTCTAGACATCTAATTCTAGGAATAACCCAGAACCAGAACCTACTTCCACCTTCTCGCGCCGCACGTGGTCGCGCTGCCCCCTCTCACCTACAGCTCCGGCTGCAACAGTGTTGGGGAGGACCTCCCCGAGGCACTCCTCCGCCTCGCGCACGCACCGGTCTGGCCGTGCGCTCACCAGTGAGCTCCCACACGAGCTCACGAGTCCAACTCCTGCTCTCCTTACGCTGCTCCTCCTCTCCTTCTCACGCCATTCTTGCACTCTCGCTTGCTCTACCACTCTCGTTGGAGAGAAGAAGGAAGGTGGCTCGGAAGTAGGGGAAACGAAGGTGGAGGAGGGGTTTATATAAGGTGGGTGTTTAGGGTTTTGCTAGGGTGGAAGAGAGAGAGAAGAAGGAGGGAAAGACGAGGGTGATTAGCCCATATTTGTGGGCTATTTAAGTATTTTAGTGCCTAGACATTAAGTTAATTCTAACATTTATTTAGCTTACATTAGGATGTAAATAGATTAATTCATATTTCTAATTTAATTACATAATTCATGCATTGCATTCATAACTAAACGCATTTAGAATTAATTTAGAATTACATTCATTTAATTAGTTAATCAATTAGGTGCATTGCATGCATTATTTTAATTTAACATAAAAGTTAAGGGCTTATGCATAAATAACCATAATATTTTATTCTTTTATTTTTTCTCTCCTTTGGACAGGTAACTCCTCCGGCTTCGGCTCCGCCTCCTCCTCCTACACATCACATTTACGCCACGCCATTTTCAATTTGAAACGAAGGTTGTGGCTACAAAAGGAGGAGGGAGGCTGCCTTGTACCAGAGGCCACCATCCCCGACCCACCACTGTGCAGAGAGTTGATCTCCCGTCCGTTCCACCACCACCAGCCTCAACCGTGGCGATGAGCCTCCACCACTGTGGGCATGTGGAGTGACAGGCCACACCGCCATCTGGAGCTCGTCTGCATTACTGTGAGCACCTCAGCGTGCACCACCCTCAACGTCATCGCCAACGACCACCACTGCAGCCACTGCAACTTCACGTCCCCATCAGTTAAGACGTCTGGGAATGTTCCCAAAC
The DNA here is from genome assembly GCA_037157565.1 of Thalassia testudinum. Lineage (NCBI taxonomy): Eukaryota > Viridiplantae > Streptophyta > Magnoliopsida > Alismatales > Hydrocharitaceae > Thalassia > Thalassia testudinum. The sequence goes on from JAZHRO010000055.1 coordinate 128,340,497, forward strand.
ATCTGAAACTCCTATAGCACCACCTTCATCTTCTTCCCCTGTCCTTTGTTTCTCCAGCCGCCAGCGTGCAGCACCGTCCACAGTTCCATCATGCACACTCATCTCCCGCACGACTGCCAGCAACCCACGCCCCTCCAGTTGCACAAGCCCGCCAGCACCCTGCAGTGCCTCACCACGCGCCTGCAAAATGCGCGCCCACCTCCGAGCGCACCCTGCAGCGCATCCAGCCTTCACGCCTGCGCCTTCCTTGCAGCGTGCGGCTAGCAGCATCCAGCAGCACCACCCTCCGCGTGCGTGTAGTCCAGCGTGTGCGCCTCCTCACCAGGAGCCATCCCGTGCTCCACGAACGGCCAGCAATACGCAACAGCAGCAGTGCGGCCGAGCTCAGCCGCGCCAACGCACACCCGCACGGCCTGCGGCACTTCAACAGCCACCAGAACCCACCACCACCGTACCTCCGTCCGGCCACCTCAGGGCATCTCGCACTTCGCCATGACCGCCATCATGGAGCCCTCAATCTAGAGATCCTCCTCTAAGGTTCACACGTCCGACCATTCCCTGCTCCTCGTGCACGGATAGGGGAAGAAGTTCCCCTGTTTTGCTACAGTAAAAGTCCCTATTAATATTTACATTTTGTGCCATTGTCAACTTTTATTCTTATTTTGGCATTGCAAAATATATCCTTTAGTTTTGTAAAGTTGTCATTTCAGAATATCTCTTGATGTTTTCTTAATTTGAAGGTAGTTTTGGCTCGATTTCTCGTCAAAACTAACTGTAAACATATGTTTTTAACTGGTGTGAGTTTAAATATGTCATTGCCTCCCTGTGGATACGAGTGGTTATTTTAATTGTTGATTAGTCGATTTTTCCACCGCATAGAACTACAAACGACGCGTCATTTTATGTGACAAATGACTTTAAAAGTGAAGAATTGACTCGTCAAATGACACCGTTGCCGAGGAGGCAACAGAGGTAATAATTTCACCTGATTTTATTTTTTATTATTTCTCATAACACAGTGATCTGACCTTTTTTTTTTCTGTGCGAGAAATTTGTGCGAGGAATCAGCCATTATGAGAGGCGACCCTTGACGTTGCCAGAGGAGAAATTGATCGAGCTACCTTGCAAAGGAGGGGAAGGACGAGGACGCGACGATCATCTCTATACATTTAGTCACTGATTTGATTAAAGTAGGATTAAGGCTTTAGGCTTAATTTTTCATTGCACATTTGGTTTGAAAGCCTTGTTTTGGGGTACAGTTTGAGGGGTTTGTTCCCCAATTTTGTTTTAGCCCCATGTTGGATAATTTTTGGGAGCCTGTTTCCTTTTCCTTAGATTTAGGTTTTTAGTTTATCTTGTGGATTGTTTACCTTTATTTTCTTGTGCATAAGTAGTTAAAAAATAAAAATAATAAAAAAAATGAGCTGCCTGCTAGAAGCTGCCTACCCTTAGGACGAACCATTTAGGTCAGTATAAGCAGCTTCTAGATTTATTTCTCTGCATTGCGTGCATTCTCGCATCGTTGATTGCTGGAAGTAAGGTATGCATTCTCTTACTTTGCAACCTATTCTTAATCAAGCATTGCATTTAGACTAAATTCGAAGACCACATAATTTGTCTTGAAGCGATCTAACAAGTGGTTACATATATTCTTGAAAAAGGACTAATTAAAGGAGGGACATCTAAAAATCAAGGACTTGATTGTCAAACATGGTGTGTGATTCAAAATTCAAAATCTTTTTGCGGTGTATGCACACTTATATCTTTTGCACCACGGCACGCATTAAACAATCCTAAGTCTTGGAACAACTAGGACAAGAGCCCTCCTACTGTTGGATTGTGAAGTGTTCGGAACTTGAGATCAAAGGTTTTGTAAATCCGAAGAGGGGGATACCCTGTCACGGATTTTTGGGGGTAGCTGAGAAGCACCGCGAAAGCATAGCTTCAAAGGAAGGCTTAGGTCTACTTGCATCCCTCGATCTTCCGTCTTTGGATTTGCTTGACCATTTGAAATTTAGGGAAGAATACCTAAGCTCCAACTATGTCTTTTTAGGCATTTCGAAGGTTGACAATAGGCACGTAATTGATTGGGAAACTTGCTTTGTCACCTACAATTTGAACTAAAGTCAAAAGCCTAAATTTGTATAGACCGAACAAGTCCTTTTGAATTGTGTTTGTAGTGCATGCTTGGTAGGCTCTCTCTTAGGAGACAACTTGTGTTTGATCCTGAACTTGAAAGAATCTTAAGAAGAAACCTTCGAAGGGTAGAAATGGCCGATCAAAGGAGTCTTAAGGAATATTTCATTCCAACCAATCAAGCTGGCCCTGCACTACGTAGACCTGGAGGGGACAATCCTTATGAGATCAAAAGCAGTACCATATCCTTGCTGCCCACCTTTTATGGTATAGCTAGAGAAGACCCTTACAGGCATATAGAGGAATTCACCAAGGTCTGCTCCACGGTGAAGTTGCAGGGCATTACTGATGACGCTCAAATGCAGACCCTCTTTCCCTTCTCCCTTAAGGACAAAGCCAAGTATTGGTATCACACCCTTGATAATATTAACACTTGGGATGCCCTGAAGAAGGAGTTTTTGAAGAAGTACTTCCCCATGAGCAAAACCAATCACTTTAGGAGGGAAATTATGAGTTTTGTTCAAAAGGATGGGGAAGCATTCCATGATGCGTGGGAGCGCTTTAACGACTTGTTGAGACTTTGCCCACATCACCAGGTGCCTAAATGGCAATTTGTTGAAAGGTTCTACACCGGACTTAATGATTCGCATAGGCAAACTGTGGATGGTGCCTGTGCAAGAACCTTTCTATCTAAGACTAAGGATGAAGCTTGAAACCTTTTTGATACTTCGAGTGAGAATTCTATTCACTTGAATTCTGCCTACATGGATAGAAAGCCCACTCTCATGCAAAGAAAGTTGAAGGCAAATGAGGCAAGGGACACCTAGAATTTAGCCTATCAGATTCAATTATTGAATCAAAACATGGAAAGGCTTATGTCGAACCCGAGTTCATTCGTATCTAACACCTCCACATCCCAAGCTTCCGAATGCTTAATTTGCCAAGGCAATACACACACCACTGTGGATTGCCACTTGGCCTCCCAATTCCCTGAGCTTGTACAAGCAGATCTGAATGAGGCTCAAGGGTTCCATCCTAGACCTCGTAATGACCCTTTCTCCAACACTTATAATGAGGGATGGAGGAACCACACAAACTTTTCATGGAGACAAGGAAATGTCTCAAATTCAGGGAATTACAAAGCACAATCCTTTCAAAACCATCAAATGAACCAACCTCAGAACTTTGCCCAACCTAAGACCTCTGAGATGGATGAATTGAAGGCGATGTTGAAAACTATGCAAGAAAGTCAAAGTGCCATCATCCAATCTCATGACAAGGCTATACATGAGATGAAATCACAAATAGGGCACCTTGTTGAGGCCGTTAGACAAAGGGAAACTGGGAAGCTCCCCAGTGCTACTGAGGAAAATCCTAAAGGAAAAGGGATTGTCTTTAGGGAGCATGCTCAGGCAGTGACTATTCTGAGGAGTGGGAAAGAAATTTCCAAACTCGATGCTCCTATAGTCTCACCCCCTAAAAAACCATCCACCCCGACTTTCACCCCCACCGGAGAAGACTTGCCCAAATCTTCTCCGCTTGAAATCACCTCACCGGAAGAAGTTGCCCCCATTCCACCCCTTACTCGACATGACAACCCTTCCACCCAAAGATCGAGAGTGACTTTTCCAGAGCACTTATCCACCTCTGGGCAGACTTCTACTAGCTCATCTAGAGCCAAAGATAAGACAGATGAGATTATGGAAACTTTCAAGCAAGTGCAGATTAACCTGCCTTTGCTTGAAGCTATCAGGCAGATTTCGTCTTATGCCCGCTTCTTAAAGGACCTGTGCACGAAAAAGCGGCAATCTAGAAAACAGGACCAATCAAAAGTTGTCCTGCCTGATTCTGTTAGCTCAATTGTTCAACATGGCACACCGCCGAAACTTAAGGACCCAGGAGCCCCATACATCTCAATAGTTATTGGTGACTTACAAATTGATGAGGCTCTACTTGATCTGGGTGCGGGGGTGAACATCCTTCCGAGCTACATGTATGAACAATTTGGGGGAGGCAATCTGAAGCCTAGCCCTATAATCCTTCAAGTTGCTGGTCGATCACTTAAGACACCACGAGGAATTTTGGAAGATGTCCTCATAAGAGTGGAGGATTTCTTCTTTCCCGTTGACTTCTTAGTTTTGGACACTGACCCTACCAACAACCCAACCAAACCCTCCATCATTTTGGGCCGCTGTTTCCTTGCAACTTCGCATGCTTCAATCAATTGCAATACTGGGGCATTGAAAATGGGCTTTGGGAACAGGAAAATCTGGCTCTTACAAACAAGTCAGACTTGAGGATTGTTCTCAAGTTGAGGTGATAGATGACCTGATTGAAGAGGCAACCCCTGCAATGTTATGTGATGAACCCCTTCAGCATGTCATGCTAAATGAGCATTCCCATCTCTTAGAGGAATGTGAAGGGGATACACTAGAACTTGATGAATTGCTAGGTGTTTCTGCTGAGTCTCTTCCCCCATCATTTCTGCTGAAGGTAGATCTGCTACCTGAGATGGGGACATCTATTATGAAACCCTCAACCATACAAGCCCCTGACCTTGAGTTGAAACCCCTCCCTGACACTCTCAAGTACGTTTTCCTAGGTGCCAATGATATGCTCCTTGTTATCATTTCGGTTATGCTATCTGAGGCACAGGAGGGAGCCCTAATTGAATGCTTGTCTAGGCATAAGGAAGCTATTGCTTGGAGCATTGCTGACATCAAGGGTATAGACTCTACACTCTGCATGCACCACATTTATACTGATAATTCCATCAAGCCATTTAGGGACATGCAAAGACGTCTGAACCCTAATATGAGGGAGGTAGTAAAAGAGGAAATCTTGAAGTAGTTGGACGTTGGGATCATATATCCCATTACAGATAGTAAATGGGTAAGTCCTATTCATGTGGTGCCAAAGAAGGCAGGCCTTACTGTGGAATTCAACCACCAAGGTGAACAAGTTGTCACTAGACCCTCAACTGGATGGAGAGTTTGTATCAATTACCGCAAGTTGAACACCACTACCCAGAAGGATCACTTTCCTCTGCCTTTTATTGATCAAATTCTCAAGAAATTGGCAAGGAATAAGTACTATTTCTTTCTCGATAGATATTCTGAGTACAATCAGGTGGCAGTCTTTCCTGATGACCAGGAGAAGATGACATTCACGAGTCCTTACAATACTTTTGCATTCAGGCGTATTCCATTTGGATTATGTAATACCCCTGCAACTTTCCAGCGGTGTATGATGTCTATCTTTTCGGACATGATTGATGAGTGTGTTGAAGTATTTATGGATGACTTCTCCATTTATGGCTCGTCTTTCAACCAGTGTCTCCTGCACCTGGAGAATGTGTTGAAGCGATGTAAGGAGACTGGTTTAGTCCTCAGCTGGGAGAAAAGTCACTTCATGGTACATAAAGGAATTGTACTTGGGCATGTTGTATCCGAGCAAGGTTTGGAAGTAGATAAAGCCAAGATTGATTCTATTTCCAAACTCTGATTGCCTACGAACGTCAAATAGATTAGATCCTTTCTGAGCCATGCTGGCTTTTATAGGCGCTTTATTGAAAATTTTAGTAAAATTTCTAGGCCACTTTGTAACTTGTTGGCGAAGGAATCTTACTTCAATTTTGATTCAAAGTGTGCCGAGGCCTTTCAAACTCTAAAGGAGGCCTTAATCTCTACGCCTATTCTCCAAGCTCCTGATTGGACACTCCCATTTGGGATGATGTGTGATGCTTCGGATTATGCAATGGGAGCAGTCCTTGGACAAAGGGTTGAGGGAAGACCTCATGTGCTGCATTATGCAAGCAAGACTTTAACCGAACCTCAGCAAAACTACACCGTCACTGAAAAAGAATTACTTGCTATAGTTTTTGCTCTGGAGAAGTTTAGGTCTTATCTTCTTGGGTCTAAGGTGGTTATTTTTACTAATCATGCAACAGTGAAACATGTCATTGCTAAGAAAGATTCTAAGCCACATCTGATTAGGTGGATCCTACTCCTTCAAGAATTTGACTTGGAAATACGTGAAAAGAAAGGAGTAGAAAATGTTGTGGCTGACCACCTATCTCGCCTTCCTCTTAATGACTCTCTTTATGGAGACATTCGCGAGACATTTCCCGATGAAACTCTGATGGCAGCAACACCAACTTTACCTTGGTATGCAGATACTGTAAATTACTTGGTCACTGGACAAACTCCTGGCTCTTGGGATGATCAGAAAAGAAAGTGATTCATTTCCCAAGCAAGATATTTTCATTGGGAAGAGCCAGAATTATTTAGAATTGGACAAGACCAAGTATTGAGACGTTGTGTACCTGAAGAGGAACAACAAAGTGTGCTGAGTTTTTGCCATGAACTTCATTGTGGAGTACACTTTGGTGCTAAGAAAACTGCTTTTAAGGTTCACTAGTCCAGTTTTTGGTGGCCTTCCTTATTTAAGGATTCTCATAATTTTGTTAAGGCCTGTATTAGATGTCAACGGACTGGAATGATTGGGAAGAGGAATGAAATGCCTCAACATCCTATTCAATCAGTTGAAATTTTTGATGTGTGGGGAATTGACTTTATGGGCCCCTTCCCGTCATCCCATGGTTATGAATATATCTTGGTGGCAGTTGATTATGTCTCTAAATGGATAGAGGCCATTCCTACATGCACAAATGACCACTCTATGGTTTTGAAATTTGTGAAGGCCAATATCATATCCCGTTTCGGCTGCCCCAAGACCATTATAAGTGATGGGGGACCTCATTTCCGAAACCACCACTTCAATCGGCTATTCAGGAGTCTGGGAGTGACTCACAAGGTTGCTACCCCTCACCATCCTCAGACAAGTGGCCAAGTTGAAGTGTCGAATAGGGAGATAAAAAATATTTTGGAAAAGATCGTTAGACCTGATAGGAAAGACTGGTCCCAAAAGCTCAATAATGCTTTGTGGCCATATCGAACGGCTTATAAGACCCCTTTGGATACTTCTCCCTTTTGGATTGTGTATGGGAAAGCATGCCATTTACCTGTTGAGTTGGAACATAAGGCACTTTGGGCTATTTGAAGTGTTAACATGGATTTAGAGAAGGCGGGTAAGGCACGACTTCTAGAATTAAGTGAGCTTGAGGAGCTGAGGAATGACGCTTATGACACCTCTCAAGCTTATAAAGAAAGAACTAAGGTCTTGCATGATAAGTTTATACTTCGAAAGACCTTTGAGCCCAACCAACAAGTCAGGCTTTTCAATTCCAGACTTAAGCTTTTTCCTGGGAAGTTAAAATCTCGTTGGGATGGGCCTTACATAATCACTAAAGTATTTCCACATGGAGCTGTGGAGATTAAAAACCCTTCCTCTTCAGCAACTCCCTTCATCATCAATAGTCAACGGTTAAAACCATACATTACTTTGGATGGCCATCTGGTTGACGAGGTCACTCTTGAGGAGCCTTAGCTCCTACCATTCTCCACCTCAGGTAATATCTTCCTTTAACTATTTTTGTTTTTAATAAGGACATTGTTTGAACCAAGCATGGGGGAGAGGACCTAAGGCATTTTGTTTATAGCATGCATACATTTGCATTAAAAAAAAATAATTTAAAAAAAAGTTTTGAGCTTAACTAACTAGGTCCTACATTCTTAAGCAAATCAGAACTCTAGGGTAGACTAAGTTAATTCTAGGGTCAAACTTTAGAAGCTAAATGAGCTACTAGCTTTAGACCTTTAGGGTCCTTTGTGGACTTAAAAACCTAAGTAGGAGTTAAGTTGCGGACCATTCCTCAAGAGGTTGAGGAAGGAAAGCTAGGGTTAGAGTTAAAAGGTGGGGTAGTACCTGGAGTCATGTTCTACCTTTTGGTTTACGGGTCCTTGTAACCCAAGCATCCAATTTTCACACACTTGGTCTGGTGTAAGTAATCAACTTAATTCCTTTCTTAAAAGAGATTTGGTTCTCTTAGTTTTGACTTAGGAGAGGCTTGAAAACACAATTTGATTGGAAGAATTCCCGCCATAGGAGAGGTGGAGTATATACTCACCTTAAGGATGCGATGATAACATATTACCTCCTCAGTGCTTGTCTCTTAGGATATCCATCCTACTGGGGGCATGTAAGTGCATTGTGCGGTTCAGGTACCATGGGCGGCCCTATCTCAAAGTGCCGATTGCCATAGGCCTGAATTCGCTTAAGAAATCCATGGGCGATACTATCTCGAAATGTCGATTGCCAGGAGTTCTTAAGGTCGTTATGGGTAGTGCTATCTCGAAGCATCGAAAGCCAAGTACCCTTCAAGGTATGGTAATGGGGACAATGAATCCGACACAGACCGTGTTGATAGCTAATCTGAGGTTAGACTTAGAGGAATATAAAAAAAAATAAAATCCTTTAACTTAAATAACTTAGACCAACGCACATGCACAGATGCTTTAATCTCAGGGATCAATAAACTTGAGGGTAGAGTCAGAAATCAAGGAAACTTGTGCCTGCAACTCATCTTTAGCCGACCTAGTCTGTAACTTAGCAACTACTTGGGAACCTTAGGTCTAAAGTCTGAACTTAATACGTTTCTAAAGGAAGACCGATTGGGTTGGCTAGTCTACTTGGAGTGCTAGATTTTGCTTGGATTTGCTAGGGACTAGCAAAAACTAGGCATGGGGGTATTTGATTAGCCCATATTTGTGGGCTATTTAAGTATTTAAGTACCTAGACATTAAGTTAATTCTAACATTTATTTAGCTTACATTAGGATGTAAATAGATTAATTCATATTTCTAATTTAATTACATAATTCTTGCATTGCATTCATAACTAAACGCATTTAGAATTAATTTAGAATTGCATTCATTTAATTAGTTAATCAATTAGGTGCATTGCATGCATTATTTTAATTTAACATAGAAGTTAAGGGCTTATGCATAAATAACCATAATATTTTATTCTTTTATTTTTTTCTCTCCTTTGCACAGGTAACTCCTCCGGCTTCAACTCCGCCTCCTCCTGCGCATCACATTTACGCCACGCCATTTTATATTTGAAACGAAGGCCGTGGCTACAAAAGGAGGGAGGCTACCTTATATGAGAGGCCACCATCCCCGACCCACCACTATGCAGAGAGTTGATCTCTCATCCGTTCCACCACCACCGGCCTTAACCATGGTGACGAGCCTCCACCACCGTGGGCGTGTGGCGTGACAGGCCACACCGCCATCTAGAGCTTGTCTGCATTACTGTGAGCACCTCAGCGTGCACCACCCTTGCCGTCATCGCCAACAACCACCACTTCAGCCACTATAACTTCACATCCTCGTTAATTAAGACATTTGGGAATGTTCCCAGATGTCTGAAACTCCTATAGCACCACCTTCATCTTCTCCCATCCTTTGTTTCTCCAACCGCCAACGTGCAGCACCGTCCATAGTTCCACAGCGCGCACTCATCTCCTGCACGATCGCCAGCACCCCGCACCCCTCCGGCTGCACAAGCCCACCAGCACCCCATGCCCCTCCGGCTACACAAGCCTGCCAGCACCTTGCAACGCCTCACCACGTGCTTGGAGAACGCGCGCCTACCTCTGAGCACATCCTACAGTGCATCCAGCCTTCACACCTGTGCCTTCCTTGCAGCGTGCGGCTAGTAGCATCTAGGAGTAGCAGCTGCGTCCGCCAGCAGCACCATCCTCCGTGCGTGTGTAGTCCAGCGTGTGCGCCTCCTTGCAAGGAGCCTTCCCGCACTCCACGCACGGCCAGCAGTACGTAACAGCAGCAGTGCGGCCGAGCTCAGCCGTGCCTGCGCACACCCGCATGGCCTATGGCACTTCAGCAGCCACCAGAACCCACCACCACCGTACCTCCGTCCGGCCACCTCGGGGCATCTTGCACTTCGCCGCGACCGCCATCACAGAGCCCTCGGTCTAGAGATCCTCCTCCGAGCTTCACACGTCCGGCCATTCCCTCCTCCTCGCACACGGACAAGGGGAAGAAGTTCCCCTATTTTGCTACAGTAAAAGTCCCTATTAATATTTACATTTTGTGCCATTGTCAATTTTTATTCTTATTTTATTAAGCTGCATTGCAAAATATATCCTTTAGTTTTGCAAAATTGCCATTTCAGCATGTTCTCTTGATGTTTTCTTAATCTGAAGGCAGTTTTGGCTCGATTTCTAGTTGAAACTAACTGTGAACATATGCTTTTAATCGGTGCGAGTTTAAATATATCACTGCCTCCCTGTGGATACGACCCGCTCTTCTGTGAGTGGTTATTTTAATTATTGATTAGTCGATTTTTCCACCACATAGAACTACAAATGACGCATCATTTTATGTGACAAACGACTTTAAAAGTGAAGAATTGACTTGTCAGAGGGTATTGTCTGTGCATAGCACGCACGTAGGTGCGAGTTCGTACTCAAGATTTTCGATTTTTAGATGTCTAGGAAGGTGTCCAGATGTCTGACCTATAGTCCAGACGTCTTAAAAGGCTCAAACAGCATGGGTCTTAAGAAATAAACCATTGAAGTCATCCATCAGAATGGCCTATAGTGCTTCAATTTCCATCTCTTGCTCTTGAATGTAGTTTGAAACAAAAAGCCATTCTTAAGATGTGGAAAATAACTTAAATAGGATCCAACAACCATTTGATGGGGTAGCCATGGAAAGAAACCACCTTTTAACCTTTAGCTCTAGACCATTTTATCTCTTCTCAGAGCATTACAATAACTCAATCTAAGTTAGGCTCCCCTCCCTCCCTCTTGCCTACTTCGCAAGCCTTAAACTCCTAGCAAGGCCTTAAACTCTTAAGAAGCTAACTAGCTAGAGAATGGACGATCAAGAGGTATTGACTAAAGATTTAGGTTATATTACTTGTCCCTCTTTTGTTTTTATCTTTTTTCCATTTGTTTCTATTGATGAGACTATATGATCTACAAAATTGTGGTGAGATATTTCAGTAGATAGCAGCCGTACTTATTTTGGTTGTGATTATGGTAGACGTAATTTCACACTCTTTATGTTTCAAGAGAAAGGACTCTTAACTTTTGGCAAATGAAAATACCAATCTTGAAGGAGTAGAAACTGGGGACTGAGAGAAGATGAGTAGCAGGCATAAGATTAAAGAAAGGGTGAACAAATACATAGGTTCAACATGACTTTATTTAAAGCCAATGTCTTACAGAATAATAAGCTATCAAAGACCTATTGTGGTGAGCTTGATGCAATAAGAGTTCCATCAGAAGTAAACATTGTTACCAATTCTTGTTCCCTTTCTTTCTATTGTCAAACATTATTTGCTATAATATTTATAGGGGACACATTTATCCTACCAAAAAAAAATCAACTTCTTGAAATAAAGAGAGATGAAAACTAAGACCAAAACTCCTTTTTCAAAAAGGTTTGGTGATGGAAAAGAGAGCATTAGAGGAAAATAACTTGGAATGAAAAATATAATTATACTATAAGATTGCAGGTTAACAAAACATAATGAGAAAGATCAAATTTAGTGAGTTATGCAATCAAGAAACACACCTCAGGAAATAATTTCCAACATTACTTACAAGTTCCTTGTCCAAAATTTTCAAATTACTTGCAACCTGATCAGCAAAATGGACAATTAAGGACACTTAGTATTAGCCAAACTTGTAAAATTAAATAATCTATTTTAAGTGCAAAATTAGATGTCCAAGAAATATTGAGTTTCAAGAGGCCAAGTGGTAAGAGATAGTAACCAAAGCACAGGAAAACTTTAGAGGCAAAAAACATTGATTTTCCATGTAATTGGTGTATAAGACATAAGACACTTCTCATAAATCTAACAGAATATTTGTGCATCCACAACTAAACTCTTAGCAGTGTCTTTCCTGATATCGTAACATCTATCTTGAATATGGTCAGATTTCAAATAATTTCTTATCACATTATCAGATTACAATTGGATATTCCCTTTGATCAAGTAAATTCATCAGTCTCTTCATGATAGAATGTCAGGAATGAAAGGAAATCATATGGAGAATGATTATTAGGATATTACCCATTGAAATGGCAGTATAGGAAGCACGAACATCTATCTCCCTGAAATAATGCATTCTGACGCATTAAACAGAAAAAGTCATGCAAATTGGTGATCTTAAGAAGGAAATGTAGAGATATCCACAACAAATAATATCATTCTATAAACACAAATAAAATTTTTTTTTTGAAAAGAAAAACATAAACACAATAAAAAAGAAAAGAACCAAAAAGCAGTATTTTAAATAAGGAACAAAAAAGAGAAAAGTCTCACGAGCATAAAGAAAAACATGAACACATTAACACATAATTTTTAATTATATTAGGTTACCTAATATAATGTAACCTAATTACTATAATTGCTATATTAAAAAAAACCTATTATTAAAAAAAACTTGAGGATGAGGGGAGGAATGGGAAGGCAGGAGGAGATGAGGAGGGAGAGGGGGAGGAGGAGGGGCAAGGTAGGATGGAGAGGAGGAGGAGGAGATAAGGATAGAGTGGAGGAGGAAGGGGAAGGCAGGAAGAGATGAGGAGGGGGGACGGTTGAGGGAGATGAGGAGGGGGATGAGGAGGAGATGAGGATGGGGAGGAGGAGGAGGGGGAAGGCAGGAGGAGATGAGGAGGAGGAGGGGGACCGTTGAAGGGGGAGGAGGAGGGAGGGCAATGGGGGAGGAGGAACAACAGTAGGTGGAGGAGCTGTGGACGGGGAGGAGGAAGGGGCGGGGAGGAAGACGAGTAGGAAGAGGAGAGGGGCAATGAGGAGGAGGAAGATGAGGAGGAGGAGGAAGAAGACGAGGAGCCCTGCAATGAGGAGGAGTTCTGCAGATGAGGAGGGAGGAGTGACTACAATGTGGGGGAGGAGAGGGTTCTACGTGGGATACAAGGTCAGACATTCGCCATCGATTTAATTAATAAGCAATGGCAAATGTATAATTCAATCTCAATTCTCGCACCCAAAATTTTGAGGCAAATTTTAGGTCAACATTTGCCATCGCTTATTATAATAAGCGACAACAAATGTATAATTCAATCTAAATTCTCATGCCCAAAATTTTGCGGCAAAGTTTAGTTCAACATTTGTCGTCGCTTATTATAATAAGCAACGACAAATGTTCATTATATGCTGCTTTTTGAATGAGGTGGGGGCTCTCAATTTTAGTATGGTCTTCGTCGTCGCTTATATCACTAAGCAACGGCAAAAGTATTTTTTACCATCGCTTGCGCAACTGGCAATAATGAACCGATGGCAACTCACCTTTTTCTAGTAGTGCTATCTTGAATAAGTGCAATTTTTACTATATTTATGCTGTGAATGATGGAAAGTCTCTATTGTCAAGAGAAATTAATTAATTGGTTGTGATCTATTTTTTCTGCATTGAATGATAGAAAGTTGAATGATAAAAATTCTCTTTTTCACTTATATGACCATTAGCTAAATTTGCTTCTGGAAGGACTAATATTTCATGAGAAAAAATCCTAGGCTTGGCTAACTTTTTTCTAAACATTGGAATTCCTAGTAGCACTGTGGACTTCTTTAATCAGATAGAGTCCTAATCATTCTTTGAGAATAATAGGGATTGTCACTTCCCTCTATAGCCTTTCCACTGAGTTCAAAGGATCAATTGAAGGTAAAAGTTACTACAGTTTTTGGATCTTCTACACCCCTATTGACTATGAATCTTGAGCATAATTTTGCCTTGATTTTGATTGATTTTTCTTTTGCAAGCAGGTCTTTGGTCTTCTCAATTTATATCAATTTCAAGGTAGAAAGACTCCAAATGAGCTCTTCAGAGAATATCATGGAAAATGACTTGAAAGTGAAGAAATTAAACAAGGAGCTAGAGACTCTAGAAATCAATGTAGGAATTCTTCTCTTTAGTTGTGCCTTGTGCCTTGAGATCAAGGAACTAAATAGCTATTCATGGGTACTAAAGATGTTGGACATCCATTACGGGCATCATAGCATTGTCGAAAATTAGATTTCATACTTATACGTTAATAAACAAATGTAGGTTGAAAATAGAGAATAAATGTGAGAGAATAGGAAATAGTTTAGGAGATGAAACAGAAAAATTGAATCCCATAGGCTTTGGAACATAACAAGAACAACTTGGAAGTTAAATTACCATAAAAAAGAGCTTCTAGTGGAAGAATAGACTTATCATAAACAATCTGTTAGGTTTATTTCTTATACTTGGTCTAGTGGAAGTATAGGCTTACTAAAACGAAATTAGAAGTAGCATGTTAAACCTATTTGTTAGAAGTTCCATATTTTCTCATGCTACATAAATATTACAGGTAATGGCCCTAAAATGGGTGGGAAAAGCTATTTCTTATTTGGCGTATAGTGAAGGGCATCTTGGATCCAGAGGAGGTGATAATAAGGATAGATAGAGCATTTTGGTGCAAAGGAGATCAGGATCATCTCGTAGGTGTCATTAATTCCAGTAAAAAAGTTGTCCATTTGATCTTTTTGATCAAGGAATGTGATATAACCTAGGCAACCTTCAAATTCGGGAATGATCATGTTGATGCTTTGATCTCATACACTGTGCTCTCCCTAGCATCGATGCCCCATGATCATCACTAAGGTTATAATGCTTTATCCTCTATTCCACATGAAAATGGATGACAATGATGTGGGTTCTTATCTTTTCTCTCAATACTGGATGAAAGCAGGAGCACTCTATAATTTCATTTTAGCATGTTGTTGAATGAGATGCATATTTTTTCTCTTTTGTTAATGAGAACAATTCTCCAGATTTGTATCTGCCAAGTGATTATTGTACTGGATAGATTGAACAAGGAAAGAGAAGAATCGAGAAATTCCTTATATTCAACTGATGATGATGATGAATGGGATGATGTCAACCCAGATGATGGTGATATAATCTATGTCAGGTAACTACTAGGTGACTGCCCATGGTATTAACTTATTTCAATTAACTGCTGAGTACATATAAAGCTCATTCTCCTTTTTCCAAAGATGATAATATTCTTGAATCTCTTAAAATTCATCAAAAGTTTAGCTGTCTAGAAAAGCTGCTATGCTGCATTTGTTTCTTGTTCCCATTGATAATGCTGTGTTCATGATTCAATACTATGGTAGGAAGAATAGAGAAATCCAAATATTTGAAACTCTGCTTGTTCAGGCATTAAATTAATCTGCTTCATGTTACTATCACAACATGATTTTCTTTGTGCAAACTGATGTTCTGAGTGAGAAGTTACCTCAGGATATCGTGAATTTCAAGGTATATCTTGCTACTCTTTACGTTGAAATGTACCTAGAATTTCTATTAGAATTAATGGGAAGAACAAGTAAACCAGAATCCTTATTTATGTGATTTTCAATAATAAATATAGCAAATACAAGGATCCTCCCAATTATGTCGTGGCAAAAGGTATAATGTGAAGACCTTCATATCATCACTTTTATGGCCACAGTATCCAACTCATCACTAGTACCTATCAATGGCATCCTCTTTGATTAACCACCGTGAGCACCCATTATCCTCTTTGATTAATCACATTAGCACCCATTAGCAATTGTTGCTATGTCTCTTCTCTTCAGCTTTAATATTAATGCTACAGGATTTACTACTGTTAAATTTAATAGTCTAATTTGGATCTATGTATATACAAAATTAATATAAATAAATAAAATAATTATAGTCGAAGAGAAGTTGCGTGGTTTACTATAGTTTTAGCTTGTCGTCCGATGGTATTAGTTTTCTTAAAAAGTAAAGGGCGACTATCTTATTATCAGCATTATAGAGGCCTATTTGCTTGTTGATAGCATTATTCTAACTCAGTCTCTTTCATTTAGATGCTTATTTCTCTACATTTTTCATTTCCATACTATGTGCACCTCTTTAACACCTCTTCTCCCTTCATTTTTAGTCTTTATTCTTTGTTCTTTTGTTGCAATATAACAACATAGTTCCCATTTTTTTTCTTTCAAAACCATGGATGCTTTATTTCTACCAGAGTTAAGATTCAAAGTTTCTAAAAATTTACTCTGAACTTCGTCCCACTCCCCTTCAACTGAACTGCAGCTACTACTGCTAAAGTGTTGCTGCTACTAAATTGCAGCTACTGCTGCTATTGAAGTGTTGTTGCTACTAACCTATCATAATCAACCAATCGGGGAAGATGAGTAGAAAGGCTCAAGAGTTAAAGTCCAAGGAGGTATCCTCCTTTTTGGCTTTGCTTTTTTTGTAATCATTTCTAACTATAGTTATTTGTTGAATATTGTAGAAATAAAAGAAAGTTGTAGTTGGGAAATATTATCTCTATTGTCTTTATTTTTGTGATAAATGCAACCAAATATTTAATTATCAATGCACTTTCTAAATCACTTGATAGAAAAAATCATATGAAATCATGTTTATATCATTTTCTCAACTCAAACCAATGGGCAGTATCCCAAACTGCACAAAAGTAAGGTAGGAAAAATATATAGTTGTTACAGGTAAGTTTGGCTTCATAACTACAGTAAAATTTCCTAATATGGATTTAACTGAGATTGTGGCTATGCTATGTATAGATTGTCATAAAACATATTTTAAATAAAAAGACAATTGTAGAGGATCTTCAATATAACATATTTTTTGTTGGGCGCAGTTATTTGAATGGATGCTAAAAGTTGGAGGCATCAAAATTATACACAACGTGCATGTAAGAGAATTATCAAAGCATTAACTAAAACATGCATCTAAGTTTGGAAGACTTAAGCTGCTTCGGATAACAAGGGTTTGAAGTGGTTGCTACTTTTGGTGGTTGAGACTTCACGATTCATTGTATTTTCAATTTTTTTTGCATTTTCTATTTATTTCTTTGTGTCACCCTTGAGAGGGGAATATTTTGGTGTTGAGGTTGCCATTTTTTTTTCTTATTTTCTGATGTACCCCCTCAAAGGGCTTTTATTATACTTAACCAGTTGGAGATCAATAAAATTTCGGTTGCCCTTATGTTTCAAGCTTGTTAAAATAAAAATATTCCTCACTAAAGAATATCAATAGTGCTAATTAAGTGGTATAACAAGGTGTCATTAAAGTGAATTAATCGTGGGAATTAAATGGCCAAAAAAGTGTCATTAAAGTAAATCAATAGTAGCGATTTAGAGATACAAATAATTGTTGCTAAATAATATTAATAGTGACAATTAAATGAAAAAACAAAACATCATTAAAGCAAATCACTAGTGGCAATTTATTGGCATAAATAAAAGTTGTTAAATGAAATATATAGCGACATTCATAGAGTCAATCAAATTGCCACTAATATAATTCAATAGTAACGAAACAGTGGCAAAAGAATTGCTATTAAAGAAGATCATTAGTGATGATAATTGCAGCAATTAAAGTGACACTAATATCGATGATTTAGTGGCAATTATACAATTGCTGCTAACCTTTTAGTGATGCCAATGAAGGCAACAATTAAGTAGCAATTATTTTAAGTGTCACTAATTACTTGTAGTGGCAAATATGAGGTCTATAGTGGTAAATATTAAATGTTGCTAAAGGCTTTTTTTTTTTGTAGTGTTTAATCCTACTTCTAATCCTGCCTCTAACCCTTCCACCCAAAATCCACAATCTAACCCGATCTTTGACTTACCCATTCCTAACTTGCTTGGCCTAGAAATACCTGAGATGCCACAAGAACAAAACTAAGGCCCCCTACCCAATCCCTTGTATATGATGGTTGAGCAACTGGCTCAACTATAAGCAAACCAACAACAGTTGGCTAGGACTGTAATGAACCTAGCCAACCAAGGTCAAAGCCCGCCACCCCATCAGCAACTTGTCATTCCTTTCAAGGATTTTTATGATCCTTCTCATTACAAGGATTGACCAGTGGTGGTCATACCCGAAGGGAACTTTGAGATTAAACCTGTTGTTCTGAACTTATTCAGGCACTTCCATGGCTTTCCTCGGAAAGACCCATTCAGCCACCTTAAGGAACTCACTCTCCTCGCATAGACAACCCATTCTCGTAATGTGCGAGAAGTCCTATGGCTGATGTTGTTATTCCCGCTTTCCCTCAAGGACAACGACGCCTACTGGTTCAGAACCATTAGCAAACCCATTACCACTTGGCATCAGCTTAAAAGTGCTTTCCCAAATAAAAAATCTTCCCCATTGGTCATACAAATTCCTTATGAAGATTTATTATGACCTTCCAACAAAAACCTGGCGAGACCTTACATGATGCTTGGGAATGATTCCAGGATATTTTAAGAAGTTGCCCGCACCACGAGGTTCCTTTATGGTAGCTTGTGCAGATCTTCTACCATGGATTAGATGGTCAACTTTGACATTTCGTCAACACCTTGTGTGGTGGCAACTTATTAAACAAAGACACTTAGAGTGCCTATGAGCTATTCGAAGAAATGAGTGAAAACTTATTTAACCTGAACACCTTTGGCCGAACTACCAACCCACACTTCGGTATTCATGAGATAGGCACTCAATCAATCCTCACTACCCAAGACAATCTCCAAATGTTTACCCACAGATTTGACTAGATGCAATTAAACTAGAAGAAAATCAAGGAAAGACTTACCACACCCACCCAGGCTCCACATCTGACCCCTCCTAATATTCTGAAGAGAGAAAACTTGCATAATCTCAATACTGTCCCTAGTGAGCATAAACATTTCTCTAAGGCTTTATATGGATCACTGGGGACTTACATTTATCCAAATCCCAACCCCACTGATGATATTTCTACTTTCCAGGAGAAATTTAGAAATCCCTCCAACTTCAATTGGAGGAACTACCCAACCCACTCCTAGACTAATCCGGTTCTCTCCCAGAAATAAAACCAATTTAGAGGGTATGGGCATAACCAAACTTTCTATCAACCTCGGCCACCCCAAGAAGACATCAATGCCCATGTTATGAAAACCCTACAGGGGATGCAAAGTCAGATGTCAGAGGTAACCCGTGTTGTTACAAATCTCCATAATTAGATTGGGGTTACTATGACCTAGAGACCTATAGGACATTTGCCTTCCCAACCCATTCCTAACCCCACCAATTAGAGGAACCAATACCAGGGCAAGAACTCGAATCAGAACCATACTAGCCAACATCCTAACCTAGCATCACAACACCCACTAGGTTTCCTGCAACATCAGGCCCCCCAACCTCCTCCCAGGAATAATCAAACTACAAATGCAGTTACTTTGAGGAATGGGAAAACAACCACCGATATTGGGCCTTCCCACCAACCTATTGAAACCTACACTACACCAATGTAAGTTAACTCTCCTAACACCGCCACCGAGTAAGAAAAATAAGTTGATTCTCATGACATGCTTCTTGTCCCTTTTCCCTAAGCTCTCCACTCCACCACCAATAGAAGAAAGAAATCTGAGCCCACAAATGATGAACTCATGGAATCATTTGGGCAAGTTCAGATCAACATCCCTCTCCTAGATGCAATCAAATATATCCCTACCTATGCTAAGTTTTTGAAAGATATTTGTACCCCAAAAAGGTAGACCAAAATCATAGGAAAGGTGCATCTTTCAGAGGCAGTAAGCTCTATCATACATGGCAAGCTACCTCCCAAGATGAAAGACCCAAGCACGCCTTTGATTTCTATGATTATTGATCAAACCACATTTAACCAGACCCTTCTCGATCTCGATGCATCAATAAATATTATCCCCACTATTCTTTTTGAGGAATTTTAGATTGGTGATCTCAAGCCTATCGAGGTTACCCTACAATTAGCTAACCGATCTTCAATCAAACCTAGGGGGATTATCAAGAATGTTCCTGTTAAGGTCCAAAACTATGTCTTCCTATTCAACTTTCCGATCCTTAACATTAAGGTATCTGAATCTTTGATCAATGCCCGTATCATTCTTGGATGGCCCTTTTTGGCCATCGTGAAAGAAAATATAAATTGCCATACAGGTAAAATGGATATCACTTGCATGGACCAAACAATTACTCTAGATATTTTCACATCCTCTAAGAGATTCCATGATGATGACTTCTTTGAGGACTCAAATACTAAAACATCTAATTTGGTGGAGGAAACAATGCTAGTAGATTCTCATCCTGACCATAACTTTTTCAAGGATTCTGACTCTGAATCAGTGGTCGACGACATCAATGATCAGGAGACTTGTCCTCTATCCTACTCTCTTCCTGACTCATCACCCTACCCACCCACTCTAACTTCAATTCAACTTCCCACCCTAACTTCACCCAACCTTCATCTCTCTAACTTTTCCCCCACTCCCTTACCCTTAGACCTACCACCTGATCCCCCTGAGTATAGCTTTCATCCTGAATTGAAACCATGGCCAGACTCAGGTATTTCTTCCATCTTTTCAACTCATTTTAGTCCCCCTACTTCCACCACTTTCTTTTCAAGGGACCAAGAGGAAGATCTCATTTTACAGGGCATTCAGGTGTCCAACTACCTTCACGATTGCCCATCTTCCATGCATCCCTTCACGCCCGGCTAAATGGCGTTAAAGATAGCACTAGTTAGGAGGTAACCCAACAAAATTTTCCTTTCTACTTTCATTTTCTTTTTCAGGTTCTGCAGAACTTCACTTATATCCTGACTTCCTCTCTCAGGTGATACCTCCTCATACTCTTTTCCTTTTGCAAGAGACTTCCTAACCTTAAGCATTGGGGGAGGGGGGGAGTACTTTCATTTCTTTCAGGCAATTCATCATTTTTTAGAACCTAAAAACATTAAAATATTTTGCATTTGCATCATCTTCATCTCCATATGCATTCTATTTGCATAACTTCTAAAAAATGTTTTGAGAACTGCTAATGAAAGAAAGACCAATGGTTGAACTTTAATTCAAATTAAGCACGCCTGGGGTTTTAACATTAGAAAACTAAGGATGAAGCCACGGATTCATTTTTAGATGTTTCATTTCTAGAAACCTAGACTAGATAAGGTATCCTGCAAAGAAATCCATCCTAACACTTGATGATTCAAGTAACCCAACTTTGTTTAGTGACCTGGATAGTACCTAACTTGGCTCTCGTTCGCAAAATTTGCTTTTCTTTCGAAAACCTAGTGTCAAATCAAAAGGCGATTTTCTCTTTTGTTGTTTCACACATAAATGATGCATCGTTTTAGTATCAAAATGGTAGGAAATCTCTTAACAAAATAATTAAAATAAACCACTCGAAAGAGTAGGTCATATCCATAGAGAGACAATGGCCTATTAAAACATACACGGGTAAGAAATAAATGTTCATGATAAATTTCATCAAGAAACTGAATCAAAACCACTTTTCAATTGAGATAACAAGACATGATCATGCTGATATTGCATTTACATTTAAATTTGAGGGTGTTCTCTTAAATGTGCCACAATATTTATTTAATAAAATAAAAATCACATTTTATGCAATGGCATTAAATGTAATAAGAAATAGGAGGCAAAACAGAGCAAATCTTTCAGAGACTCGAGCACGCTCATGAGGTTGCTAGAGACGGCAAGATTTGGTGGAGATGAGGAAGCCGAGGTCTTTGCAATGGCAATGGTGGTGCGAAGAATGGTAGCTAGAGATGGTGGCAGCACGGAGGAATGGATGGTGGGTGACCGGTTGCAAGCTCTATTTCTGCTGAAGAGTAGCGTGTGCGAAGAAGAGAGGGGCACTGGTGCATGTGCGAGAGGAGGTGCGGGTGTCGATAAGGACAGTGGCTGGGCACTGCCACGAGGAGCAGTGTGTGGCCAGAGGAGCATAGCCAGCGTTGTGTAAGCTGCAGCATTCAACAGCATGAGTGGTGCGGGAATGGATGGAGGTGCGCACGGAGGATGGGATGTGAAGAGGGCAGCGTGTTGAGCTTGCGCAGCAGCTGTAGGTGGACAGGTTTGAAACATGCACTGACAAGTGGTGTGCGGGAGGTGCGCGCACGCAGTAGAGGAGAAGGGCCAACGTGGTGTGAGCTGCTATTGCGTTGTTTTTGGTGGAGGGAAAACAAAGAGAAAAGAAGAAGAAACGAAGGGGAAGTGAAGTTGGAGGTGGTACTATCGGGGCTTCAAATGTCTAGGAAACTTCCTGAACATCTTAACCATAGGGGAAGATGAAGGTGAAAGTGGCGCATGGAGGTAGCATTGGTGTTGATGGTGGTGGTTGCTAGTGTTCTTCCCTTAGGGACTTAAGGTGGATGAAGGTACGATGAACTGGATGCACGGTGAGGATAATTGCATTGTCGTCAATGACACACGCGCATGGTGATGGCCAAGCTCATCGGATTGGCGTGGTGATCTGTCACCCCACTGGCCCACGATGTGGCGACGCTTGACCTTGGAAACTCACGGTGGTGGTGATGGAGGTGGGCTTTAAGGAATGCCCTGGTGAATGCTTGAAGCTATCTCCGGGTGTGCTACGCACAAGTTAAATAAAATAATCAAACTAATATTTGGCTATTTACAAGTGCTACCCATGACTATTGTGTTAATCAATTTCTTATCAAAATGATGCATGCAATGCTAATTAAGATGCATATATGAAACTAATATCCTACTCAATGTTATTCTAAATGTCAATTACATATGCATGAAATAAATTATCTAATTTTCATTCTAATGTATGCTATATTCATGAATGTGTTACCTTATTGTCTAAGCATTTACACTTTTAATTAGACCACAAATATGGGCTAATCAAATGCCCCCATGCCTAGTTTTTGCTAGTCCCTAGCAAATTTAAGCAACAACCAAACACTCAAAGTGATCCAAGCTGACTCAATTGACCTTTTCACAGTAATTATGTTGCACAATCTAACCCTAGATCATAAGGTACCTAAGTAGTTGCTAAGTTACAGACTAGGTCGGTTAAGGACAAGTTGCAGGCATAGGCTTTTCTGATTTCGAACTCTACCCTAGGGTTTATTGGTCCCAGAGATTAAAGCATTCGTGCATGTGCATTGGTCAGATTTCTTTGAGATTGGTATGATTGCCAACCTAGAAAGGGAGTAAGAGGATCTTTTCTTTTTATATATATTTTTTGTTTGAATCCTCTAAGTCTAACCTTAGATCATCTATCAACATGATCTGTGTCGGATTCATTATCCCCATCACTGAACCTCGAAGGGTGCCTGGCTATCGATGCTTCAAGATAGCATCGCCCATAGCGACCCCAAGAACTCCTGGCAATTGACACTTCGAGATAGTATCGCCCATGGATTTCTTAAGTGAATTCAGGCCTGTGGCAATCGGCACTTTGAGATAGGGCCACCCATGGTACCTGAATCGCACAATGCACTTATATGCCCCCAGTGTGATGGACATCCTAAGAGACAAGTGCCGAGTAGGGGACATGTTATCATCACATCATCAAGGTGAGTATATACTCCACCTCTCCTACAGCAGGAACTCATCCAATCAAATTGTGTTTTCAAGCTTCTCCTAAATTAGAACTAAGAGAACCAAATTTTCTTCAAGAAATTAATTATGCTGATCACTATTTTACACAAGACCAAGTGTGCATGAAATGTGGATGCTTAGGTTACGAGGACACATAAACCAAAAGGTAGAAAAAGACACCAGGTACTACCCAGCCTTTAACTCAATCCCTAGCTTTCCTTCGTTAACCTCTTGAGGAATGGTCCGCAACTTAACTCCTACTTAAGTTTTTAAGTCCGCAAAGGACCCTAAAGGTTTAAAGCTAGTAGCTTAACTAGCTTCTAAAGTCAGACACCTAATGTCAACTTAGTCTAACCTAAAGTTCTGGTCTTATGCCTATGAATGCAGGGCCCAACCAGTTAAGTTCAATTCTACTGTAGGCCTAAATGCAGTTTTTTTTTTAAATCAATGAAAATGTATGCAATGCAGAACGTTTTAACTAAATGCATGAATGCACTATGCATAAATGCTATGTATATCCCCTAAGTACCTCCCCTTATGCCTAAAATCTGCATTGTCCCCATTGCATAGAAGGATATTACCTAGGTCAGAGTAGGGCTGTCATTATTTTGTTGGTAGCCGAGTAGCCAAAGAACCTGTAAGTCAGGTTTCAAAACCAAAGAAATAGGCCCTACAAATGAGCAAAGTAATGCTGGCCTAAAAAATAGGTAGCCTAGGATGTTGGTGAGCTGATGATGAATCCCGATAACAAATTCTTGCCCAACCAGGATGGGAATGAAATTGTCTTAGGTCATCGGAGGAGGTTCTAAAGCATATACTGGAATTGCGGCCTCCAAAAAGGGTAGGAGGATGACAAGGATCCTCCAAAAGCGATGGGGAATGAATGGTATAGAGATAGACCCCCAAGGTGATAGACTGACCATAGAAGGCATCCATCCATACCCTGTACCTCAATATAGGAAATATTGGTATGTTAAGCCCCCCGGTCAAAATAGTAGTGAGCATGTCTTTTAGCCAAGGATTGTTTAGGGTGTCTAAGTTTCGAGGTTGCAGGATGGCCATAAGATCTAAGTTGGGTGTAATCCGCTTAGTGTCCATTCCTAAAAACCTTCATAATTCCTCAATTGCATCCTTAGCATCCCTTATACTATCACAAGTATCCTCCTACACTTCGTCAGTGATCATTTCAATGTATGGAGTCAAAATTTCACCTTCAAACAGGAGAATCAAAGGATGACTCCGAATAAATTGAAGGCGGGTTGGAAGCAACAGATTTAGGGATTACCCTATCAATCTCATCCCTGGGTTCTTGTTCTTTACTCAATTTCTCCCCAGAGTCTATATGCGAATGCACATAAATATCAGAAGTTGCTTCCAGGTTTTCCAGTATTTCATCATGAGAAGGGATATCATCAATAGGAGCACCGAGGAAACCTAAGTTGATCAAATCTATGACATCCTCAGGGGCTAATTCTTTAAATAAGTCATAATCACCCTTAGTGTCACTCCAGATCTTGACTGTAGGTTCCTCATATAATTCATCCTTCTCCTCATCATACAATTCATCATGTACCCGAGGTCTACAATCATCTAAAATCTGGACAGGTCCCCTAGGGCACTCTATCTGGGGTAAATGGTTCACACTGGTAACATCAGACTCCTCAGATAGGTGAATTTCTTCAGGGTTAGGTTCCCTAAGGGTGGGCTTGAGTTCCATCTCGTGATCAGAAGGGAGGGTGGGATTAACAAATAGACTTTGACCCACTTCATCAAATGTCACGAAAATACTATCATCTGGGTCAAGGTCTTCCAATGGTACCATCATTCCCTTCTTTTGACTACAATATAATTCAAGTGGATACTCAACTTTATCATCATCTTCCTCGAGTTGCCACCTTTCTTCATCCAATGCATAGCTATTTTCATTCATATCCTCCTCCCACTTAAGGCATGGACCTCTCAAGGAAGTATCATCTAGTAGGGAGGTTTCGAAATCAATCCTTGAAAAGTAGCTATTCTCCCTTACATAATCCCCAAAATTCCCCTCCAACATAGGGTGTGGCTCTCCCATGGGAGATGCATCTAGCGTAGAGGGGTGCATGTCATCCTCAATGGGGTAGATTGGGTGGCTAATTTCTTCTTTTTCTTGTTGGCCTGCTCTCAAAGATTCTCCTAACAATTCAATCATTTCATCTTGCATTTTCTATATTTCCAACTTCAAGGAGGAGAGGTCATCATTTCTATCAGGAGAGAAGTCAGGTTCAGGCTTATAGTAACTAGGATTTTCTATCCAACCGTTACAATCATTCAGGGAGGGTGGGTTGGGTATTTCTATGTTATATGGGATATTAGACAAGGCAAATCCTACTCCTAGGTTCTGCTAACTGATTTGGGGCTTAACGAGGCCAATACGCCTATAATAGGAGTAAAAAGGATCCCAATTACTATCATTATGTCCATTAAAGAATGGACCATCTCAGCATATGGGATCAAAGATCGCAGAGTGAGGGTAAGGATGTGGGCAAGAAGTAAAAGGATGGAAGTCAACATTGTCCATTCTAACTCACACCACAGTCAGATTTCCCAAGCAAACACAATCAAAGGACTTTTTAGGTTTTTAATCAGTTAAAGCTTTTGAGATTTAAGTCTAGTTGTAGGTGACAAATCAAGTTATCCAAACAATTACGTGCCTACTTGTCGGCCTACGATATGCCTAAGAAGACTTAGCTAAGACTTAGGTGATCCTCCCTAAAGCCCAAAAATGTTTAGTCACCACCAATCACAGTGAAGAGGGATGCAAGTAGGGTCAAGCCCTTCCTTTGAAGCGTTGCTTTCGTGGTGCTTCATAACTACCCTCAATCCGCAAGGTTTAGAGGCAACTTCACCTCTGAACTAAAGTTTGGATCACTTCAGACCCTAGTAATAGGAGGCTCTAGTCCTAGTGGTTCCAAACCTAAGGAGTGTCCAAATGCGTGCCTTGGTGCACAATCTTTCATGTGTGTAGACATCGTAAAATTTTGAGTTTGAATTGTGTGAATCGCACGACAAGTTCTCAATTCAAGTGCTTGGTTTTTAATGTTCCTCCTTTAGTTAATGTCCTTTTTCAGAAATTGTGACCATTTGTTAATTCTTTCAAAATAATTTAGGTGGTCTTGTCTTTAAATCCAGATGCAAATGCGTGAACAATATATGGATGCAAAGTAAAAGGGAATGTACCTTGCCTCTTGCAATCTTCAATGAGATGTACACAAATGCAAGCAAAATAAATCTAGAAGCTGCTTATTCATACCTAACTGGTCGTCCTAGGGCATGCAGCTTCTAGCAGACAGTTTGTGATGTTTTTTTATGTTTTATATCTAACCTAGCTATGCACAAACAAGAAAATTAAAATCGATCAACGAAAAAAAATAAAAACCTAATTCTAAATAAATTGGAATAGACTCCTGCAAAAATACCCTCCATAATGGGCCTAAAACAAGTTCGGGAAACAAACCCCTCAAAAATCATGACCCCAAAACAAGGGTTTTCCAAATGAATGTACTAAAATAAAGAGAAGAAAGAAAAATAAAAATTATCTATAGTTAAATGGATGAGATGAGGATGTGGTCCTTCGAATATCTCCTCTAGTGGTGGAAACAAGGTCCACCAAGGCATTGCTGAGGCAGGTGTGATGCTCCTTCTCCCAGTGTTGCGACTCCACCAACGACATCAAGGATCAGCTAATCTTTGAGTCTGGTGCGACAAGATGTCTCTAAATATGCATACCTCACACAAAATGGATAATCGAATTGAAATGTGCCTCAAATAAAATGTGAACAAATAAAAAATAAATGCTAGTTTAACAGGCCCGTTGCCTCCCCAGCAACAGTGCCATTTGAAAAGTCGATTTTCACTTTTGTTGTTTTGCACATAAAATGACGCATCGTTTTAATATCAAAGTGGTGGAAAATCGCTTAACAAAATAATTAAAATAAACCACTCGAAAGAGCAGGTTGTATCCACAGGGTGGCAATGACCTATTAAAACTCACATGGGTCAAAAATAAATGTTCATGATAAATTTCTTCAAGAAACCAAATCAAAGCCGCTTTTTAATTGAGATAATAAGACATGATCATGCTGATATTGCATTTACGTTGAAATTTGAGGGTGTTCTCTTAAATGTGCCACAATATTTAATTAATAAAATAAAAATCACATTTTATGCAATGGCATTGAATGTAATAAGAAATAGGAAGCAAAACAGAGCAAATCTTTTAGAGACTCTAGCACACACATGTGGTCGCCGAAGATGGCAAGATTTGGTGGAGATGAGGAAGCCAAGGTCTTCGCAATGGCGGTGGTGGTGCAATGAATGGCGGCTGAAGATGGTGGCAACATGGAGGAATGGATGGTGGGTGGCAAGCTGCAAGCTCTGTTGCTGCAGAAGAGTAATGCATGTAGAGAAGAGAGAGGCGCTGGTGCATGTGCGTAAGGAGGAGTGCGTGTCGGCGAGGACAGCAGTTGGGCACTACCCATGCACGGGGCGAGGAGTGGTGTGTGGCCAAAGGAGCATGGCCAGCAATGTGTGAGCTGCTGCGTTCAATAGCAAGAATAGTGCGGGAAGGGATGGAGGTGCGCACAGAGGATGGCACATGGAGAGGGTGACGAGCAGGGTGGCACGCTAGGCTTGAACAGCAGCTACAGGTGGATAGGTCGGCCACATGCATGGACAAGTGGTGCGTGGGAGGTGCGTGCACGTGCAATGGAGGAGAAGGGTCAGCGTGGTGTGAGCTACTGTTGGGTTGTTTTTGGTGGAGGGAAAACAGAGGGAAAAGAAGAAATGAAGAAGTGAAGATGGAGGTGGTACTGTCGGGGCTTCAGACATCTGGGAAACTTCATGGATGTCTTAGCTAGAGGGGAAGATGAAGGTGAAGGTGGCACATGGAGGTAGCATTGGTGTTGGTGGTGGTGGTTGCTAGTGTTCTTCCCTTAGGGACTTGAGGTGGATGAAGGTATGATGAACTGGGGGCACGGTGAGCATAATTGCATGGCTGTCAGAGATGCACACACACGGTGATGGTTGCGTGGCCGTCAGAGACACATGCGCACAGTGATGGCTGAGCTCGTCAGATTGGTGTGGCGGTCTGTCACCCCGCCGACCCATGGTGTGGCGACGTTCGACCTTGGAGATGCACGGTGGTGGCGATGGAGGCGAGCTCGAAGCTCTTCACAGTGGTGGAGTCGAGGCAAAGTCTCCTCTAGCATGGTCACCTCCTCCTCTCCCTTGTAGCAGCAAGATACCAGTTTGAAATGATAACTGGAGGGAAATGGCCTTCAATGGTCTTCAATGCCCTTAAATGGTGGACAGCCGGTCATGAGCATCAGCCATGAATGCCCTGATGAATGCTTGAAGTTGTCTCCGGGTGTGCTGCACACAAGTTAAATAAAATAATAAAAATAATGTTTGGCTATTTACAAATGCTACCCATGACTAATGTGTTAATCAATTTCTTATCAACATGACGCATGAAATGCCAATTAAGATGCAAATATGAAACTAATATCCTACTCAATGTTATTGTAAATGTCAATCACATATTCATGAAATAAATTATCTAATTTTCATTCTAATGTATGCTATATTCATTAATGTGTTACCTTAGTGTCTAAGCATTTGCACCTTTAATTTGCCCATAAATATGGGCTAACCATCAAACAATTCACACACAAAGCCAACACTATCCAAGCTGAAAAACATCCAAATAATTAAAAACCTCCTACGAAATCTTAGTAAAATATTGAGACAGATGGTTGGTTTGAGTTCCCACTACTGAGAAGGAAAAATACTTCCTTTGAGGATGCAATGTCAACACGTTACCACCTCAGCGTTGCTCTATATCTATATTTCATATCTTTAGATGGAGCATTAAGGCACAATTTATGGCTCAAGTGTCTTGGACAGTGCTCTACCTATAGTGTCGGAGCAAGAGCTTGAGTTCACTTAGAGTGTCCCTTTACACCGCATCGTGTTCTGAGGTTTTAAGCTCCTGGGGTGTGTCATGGATAGTACTATCTCGAAGTACCAGCACTAGAGCCCCCTCGAGGATTGGTAATGGAAATGATGATCCCAACACATCTGTGGTAGGCTAAGCTAAGGCTAAGCATGGGGGAAATAAAATAAAATAAAATAAAAGGGTTTTAATAACACGACCTTATCCCAATAATGTTGGCATATCACAAGCACTAACACCTAAATTTTCATCAACTTGCGAGTTACAGATCGATTTCACGAACCAAGGAAATCCTAACAGCAAAAATGGTTTCGGAATTTTTGAATTAAAGAGGAGTTAAGTAGTGAATTCTCAAAGGATACAATGGTCCTAATTTGTCTAATCTTTGAATCCAAAGCTAAGTCTGCATGTTTTATCCTTAATAAACCCTGTACCTACCTTAACCAAAAATCAACCAAGGTCTTATCTTGAGTTTTTTCTCAAAACACAAAAAGATGTTCTGTTAAGAAATAATGTGGTCAATATCAATTTTTTCTAAGGGCTAGCAAAAAGATAAGCATAGTGGTGTGATAAATGCCAGTTTGTCATCATCCTTAGCATCCATTCACATCTAGTTCCTAGGGTTTTGTCAATTGCATTGCATTATATCAATGCAATTAGCATGCATGTGCATTTAGGGTATAGAGATACATTAGCATTCATTTCACATTACCTCATGTAGTTTCCATTTGATTGCCAGGGATGAATGCATTCTAAATCAAAGAAACTTTGGCAGTATGGAAGGCACTTAGAACAATTGTGAAGATAGAAGCTCCAGTAGCTGGATCCTAGCTCAACTCAGCTAGATCCAGCTCATCCTAACTCATGGCAACTCATTACCACTTTGTTTAGCTAGTGCTCTTGGACTAGCTAAGCTAATACAGCTGAGGAGTCATCATTCAACATCAGCCAGCTCATCTCAGCTCTAGAAGATATGTGGCTAGCTCAAAGTCAACTCTACTTAGCTCTGCTTAGTAGCTCAGCTAACCAAGCCAATTGTGAAGCTCACCGACAACTCTTCATCAGCTCCACTAAGCTCCAGGGTAGCTCATGGTAGCTCAGAGAAGCTCCTTCTAGCTACTCCTTTACTTAGTTATGCTACTAACTAGCTTAGCTAGCTTAGCTGGATTCTCCACTATTCCAGCTCCTAGCCTGCTTCCTCTCCACATTAATGGCTATCCATCTCAACTAAAAAAACACCCATAAATACCATCAAAATTCCTCCTTGCCATTCCTTCATGTTGGCACCAAGATAACCCCCATGTCACCTCTTCAAATTGGCACCAACCCTACCCTCCATGGTACCTCTTCATTTTGGCACCTAGGAAGCTTCCTACTCACCACCTTAATACATCCACACTACCACCAACTCATGGTTGTCCACCACCTTCATAGCACCTCTTCATGATGGCACCATATTGGCCTCTTCCCACCTCTTCATGGTCGGCCATGATGGTTCTTAGAAACCCCCACCATTTAGGCACCAAAAGCCTCCTCCCATCTCCACCATTCAACCAACCTAAATGCCATCCTATCCACTCATCCTTGATGCCAGCCTAGAACATTCTAGAAAACCCAAAAGTTGCCACCAAGATTGAAGGCATCCCTTCATGGTGACACCCACCAAAAGGTGCCACTCCCATTCACAATTGGCATCTACTAAATCCAAGACATCTCCACCATCCAAAATGGCGCCAATCCATCCTTGCCCTTCATCCAAAAGGCACGACCACCTTCCTCTCCACACCTATAAAAAGACCCCCCATTCTACCATTACAAACCATCCTTGGCAAGTAACAATTCTTCCTATCAAACACCTATAGCTACTACATTCCATTGCCAAGAAAGGAAGAGAAGAGAAGAAGATTAAGGGAGCAACCTACCCAGTCCCATGGTGCCTTCTTCCTCTTCTCTCTCCTTCCTTATGCCACGCCAAGGAGCAAGCTTCCATCTAGGGAGGACGACCAGGCAGGAGGAAAGAAGGGTAGAGGACATCCACTTTTGAGAGGAGGAACTCAAGGAGCTAGAAGGAAATCTTCTTCAAGTTTGGGAGCCACTATTCTTGGAGTGAAGGCTGCCTCAACTACTTGGGAGAATTTTCTATCTTTTACTCTGTTACCTTTTTAATTCTTGTTAAGAATTCATCTACTTAGGGATTAACTAATTGGAACCGCTGCTTAGTTAGGCTCCCTAGGTACTTTGTAAACATTTCCTCCTAATATCAAAGGGCCTTTTTCTAT
Organism: Thalassia testudinum; assembly: GCA_037157565.1. NCBI lineage: Eukaryota > Viridiplantae > Streptophyta > Magnoliopsida > Alismatales > Hydrocharitaceae > Thalassia > Thalassia testudinum. Next base: position 128,372,264 of record JAZHRO010000055.1, read on the forward strand.
TCTTAAGTTTTTCTATTTTCAGGTAGCAGCTTTATTATTTTCTGTGCACTACATCTCCTTCCTAATTATCCTAGGTTCACTTGCCTAGGGTGAGCTTAGGAAGGTAGACTTTACTTCACTTCTTGGGGCATAGTTGAACCAGTTTTCTGTATGTCAATTATCAAAAAAAAACCTAAAACTTCACAAAACAAAAAATACAAAATGAAAGGTGCAAAATTAAGTAGGCAAGTCGGAGAATCAATTATCTAATTAACAAATTAGCCTCCTTGGATGACCCTAGATACCACTACTATCTAGGTTTATAAATTTAAAAGCTAATTGAGTTTGCTCATTGCAACAACACTATTTCTCATTAATTACAAAGCATGTAAATCTCGCATCAATGGCTAAGAGACGACCATGTCAACACTTCATAATGCCTCACATCTTTTGTAAACACGTGCACACATCTTCGCAATTGAGCAATTCAAATCGAGTGGGACAAGCACTGCAACGTAGCCACACGGAATGGCAGAATGCGAGACGCGCGTGATGACACGCTAATGCACACATAGAGGGTGCGTTCTAACAAAGGCACGTGAGTGAATCTTGACCCTACGATGGGAATCAAACAACCACGAGCTCTCCTCATGTGTATGCTGTGTTGTGCAGCTATGCATGAGCATTAATGTGTGCTACGCACGCGATGGCCAGGTGGCCATGATTTCATACCCTCTGATGCTCCTTGCATGTTAAATCATTTGCCATACCTCATTTTTCACCTATAAATAGCCCATACCCCCCTCCCAATCCAAGATATTCCTTCCTCCACCTTTCTCCCCCTCTCCAAAGCTCTAGAGCTCCTCTTGAGCAAGTCCTAATCCTAAAAAGCTCCACTAGAGTTCTAAAATAATAATTTTCCCTCTCTCTCATCCCCATTCGTGGAACTCCCGTGGCTGTCCTCTCTCCTCCATTCCGAAAGTGGATCCTCACTGCGACACCGTCCTGCCTTATCCTCCCTTCTTTCGGCTTCGTCTTCATTCCTCCAACCTCTCACAACCTTTATCCAGGCATCGTCGAAGCAAGTTGGCCCCCAAGCAGCCATCAAGGGGGATTCTCTCTGTTCTTCTTCTTTTTACTGCTTTCATAGTATAGATTTATTTTTCTGTATTAGTTATCTTGTAACGAACATTTTATTCAGTTCTAATATAGATATCTGTTTTCTCTCTCCCTATGTCTCTCTCTACTTCCTTTTATTCACTTAGTGATCGAGAGATTTTTTTCTTAAAAGATAATATCAAGAAATAATGCATCACAATAAACCGTGTGGTGGAAAATCCTCAATCAAAAATAAATAAAAATTTACTGAAATTATACCACAACTTCAGGTCGTATCACAGGGAGGCACAAATGTAAGAAAATAGCACATGTGTATCATTCCTAGCCAGAAATTCATGATCTGTATAACAATCAGGTGTGAAATGAGGTGGATATGAAAAAGCTACATAATAACATAAAAGAGAAAGTGTGGAGCCACAATTTCACCTCTTTAGAAAAAATAAAAATCAAAACTAAAACCCCCACAATGGCATTGAATGTAAATTTTAAGTATCCCAAAACATATGATCTTCTCCTCCTAAGGTTTGTACTCTCGACGCCACAGTTGAGGGCGGGAAGCTCGATAGAGGTCGACCAGAGTCAGGGGATTCTGATGGTGGTGACACCATTGATGGAGGCAGCCAAAGCTGGCTGGTCGGAGAGGAGGAGGTCGCTGGGGGTGGACCTTCCCATGCTCACGCGTGAGCTGCAAGAGGCTTGTCGAAGGGTGTGGACAGGCGCGTGATGTTGAGGTGAGGCTAATGACATCAACGGAACAGAGAATGAGGGTCGATGGTGGCTGCTGCATGGTGATGTCATTGGGTTCTTCTTCAGTGGGTGTAGTTGCAGCCAACGGAGATGAAGAAGGGGAGAAGGACGAGCGCAGGAAGCTGAGAACCATGGTGGTGGTTGCTATGTGGAGAAGTCACAGTGAAGGTCTTAGATGGAGGTCGTTGCCAATGCGAGGGTGTAGGACGAGACATAGTGGTGGTCGGTCGATGGCATATGGTTAGTGCATCGGCATTGAGGAGAATGATGGTGGCATTGATGTTGTCACCGCCGACCACGGTGGTGGTTCGCGGTATGGAATTGCGATCGAGGATAGAGGCTTGCGATGTGCTGCGTAGGTGCACGGCCGTGAGGGTTCAGCTGTGCGTGGAGAGGGTACGTGGAGAGGGTGCCCGAGGAAGAAGATGACAAGGGGAGAGTTCTTCCCAGATGTCTAATGGAGGTCCCAAATGACTTAACCACCACCCCCGACCCTTGCATTCTTAGATAGGGATGAAGGCGGTGGTCTTTGCGTGGTGGTCAATGGAGGCTCACGGTGATGAGTCTTGGGCCCGTGGAGAGGGGTAGAGAGAGAGGGTTGAAGACCCTCTTCATGATGGGAGGCTGAAGGGGGAAGAAGGCTTTTATGTATGTGCATGTGATGGATAGAGATAGAGGAAAAACAAGGAAAGTGATGGTGGTGGTGTCATTGATTGATTGATAGAGAGGACAATTTAGAGGGATCTTTAATTGATAGGGAAATCTAGGCACAAAGCTCTTATTGCCTTCGGAAAGAGAGAAGGCTTTCCTAAAAATTGACCAATCAAAATGCCCACCAAAATTTTCCTGTATCGAAAGAATAACATATAAGTAATTTATCGGATTATGTAATCAAGGTATGCAACAATTGATGCAATGTATGGAATAATAATTTTGAAGCTTAATTAAGCTTGTCAATGTGATGCATGCTTTAAATTAAATTCACATTCTAATAATAAGGTACTTAGGCTTAATTATAGCTCACTAAAGTGCACCTATCACTTTGTAGATTAGATAGCTTAGCTTAGATAATTTCCACTTGCTATCCTACTTATATAAAATCACAAAAAAAATTAGAAAGCTCCAAAAACACCAAAAACAAATGAAATCAACCCAGATTTTTATTATAAAACATTCACCGCCCCATGTTCGACCTGGGACTCACCGTCTTGGTTATTTTTATTTGATAAGTGGATTTTCGCGACTACGATGATGAGGTTTTAAAATCCTGATTTTTCTTGCAAATTTCCCACTTGTCAACCAACAAAAATAATTCATTTTATTGAGGGTTAATTTCTTAAGCTTTGCTCAGCTAGAGGCATAGAACTCAGCACCTTTCTATAAATAGTTGTTTTTCATCTAGGCACTGGATGTGCTTTGAAGATAAATCAGAAACAATTCTAGGTGATATCTACCTTTTCTTCTCTGTTTATTTCATGCATAAGGACATGCAAGGATTTAAGCATGTTGGGGGGGTGGTAGTACAATTGCTGATTTCATTGGACTACTATTTAGAAGTTTTTGATTTGTTGAAAAAAAAAGGAAAAAAAGAAAATGATAGAAACGTGAAAAACATGTTACTCTACATTGTACAAAGCATTTTTATGGAAAAAAAAGAGAAAAATAAAAATAAAGAGAGAAAAACTATACAAAAGCAAAAAGGAAGAAATAAAATTGAGTCAAGAAAAGATTATCTAGGTATTTGGAAATCACCAACCCCAAGAAAAAGTACAGTTAGGGTCTTTTCACTTAAACTCTTTAGGTCTGTAAACTTAATTAATTTAGGTCTTCGCTAATATGTGGACATGCTCTCTTGAGTCCTTGCCAATTAAAATGTCTTAAAAGGTTAAATAATCAGGGGTGATAAGTGTGAGACTTATCTTCTCGCTCTCTAATTTGAAAGTCCCAGAAGTATAAAACATCTTCACAGTTACGCACTGACTCACTTTGTAGGCAACCATTTTTGGACATTAGGTTAACAATAAACCAACTAGGGTGGCATGGCTAGCATGTTTTAGTGAGAGAGCCTCCCCATTGCCAAATATCTAGAGCACAACCATTAGACCTACTTCCTTTTGGCTGCTAACTTCAAGTACATCTTAAGACTAGGGAAGCCACCTCCTTAAAAGAATTAGAGGGAAAAAAAGAGAAAAAGGAAAAAAAAGGTATACATAAAAAAAAGAGTAGAAAAAGAAAAAAAGAAAGGAGAAAAAAATATATGGCAACACTTTCACTGCACTAGTATGGTTGGCAAGTTAACTTTGGGTAACTCCTTAGGGTAGGTTGTCCAGAGTCCAACCCATAAAAATGCACAGAAAAAAAAATCCTAAATAAGGTGAAGTTGGGGAAGTAAAAATAACTCAAGGAGATATACATTGAGTTTGCCCTTGTGTTGACCCCAATTCAAAAAAATAGAAAGGAGAAAGCTACTAGTCAAATAAAATACACCCTTAGGCAGCATTGTTCTTTATTTCAGGTCACCTAGAGCTCAATGGAAACCTAAGATCCAACAAGATTGACTAGTTGTTCAGTCATCCACACACACTAGCAATGAGATACTTAGCACTGAAAATTCTTTTCAAATCGTGGGTGGGTTGGCAAGCCCTAGAAAGCTGCCTTAAAACCCTAAATACTGTTGAAAAAAAAAGAAGGAAAAAATATAATAAGGCAAGAATTTAGGTGGTCTATATTTTAGTTGACACCTATGTACCGTTGAGTCTTTGTAGATAAGGTCCTAAGTACAACTTTCTTTGGTTGGTAATAAATGGTGCCCAATAGTTTGAATCCTAAATCAATTACATTATATATAAACTCTCTTGGAAAAGTTGTGGTCATTTACTAGGGACTAGCAAAGTTTAGGCATAGGGGTATGATTGCACAGAAATCATAGGTGTTAAAATGCTTAAATTAAGTTAGAAATCTACCTTGCATTCTTAATAGGGCATGCATTCGACGCATAGCATGCATCTGCATTTCTGTACATTCTTAACTTCTTTTTCTCTATCCTAAGGGCCATGTAGCTACAATGCCATTTTGCTTGATTAGGTCCATAGAATAGGAGGGAGTTACCTAGCAGGACAAATGAGAGAAGACAATTAGAAGATCCGTCTCTAGCTTCCTGTAATCAGTAGAGGGAGCAATACAAATGTTGACATAGAGAGAGGAGATGACAAACCAAGTTAGTCCAAGATAGTTCCATGCATCTTCATTCATACACCATCCACTCACACACCCATATGTGCATTCATAACTAACTGTAAGCACATGTAATTACACCACAATGCATACATATAGATACATGTACACAAATGCAAATACATAAATCAAGCCCTAATCCATGCCACCACCTTTACCTTATCACCAAATCACCACCACAATCAATCCCATTAGACCCTTTAAACCCTCACTTAAAACCCTTTAGGACAAGAGCCCAAGTCAAAATCCAGTACTCACCACACTTCTCCTAGCATCAATTTGGACATCTAGACCATTTTTTGGACATCTAGTTAGACCAATCCCAATGTCCAGAACACTTCTTAGTTATCCAAATCAGACCAATTCTCAAATCCAGAGGTCCAAGACAGTCTCAAAACATCTGATTTGGACACTTATGTCGTCCAAACTTACTTCCAGATGTCCAAACCTTTCATCTAGAGTGCAACACTTATCTGGTCAGAACCTATTCATTTGCTCTTAAGTTGTACTCATACCAGAACCTTCCACCACCTTCTATTTCCCCTATGGTGTACCCTTAACCTTGTCCTTAACTCCCACCTTAGGTGCACCTTACCTCAAAACACATCTATAAAACACCCAACTCCCATAGGTGCCAACTCTCCTCCCCTCCATTTTTTCTCTTCTCAACCAGCCTGTTCCACTCCACTCCAGAACCTCCCCTCCCCTCATCCTCCATTCTCTCCTCACCACCTTCGTCCACTCTCCTCTCTTCTCCTTCCCTGCTCCACCATTGAGCTTCCTTTACCTCTCAAGGTGAAGGTGGTGTAGACCTAGTGCCAAGGATCACCACCACCATCTAAGGTTCAAGGGACCCTCTTGGTGTGCACACCTCCTTCCTCTATCTCCTTCTCTTTTCATTTTTTTTGTAGTGTAGTTTTTATTTCAAGCAAGTTCGTGTAGTTCTTTCCTTTTCTTACAAGTAGTACTATTTCCTTCTCCTTCTTCCTTTCTTTTGTTGTTTGATATCATTTTGCTCTTCATTTCTCTTACTTTTGTTATTTTTACTATTATACACACATGCTGTGTGGGCACCTCCTTCTTCTATCTCCTCCTCTTTTCATTTTTTTTTTGTAGTGTAGTTTTTATTTCAAGCAAGTTCGTGTAGTTCTTTACATTTCTTACAAGTAGAGTAGTACTATTTCCTTCTCCTTATTCCTTTCTTTTGTTGTTTGATCTCATTTTGTTCTTCATTTTTCTTACTTTTGTTATTTTTACTATTATACACATGTGTGTGTACGTGTGCCTAAATACACACACACCATCACCACCACCAACACCACCTACTCAATGCCAACTTCACCACCACCACTTTCATCATCATCACCTTTTTCCACCAACACCAGCATCCCCTTAGGCCACCACCTTCAACCACCACCAAAAAACCCACGCCACCTTTATCCTAACCCTTCCTCTACCACCACAACCCTTCCCATGCACCAAAGTTAATCCCAATCCCTCCTCCCTTCCACATCCCTCACCAAGTACACTCCATTGAAACCCACACCATAAAGACCATCCTCACCTTACTAAACTACACCACACACATCTACACACAACTCACAATCATAGTGGTCATCACCACCTCCCATGATGCCAACACCTCCAACATGACCACCATCACCTTACACATCTAGGTTCCTAACACCTCCACTTCACACAAAAACACTTGACCATGGCCTTCTACCTCATCATCATCACACCCATCACCACCACCATCACCACATTCACCCCAACTCCATTTCCCATCCCATATCTCCATGTCACCATTCACCAAAGGACCCCTCAAGCCACCTACATCATAACCATGTATATTTTTTTTATTTTGTTATGTTGTAAAAAGTTGGCTTGCCCAACACTTGAGGTTGTAATAGATAGTTTTGTAATTTTGTTTTGAAACACTTCTGTGCTAGTAGTTTAGTTTTGTAAATATGTATGTCAATGAAAGTCACCATTTCAAGTTCCTAAGTTAGTGAATTCTTGTCATGTTCTTCCTCTATCAAACAAAAAAAAAAAGTACAAAACAAATTGTTTCAAAAAATATATATAGTCTTAGTATAATATAGTCATCCTTCTTGTTTTCTCTACTTAACAAAATTCCAGAAAGAAAGTAGTGCATAGTGTAGATTCATATTCCTTCCCATTTTGCATAACTAACAAAATAAAACAAAAAATGAAAAAAATGAATAAATCAAGTTGAGCAGATTTCAAAGCGAAAGGGTGCCTAATGTAGACACATTTATCTAGCTTAAAATGCCTATTTATGTGTATTCCTAGGCTCCTAGAAGCATCCAGCACTGTAACTGTTGTGTAACATGCACCGTCATGCACTTAAAATAGATTGTATAAATTGTACATTAATTTTCTTATTTTTGTGGCTAGGGGATAAGGTGACATATGTTAACGCACTTTTGTCGAGTTTAAGAAATATGTCGTAGTATAGCGAAGAAAGTGAATCAAGACTTAAATTTATAATCTCGAATGTGAGTCCGAGGCCATCTCAGGGAGCAAATAATCACAATTCAAACCATTAATCAAGTGAATATAAATTGAAGCTCAAGAGATTAATGGAAAAAGAAATATTCAATTAATAGCACTATCAAGCTCACAAAGAAATGAAAGTGTTAAGGAGAAAAAAATGTGGTTTCTCAACTCAATGTAAAGCCTCAACACTTAGGTGAATTTTTAGCCCAAAGAGAGCCTCAATGCAAACCAAATGTCGGCCCACAAAACCTACCCAATAGCTTCAGATAATTTGATCCATAGTCGAAGCAAAGCTCACCCAAAATTGGGCCCACACCCACGCATGCGTATGCAAGTGTGTGCTTACATGTGGTGTGTATGGGGACCCTACTCCTGGGTCTTGGGCTATGAGGTAGGGGGTCAGTTTCCCTATATACTTAGCTACAGCCTCTTAGTTCCAAGATGTGGGACTATAAGTCCCACTTCCTCTTCGCATTCTCATTGTTGGTTGTTGCTACTAATTTGCTGCTCGATTTACCATGGGATTTGAATCCAATGGCCAGATGACTTTCTCAGGTGGATCTGCGTCTGATGGAGGTGCTACTCTTGTCGGTGGTCTGCTGGAGATGGCTATTCGATATCGGAGAACAAACTCAATTCAGCGAGCACCTGCCTGCAAGAACACAGGCTTTTGGTCCAAGTCAAATACCTTATAAGGTTCGACATGATGTGTCAGAACTAAGCCCTAATCTAATTGAATGTGAGGATGGACGGAGTTATGGTGTGGAGGAGCTTCAATGAAGTGTCGTTGGCGGTGATGGTGAGTGATGGTGGAGATGGTGTGGGGTCAATTAACTTAGGCAAAAGCTTGGCGAAGGTGAGGACAAGCTTTTGCTTAAGTTAATTGGGTGTCAGGCCAGCAGAGAATATGAGACAATGAAGGTGGTAGTGGTTGTCAACAGCAGTGGTCGGTGAAGGAGCTAGAGGTGATAGACGGAGCTCTAGAGCTCCAGAAACCTAATTGAGAGGGTAAAGAAGAGAAGCCCTATGTTTATTAGAGGAAAGGAAGAGGAGAGAGGCTCACTAGAGGTACTCTAGAGGTGAGGAAGAAGAGTTCATCAGAGCGGAGGAGGTGGAATTAGACCATGAAGCTTCACGTGAAGCTCTGTGGGAGGAAGGAGAAGAGAAGCCCTCTATCTATTGTACATGGTAGAGGGCAAGGAAGTAAGATGACGGAGCTCCAAGGTGCATCAACTTATTGGCGAGGAAGAAGAAGGAACTCCGGTCAAAATTGAGCATGGTCTTGACTTATGGAAGTTGAGAACTATTTATAGAAGAGGAATTGGAGCCAGTTGACCTCAAATTCGCAAGTTCAACTTGCAAATTTGGCAACTTTAAAACATGTGAAATCGATGCTTGTCGGAGAAATTCCAGTCCAAATTGGATCTTGAGAGGCGGTTTATTGGATCGACCATGACTTGATGAGCAATCTCACCAAATTTGGTAAGATTTGGTTGATATTTACTCAATCAAATCGTTGAGTGAATCTGAAGGATTGTGGATTCCTTGATACTACCTTGCCTTGTTTGGAATGAGGAAGAAGATGAAGGTAGGGACTTGCTTCTGAGAAAAGTCAAAAGGTAGTGGTAGTTTTGCAATAAATAAAGGCAAATGAGCTAAACTGTAAACTAGGTCAAAAAGGATTCTGATTGGGCTCAAAATTTAGGAGGAACCTAATTTGAACCCAAGGAATCTAATGGTGACCTCAAATTTGGGTTTTGATGAAGTTATACTATCTAATTTACATTGTAACCCAAAATGAAGCAATTTCCTGGCTAGGTCTCATTTTTCTGTCAAAACGGGTTCCTTTGGTCAAAGTAAAGGTTCCAACCTCATAGAATATTTTTCAATGATTTGTAGGTGATTTAGATTACATTTATTTCCATTAGAACCCATTATATTTATGTGAGGCTGTAATTAAGGTTTTCATTATTTAAAAAAATCTTCAAATCTCAAAAACCTCGATTCGATCAGTTCAAGCCCACTTCTTAGGAATTTACATTCGTTTGACCTTCAATTAGGCACTGATTCACCCCTTAGTTAATCTGCATTAGTAATTACATGTTAAAATAACACAATTAACTCAATTTCCCATTTTCTTTTGCATACGATAAATAATGAAATTTTGCCCTTCTGCTTATTAAGGAGCATTTATTCTTGTAATTAGCGTAAATTAGGCTAGTTATACCAGATGATGGTGTTACCATAAACATTTTTCAAGCCTTTAAATGACCAATACAACTATATGGATGGATCCAAATCAACGATCGTAGCGCAATGGCGCAAAATCAACTCGATCAGATATCCTTGGCACCCTCTGCAAGCATTTGAAGATGGACGGCCCAGATGGCGCCATGTGCTGCCATCTAGGCCACCCAAAGCTACCCAAGGCCACCACTGCCCCCTTCCTCATCAATGCCATTAATTCTCAGCTGTTGGATCTTCATCCAGCGGCTGAGATGAAAGAGAAGATCCAACTACTGAGATGAAAGCACAACCGCCTCTTCACATGTTCAAGAGAGACACCAACACTAAATCTTGACCGTTGGATCTCCATCCAAAGATCGAGACCTCGTGCTGCAACTCTCATCAACTCGACAATCTTTCACTCCTATCGTAGTGGTCACATGTGTGCCTCTTAAATAAGAGGTGCAGGTTCAAAACACCATAACATGTGCCTTCATACGCATGAATAAAAAATTGGGCCATCGGATCCAGCACGGAGGATGTAGATTCAGCCACATAGCCATGGAAGCACGCTTCACACTTTCCACAGGCACGCACTCGCGTAATGAGTGTCGTCTGATCTCAGCCGGCGTACGAACCGATGCCACGTGGCACCACCAATGAAGCAAGCATCGTACGCACAATCATACGAGTGGCCTCAACTAGATTTGAAACGTGATCAACGTGTGTCTCTAGCCATCCATCTTGGATCAGTGGTGGTAGGACATTCCTCACAATCTCAGACTGCACCAAACGTGATTTGAGAAGCATGGGTGTGCGATCAACATGCCCCAACGGCCTAGTAATCATGATCTGAGGATCTCCTTCATTCACACAGATCCACCAGTTACGAGCCCCTCTTCATGGTCAATAGATGCATGAGACATGCATGCATGTCCCATGCACACCCATTAAATCCCATGGCCAAGTATAGTCTCTCCTTACCCCCTCCAAAGCTCTACGAGCTTGTCCTAAGCCCAGGATGCTCCACTAGAGCTAGAAAATAATTTTTAGTTCTACTTCTCACCACCATTCGTGGAGCACCTGTGGTTGTCCTCTCACCCCTATTCTAGAAGTGGATTGCCACTGTGACATCACCCAGCCCTGTCCTCCTTTGTCCGAGTCCGTTCTCCTTCCTCCCATCTCTCACCACCTTCACTTGGGGCGTCATCCAAGCAACTTGACCTCCAAATAGCCAAGGAGGATTTTTCTCACCTCTCTCTATGTTTTACTACTTTCATAGTTAGATTTATTTTCTCACATTATATGATGTAACCAGGCACTTGCTTAATCATTTAGTTAGAATCATACTATCTCTCTCTCTTTCTCTGTTTTTCGCTTTAATTATCTGTAAGTAAATTAGTTAGCTAGATATAGTTTCCTGATCTAATCTTCTACCTTATTTAAAATACCAAAAAAATTACAAAAGATAAAAACACCAAAAACAAATAAAACAAATTTGGATTTCATAAAATGAAACGTTCGCCTTCCCATGTTCGACCTGGGACTCACCTGAGTTTCGGTTATAAATATTATTTGATAAGCGGATTTTTATGATTGCAATGATCGGGTTTTCAAAACTCCAATTTTTATCGTGTAAAATCTTGCTCGTCATTTTGGCATTGTTGCTAGGGAGGCAATGGATTTTGATTCTTCCACATTTCCCACCTTACTTACATATTTTTTCTATCCTCTCTTTTCTATGATTGTCTTACAGGAACCTAATCAAGGAGGCCAAAGGCAGTAGATCTGAGTAAAGTGCAGGTTTGAAAAAATCTGTAAGTTTACCCCACTTCCTAACCCATTAGATCCATTTCACCACAATAAATCAAACCCAAATCGACTTAGGTGCTTGCATAAACCCTAGGTTAGACTTAGTTATTTGATTGCCACTCCACCCACCTCACTCCCTGCCTATGTCAAAAGAAAAAAACTCTATCTGATTGTGGGACATAAATTGAAATCTACTCACTATAATCACCCACAATTTCTTACTTAAGGTGCACCACTCCTATTTGATTCAGTCACTAATCGAGACTCCAACTTGTGGATCCAATAGACTTAAACTAAATACACACATTTGTAACTATTTTCTATGTGCCTTTTTTAGTGGTGCAAGTAGCTAATTGATTAATTTGCTTGGGCTGCACGACTAATTATGAAATTCACTAATCTAGTAGCTTGCTCTGTAGGGTTCAATTTTTAGGAACTAACCAGGCACTCCACATCATTTTTTATTTCTAAAGGAATACATCTACCCCATGCTTTCAAAACATTGTTTATTCCACTAAACTTGATTGAATCATCATAAATTTGAACACTAAAAGCTACTAAAAAAGATTCGAACTCTAAAATCCACCTCATCTTAAGTAATCCTACTTGAAAACTCATGGTTGTGCACATACACATATTTTAAACTGATTATTAAGGGCACAACCCATTAAAAAAAGCCCATCACATTCCCAAGCACATTTAAATGTATGCCTAATTAAAACTGAGTAGACATTGGCCTTAAGGATTGACTTGCTCCTCAGGGCCCAGAACAAGATTATTTTCGATTAATCTACTTCACTAATTCATTTGATGTCTAGCTAGGGGAGTATCGTCAAACAACTGTAGTTGGGGGGCATTAAAGGAACTTGAGGCATAATCCAAAGGAAGAACCTTCTCCCCATTCCCCCCTCTAACTGATTGGATTGATCGGATAGAAGAAGATCAAATCCTTTATAATCTTAGGATGGGTTCTAAGAGTCTGTAGGTCTTTAGGCTACCCACCTAAGGACAGATTTGAATTGTTTGTACTGCAAGACACCTTTCTCTTCTCTATTTTCCATATGGTTTCTCCATGTATCCTTCCAAATCCTACACACACTTCCAATCCTACCCTCCTACCACCACTTATCCCCAAGATGATTACTATCTCGACCTGACCTATGATCACCCATCCACTAGTTGAGATAACTCAGATTGGGCATATGATTCCGTACCTCAATATTCAAGGCCTAACCTGGACACCTAGACTTTGATTACTATCCTTCTTACACCTACACTGAAAATAGATCTCCACCCTTTAACAAACAACCTGATATGATCTACACTCAAGAAGGATATGAGAATTAGAACCCTTACCCTCCCCAAGACTACATTGCATATAAGTCACCACCCCTTAATGAAAAACCTGAGATGACCTATTATCATATAGGACCCCAAGAACCTTAATTTCTTGACCCTTATGGATTGAATCCAAAACCACCCAACCCTGAATCAACCATTCAATTTAGGTAAACCAGGTCGAAGATAGGGTGCTGGCCAACTTCAGGAATACCATATGATCTTTAAAAGCTTAGCCAATACCCTATACTAAAGCATTGGAGCCTGTGATTAAAATGATTGATGATCTTAACAAGTCATTGCTGGATTGGATCCAAGATGTTAAGGATAAGGACCTGGGTGAGTTATTACTTGGGAAATTATCAAGATTTAGGATGAAATTTGTGGTTGCTTTAGTCCATTCTTGGGATGATTCTCAGGATGAACCCCCTTCAAGATAGCCAGTGTTGGAACCCACTTAGGCACCTGTAGGGGGACACATTTTATGAGACCTAGGATGACGAGGTTGATTTAGACCAACCAATTAAGGATGTACCGATTCCATCACTCAAGATCTCCGAGCCAGGGTACAACGAAAAATGTCTCTATGGACCAAGGCACAACATACGATCTCAAGACATATTAATTTGGATCCAAAATTTTTGATTCTAAGGGAGAAGAATCTTTAGGTGAAGTCTCACTTGAGGATAAGGAGAATGAATTTAGTGAGGCGAACGAGCTGGAGCAACCTGATGAATTATTTAAAGGCCCTATAATTGAGGATTATGATTCAATTGGGACTAACTTGGAGGATTCAAATCCTGATTTAATGGAAGATTTAATCAGTAGACCTAGTCCTCAACCACACTAGCCCCAAACAGCTTAATGATGGTTTTATTTTCACCACACCCAAGTCAATTATGATTCAACCACAATTTTTGGACTTGGGAAGTTTAGATGGGGTTAGTGACACTATGGAGTTCCCGGAAACTCTGATTTTGGAGGAGAGGAGTTTGAAAGTGAAATTCTGGGAAGTAAATTCTGGGGGAAATAGAATTGTGGATCTAAGGGTTCTTGCATGCCTTAAACCACCAACATTTTACCAGAACCGTTATGATATTTTCTATTTTGAGGACATAAAACCTAGGTGTAGAATAATGAATTATCATTTTGAGCTGATTATTAAATAGACAACCACTCCTATTGGTTTAAACCTAACCATTGTCAAACATTATATACTTGGGTTACATGCCACTAAACCGTAGACCCTACCCTATAAACAGAAGAATCTTGGGTGATGGGTAATTTTCATTTATAACCTTAGATTCACTCGACCCTGGGGCATGGGTCTACATCACAATCTTGTCCACATCTGTGGACATGCTCATCTTGCGGGACTTAAGGTCAATATTTTTATTCTAATCTTAACCTGCACTTCTCATTTCTTTATTTATTTTCTTTATTTGTCAACTATGCCCAGCTAAAGGCACTAAACTCAGCACTTGTATAGTGTATTTTTGTCTTGGAACTGACCAGATCATCACAGAATTCAAGTGGATTCTTGTCTACTCTACTCCTTTTCATGCCTTTATTTTTACAATGACATTGCATGATCTAGGCATAGGGGGTGGATATTCATATCTGAATTATTTTGTCAGTTTCGTAGATTACTTTTCTCTATTTTCTCTTTATTTACAGAAAAAAATTGAGAATTAGGAAAAGAGAACTTAGGTATTAGGAGTTTTTCAACTTTAGGAAACAATACGATAAGACTTGAATATTTAGACTCTTCAAGTCTTCGGGCTTAATTAGCCCTACTATCCATTACAATTTGGACATGTTTCTCAACTCCTTGCCACTTTAAGTTTATTTTAATTTGGTTAATAAGTTGGTGTGATAAGTACACGACTTACCAACCTACCTTCTGATTTAAGGGGACTTATAGTCTAAGCATCTATATACTTTTTGCACTGGCTCACTTCTTAAGCGATCTTAACCGAAATTAGGTAAGTAATAAACACACTAGGATAGTATGGCTGGCACGTTGCTGTGTGTAATAGCTCATAGACAAGTGTCCAAAGCCCAACCACGCAACTCAATATCTTCGACCATTGCCTTTAGGTAAATCTCAGATCAAAGAAGCCACCTACTTAAAAAAAATAGAGAGAGAAAAAAATAGAAAATACCCAAAAAGAAAAAAAAGAAAAAAATAGAAAAAGGAGAAAAAAATAAGACTAAGCCACACTTCATCGCACGAGTATGGCTGGTAAGTTATCGTGGGTAAACCCCCATTACCAGTTGTCCAAAACCCAGCCCACAAAATACACAAATAATTCCTAACACTTAGGAAGAAGTGGGGGAGTAGAATAACCCAAGGAGATATATGCTGGGTTCACCCACGTGTTGTCCCCACAAAAATAATAGGGAGAAAGCTACCAATCAGAAAGATAAATCTTTAGGAAAAAATTTTATTTAGGGTCACCTAGGATTTGTGGAAACCTGAGGTCCATTTTGATTGTCATTAAGTGAGTCGATCATATTTTCACAATAAGATGTTTAACACTTAGAGTTCTTTCAAATCTTGGGTGGGTTGGGTTGCCATAGAAAGCTACCCCGAAACTCTGAACTCAAAAGTCAAAAAAAAAATTAGAAAAGAATAAAAATAAAAATATATATTTCTTTTATTTCTTTATTGAATAAGGCAAGGACTATGGTGATCTGCATTTTGGTAGACACCCGGGTGCTATTAAGTCTTCGTACTTTAGGTCTTTAGTAAAAATATTATTGATAAATAACAAGTGCCCAAGTATTTGAATCTTAGTTTTATTTATACATAGCATTTAGTTTTGTTTTGCTAGAGACTAGCAAAAGATAGGCATGGTCGTAGGCTCCTAGAAGCACCCAATACTGTAAATATTGCATAATATACATCATCATGCATTTAAAATAGATTGTATAAATTTTATATTAATTTTCTTATTTTTGTGGCTAGGGAACCAAATCACAAATTTCGGGACTTCAAATGATGAATTGAACCATACAGATGGATCCGAATCAACGATCACAACCTAATGGTGCAAAAATTGATTCATTTGGATATCCATGGCACCCTCTGCAAGCATTTGAAGATGAACAGCTCATATGACTCCACGTGGTGCTATCCAAGCCACCCAGAGACACCCAAGGCCATCACTACCCATCTCTTCATCGATGTCGTTAATTCTCAACCGTTGGATCTTCATCTGAAATGACCCGAGATCGTTGGGAGATTTTAAATTCCCTACGGTGGTCCTTGAAATTTCCACCCAACAAATAAACACCCAAGGGTCACTTGGTGATTTCCTAAACTCTGGTGGCCTCGTCGTAAATTTCGTGCACCAAGAAACCCATGTAGGGACCCTCATACAAGTTATTTGGCTCGTAAACAACTCTAACAACCTAGGGCATTTCCCACAATTTCCCCCTACCCCACCACAACCTAAAACCCTATACTAACCCCATAAATACCCTCTCCTCGAGATCTACGCTCTTCCATTTTTTCCCCACATCGACCTCGAGTGGTGCTCTCCATTTCCCAGCAAGAAGGAGAGAAGGGAGTGGGGAGAGGGGGAGAGGCATTTTTCTTCAAACACCCCTCTTTTTTTTCCTTGTTGCTCTCGTCACCAGTGTGTGGGAGGGGAAGACAAGCCTGAAAGGTCGCGTCTGCATGCGGAGGCACATGACGTGCATTGAGGGTGTGGGGATCGAGCATGCGAGGGTGTGGCCAGGCACGAGGCGCGAGGCTGAAGGTAGGATTAGTGAGGTGCGAGGGCATTCTTCCATGAACCGATGCTCATTTTCAATACGGTTCGAGGTCCAAACAACCTTGTAATCGTGCCCATGAGACGTTGTTGGAAAGCTTGTTCGATCGCCCACATCTTATCTTGGTTCCTGAGCATGGTACAACACACCAGTAAGGGTGAGCAGAACCTATCGATGGCATGACCAAACCACACACACCCCCATACCTCCCGAAACCCCAAGGTAGAGTGGTCCACCTATGTGTCTTTTCTTTCTCTGTCATGATTTAATGATTTGCGACTACCCGTGCAAATTAGGCCCCAACCCACCCACCGTGAACTTGCAACCAAGTGTTGTAGTAGTTGAGTTCAACACCATGCATGCACTTGACTTGCATTTATTTTTTTATGCTTTCGTATACTCTTTCCTATGTACAATTGCATGCCCTAGGTGTATATATTATGAATTATCTATTCCATTAAATTTGGGCTTGGCTCGATTTTGCAAAACCCCCATATATAATTCCGTTAACCTTTCTCCAAAAGAATGTATGTGTGTGTGCACAGGTTATCATCTATATATTTATCATCTATATATGTATGCCATACTTGGGGAATGTGGTGGGGGTGGTGGACAGGTGATGATGTGGACCACCTTGCCACCTTCTAATGCCCTACATTGCCCTATTCACAACTACAATGGGAGGCATTTGGGATTTGAGGTTCACTTGTATGGGTTTTGAACAATTACCAACTTTAGTGGAACGTGCAAAGCTTTAGAGTGGACCTTCTTGTTCCGATTGTGTTTAGATTCCGATATTGAATGCATGCCATAAGTAGCTAATTGATGAACTATTAAGTTTTGAAATGCAAATTGTGAATGAAAATGATGAATGCATTCTCGCTTTGATGCACGTGCACACATGTATGTCCTAACTTCTAATTTGTGAGAATTATGCGTCTTATGCATGTGAAGAATGATTAATATTTGTTGTAAGAGGATGGTAACCCAAACGATTAAGACAAAGGCTTTTTACTGTAATGCATCTATTTTCTATTCCATGATTGAAACTTAAATATGTATGGAGGTGTATGTCATCCGTTGATGTTGAAACAGAATTAAAAGAATTATGAAGGAACCTTAGGGGGGATTTAGAAAAATAAATTTTCTACTGTGGTATGAAACTCTAAGGATGATGGAATGATTCACCTACTCTGAGACATGACTGTTAGTTGGGTTCTGGTATGGGAATGAGCTGGCCCTCATGTACATATGTACCAAGAAGAGCTAACCACCCCTTATGTGGGAAGAGAGATAGCCTTCCCTTAGGTTGGGACCCACAGTAGGAATGGCTTTCCTACATCGACTCCTGTTAAGCCCACGGGACCAACCTAGATAGTCGGGCAAGAGTACGAAGATAGGTGAAGGGTGCGACCCCTATTATGTTCTGTGCTCTACTACTTAGAGCATACCAGTTAGCAGACTACTACTTAGAGCTTACCAGGGGAGTCATCATAGTGCTAGGTGAGATGGAGGGGGAGGGGATGACCCTCCACCACCTCCACTTCTTCAAACAATACTGAACAGGAGTACTCCCTACCGGGGGATGTACCCATGCCTCGGTTATGACTTCAACACGAGCTATTCGCATAGTTCCGGAAGCTGAAGCCCCACTCCTTCAAGGGGGAGGTGTTAAGACCCGCACTATTAGAGCTCATTAAGATGTCTGGGACTTGGGTCAGACGTCTGGTCAGATGTCTAGACACATTCCTAGACGTCTAAAAATCAAATATTTTGTGTATGTCCTCATGTCTACTCATGTGCTGCGCACAGATAGTACGCAGCCCATTCTTCTCTCTCTCTCTCTCTACCCCTCGTCGAAGAAACCCTAACCCCTTACGCTATTTAAGCCCTACTCCTCTCCCTCACACCACCCCACCTCCAGCCACTCTTCTTCCTCCTCTAGCGAGAGCGCGAGCGACGAGCGTGAGTAGCGAGGGGAGGGAAGGAGGAGCAGCTAAGGAAGGAGAGCTAGCGTGAGCTCGTGAGGGAGCTGCCGGAGAGCCTGCAGCCGGCCGACGTGTGCGCGAGGTGGAGAGGTGGGTTGGGGAGGTCCTCCTTAACACTGCTACAGCCAGAGCAACGGGCGAGCGGGCGCGGCACGAGAAGGCGAGCTGTTGCAGTTCTAGTTCTGGAACTTTTCCAGAATTAGACGTCTGGATCGACATCCAGACGACGCGGACGACGTCTGGAGGATGTTCCAGACGACTGAAAGGTGAGTTTCGTGCCTTACACTTCCTTTGCGGATACGGCCATGCAGGTCGTTCCACCGAGGTGCTTTTTCGTGCCGTACTAAGAAGATTTCGTCGATACGTGCAGGATTCATTTCGGGAAGGCGTGGGACACGCCATCCCACGCAGATCAGACGTTTGGGCAAGGCACCAGACGGCGGGAAGCGTTTCCAGACGTCTTGAGTAGTGGTCAAACGTCTGGAACTGGGTCCAAACGGTTCCGTAGGATCCCTAGACGTCTGAGGAGTGGTGCAGGAGTGAGGTATAGTTCTGGGCTCTTTTAAGATGTCTGGAAGGTGCCCCAGACATCTGATTTGAGTCAGAATTACTATTTTGACCCGTTTAGTGTCCGTTTGAGGTCCGATTTCCGCAATTAAGATTCTGTTGTTCTCCGTTTACATTCCTCTACTTGTTAGAATACCTTTTATACTGTTTTGAATGGTCTCTTGTGAATGATCCTTGTGATAGAACCTCATTCCATCGTGGGTTTGGGATTTGCTGAGGCATGTGGACCTGCCGATTGAGCCCCCATTACTCCTGGGTTGACTGGTAGAGTGGCTTCCCCCATTATTTTAATTGAAACTCAAATGCATGTGTGAAATGAAAGATTAGAACCTAGGATATGGCATGAATCCTAGGACCAGAAACACTAGACTGAATGTATTGAATGAATGGCTGGCTTGAATGAGTAGATAGAATAATGAGACCTGCCTATAAATTAATAACAGCTGCCTGTGAAATACAATGTACTTGAGCTAGTAAACTGTTGCATGAGATTCCTATTGTTTACATTAAATGTCATGATATGAGCTGCATGTATATGAAATAGAAATAGAAGATTGAATGTCGGAAACATGAGCTACCTGCAGATAAACTTGGAATGTGAACAATAAAGTACTTGTTACATGTGTAGAATTTGAGAAATGAAAATAGAAATGGTGGAACCTGGTATGGCTTGACCTGGGAAACATGAGCATGAATCCTATGGGGAATTAGGAGTTGAACTCCTGGAAGTACATGGAATAGATCTGGAAAATGCTTTGGGAAGTGTGCTTGCCCTCGAGTACATGGTACCAAGGGAAGTGCACGTTACCTCTTAGTGTAGAGGGGTACTTGCCGCCTTTTGGGTTGAGGCCCGGGGTGGGTTTGGCCACTTTGCACCGACTCGATGGCCATCGTGTACACTGTACCAGGGAGAGCTACTAGCGTAGGGAGAGAGCTAGCCACCCCAAGGGGCCTGGGGTTCAACTAGCCGCCTTACACCAACTTGTTAGGCCCACTAGGCAAACCAGGGTAGTCAGGCGAGGATGCGCAGACAATGGAGGGGCGAGACCCATGTTTAGTTACTGTTGAGGGGCTAGACCCCTGTTACTGAGAGGGCTATGCCCTATACTGGTTCTGTGCTATTCTTTGGGCGCACCCGTTAACGGAAACGACTGACTGCATGCTAGTGCAGGGTAGCTGCCCGTGCATCTATCGCGCATGCCGTAGTCACCGTTACGTCTATCAGTGACCCTGGGGTGGTTGACTAGGTGTAGGACGACCATGGGGGACTCTCCCGGCCAGGAGAGCACCTTGTGCTACTTCTACTTTTCGAAAAATACCGCA
Source organism: Thalassia testudinum (assembly GCA_037157565.1). NCBI lineage: Eukaryota > Viridiplantae > Streptophyta > Magnoliopsida > Alismatales > Hydrocharitaceae > Thalassia > Thalassia testudinum. The sequence continues at coordinate 128,392,900 of JAZHRO010000055.1, forward strand.
ACCAAGATTGTTCCCACGAGGAACATTCGAGATCAAGAAAGAGACCTGATAGATAATCTAAGTGATGAAAGAAAGAATAACTAGTTAAAGAAAGAAAGAAATTGAAAACAACAGCTACCTATCCACTTTACTATTTTAGTTAGTTAGTTTCCACTCTACTCAGCTTTTGTTGATTTTGTGTACTCATAACTCTTTTCAGGTCCAGGTGTTGAGCAGCTAGAGCACTCAGCTACAGAGGGTGCTAGGCCTAGTAGAGCCCAGTAGTAGTAGTTCTGTGGTACCCATTGTACTAGTGAGTAGTTCTTGTACCTTTATATTCTATACTCTTTCATTGTGAACCTTATATTCCTGTACTCGTTTACTTCTTCTTCTGTTGTTGTGGTGTGTACTGTAGTAGTTATTTCGTTACTACTCTACTTTTGTTATTGTTAGTTGCTTGCATGGTGAATTTGGTTTATTTTACAGCTTTTTGGTTACTTTCTCATTGGACGACTGGGCCTTGGGATCAGTCGAGTCGGTCCGGTCTTATGTCCTGTAGGGATTCGGGAATCAGGTCGTAACAAGATGGTATCAGAGCAAGGCCATCCCGAGAAGTGAACCAACTAGTTGGAAAATAACCAATTCACATGCTTGTAATTAGAGTAACCACCACAACGTGCCTTTTGATATCTATTCTGAGGTTCTTCTACTGAATATCCATTGAAATTGACACCTTCCTATTCTATGTTCATGTCTCCTTGTAGATGCCTCGACGTGGAGTCATTGAGGCAGGCCACGGACGCGGTCGAGGACGAGGTCAAAGGGGCGGACGTGTCGAGCCTGACGTCTCAATGGACCAGCCACTACTTTCGTGCATTTAGGCCCAGGACCTTGCCTAGTTGATACGAGAGATCGTGCGAGAGGAGCTCCACCCGCCTCCACGGGGACCTCTCCCTAGGGCTGCGGAGGGGGGGTCCTCTGTGGGACCACGCGACCGACATAGTGTTGGACGTAGGGGAGGGGATGGGCCTCCACCACCCCCGCCATCCTCTGACACTTCTGAGCCCGAGCCCTCCTTACCTGGAGTCGTACCAGTTCCCCCACTTCAACGCCATTACAGGCTTTTCGGACAGTTTCGGAAGCTGAAGCCCCCCTCCTTCAAGGGGGATGAGGACCCGACCGAGGAGGAGGACTGGCTCGAGCAGATCGAGAAGGTGTTCGACACCCTTTGCCCCCCTGTAGAGTGACCCGTGGCCTTTGCCACGTACTAGTTGGAGAGTGCGGCACACAGGTGGTGGAGGGCCGTCAGAGGGGTGGAGAGGGATGAGCCGACCTAGGACCAGTTCGTCACCCTCTTCTGCAAGCAGTACTTTCCGCAGATGTAGCAAGACCAGAGGAGGCAGGAGTTCCACACTCTCCGCTAGGGGACGATGACCATGAGCGCGTATCGCACGCATTTTCTGGAGCTGTCTCGTTTCGTCGCGATAGCTGTAGCTATCGAGGAGGAGCGCCTTTTGAGGTTCACCGAGGGTCTCTGGCCTGCTATTCGAGGGTACGTCAAACCCCTGAAGCTGCCTACATTCTCGAGAGTGGTGGAGGTAGCTATGACTTATGAGGAGACCAACCCAGCTGCACGTGACACTAACAGCGGACGAAAGAGGCCCTACCAGCCAGACTACTCACAGGGTCGACGAGAGAGGAGGCACGTGGCGCCCGCAGGAGAGCCGTCAGGTTTTGCGAGGCCATCATTGGCCTTTGGGGGCCCCCGACAGGGGCCAGCTGCCAGCACTGGACCCCCACCCAGCCGTCAGCAGGGACCTACCGAGGGCAGGAGTCAAGCTCCCCATTGCTACCAGTGTGGCCAGCCAGGCCACATTAGGAGGGACTGCCCATCTAGGGCTGGAGGACAGCAGATGCTCCCCGCACCGAGCATAGGAGGACGAGCAGGAGGCCATGGTTCCCATGCACGGGGGGGAGGTCAGCAGTCGTGGGGAGGGTACCGACCAGCGGCTACCCACACAATGCAGAGTGTGGCTTCTTCGTCCGCACCTAGAGCTGAGGGGCGTATTAATGCCCTGACACACAGAGATGCTAGAGCTTCAGGATCAGTGGTGGCAGGTATGGTTACAGTTTCCGGTAGATTAGTTTATATGCTTTTCGATTCTGGCACCACGCACTCATTTGTCGCTTCTAGTTTTGCCGTCAGTTTGGGATAGGACTGTGTGTTGCTAGAGGATCCGTTTGTGATCAGAGGTCCGGGAGGTCAACTATTCTTAGCTGAGGAGGTGTACACAAGATGTGAGGTCAGTGTTGGGGGACACAACCTCCCCGCTGATCTGATTGTGATACCGATGGAGGACTTTGGCGTAATTCTGGGGATGGACTAGCTATCCGCTTACCACGCCTTGGTGGACTATTTTGAGAGGAAGATCATCTTCTCCATACCAGAGATGCCTTCTTTTGAGTTTCACGGACATCCGGTGGACGAAGGCTTCAGGTGCATTTCTACACTTCGGGCGACGAGACTTTTGGGCCAAGGGTGTGAGGGCATTCTGGCTTATGTAGTGGCAGAGCCCAACTCCGTGGCAGACTTTCAAAGTATCCTGGTGGTCAAAGAGTACCCCGGCGTGTTCCCAGAGGAGCTGCCAGGACTACTGCCTGAGCGTGAGATCGAGTTTGAGATCTCACTGGTATCGAGGACCAGCCCCATTTCTGCAACACCTTACAAGATGGCACCACTTGAGCTACGCGAGCTCAAGTCTCAGTTGCAGGATCTTCTGGAGAAGGGCTTTGTGAGGTCCAATGCATCTCCGTGGGGAGCCTCGATTTTGTTTGTGAAGAAGAAGGATGGTACCCTACGACTTTGTGTGGACTACAAAAAGCTGAATAGGGTCACCATCAAGAATAGGTATCTGCTGCCAAGGATTGACAACTTGTTTGACCAGTTGTGAGGTGCCATGGTTTTCTCCAAGATAGACTTGAGCTCTGGATACCACCGGTTGAGGATCAAGGAGACCGACATCTCCAAGATAGCTTTCCGCACCCGATACGGACACTACGAGTTTTTGGTCTTGCCGTTTGGGCTAACCAATGCCCCCGCTGCGTTCATGGATTTGATAAACCGGGTGTTCAGACCGTATCTGGGTCATTTCGTAGTGGTATTTATCGATGATGTGCTCATCTACTTGCGGGATCAGGCGCAGCATGGACAGCACTTGCGGTTGATTTTGGACACATTGAGGTGATGCAAGCTGTATGCCAAGTACAGCAAGTGTGGGTTCTGGTTGAGGGAGGTGACCTTCCTAGGTCATGTGATTTCAAGGAATGGTTTGGCTGTGGACCAAGCTAAGGTTGAGGCAGTGCTCAGGTGGGAGAGACCACGTACAGTGATAGAGATCCGCAGTTTCTTAGGACTGGCAGGCTACTACCGACGGTTTATCAGGGCTTTCTCACAGATTGCACGTCCTATGACACAGTTGACCCAAAAGGACGTGCCCTTCTCTTGGACCGACTCTTGTGAGGCATGTTTTCAAGAGCTGAAGGAGAGGCTAACTTTGGCTCCCGTGCTTACCATTCCAGACAGATGTGGCGGTTTGTTGTGTACATGTATGCCTCTTTGCAGGGGTTACGGGGTGTGCTCATGCAGCGGGGTCACATTGTCCCTTATGCTTTGTGGCAACTGAAGCCCCATGAGTATAGCTACCCTACCCACGACCTAGAGCTGGCAGCTGTCGTCTTCGCGCTGAAGACTTGGAGGCACTACCAATAAGATGAGACTTTTGAGATTTTCACAGATCATAAGAGCCTCAGATACTTGTTTGATTAGAAGGAGCTCAACATAAAACAGAGATGTTTCTTAGAGCTCTTGAAGGGCTACGACTGCAGCATTTCCTACCACCCAGGGAAAAGCAATGTGGTGGCTGATGCCTTGAGCCGGAAGGCACCTGCCCACTTGGCCAGGTTACAGGCGTAGAGTTGGAGACTAATGGAGGAGATGGGCAGTTGGCGACCCCTAGAGTTACTGTGGCACTGTGAGGCAGTTACTGTGACATGACAGACGAGGCTAGAGCTGATAGACCGCATCATCACAGGACAGATGACAAACCCGTACCTGCAGTCATTGCGTGACAGGGTACTGTTAGGGGACCCTGGAGACTTCTCCTTTCCCAATGGGGTGCTGCGCATGAGGGGACAGTTGTGCATTCCCAGGGACGAGGAGCTGTTGAGGGAGCTCCTGACTGAGGCACACGGTTCCAGGTTCACCATACATCCTGGGAACACAAAGATGTATCATGATCTGAGACGTGACTTTTGGTGGAGGGGAATGAAGTAGGATGTAGGCGAATTCGTGCAGCAGTGTTTGGTGTGCCAGCAGGTGAAAGCCAAACATCAGAGGCGGGTAGGAACGTTGTAGCCACTTCCAGTGCCAGAGTGGAAGTAGGAGAGCATCAGCATGGACTTGGTGATGGGCTTACCCATTACCCAGAGAGGACATGACGTAGTCTGGGTAATTGTAGATAGATTGACGAAGACGGCAGTCTTCTTGCCGGTCCGAGACACTTTGGGACCAGCACAGTTGGCAGAGAGCTATATCCGCGATGTGGTACGTTTGCATGGAGTTCCGTGGGAGATTGTATCCAACCGGAATGCCCGCTTTACGTCTCGGTTTTGGGTTGTGTTTTAGCAGGCCTTGGGGAATAGTTGAGGTTCAGTATAGCATACCACCCCCAGACGGACGAACAGTCAGAGCGTACGATACAGATGCTTGAGGACCTTTTGCATGCCTATGTACTGGACTGGAGGGGCTTGCCCCTGGCAGAGTTTGCATATAACAATGGCTATCACTCGAGCATCGGCATGGCACCCTACGAGGCTCTATACAGACGAAGGTGTACTGCACCCTTGATTTGGGTTGAGGTGGGAACCAAGTGGGAGGTTGGCCCCAGGCTGATCCAGCAGAGTCAGGAGGTGATTGAGCAGATTCACAGGCGACTCCGCACTGTCAGGAGTAGACAGAAGAGCTATGCCAATTGAAAGTGCAGAGAGGTGCAGTTTGAGGTTGGGGATCACGTCTTCCTTCGCGTTTCACCCATGAAGGGACTGCAACGTTTTGCGGTGAAAGGGAAGCTCGCGGCAAGGTTTGTGGGACCCTTTGAGGTCCTGGAGTGGGTTGGATCCATTTCTTACAGGCTTGCCCTTCCTCCCCAACTTTCTGGTGTGCACAACGTGTTCCATGTGTCCAACCTCAGGAAGTACGTCACCGATCCCAGTCACGTTCTGAGCCACGAGAGCATCGACGTGGGTGACAACCTGACCTACCCCGAGTGACCAGTGTAGATACTAGACAGAGCCGTCTGAAGTTTGAGGTAGAAGTAGGTACCCCTAGTGAAGGTTTTGTGGAGGAGCCAGAGGTACGAGGAGGCTACCTGGGAGCCTGAGGCGGCGATGCGAGAGCAGTACCCAAAATTCTTCGAGAGTATGTCTTTTCGGACTGGCTTCGGTCCTCTTTGAGTTTGTTATGCGAATGTTGTTCTTTTCCACACCTAGCTAGCTCAAGTTTCGGGGACGAAACTTCCTTTGAGTTTGTTATATTGTTAAGACCCGCACTGTTAGAGCTCATTAAGACGTCTAGGACTTAGGTCAGACGTCTGAAAATCAAATATTTTGTGTACGTCCTCGCGTCTGCGTGCATGCCACACATAGACAGTATGTAGCCCTTTCTTCTCTCTCTCTCTCTCCCCATCGCCGATGAAACCCTAACCCCTTACGCTATTTAAGCCCCACTCCTCTCCCTCATACCACCCTACCTCCAGCCACCCTTCTTCCTCCTCCAGCAAGAGCATGAGCGGCGAGCGTAAGCAGCGAGGGGAGGGAAGGAGGAGCAGCGAGTGAAGGAGAGCTAGCGTGAGCTCGTGAGGGAGCTGCCGTAGTGCCCTCGACCGGCTGGCGTGCGTACGAGGCGGAAAGGTGTGTCGGGGAGGTCCTCCCTGACACTGCTGCAGCCAGAGCAGCGGGCGAGTGGGTGCGGCGCGAGAAGGTGAGCTGTTGTAGTTCTAGTTCTAGAACTTTTCCAGAATCAGACGTCTGGATTGACATCCAGACGACGCGGACAACGTCTGGAGGAGGTTCCAGACGACTGAAAGGTGAGTTCCGCGCCTTACACTTCCTTTGCGGATACGGCCATGCAGGCTATTCTGCCGAGGAGCTTTTTCGTGCCATATTAAGAAGATTTCGTCGATATGTGCAGGATTCACTTCGAGAAGGCATGGGACACGCCATCCCAAGTAGATCATACATCTAGGCGAGGCACCAGATGGTGGGAAGCGTTTCCAGACATCCTGAGTAGTGGTTGGACGTCTGGAACTGGGTCCAGACGGTTCCGCAAGATCCCTAGACATCTGAGGAGTGGTGCAGGAGTGAGGTATAGTTCTGGGCAGAATTACTGTTTTGACCCGTTTAAGGTTCGTTTGAGGTTCGATTTCCGCAATTAAGATTCCATTGTTCTCCGTTTACTTTCCTCTACTTGTTAGAATACCTTTTATACTGTTCTGAATGGTCTCTTGTGAATGATCCTTGTGATAGGACCTCGTTCCATCGTGAGTTTGTGGTTTGCTGAAGCACGTGGACCTGTCGATCAAGCCCCCATTACAGCTGGGTTGACTGGTAGAGTGGCTTCCCCCCTTAATCTAATTGAAACTCAAATGCATGTGTGAAATGAAAGATTAGAACCTAGGATATGGCATGAATCCTAGGGCCAGAAACACTAGACTGAATGTATTGAATGAATGGCTGGCTTGAATGAGTAGATAGAATAATGAGACCTGCCTGTAAATTAATAACAGCTGCCTGTGAAATGCAATGTACTTGAGCTAGTAAACTGTTGCATGAGATTCCTGTTGTTTACATTAAATGTCATGATATGAGCTGCATGTATATGAAATAGAAATAGAAGAACGAATGTTGGAAACACGAGCTACCTGCAAATAAACTTGGAATGTGAACAATAAAGTACTTGTTAAATGTGTAGAACTTGAGAAATGAAAATAGAAATGATGGAACCTGGTATGGCTTGACTTGAGAAACATGAGCATGAACCCTATGGGGAATTAGGAGTTGAACTCCGGGAAATACAATGAATAGATCTGGAAAATGCTTTAGGAAGTGTGCTTGCCCTCGAGTACGTGGTACCAAGGGAAGTGCACGTTACCTCTTAGTGTAGAGGGGTGCTTGCCGCCTTTCGAGTTGAGGCTCGGGGTGGGTTTAGCCACTTTGCACCGACTCGGTGGCCCTCGTGTACACTGTACCGGGGAGAGCTACTAGTGTAGGGAGAGAGCTAGCCACCCCACGGGGCTCGGGGTTCAGCTAGCTACCTTACATCGACTTGTTAGGCCCACTGGGCAAACCAGGGTAGTCAAGCGAGGGTGCGTGGACTGTGGAGGGGCGAGACCCCTATTTGGTTACTGTTGAGGGGCTAGATCCCTGTTACTGAGAGGGCTATGCCCTATACTGGTTCCGTGCTGTGCTTTGGGATCACCCGTTAACGGAAACGACTGACCGCATGCCAATGCGGGGTAGCTACCCGTGCATCTATCGTGCATGCCGTAGTCACCGCTACGTCTGTCAGTGACCCTGGGGTGGTTGATTGGGTGTAGGACGACCACGGGGGACTCTCCAGGCCAGGAGAGCACCATGTGCTACTTCTACTCTTCGGAAAATACTGCAATCAAGATCATTCCCACAAGGAACATTCGAGATCAAGAAAGAGACCTGATAGATAATCTAAGTGATGAAAGAAAGAATAATTTGTTAAAGAAAGAAAGAAATTGCAAACGACAGCTACCTGTCCACTTTACTGTTTCAGTTAGTCGGTTGCCTTTCTACTCAGCTTTTGCTGATTTCGTGTACTCATAACTCTTTTCAGGTCCAGGTGTTGAGCAGCCTGAGCACTCGGCTGCAGAGGGTGCTGGGCCTAGTAGAGCCCAATAGTAGTAGTTCTGTGGTACCCATTGTAGTAGTGAGTAGTTCTTATACCTTTATATTCTGTACTCTTTCATTGTGAACCTTATATTCCTATACTCATTTACTCTTCTTTTGTTGTGGTGGTGTGTACTGTAGTAGTTATTTCTTTACTGCTATACTTTTGTTACTGCTAGTTGCTTGCATGGTGAATTTAGTTTATTTTACTGCTTTTTGGTTACTTTCTCGTTGGACAACTGGTTCTTGGGATCAGTCAAGTCAGTCCGGTCTCGTGTCCTGTAGGAATTCGGGAACTGGGGCATAACAGGAGGAGAACTCGTCTGAGGTAGAGGATTTGCTGGAGCATGTGGAGAAGATCTTTGACACCCTCCACCCCCTACAGAGTGCCACATGGCCTTTGCCACGTACTAGCTAGAGAGTGCCGCCTACAGGTGGTGGGGGGTGGTTTGAGGATAGGAGGGGGAGAGCCATCCTAGGACCAATTTGTGACTCTCTTATGTGAGAAATATTTCTTGTAGATGTGCCAGGTTTAGATGCATATCTGCTCTTCAAGCAGCGAAGCTACTAAACCAGGGTTGTAAGGGCTTTTTGGCTTGTGTTGTGGTAGAGCCTAGCCCGGTGTCTGACCTATAGAGTGTTCTGGTAGCCTGCTAGTACCTTGACGTCTTTCCTGGAAAACTACCGGGATTACCACCTGAGCATGAGATCGAGTTTGAGATCTCATTGATACCGGGGACCAGCCCCATTTCTACTGCATCATACAGGATGGCACCACTCGAGCTGTGGGAGCTCAAGTCTCAACTACAAGATTTGCTGGAGACGGGTTTTGTAAGGCTCAATGCATCCTTCTGGGGGGCCCCTGTTTTATTTGTGAAGAAGGATGGAACCCTTTGGCTTTGTGTTGACTATAGGCAGTAGAACTGGGTCATCATCAAGAACAAATATTCGTTACCCCACATTGACAACCTCTTCAACTAGCTGTGAGATGTCACGGTGTTCTCCAAGATAGACTTGAGGTCAGGATACAACCAGTTGAGGATCAGGGAGACAAACATCTCCAACACAGCTTTCCAGACATGGTTTGGACACTACGAGTTTTTGGTCATACCGTTTGAGTTGACCAATGCCCCCGCTGCTTTCATGGATTTGATGAACCGCATCTTCAAGCCCAACTTGGACCAGTTTGTGGTGGTCTTTATTGATGATGTGCTAGTATACTTGATTAGCCCATAGTTGTGGGCTATTTAAGTATTTAAATGCCTAAACATTAGGATAATTCTAACATTTATTTAGCATAAATTAGGATGTAAATAGATTAATTCATATTTTTAATTTAATTACATAATCCATACATTGCATTCATATTTTAAGTGCATTTAGAATTAGCTTAGAATTCCATTCATCTAATTAGTTAACTAATTAAGTACATTGTTTTAGTTAACATAAAACTTGAGGGTTTGTATATAAATAACCATAATATTTTAATAATATCCTTTATTCTTCTTCTCAGCAACGGCTCGGCTGCCGCTGCAATGCCTCCGACCTCACTAAAAGCGCATTCATGGATCGGCGGAGAAGGTCGATCTGCTCCCGCCTCTCCATTCAAATTTATGCAGGCCACTACAAAAGGAGGAGAGAGGATGATGAGTGAGCTAGGCCTCCACCACCGACCCACCACTGTGCAGAGAGAACTTCTCTTTTCCACTCCATACTGCCGGCCTCTACCGTGGCGACGAGTCTCCACCACCGTGGGCGTGTGGTGTAACAGGCCACACCGCCATCCGGAGCTCGCCCGCATTACCGTGAGCACCTTAGCGTGCATCTCCCTAGCCGTCGTCACCAACCACCACCGCCGCAACCACCGTCACTGCAATCACCTTCTCATTCAATTAAGACGTCCGGGAAATTTCCCGAACGTCTGAAGCGACCCGCTCACCTGCGATCACCCGCCTGAGTACCCGTCTGAAGTCCACCCGCACAACCACATCCGCCCACCTCACCGTTCACGCCCGCACCACCACCTCCGCGCCTGCGCCTTCATCCGTGCGCGCCCATGCCTGCAGCGCCACCCACCAGCCTTCAGCTCAACCGCGCCTGCACCCTCCAACCGCACCCGCTCTCCACACGCCTGCAGCTCACGCCATCTCCACACACTCACCGGCTGCAGCGCCCTCCTCCAACCTCGCCTGCAGACCCGCACAACCGAGCACGCCTCCGCCCGCGCCTGCCGCTTGCAAGAGCCATTCACCCGCGCCTGCAGAGCCCTTCTCCCACGCGCCTGCACCCTCCAACAGCGCCTGCAGTCCACGCCGTTCACCCCCGCGCCTGTAGAACCGCCAGCAGCGCCCTCCGCCCGCGCTTGCTAAAGCCTGCGCACCCCCGCCAGTTGCAGCTGCACCCGCTCAACCGCCTGCAGACCCGTCCTCTCGCGCCTGCAGAGCCGTCAGCAGCAGCGCGTGAGCAGATCTCACGCCAACAGCCGGGCACGCTCACCGGCTGCAGCACCTCCGCCGAAGCTCGTCCGGCTACCTCTGGCCGCCGCACGACTCGCCGTCACCACCGATTCGAAGGCCTCGGTCTAAGGGACCTCCTCCGAGCTTCCCGTGCCTGGCCATCCGCTCCTCGTTGCGCAAGACAAAGGGGAAAAATTCCCCTGTTTTGCTACAGTAAACCATCAATTAGAAATTACATTTTCTACCATTGCCACTTTTTAATGATATTTTATTGATTCTGCATTGCGGAAAATATCCTCTAGTTTCTCATAATTGCCATTTCAGCATTGTTTCTTGCTTAAACCTTAATCTAAAGGCAATCTTGGCTTGATTCTTGTCCAAACTAACTACGAACGAACGTTTTTAATTGGTGCGAATTTTAATACGTCATTGCCTCCCTGTGGATACGACCCGCTCCTCTGCGAGTGGTTATTTCTTGTTAAATATTGATTAGTCGATTTTTCCACCACATTAAACTACAAACGACTTTAAAGCGAAAGATCGATCAGTCAAATGGCGTCGTTGCCTGGGAGGCAACAGACGCAATAATTTCGCCTAATTTTATTTTGATTATTTGTCAATTTCACAGAGATTTGACCATTTATTATTTTCCTCTCTGTGCGAGAAAAATTATGCAAGAATCAGCCAGTGTGAGAGGCAACCCTTGACGTCGCCAGACGAGAAGTGGACGAGCAATTTTGAAAGGAAGAGAAGGATGAGGACGCGACGGACACCATTGTATTTAGTCGCTAGTTTAATTAGACTAGAATTAAGATTGTAGACTTAATTTTTCATTGCAGATAGTTTGAAATCCTTGTTCTGGGGCGTATTTCGAGGGGTTTATTCCCCGATTTTGTTTTGGACCCGTGTTGGGTAACTTTTGGGAGCCTGTTCCTTTTTCTTTAGATTTAGGTTTATTTTTTATTATTATTACTTTTATTTGCTTGTGCATAAGTAGTTCTAAAAAAAAATAGAAAAAAAAATGAGCTACCTGCTAGAAACTGCCTGCCCTAGGACGAACCATTTAGGTCTGTATGAGCAGCCTCTAGACTTACTTTTCTGCATTGCATGCATTCTTGCATCGTGGATCGCTGGAGGAAAGGTACGCATTCTCTTACTTTGTATCCTATTTTTGATCACGCATTGCATTTGGGATTTAATGCGAAGACCACCTAATCTGTACTGAATAAATCTAACAAGTGGTCACATTTTCCTAGAAAAAGGACAAGTCAAAGGAAGGACATTTTAAAAACCAAGGATTTGATTTTCAAACTTGGCGTGCGATTCAAAGTTCAAAATCTTTGACAGTGTATGCACACTTATTTCACTTGCACCACGGCACGCTTCTAGACACTCCTTAGGTTTGGAAATACTAGGACAAGAGCCCTCCTTTCGTTGGATTCTGAAGTGTTCAGAACTTAAGATCAAAGGTTTTGTAAATCCAAAGTGGGGGATACCCTGTCACGGATTTTTGGGGGTAGTTGAGGAGCACCGCGAAAGCACAGCTTCAAAGGAAGGCTTAGGCCTACTTGCATCCCTCGATCTTCCGTCTTTGGATTCACTTGACCATTTGAGATTTAGGGAAGAACACCTAAGCTCCAACTAGGTCTTCTTAGGCGAACCGTAGGTTGACAATAGGCGCGTAATTGATTGGGCAAATTGTATTGTCACCTGCAATCTGACTTAAAATCAAAAGCCTAAATTGGGAAAGACCTAAAAGGTCCTTTTTAAATTGTGTTTTGCTTGGGGAATTCTGATTGAAGTGTGAGTTAGAATGGACCACATTGCTTTTCATCCTTTCACAAGTTGCCCACACCCTCACCCCAACTCTGCATCCTTCGATCCCAGACACCGAGATGGTCCATTCCTTGATGGACGTAATGACAATCATTGGGATCCATTTTACTCCTATTATAGGAGTATTGGCCTGGTTAAGCCCCAAATCAGTGAGCATAGCCTAGGAGCGGGATTTGCTTTGCCTAATATCCCACATACCAAAGAAATACCCAACCCACCCTCCCTGAAAAAGTATTATTGTTGGACAAACACTCCTGGGTACTATGAGCCTGAGCCTGACTTCTCTCATGATAGAAATGACCTCTCCTCTTTGAAGATGGAAATACAGAAAATACAAAATGAAATGAGTGAATTGTTAGGAGAATCTTTGAGAGTAGGCCAACAAGAAAGAGATGAAATTAGCCACCCAATCTACCCCATTGAGGATGACGTACACCCCTCTACAATAGATGCATCTCCCGTGGAAGAGCTACACTTTAAGTTGGAGGGAAATTCTAGGGAGAATAGCTACTTTTCAAGGATCGATTTTGAAATCTCCCCATTAGATAACAATTCCTTGAGCGATCTACACTTTAGGTGGGAGGAAAATACACATGACAGTAGCTATGCATTGGATGAAGAAAGGTGGCAACCCGAGGAAGATGATGATAAGGTTGAGTATCCACCTGAATTATATTGGAGTCAAAAGAAGGGAATGATGGTACCATTGGAAGACCTCGACCCAGATGATAGTATTTTCGTGACATTTGATGAAGTGGGTCAAAGTCAAGTTGTTAATCCTACCCTCCCTTCTGATCACGATATGGAACTCAAACCCACCCTTAAGGAACCTAACCCTAAAGAAATTGACCTATCTGAGGAGTCTGATGTTACCAGTGTAAACCATTTACCTCAGATAGAGCACCCTAGGGGATCTGCTGAGATATTAAATGATTCTAGACCTCGGGTACATGATGAATTGTGTGATGAGGAGGAGGACGAATTATATGAGGAACCTACATTCAAGATTTGGAGTGACACTAAGGGTGATTATGTCTTATTTGAAGAGTTAGCCCCTGAGGATGTCACAAATTTGACCAAATTAGGTTTCCTTACCACACCCATTGATGATATTTCTCCTCATGATAAAATGATGGAAAATTTGGAAGCAATTTCTAAGATTTATGTGGATTCACATATAGACTCCAGGGAAGATTTGAGTAAAGAACAAAAACCCGGGGATGACATTGATAGGATAATCCCTAGATCTGTTGCTTCCAACCTGCCTTCATTCACTTCGAAGTCACCCTCTGATTCACTTATATCTGAAAGCGAAATTGTGACTCCTGATGAAGAGCAGGAAGATCCATGTGATGGTGCAAGGAATGCTAGGGATGAAATTGAGGATTTAGAAAGAGTGTTTAGGATGGACACCAAGCTGATTAAACCCAACCTAGATCTTATGGCCATCCCACAACATCGTAACTTGGACAGCCTAGACGATCCTTGCCTTAAAGAATTGCTCACTTTTGTTCTGACTAGGGGGCTTAACAGACCAATATTTCCTGTAGTGGAGTATCGGGTATGGATTGATGATTTCTTTAGTCAGTCCATTACCCTGGGGGTTTATCTCTGTACCATTCCTTCCCCATACCTTTTGGAGGATCCATATTATCCTCCCCCTACCCCTTTGGAGGTTGTTTTACCTGTTTATCCTTTAGTACCTCTTCTAGTGACCTGGGAAGATTTCATTCCCATTTTAGTTGGGCGACATTTGCTATCGGAATTCATCATCAGCTCGCCAACATCCTAGGTTACCTATTTTCTAGGCCAACTTTGCTTTGCTCATTTTTAGGGCCTATTTCTGCAATTCTTGAACTTGATTTGCAGGTTCTTTGGCTATTCATCCCAGCTCTAACCTAGGTAATATCCTTCTATGCAATGAGGACATTGTAGATTTTAGGCATGGGGGGGTGTACTTGGGGATATACATAGCATAATTGCATACATTTGTACATATAAAAAAAAAAAAAGGTTTTGAGTTTAACTGGCTAGATCTTGCATTCTTAAGCAAATCAGAACTCTAGGGTAGACTAAATAAATTCTAGGGTCAAACTTTAGAAGCTAAATGAGCTACTAGCTTTAGACCTTTAGGGTCCTTTTTGGACTTAAAAACTTAAGTAGGAGTTAAGTTGCGGACCATTCCTCAAGAGGTTGAGGAAGGGAAGCTAGGGTTTGAGTTAAAAGGTGGGGTAGTACCTGGAGTCTTATTCTACCTTTTGGTTTACGGGTCCTTGTAACCCAGGCATCCAAATTTCACACACTTGGTCTGGTAATCAACTTAATTTCTGTCTTTCTGAAAAGAGATTTGATTCTCTTAGTTTTGACTTAAGAGAGGCTTGAAAACACATTTTGATTGGAAGAGTTCCCGCCGCAGGAGAGGTTGAGTATATACTCACCTTGAGGATGCGATGATAACATATTACCTCCTCGGCACTTGTCTCTTAGGATATCCATCCTACTTGGGGCATGTAAGCGCATTGCGCGGTTCAGGTACCATGGGCGGCTCTATCACGAAGTGCCGATTGCCATAGACCTGAATTCACTTAAGAAATCCATGGGCGATACTATCTCGAAGTGTCGATTGCCAGGAGTTCTTGGGGTCATTATCGGCGGTGCTATCTCGAAGCATCGAAAGCCAAGCACCCTTCGTGGTATGGTAATGGGGACAATGAATCCGACACAGACCGTGTTGATAGCTGATCTGAGGTTAGACTTAGAAGAATAAAAAAAAAAGTAAATAAAAAAAAAAATCCTTTAACTCAAATAACTCAGACCAATACACAGGCACGGATGCTTTAATCTCAGGGATCATTAAACTTTAGGGTAGAGTTAGAAATCAGGGAAACTTGTGCCTGCAACTTGTCTTTAGCCAACCTAGTCTGTAACTTAGTAACTACTTAGGAACGTTGGGTCTAGAGCCTGAACTTAATATGCTTTTGAAGGAAGACTAAGTGAGTTGACTAGTCTACTTAAAGTGCTAGGTTTCGTTTAATTTTGCTAGGGACTAGCAAAAACTAGGCATGGGGGTATTTGATTAGCCCATAGTTGTGGGCTATTTAAGTATTTAAATGCCTAAACATTAGGATAATTCTAACATTTATTTAGCATAAATTAGGATGTAAATAGATTAATTCATATTTTTAATTTAATTACATAATCCATACATTGCATTCATATTTTAAGTGCATTTAGAATTAGCTTAGAATGCCATTCATCTAATTAGTTAACTAATTAAGTACATTGTTTTAGTTAACATAAAACTTGAGGGTTTGTATATAAATAACCATAATATTTTAATAATATCCTTTATTCTTCTTCTTCTCACCAACGGCTCGGCTGCCGCTGCAACGCCTCCGGCCTCACTAAAAGTGCATTCATGGATCGGCGGAGAAGGTGGATCTGCTCCTGCCTCTCCATTCAAATTTGTGCAGGCCACTACAAAAGGAGGAGAGAGGATGCTGAGCGAGGCAGGCCTCCACCACCAACCCACCACTGTGCAGAGAGAACCTCTCTTTTCCACTCCATACTACCGGCCTTTACCATGGCGGCGAGTCTCCACCACCGTGGGAGTGTGATGTAACAGGCCACACCGCCATCCAGAGCTCGCCCGCATTACCGTGAGCACCTTAGCGTGCATCTCCCTAGCCGTCGTCACCAACCACCACCGCCGCAACCACCGTCACTGCAATCACCTTCTCATTCACTTAAGACGTCCGGGAAATTTCCCGGACGTCTGAAGCTACCCGCTCACCTGCGATCACCGGCCTGAGTACCCGTCTGAAGTCCACCCGCACAACCACATCCGCCCACCTCACAGTTCACGCCCGCACCACCACCTCCGCGCCTGCGCCTTCATCCATGCGCGCCCACGCCTGCAACGCCACCCACCAGCCTTCAGCTCAACCGTGCCTGCACCCTCCAACCGCACCCGCTCTCCACGCGCCTGCAGCTCACGCCATCTCCACACACTCACCAGCTGCAACGCCCCCCGCCAACCGCGCCTGCAGACCCGCACAACCGAGCACGCCTCCGCCCGCGCCTGCCGCTTGCAAGTGCCATTCACCCGCGCCTACAGAGCCCTTCGCCCACGCGCCTGCACCCTCCAACAGCGCCTGCAGTCCACGCCGTTCACCCCCGCGCCTGCAGAACCGCCAGCAGTGCCCTCCGCCCGCGCTTGCTGCAGCTTGCGCACCCCCGCCAGCTGCAGCCGCACTCGCTCAACCGCCTGCAGACCCATCCTCCCGCACCTGCAGAGCCGTCAGCAGCAGTGCGCGAGCAGATCTCACGCCAACAGTCGCGCACGCTCATCGGCTGCAGCACCTCCGTCGGAGCTCGTCCGACCACCTCCGGTCGCCGCGCAACTTGCCGTCACCACCGATTCGAAGCCCTCGGTCTAAGGGACCTCCTCCGAGCTTCCCGCGCCTGGCCATCCGCTCCTCGTCGCGCAAGACAAAGGGGAAAAATTCCCCTGTTTTGCTACAGTAAACCATCAATTAGAAATTACATTTTCTGCCATTGCCACTTTTTAATGATATTTTATTGATTCTGCATTGCAGAAAATATCCTTTAGTTTCTCATAATTGCCATTTCAGCATTGTTTCTTACTTAAACCTTAATCTAACGGCAATCTTGGCTTGATTCTTGTCCAAACTAACTACGAACGAATGTTTTTAATTGGTGCGAATTTTAATACATCATTGCCTCCCTGTGGATACGACATGCTCCTCTACGAGTGGTTATTTCTTATTAAATATTGATTAGTTGATTTTTCCACCACATTAAACTACAAACGACTTTAAAGCGAAAGATCGATCAGTCAATACTCCCGTGATCAATCCCAGCATGAGCAGCATCTATGCATGATTCCAGACACCTTGAGGCAGCACAAGCAATACGCCAAGTACAACAAGTAAGAGTTTTGGCTGAAACAGGTTACCTTTTTGGGTCATGTGGCCTTTGGAGATGGGATAGCTGTGGATCCGGCCAAGGTTGAGGCCGTGATCAAGTGGGAGAGGTCACGCAAAGTGACAGAGATACGGAGTTTCTTGAGGCTAGCAGGATACTACAGGTGATCTATTAGAGGTTTCTCCCAGATTGCTTGCCCTATGACACAGTTGACTAGGAAGGGTGTGCCCTTCACTTGGATCAATGAGTGTGAGGCATGTTTCCAGGAGTTAAAGGGGAAGCTGACTTCATCTCCTATACTCACCCTTCTAAACAGTAGTGGCAAGTTTGTGGTGTACACTAATTCCTCGTTAAAGGGGTTAGATGGTGTGCTCATGCAGCGGGACCACGTTGTTGCTTACGCATCACTGCAGCTAAAGCCCCATGAGCATAACTACCCCACTCAAAACTTGGAGCTAGTGGCTGTCATCTTCATTTTGAAGACATAGAGGCACTACTTATACGATGAGACATTTGAGATTCATAGAACATACGAGCCTCAAGTACTTGCGTGATCAGAAGGAACTCAACATGAGATAGAGGAATTGGTTGGAGCTCCTTAGGGACTACAACTACAACATCTCTTATCATCTAGGAAAATCAACGTGGTAGTCGACACCTTGAGCTGGAAGGCGCCCGCTCACTTGGCTAGCTTACAAACACGGAGTTGGCAACTCATGCTAGACATTGGCAGTTGGTGACCTCTGAAGCCATGTGGACACTGTGGGGCAATGACAGTGACAAGACAGACCTGGCCTAAGCTCATAGATCGTATTATTACAGGGTAGATGGCTGACCCGTATCTAGAGACGTTGCAGGACAGGGTACTGATAAGAGACTTTACCTTTACTGATGAGATCTTGCGCATGAGGGGGCAATTGTGTGTCCCTAGAGATGAGGAGCTGTTGAGAGAGCTTTTAGCAGAGGAGCACAGGTCCAAGTTCACTATACAGCCTGGGAACACCAAAATGTACCATGATTTGCGATGTGACTTTTGGTGGAAGGGGATGAAGAGTGATGTTGGAGAGTTTGTGCAGTAGTACTTGTAGGATCTGTAGGGCACAAGCACACTAGAAGGGTGATGAATAGCGTGGTATATAAAAAATTACAAGAATAATAAAACCACAAAAAGCACACGAGATGTATAGTGGTTCCCCTCACTTGGGTACTCCACTACCTAAGTCTCGTGACTTAGGATTTTCTAACCCGATTCTCTCAACTCGGAGGGAATCAATTTACTAATAACTTGAGGTAATTAAAGGGTTACCTCAACCCAATTACAAGATGACAAAAAGAAATAAAGATTACAAGTGTAAGCAAGATACAAACAAAAGCTTACAACTAATTCCTAAGTCTCCAACAAGTGTATTTCTTAATAGATGATATATAAATTCTAACTAGAATGCAAAAGCAGAAATAGACAATTTACTAAGAACGCAATTGCCTTGGGAACTTATTGCAACCAGAGAATAGCCTTGTGAAGAGAGTAACAAGACAAGCTCCATTGCAGCTAGAAAATTGGAAAGAGAAGGTGTAGGCAAAGAGGATATTTTTAGCCTATTGGTTATGTGCAAATGATACTCAAGGAGTGTATATATAGGCCACTAAACAACTCCCTTACGAATACTAGCCGTTAGGGGCAAAAAGGGAAGTGTAGGATTAAGATTAACTGTAAAATAGTCGTTCAAATTAGACACAACGGTTAGTTGGTACCGATACTAAACTTTTAGTAGTGGTACTGACTATCTACAGTCAGTTCACAGTGCTTGAGGTACCGGTACTGATCACTAGTACCGGTACTCAGTGCGTTCTGTTGAGTACCAATAAAGCCACTTGGTACCGGTACTTGTGACTCACAGGCTATGGGGCTGTGACCTATATGTACCGGTACTATTGATTAGTACCGATACTTGTAAGGTCCAGGCAAAATCAAGTGCACAAACTGTGACCACTTGGTACCAGTACTCATGATGAGTACCGGTACTTGTTGTTCACAGTTTAGGACTTAGGCCCAAACATGTGCCTAGCATGTACCAGTACTTATGATCAGTACCGATACTTGCTACAAGTACCTAATATTATAAGTGTAAGTCAATTTTTAGAGTAAACCCATCTAATCTATTGGACTTTATTTTGAAAGAATCAATTTTGAGTTGAAAAGATAAACGATTGAGAATTAATATGAACCCTAATTATCTCTACTTTGATTTTAACCCTTAGATCATTTTTTACTTGTTAGGAGACATACAAAGATTCTAAAATATAATAAATGAAATAAAATCTATAATCTTCTGCCTTCATATCTTCAATGCTATCTTGTTGCTTGCTAGCATCCACAAATTCTATTTCCTATATAGTCCTGTAACACTTCATAACCGCATTAGACTATAAAATGGTTTTGTTAACACCAAAACACAAAAGTGAAGTGGAACTAGGTTCCAGCAGTGCTTGGTATGCCAATAGGTGAAGGCCGAGCACTAAAGGTTTGCAGAACCATTACAGCCACTTCTTGTGCCAAAGGTGAAGTGGGAGAGTGTCACTATGGATCTAGTAGTGGGGTTACCAGTTACACAGCAAGGACACAATGCCATTTGGGTCATAGTGGATAGGTTGATGAAGACAGCGTGGTTCGTGTCAATCCGAGTTACCTTTGGACAAGTACAGTTGGCAAAGCGGTACATCTAGGATGTGGCACATCTCGATGGAGTTCCCCATGAGATCATATCCAACAGAGACACCCACCTCACTTCCCAGTTCTGGGGAGAGTTCCAACAGGCCTTGAGGACTCACTTAAGGTTCAGCACCACCTACCACCCCCAGACCGACGGACAGTCAAAGGCACCATCCAGATGCTTGAGGACCTTCTATGCGCCTATGCATTAGACTGGAGAGGCTTCTAGGAGGAGCATTTGCCCCTGGCAGAGTTTGCATACAACAATAGCTATCATTCGATTATTGGTGTGGCACCTTATGAGGCATTATATGGGCGGAGATGTACAACTCCCCTGAGTTGTGTTGAGGTTAGAACCAAATGGGAGATTGGTCCTAGGTTGATCTGCCAGAGTTAGGAGATGATAGAGTAGATTCACAAGAGACTCCATACCGTTAGGAGTAAGTAGAAGAGCTACGTAGACAAGAAGCGTAGGAAGGTGTAGTTTAGGATTGGAGATCATGTCTTCCTCCGCATTTCGACCATGAAGGGCTTACACCATTTTGGGGTGAAGGGGAAGCTTTCATAGAGGCTCGTAGGACCTTTTGAGGTCTTGGAGAGAGTTGGTCTTCTTGCTTACCGACTTACCCTTCCACCCTAGCTGTCAAGTGTACACAACGTGTTCCATGTGTCCAACCTGAGGAGATACATCACCGACCCCAGCACATTTTGAGCCATGAGAGCATCAAGGTAGGAGATGATCTAACCTATTTAGAGAGGCCAGTACATATTTTAGATAGAGTCGTCAAGGGTTTGAGATAAAAGGAGGTGCCACTGGTGAAGGTTCTGTGGAGGAGCCAACGGCACAAGGAGGTAACACAGGGGCATGAGGAGGCAACGTAGGAGCCCGAGGCAACAATGTGAAATCGGTACCCAGAGCTTTTTGTGGGTACGTATTCCTTATCGGGTTGGATCCTCTTTAAGTTGGTTATGGACTTGTCTTTTTCCTTTCACATTGTGTTGAATTTAAGTTTCAGGGATGAAACTTCCTTTAAGTTTGTTATGTTGAAATGACCCAAGGATCGTTAGGAGATTTTGAATTCCCTGCGGTGGTCCTTGAAATTTCCAACCGACAAATAAACACCCAAGGGTCACTTGGTGATTTCCTAAACTCTAGGGGCCTCATCATAAATTTTGTGCACCAAGAAACCCATGTAGGGACCCCGTGCAAGTTATTTGGCTCATAGATGCGCTTAATGCAACTCTTACACCCCTACTTCTTACCTTGTTGACCCCACGTAAACAACTCTAAGAACCTAGGACGTTTCCCACAATTTCCCCCTACCCCACAACAACCTAAAACCCTATACAAACCCCATAAATGCCCTCTCCTCAAGATCTACGCTCTTCCATTTTTTCCCCACATCAACCTCAAATGACGCTCTTCTTTTCCCAGCGAGAAGGCAATGCTCTTTGTTTCCCAGCAAGAAGGAGAGGAGAAAGGGAGTGGGGAGAGGGGGGGAGGAGCACGTACAGATGTAAGGGGGGGAGGCTTTTTTTTCCACTACCCCTGATTTTCTTTTCTTTTTTCGCTCGGCACCAATGTGTGGGAGGGGAAGAGACCCTTGGGAGCTCGCATCCATGTAGGGAGGCGTATGGTGCACGTTAAGGGCGTGAGGATCGAGCATGCGGGGGTATGGCCAGGCATGAGGCTTGAGGCTGAAGGCATGGTCAACGAGGTGCGAAGGCGTGCTTCCACGAACCAGAGCTCATTTTTTATCTAGTTCGAGGTCCAAACGACCTTAAATCATGCTCATGAGACATCATTGGAAAGCTTGTCCGATCGCCCACATCTTAGCTTGGTTCCTGAGTGGGGTACAACACACGGGTGAGGGTGAGCAGCACCTACCAGAGGCAAGACCAAACCACCCACACCCCCATACCTCCCGAAACCCCAAGGTAGAGTGGTGCACCTATGTGTCTTTTCTTTTTCTATCATGATTTAATGATTCGCGACTACCTTTGCAAATTAGGCCCCAACCCACCCATCGTGAACTTGCAACCAAGTGTAGCAGTGGTTGAGTTCAACACCATGCATGCACTTGACTTGCACTTATTTTTTTATTCTTTCGTATACTCTTTCCTATGTACAACTGCATGTTCTGGGTGTATATATTATGAACTATCTGTTCCATTAAATTTGGGTTTGGCTGGATTTTGCAAAGCCCCACATATAATTCCGTTAACCTTTCTCCAAAAGAATGTATGTGTGTGTGCATAGGTTATCATTTATATATTTATCATCTATATATGTATGCCATACTTGGCAAATGTGGTGGGGGTGGTGGGCAAGTGATGATGTGGGAGACCCTGCCACCTTCTGATGCCCTACGTTGCCCTATCCACGATTGGAATGGGAGGCATTTGGGATTTGGGGTCCACTTTTATGGATTGTGAACAATTGCCAACTTTAGTGGAACATGCAAAGTTTTAGAGCGGGCCTTCTTATTCCGATTGTGTTCAGATTCCAATATTGAATGCATGCCATAAGTAGTTAATTGATGAACTATTAAGTTTTGAAATGCAAATTGTGAATGGAAACGATGAATGCATTCTTGTTTGGATGAATGTACACACATGTTTGTCCTAACTTCTAATTTGTGAGCTTTATACATCTTATGCACTTGAAGAATGATTAATATTTATTGCAAGAGGATGGTAACCCAAACGGTTGAGGCAAAGGATTTTTACTGTAATGCATCTATTTTCTATTCCATGATTGAAACTTAAATATGTATGGAGGTGCATGTTATCCATTGATGTTGAAATAGAATTAAAAGAATTATGAAGGTAACTTAGGGGGGATTTAGAAGAATAAATTTTCTACTTCAGTATGAAACTCTGAGGATGATGGAATAAATCGCCTACTATGAGGCATGACTGTTGGTTGGGTTCTGGTATGGGAGTGAGCTAGCCCTTGTGTACGCATGTACCGAGGAGAGCTAATCACCCCTTGTGTGGGAAGAGAGCTAGCCTTCGCTCAGGTTGGGACCCAGGGTAGGAATGACCTTCCTACACCAACTCCTATTTGTCCCATGGGGCCAACCGGGATAGTCAGATGAGCGTACACAGACTAGTGAGGGGTGCGACCCCTATTCTATTCTGTGCTGTACGACTTAGAGCGTACCCATTAGCGGAAATGACTGACCACATGCCAGTGCGAGGTAGCCCCTCATGAATTTATCGTGCATGCCATAGTCACCGCTACGTCATGACTATGACTCCGAGGTGGTAGACCGGGTGTAGAACAAATGCAAGGTGTTCTCTCAGTCAGGAGAGAACTACATGCACATTCTACATCATGGGGAAAATTGTAGTAAGATATTTTCGTTAGGGAATATGTGAACCAAGAGATAATGGGACCCTTTGCTAGAATATCTGAAAAACACTAAACAACTGGTACTTAGAAATGGAAACAAAACGTGAAAATGTGTGAAATGTTTACTGCTTTTAGTAATTAAATTGTATTAGTTAAATGTACACTTGCCACTCTACTCAGCTTTTGCTGACTCTTACCACTTGTGTTCAGGATAGGAAGGTGAGCATCCAGTTCCACCGGTTGCGGAGGGAGCTGGGCCTAGCCGAGCCCAGCCTTAGTCATTCTATTTCTTTTCTACTATTGGTTGACACTACTTTCGCTATTGTGAGTATCTTTCCGGAACCAGTAGTTCATTTTCCATTTTCTAGTATGTTGCAATGGCTATGTTGTATTTGTGTTACGCTTTTGTGGAACCATTTCATTTCATTTCATTTACTGTTACCTTACAGTTTTCAGTCTTCTATTCTTTCTTCTAGTTATACTGCATGTGTGGAAATGAATATGTTTTGGTTTATTACTCGATGGGCGAATGGGTCTTGGCATAGTCAAGGCGATCCAACCCGGGTTCCACGCGAAGCCGGATCGGGTCGTAACATCATCCAATGGCTGAGATTAAAGTACGCCTGCCTCTTCACATGTCTGAGAGAGACGCCAACACTAAATCTTGACCGTTGGATCTCCACCGAACGATCGAGACCTTGTACAACGGCTCTCATCAACTTGACAATCTCGCAGTCCTAGCATAGCGGTCACATGAGCGCCTTTTAAACAAGAGGCGTGAGTTTGAAATGCCATAAGCTTCACTCTAGTACATGCGAATCAAAAATTGGACCATCTGATTGAGCATGGATAGTGTAGATTCAACCATGCCGCCACGAATGTGCACTTCACATTTTCCACAAGCACACGCTTGCGTAATGAGCATCGTATGATCCTGATCCTGATCTAGCATATGAACCGATGCCACGTGGCACCACCGATGAAGCACACAACGTACGCACGATCATACACGTGGCATCAGCTTGATTTCAAGTGTGATCAACTTGCATCTTCAGCCATCCATCTCAGATCCAACGCTAGTGGGACATTCCTCATGATCTCAGAGAGCACTAATCACGATTTAAGAAGCTCGGGTATGCAATCAGCATGCCTCAGAGACTATGCGATCATGATTTGAGGGCACTCCTTCCTCCACACAAATCCACCTATTGCAAGCCCCTCTTCATGGCCAGTGAATGCATGAAACATGCATTCATGTCCCATGCACACCCATTAAATCCCATGGCCAAGAATAGCCTCTCCTTACCCTTATATAAACCCATTACACCCTCTCCTTCCAAACCATTCCTTCCTAGTCTCTCCTTACCACCTCTAAATCTCTATAAGCTTGTCCTAAGCCCAGGATGCTCCATTGGAGCTAGAAAATGATTTTTAGTCCCACTTCTCACCCCCATTTATGGAGCTTCTATGGCTGTCCTCACCCCCGTTTCGAAAGTGGATTGCCACTACAATGTCGCCCTACCCCATCCTCCTTCGTCCAACTCCATTCTCCTTCCTCCTATCTCTCACCACCTTCATTCGAGGTGCCGTCTAAGCGACTCATCCTCCAAGTAGCCGACGAGGAGGATTTTTCTCACCTCTCTCTATCTTTACTACTTTCATAGTTAGATTTATTTTCCTGCATTATATTCTGTAATCAGACACTTGCTTAATCATTTTGTTAGAATTATTCTATCTCTCTCTCTCTCTTTCTCCCTTTTTCACTTTAATTATCTTTAAGTAAATTAGTTAGGTAGATATAGTTTCCTAACCTAATCTTATGCGTTATTTAAAATACCAAAAAAATTACAAAAGATAAAAATACCAAAAGCAAATAAAACAAAGGTGATTTTCTCTAGAAAATTAAATGTTCGCCTCCCTATGTTCAACCTAGGACTCACCTATGTTTCAGTTATAAATATTATTTGATAACCAAATTTTTTGCAACTACGACGATAGATTTTTCAAACTCTAACTTTTCTCGTGAATTTTCTAACTCATCAGTGCCAAAAATACACCTCTGTAAATCAACTTTCAAAAATCGATTTGAGTTCCGATTAAAACTTTTATTGATTTGTGGTTAAGGGCACAACTGCAACAACAAAATGATTTAAAATTTTATCTTTGCACTTCGCAGACTGCAATATCAGTAACCGATGTTCGATAGGCATCTTCCAAATATAGTTATATGTCTGGTCACTTGACTTCATAGTCGAGTTGGGTGTCCCATGTATCCATCTATCTTTTAAGGTAGATATGCCAGGTTAGAGTGCAGACCTATCAATCTAGCCATGCTCCTGTAATTAGGGTTGAATCCATTTGATTTTTTTGCAATCTTTGATCATTAGGATTTTGCCTTGTCCAATTTTATTGCGATAGCCTTTATTGGCTTCTTAATGGGTTTTTGAGACTCCTTTTGTTGTTGTACTTAGATAGGAATTTTCTTTCCCTCATCAATATCCATCCAAAGGTGCATTTTATATTGCAATATGGATATTTAAGGTCATAGGAAAATTATATGTCATGTTATACAACTAGTTGACATATAACTAATTATGTTTTATTAATTTGATGATTTACGTGATAGAGTTATATTTCTATGTGGTAAATAAATATACAATTACATGTAGATCGTGCAAACCTTTAGTCATATAATAATTTCATGCCAACAGAAAAATACCAAACAAAAATTAGGTCCAACAACACAACACATACCTATAAATAATTATAAATCAACTAACGGAAAAAAAACATTTGGAAGGTAACTAAAAGCCAATAAAATAATTAAGACAAATGAAAGAAAATTCCCTTTGAAATAATGTTTAGGGAGAGAGGTGAGTCGGCCTTTGTTTTGGGCCTTCTTCGTGTTTTTAATATTAAGGAAAAATTAATCAACCTGGTAGACCATTTTAGATGGTTTAACTAGTTGAGGTTTGATGTTTGCTAACTAATTAGCCAATTGGACTA
Source organism: Thalassia testudinum (assembly GCA_037157565.1). Classification (NCBI taxonomy): domain Eukaryota; kingdom Viridiplantae; phylum Streptophyta; class Magnoliopsida; order Alismatales; family Hydrocharitaceae; genus Thalassia; species Thalassia testudinum. The sequence goes on from JAZHRO010000055.1 coordinate 128,419,166, forward strand.
GTTATCAACCAGTTTTCAATTCAATTGGCTCAACCAACTATCCAGTCCAATTTTTAAATTGATTCCTAAAACTTAAAGCTTTGATTCTCTTTGAGAGGCTAGTATCTTGAGTTGGCCTTTATTTTCTTTTGCATATTATAGCTCAAAGAGTTTCTTATGTTCAATTAATTTGGTTTTTTGGTATTTAGCTTAAGAGATTTCCTTTCTCTTGGATTGAAAAAATTAAAATTTGTTGTTTTAAGAAACAAGCATGACATTATAAGGGTAAGCTATTCTTGTAGAAAAGTAGCTCCACCAATGAGGAGCTACACTTGTGGAAAGTAGCTAGCTATATTGTGCTTTGAACTAGTTAAGCTTTAAGTAGGTTCACAATTGTTTCGCTACACGTCCTAGTAGGTTGAAATCCTTCTTTTAGCTAGATTGACTTAAGTAGACGAGAAAATAAAAAATGGGAAATTCCTATAAGTATCTATGTCACCATTGTTGAGTGGTTTTGTGCTTGTTTTTATCTTTCTATTTAGAATTTTTTTGTTTCAATTTTCAAATCCTGCTAAAGCATCTTTAAGTGGACCCAAATCAACGCAAAATTTTAACAGACTATTATTATCAAATTCCTCACCATTGTCACATTGTAGTTTGATCCTTAATTTTCAAATGCAGAACAGATATGAATGGTAACATACAATTGACAAGTATAAAGTACTATCAAACCCCTTTTGAAATTTCAAACCTAGACAAAGCAAACAAATCTTGGTGTAATTGCTTAAGCGGATCAAGTATGATCCTTTTTGTAAGAAACCCAAGGCATTTTATATTCCATGTTGTATGTGGCTAATTCAAGTTTTTTGTTCTTTCACAATCGTTCTTTTCTTTGCGATGCACGTATATGGCATACAATATTCTCTTTTTAAATTCTATCAAATACTTATCTCTAAACGTATCATCTTTAATAATTGTTGATTAGTATCTTCATCTTTGATGTCAGATGACTTATATTACTAATAATCACTCTACCGGTTATCATTAAGTCCTAATCGTGCATGGTTAAATAAAGCATATACAGGTCATCATTAATTGTGCGTAGGAATTAGTTCATGGTGTCAGTAACCTTCTTAATTACTTTTCGAGCAAGTCCGTGTTGCTGCTGGACCCCAAAACGCCTTTTAGAACGTTGGCCAGAAAGGGAGACCGAATGCATGCATATGCAAACCCACCAAATTCGATGTACGTTACGTTCCTAAAGAGCAACATTCCACTCTTTCTCTTACTCCCGACTGACGTCAAAGTATGGTGCGAAAATATTCAGAGCCGCCAAAAGGAAAAGGAAGAAGATGATCAGACACAGCGAGAGAAAAAGGCTCGCTTCGCTCATGACTGGCCTTTTGGTGAAAGAGGCTCCATGATCATCCACTTCGAAAATAAAGCGCTCAATCACTCGTGCGGGTACTCAAAGCTTCGATGGGTTTGTTTTGACTGCTGACCAATCATAGAACGAGGGGATAGGCTCGATCACCCGTGCGGGTATTAAAAAGTTTCTACAAGTTTGCTTTGACTGTTGACCATGAACCAGAATCAGAGAACGTTAAAACAGTGACCCTTCTTTGACCTGGTCGACGTGACAGCGCCTGAAATTAAGATCGGGACCACGTTTTGCTCCACGGGGGGAGTGAGAGCCGAGAGGATAGTCTGCAGTTGAACGGTCAAAAGTTGCATGGAAGATGAGGGGGGATGGATGGGATTGAGCATTGGGGTGTTTGAATCAGATGGCGGACCCGCCCTTGTCGGTGTTTGGTCTATGTACAGAAAAAGGTGAAGATTGGGGGTGCGTTGCTTTCATTGTCCAGGCAAGAAGCGGTGAATTAGCATATGTGACATGAGTTGAACGGCCAACGATCTTCTTTGAATTTACCATGAGAATTTCGTGTTCAATCACGTTGGATTTAAGTTATTTAATTGATGAAAACTAATACCCATCTGCATCCCAAGCTATAGCAATGATATTTAGCTTGGTTGCCCAATTGAGTGTATCCATTCAGCTGACTGAGTTTAATTCGTTTCCTTTTCAATCCCCAGAGTGATTGGACATCCTTAAAACTCAAAATTCTCCGATGAAATCAACAATCATACTGCCATTTTCTTCAAAAAGAGAAAAAAATTACCAAAATGGCATTAGTTGACTAACCGGAGATCCCTTGATCGGAACCCAATGCAAATACTAACTTGGATTTTGATTGGAGCTCTCAAATAAATCATATTGGCTTCAGAGTAGGGAGAGGATCCTAAACACATAATGAAATAAGGGGTTTGCTAACTTAATTTCACCTCAAGAAGGTGTACATTTGAGGAAGAGATCTAACCATCAAATTTTTCACTGAGGGTTCTGTAACAGAGAATGGGAGAGTACAAGGTTGCACGCTCCATTTATGCCCTCCCAAGATCACACCCTCAAACCTTCTATTATATCTATACATTCATAATTTTCACTCATTTATTTATAATCCTGTAATTGCCAAGGATGATTCGTCACAACAATCATGCTTTACTCAGTGCATGCCATGAATGTCCTTCTAACTTAGCTACGACTGGATTAACATGTCATTGTCGCTTGGCCTATGTCTGATATCGTCGTTTTGCAAGGTGACCTGCCTCATTTGCTCATGTAGTTGATAACTGTCTAATTTTAGTGTCATTCCATGCATAACTTTGCTAATTTCAAGACATTTTGTCAATAATTAATCACAATTTCCATAACATTTGATTTATAAGTTTCAATCTCTAATTTCTATATTTATTGCTTATAGGATAAAGAAAAGAAGAAATTTTGCAAATTTAAAGGCCTAGAGTATTGTAGAGCTAAAACACCATCCTTAAAGGCTTAAGAGAATTTGGCCTAAAATATTCATAGGAGGTATTATATAGGATTAACCCTATTTGGATCACTATATTAATTTTCATTCATTTTAAGCCCGCATACATCACCAAAGCTAATAAAACCCACCATAAATTTCAAATGCCGCCAACTTAATTACACCCATCCATAATCCTAACACACATTTATCACTCATGTCACTCTTGGATGTCCATTTTAATTCTTTCCCAAATACTATACATGTCCAAGAACATTCCTTATCCTTCTTTCCATGATTTTAGTCAGTTAAGAGACAAATCCTAATCCTAATCCTAATCCCAAGCTTCGTGACAGCCTAACACACCTTTGGCATTTTAGCCATAATGTTTCCATTAAGAATCCAAATGGAGTGATTCAAGTTGCATTTAAAAGATGATTTTAAGTAATACAACTTTACTTTTATGTGAACTTGATGTTCCGTATATAAAAGGGCTTAAAAATTGAGACAAGTCAGGGAAACCCTAGAAGGCTATTGCAAAACCCTCTATAAATACTCTTTCAAGGTGTTCAAGGAGTAGGAGTCCACTTGAACTTTAAATGAATATATTATGGGTCTCCACTCTGTTTGTCGATGTGAAAATCTTGTCACATTTTCTGCCTTAGTCTATGTCCACGCTAACATCGTGATCTGACCTAACAAGTCCTCTTCAAAAGTAGATTGTATCCATATTCTTCATAGGTATCGAGGTGACAGATGGGCGCTTCAACATGTACGGAGGACAAGGGGTACTATTGTTGAGGTTCCTCGATATTTAGGAGTGCTTCCTATCTTATCTTTATTCCCCTATACTCATAAGATTTATTGCTATATTCATTACTAGTTTTATGCATCAGCATTTAGTTTCTACATCTCTTGTTGACGCTTGGAATGCTCGTGTAGTATGCTTGCATTGTAAATCATGTGTAAAACATACTTTACTTTGTTTTTATAGTTTCCTACATGGCACTTGGACCAATGTAATTTGGTTGGTTAGTCAACTTTGAGTTTGTTATGCTCGCACTCGACGTCCATGCATGTGTGCATTTGGGGTGCTAGACCCTACGAAGGTTCAGACTCAAAAATTCATGATTTCAAATGTCAAAATATAGATGGCAGAGAAGCTTTGTTATAATTTAGGCTAGTTAGGATGTATATTTGTTAGTTAGATTAATTTAGAGCCATTAGATCTTAGTTTGCAATTTTGATTATCAGATTTGTAAGAAATTAGGAAATCTAATTAATTTTGCATGCACCATTTCATGCATGATATCTTTACGCAATTTTTTGATACTTTTTTTTGTAAAACTATATCAAGTTATATTTTAGATTCCAACAATGTCACGTAAAAATCATTTGAATAAAGAAATATAAAATTTACGAAAGTTACCTATATCAAGATTTGCATACACATTTGATAGGCCAACATCAATTACTATGAATTTGGTGCTTCATGGATTTGCATAATTTTTTATTATTTCTGATTTACCCAAGTTTTTTAAAAAAATATCAAATTTATATACGTGGATTTCATTAGGTTTCTAGACATATTTTGTCAGACAACACAATTTGCAAGTGTTGTCAATTTTGAGGTAGATTTTATAACTTATTTGCATGAGTATCCAAATCAATAAAACTTGGTTCTAATTATTAGTGTAAGTCCTACAAGTGAGCTTTTCACATAATTCACCTCCTCGTTGGATAGACCCTTGCTTTTTGGAAAAGTTAGAAATTATTTCAGTTAAGCATGGTAACACCCATCAATTTTTTGGCGTCATTGTCGGGGAGGTTGCGCACTTATTTGAATTCCTTTATGGACTTATTTTACTGATTTAGAATATATTTTATTGGGTTTATTGTATTTTGTTTCATATCCTCTTCTTGTGATTGCGAGGAGCATCTTCTCAGAGGATATCAATGGGTGGCCAACATCAGTAGTCTACGAAGGGTGTTCTTAAAGGATCAAGAAGGCATTGCATCTCTACCTCCACATCGACAGCTACATTAGTTTAGTTTAGCTTATGGTTAATTTTTGCTTTTCAATGAGAGAGAGATTTGTATTCATCTTTCTCTTGTATTTAGACTTTGGATTGGACTCCCTATCTCTCTCTCTCTTCTTTTGTGGTAGGTGGACCATCGAGTCCACTGCTTGTTTGCCACACTTTATTGCTTTACCTTCTTCTTATTCTCTCATCCCCCTTCATCCTTCTTCTCATTCCCTTCTTTTGATTTTGCATGTCATTTTGTCACGTTTCATGAATTCAATTCTTGCATGATTTTGTTAAAGTTTTCTAGTTGTTTAGGTTTATTGTTTGCCATATCCATTGGCTGGGGCCTAATACGAGTTATCAAAAGAGCATATGTGTAACGAACTAGGCATGTATATTTCACACAGGTCCTTTTTGATTGCCTGTGTTTGGTTGTAGCTGCAAGAGAGACCCTTGTGGCACAATAATTGATGAGTAAGCTAATTTATATAATAGCATGCTTAGTTTTGTTGGTTTTGGGTATTAGCTACATTAGATTTAGTCTATATCATACATAATTACATATTTGCATGCTAGGAGTAAAATAGTAATTTTGGGCCTAATTTTGTGCTTTACTATATGCAGGAGTTAAGTACTCAGACTAAAGAAGAAACGAAGCAGGAAAAGTGAGCTCCAAAGGTGCAAGCATGAGGAAGAGAACTCATTTCTGGCTACTTAAACCCAAAACCCTAACCCTAGCCCTACCTATCTATTTTACCCCTCACCCATAACCTAATCCTAATACCTAATCCTAACCCTAAACCAACTCCACTTAAAACCCTAATCATTTTCCTAAACATTAGGATTACTCCTAAACCTAGTCCTAACACCACGCTCACATACTTAGTGACACTACCTTAGTCCTAATCTTAAACCTATCCTATGGAGTCCTACGCATTATCCACATATGCCACTTAATTCTTCTACACAAAAGTTCCCTAAATATTCTTGAAATCAATTAGTAATAAGTGGCCTTAATTGTATCCAATTAGGTCTCCAAATAAATCTCTTATATCTCTCCAATCAAGATCTCAACCCCGAAACTCGGATAGCTTGACACACCTTCAGTATTTTGCTCATATTTTCCCCAATTAACTTCATATTGAGTGATTCAAGTTACATTTAAAAGATGATTTAAAGGGTTACAACTTTTTTTTTATGTGCAACTTGAAATTCGAATCATAACATGGTCAAAATGCTAAGGCAATTCAATCCTAATTTCCTATTTAGACAAATCCTAAACCTAAACCGAATTTCCAAAAACCTAAACCTAAACCTTGCCTTCCAAGCCACTTTGGGTGTCCCCCCTCCTCTATTTAACCCCTTGGACATCCCCTCTTGTTGGCATCTAGTTTTCTTAGGTCTCTTCCTCTCCTTAGGTTGCAATTCAGTTCCATTAGTTCTTAGGTATACCATTAGATCCCTTAGTATTTCAACACCATATTCATCTTCTACATCATCCTCCACCCTCGTCCTTAGACGTGGGCCTTCCCACATCTTCAAGGAACTCCATGCTAACCACTCACTTCACTGGGTCACCTTCGTTCTTCTCTGGGCTATGCCTTCGTAACCATCCATGACTACTACTTTAGCTTTTATTTACTTTATTTTTTCTAATTGTAGCAAGTATTCCTCTAGCCTTATTTTTCTGTATTAGAACTCTTTTTTATTATTTGTGATGTTTTTTTATATTTACTTCCTTTGCTCCTGCAATTAGTTTGATAGTTAATAGCTTTATTTCCTCGCATTTATTTTCATAGTCACTAGCATAGTTTAGTTTGCTCTCATCATATCTCTTATAAAGAAATACAAAAAAATATCTCTCTTAAGAAGCATAAATTTTCAGCTACCTCTCCGTGAGATGACCTTGACCATGATTTTCAATTTTGAGTTTTACGAGTTCGATTATGAGTACTTTGCAAAGTACCTTCACAATTTCGGCTATAACAAACGTGTTTTAATAACTGTAATTTCATGAAAATTAGTAATTATTTGACCAACCAATAGCATTGTGCGTGCACAATTTATTTGTGGTTTGCACACTTTAATTTTTGCCTACACGTGCACATACATGAGGCTAGAACCCTTACACTAGAGTTTTGCATTGGTTATATTGCAGGTCAGATCAAAATCTCCTAACTATTTTCTAGCTTGTTTTCTTACATTCTCATATAAAAAGAAAAAAAGAAGAAAAACTTAAAAAAAAAACTTGATTTCTTGGTTGCTTTGTGTATTATTTTTATTCTATCTCTTTTCTTCTCTAAGTAGATTATTGAGAGAGGACATAGAAATATGGCTTATAGGAACGCAAGTCAACCACACTTAAAGGGGCAATACTTCCAATCTAATGATTATCAAAATCCATATGTGAGTCAAGAACCAATTCAACCCCACTATTTGGATAGGATTTAGTGTTTAGATCTAGATTGCTTACACCTAACCTATATAATCGAAGTGATTCATATTATGTTTGGAGCAACCATCCTTGAATAAGGCCCACCACTCACCAACTTAAACCTGAATTCACCAACAATAGATATGTACCTAATGATAATTCATATAATCCATGTTGGAGAAATCAAACAAGTTCTTTTGGGGAGTTGTGTCAATTTCCTATCTCAATCCAAGTTCCTCATGAACCACCATACCTATCCAAACAATGGAGAAGACAATAAGAGTCAATTATTTTTTGATATAATAAAAATGTTGGCCAAAATGGAGAAATTATTTAAGGAATCCCAAGAAACAACTGATAAGATCCTATAGTCTCACGATGAAAGTTTAACACAATTTCAAGAACAAATGAGCTAGGTACTTTCCTTGTTAGATGAAAGTAAAGAGAATGATGGATCTAGGAGCCTTGGATTACCTAATTTGTGTCATATTGAGGACACATCCCATGATGAGAATTGCAAAATGATTAATAAGGCTAATTTTCAGTCACGATATCCACAATTGTCTGAAAATGCTCCCAATCTGGAGGATAATCAATCTCTATATTTTATAAAGAATTTAAATTATGATAAAAGATTATTTGAAATATGGAATGAAGAGTATTATTTGGAAGAAGAATTGAAAAAGGAAATGAAGATCAGTATTGAGGATAATGTTGATCATCACATAAGGGACTCTAGCTAGATTGAAACCAAATGATAAATATTTGACGTAGGAGGTCATGATCACATTCAAGTCAAGGAGCAATCCATGGAACTGGGAATACAATCAAATGAAAATTACGGAATTTAATATGGCCACTTTAGGGAGGAAGCTAATTATGAACAAGCCTCTTACATTGTGAATGATTTTTTGAAAAGAAATCGAGGTTGATATTCATGAGAAAGAGGCCTTGTTGGGAGTCACATATGACCAATTTCCCCCTAAGTCAAAAACCCAACTCAAGTCACATCCTGAGTTACTTGAGTTTGAAATAATGTAACTTGATGATACTTCACATAATGAAATCGCATTTAACTTGTTACATGACATTCTTGAAAATCAAATGTTGTGAACTGGGATTCGAGTGCAAGTATCACTAAGGCATCTAAGGTCAACTTGATATCACTGGCTACGTTGCTTAATGAAGGGTTTAGTTGGATACCAAAAGCCATCCATTGGTGGGAGATTGAGACTAACTCACATGAAGGTTGGATGGCGTGTTTGGATTGATGCTTATGGATCTAATCTCACCATTTAGGGGCTGGCACATATATTACGCGAATCTTTAAGAACCCTGAATGAGTTTGGGGATCCTTTCAATCCTAATTTTTCTTACTTTAGAGGGGTTGCTATTTATAATTCTTTACCTTTAAAACCTCTTAGGGTAGCCCGCAAAATTCCTATTGGAGTTATATGCCTTAAGAGAACCAACTTGAGTCAAATCACTTGATCGGTGATTTAGATCAATGTATCAGATCATGTGGACACACTAATATGGTTAGATGGGTCCTTGAGTGTAATAAGGATAATGTATTGTGCCATGTTAGATATATCGATGATAGGTGTCGAAGGATCCAAATAGTTTGAATTGAGGATTTTAATAAGTCACCAGGAATCATCATGATATCCAACTATAGTCTCCAATCTAGGAAGCATGGCAATAATCTCTAGAGACTATTGCTTGACTGATGCTCTTGATGCACATTCTTTGCATGGGAATAGAGATTTGAGGCTACCACGCGAGTTGGGTCAAGGAGTTGAAACAATGACATGGAGATACAAAAATCCTTCTCTTATCACTACTAATTGTTACTTTCACGCTATAGAAAGTAAAGATGGAAATTGTTGCGACTAACGAGGTCGTGCATCAACAAAAATATATAAAACTGTGTATAGATGGGTGTTGATCTACAAAGACATCAACATCAAATCAATTTTTATTCGATCTTATACATCAATTTTGTACATCTCAAAAATCATGAATACAAAACAACAAAGGGAAAGAATATGGCCTACAAAGATGGTGATGGAATCACTCGATGCTGTCACCATCGGCGATGTGGTGCACCTCCTCTCTGGTGTGGCGGTGGCGGCGACATTGGCGGTTCTTTGTCGCCTTCAAGATGCTCGATGTGGCATAGACCCTATTGTGTGGTAACGAGGGCTATGGGGTGGTGCCTCATGCACACAACCACTTGGCGTGGAGGAGGGGCGGTGGGGTAGATGCCTCTTCCGCCAAGGTCTTGGAGAGAAGGTGGATTTGTGGTTGTGGAAGAGGAGAGGAGGAGGGTGGTCGTGGAGGAGGAGAGGATGCCCCCCTCTTTTCTTCTTGGTCAAGTGGAAGGGGAGGGAGAACAATTGTGTGTGTTCTCTCCTCCCTTAGTTCTTATGATGCGCTTATCCTCTCCACCATATGTGGCAATGCATTCAATTGGAATGCTATTTTTAGCATCCCATAAAATGTGGCGTTAATAAAATTGGCACAAGGTTGGTCGACCAATACTTTCCAACGATGGCATGGCAAATTTGCAAAAGAGGACAACCACCCATGGAATTTCTTTGGAACTCAACTTCCTAAAATGGACTCCCTACTAATAAAATGAAAACACATAATTATTTATGACACAGAGGAAGATACAAATAATCATTCATGCAATCCAAAGATGATGCCTACTTATTTATGAGATATACAAACATGCTTAATACTAAAGAATATGATTATGCTCAAGTTCTAGTACCTACATTTATTTCAACTCCTAATGCACTTTAAATCATTAGAATTAACAAATGCATGTACATATGCAAATTATATTAATCTACATACACTTATTCCATGATAAAATGCATATGCTAAGAAATATTATGGCTTGGGAACTATCAATCATAGGCCCAAAAATAGTCCACTAAAGTGAACTCATCAAATACCCCATGCCTAAGTTTTGCTAGTCCCAAGCAAAGTACTATGACACAAGTCTAGTTCTCTAAGTTAGGAAGGATAAACTAATGACCCTTTGTCTCCCAACCCTGAAGGAATCAGTTTTGCATCTCAGAGTTCCGACTCAAATGTACCCTCTTGATCCATAGGATGTGGGATGGTTTTCGCATGGCTAGAAAATGTGTGTGGTTCATGATCATGGTAGAATAGTTGCTGCATGGAGTAATTTCCTTTGTGTAGAGACATGAATGAGGGTTATGTGCTTAATGGTTGTGAAAGATTTAAGATGGGGAATTTTAATAGGAATAAGCTCAATAAAAAGGGGTTTGGGATCATGTAATCTTCCTCTTTTATGCTTTTGGATGAAGCTCTAACCAGACCTCGGATGGAAGATCATGTTGGTAATCTATGCAAAGAGATAAGTTACTGATGCATACCTAGAGGATGTTTGATCAATTGATGAAATGTCGTATCTTGAAGTATAGTCGTATGATGTTAAGTAATTAGATGTCTGATTCTAGGACTCGGCTTTTCTAGAGTTGGGTTCAAAGTTCCCAGGGACTGTCGGATAAGACATTTGATGACCTTGTTTATTGTTCGATAAGATCTTTAAGGACCTTATTGGTTGTCTACTAGGCTAATCAATCTCAGGTTCAAATGCTCAAACCAAGATCTTGACTTTTAACTCTATGTGTCTTCAGATCTTTAAATTGGATGTCTAATTAGTCTATTAGTATCTGATGAGTTTGTTGGACGTCTGATAACTCAAGTTGAACTTAAGATCTAGTGATCCTTCTAGGAGACATCTAACTCAAAGTTTGGATGACTTGTTTGGTATTATAGGATGTTTGTTGATGGTTTCAAACATTCAATCCTGAAGGCAAGTTCTGTTTGGGGTTTTGGCTTGATTCAGAGGCTTTCCTTAATGTCCAAAAGCTATGTAGGTGATACATAGGACTTGTTGCTACACTTGGACTCTTTTATATTGTGTTTAAGTACAACAGGGGTTATTACATGATTAATAACTACAATTAAGTGAGAATTACCTAGCTCAATACTGAGGGGTTGAGTAGGAGACACAAGTTGGACGTGGCAGATAGTGGATCCATGGGGAGCCAAGATGGCCTAAGGAAAAGTTGGTAGATGGGATTCTACCAAAGAGGTGGACTAAAAACTAGACATTTCCCAGTTGTGGAACCAACAACCAAGACTCAAAATTTTGTGTGAAAATCTTCAGTGGAATAGTCTTTCAAGGATCTCAAGTGCTGTAAATCGCAAGGATCTTGAGTGGAATAGTCTTCCAGAGATCTCAAGTGCCGAAAATCGTGGGATCCTAAGTAGAATAGATTTCCAGGGACATCGAGAGTTAGGTAGAGGGTCATTCCCTTTAGATCACTTAGACCAATACTCAAGCAATACTAAGAGGAATAGATTTCTATGGATCTCGAGTGTAGTCAACATCTCGATACTCATGGAAGGTATCATTCTATGAAGGACATGAGTGATTTTAACCTCTCCAAAGGCTAAGGAGTGTTTTCAATACATGTGGACCGACAGAAAGGGTACATCTCGATCTCCTTCAGTAGGAAGGGTTGATTAACCACTTTAAGGACCTGAGTGGCAAGTGAGGGAATCACTAGTTGGTGATAAGGGAATTAGGCTAAAGGGGTTAACTTTAATCAATGGGGTTGATTTACAAGTTAAACCGATGGGGATTAGTGAGAGATTGAATATGGGACTTGGAGGTTAGCTTGAAACAAGGGGGATTGGGAAAACTAAATCGGGTTTTAAAAGATAAAACCTGGGGCTGGGTTGAGCTAGAGATAGATTCAGCAAATGAAACAATGCACTACCTTATTTTGTGCACTACCTTATTTTGTCTCGTTCCTATTTCTTGACCTTCTTAAAAGGGTTGTTGAGCCGATTTTTAACTCGTGGAACCATCGCTAGTATGGGAACTTTAGGGCAACACATAGTAGGTATCCATTGTACTTCTATTTTATGGAGGATTATTGTATTTATATGCCCACTTGTTGTTATTATGTTCAAATTGTGTTACGAATTTATCATTTATGTGCCATTATTAGCAATGTATTTCCATTTATATGATTAAATATTGAAACCTCTTATGGTAGCTCTACTTTGTAATTTAAGCAACCTAATTTTATAAACCCGCACATATAATCTTGTCACCTCTAGTAATCTAGCCTTTGTTTACGGCTTGTGATTTTTGGGCGTGACACATATTTGTACTAAAAAATTCATTTATTTATATGAAGGAAGAGTACACATCTAATTCTTGTACTAATACATAGACCTAACTTGAGTTTCAATTCAATTCATAGTTAATTAATCATCAATTCTATAATTGTTAACATTTTTTTCTTAATCAATCCTAGGTCTTAACAAAAATGAATCTTAGCAACGCATCACAAGCAGAATGATAGTGTAAAATAAAGATAGAACATTAACATCATGCACTCAATATTCAAGCCAATAGAAATGTCTCTCAAGTACAAATTGTATGTATTCATAAAAATAAATATAAGACAATAGGATCAAGTTTGTGTAAGCTAGGAAGATTCCCATTGTCATTTCCATGTTATGTAGTAAAGATGTGAAGGTCGATTGCCTAGAGGAGTAATAGATGGAGGCAAAAGAAAGTTGAGGCTGAGAATGTCGATGAGTGATGACCTAATGGCTATTTAATATGTGTATGAAGCCTTCATAAGGGTTTGAGATAAATAAAATTTGTAACTAAGAGAGAATGAGGTTGTTTTGAGATCAAAATAACTCTCAATCCTAATAAACACTACTAGAAAAAGCTGATCTACCGCTGGTTATTTACTGTCGGTTGGTTAAGTGATGGCAAAAAGATTTTTGTCGTTGTTTCGTTAAATAAGCAACGATGAATACATCATTAAAAATAACCCCCTCCATCTCTAACAAAAAGCAATATTTAATAAATATTTACCATCATTTATTCTAAAAAGCGATGGCAAATTGCGGGATAAAATTTACCCACTAAAGTCACCAAAATTTAGGCGTAAGGATTGGAATTAATTTAGACATTTGCGGTCACTTACTAATAGAACTGATGGAAAATGTCAGTCCATCTAACCCCAAGCAAAGCCCTCTCCTCCCCTACACTTCGCATAAACCCTCCTCCTTGTCTCGCAAAGCCCTCCGACAGTGATTGCTGCCCCTCCTCAATCAGCGAGCATCACTGTTGATCATCGCTTGTCCTACTCCTTGATGGGAACACCATCATAAGCTATAACTAGCTCATTTTGACCCAAGTAAGTCAGTAAATGCTCCTACATAACTGCCAGAGAGTCACAAGTCATAGCATAATTATTCTGAGGGAAAAAAAAGAAACTAGAGTTAAAATTATAATTTTACCAGCTTATCATGAATGTAGTACAACAACAGGTTTTCTCAGGGGTTGAATGAAGGTCAATTGGTCTTGAAAAGATAACAAGTGGGTTAGAACAATCAGAAAAGGGTTTGCAGGTGTTTTGAGAATTAAATGACTTTTAAAACCCTAAAAATAGACCCGCTTAATGAACTGAGGTTCTGATCAGGATAAAATTCACCTAAACCCTTTAAAATTCATATAAAATATTCTCTATGGTTGGGAACATTCAATTTGACCATCAGAACCCGTTGTGACCCAGAATACAGTCACAGACAGACATTTGCCCTAATTTAGATTTTTGCATAAATTACCCAATCAAATGTGGTCAAAAATAAAATCTAACTTCGCCATTGGATTCCTTAGGTCTAAATTAGGTTTATACCAAAATTTGGATCCAAGATAAGTTTTTCTTGACCTAGTTTGCAAATTGGTCATGTCTAATTACATTTCTACCCTTAACTTTCAAAAAATTTTCAAATAGGCCCCTAACTTTGTCATCATTCTCACAAAATGGTCCCCACCACATAGAACTCCTAATCCTACAACTCTGGCGACAATCAATCGAGGATTTCTCCTTGATTGATTGATGAAACTTCCTCAAAATTGAACTAGAGATTCCTCTTGAAATTTTCTTTCAATCATACCGATTCTTATGCTTCAAATCTTTCCCAATTTCTCACGCAAACGCATGAGAAATTTGGGTTTCCAACTCCAGTGACCTTCCAAGCTTCAAAGCTTGGCTTCCAAGCTTCAATCGACACCCTGATACCTATATAAAGACTCCCAAGGCCTGCTTGATCCTTCCAAGCTTGAATTTGACCAGAGAAACCCCCAATTTTTGTCCCTCCTCTGGCCGAATTACTTTTCAAGCTTCGGTGACTCTCCCTGCCTCCCCTCATTGTCTGACCGCAATACCAGCAGCAAACTCTTCCTCCTTGCCTTCTTCTGCGTCGAGCAGCACCCGCCAGCGCCCCTACCTCCTTCATCCTCGCCGTCCGCCTCTCATCGGAGCAATTTCTTCCCCGACGTCGACCATACTGCTATCGACACCGCCTTGACTCCCCTTTATCCACCAACTACCCAGATAAGCCCCTTACCTCCTCTACTTCATTTTTCATCTTAACCACACCCAATTTCGACCACGCTATCGCCCATTCATCGTCATCCCTTCAGCATACGGCCACTCCTCTGACGAAGCGCTCCCATCGCTACACCGCTCCATATGCCTTGCCGACACTCCCACGAGCTCTGCCTCATCCATCTACACTGAACCCCCATCTTTATTTCCCATTCCCTCCACTTAAATGACTCCCAAAACAAACCCATCACTGACCACCTTCTCGAGTCCATCCGACCACCATGCATCTTCATCCTCCACGAAACCACTACCATTACATTATCCAATGTCGGACGAACCTTCTGAGGTGTTTTTGACACGGCCGAAAGGCCTTGTTCTCTATTTTAGGTTCTAGGCTGGAGCTTCACCACCACGTTGTCTTCTCCGACTATGTTCGTGGTGTTCTAGCTGTGCGAGGTCCAGGTCTTCACTCCAGAATGTAGATTCTTCCCTACCAGGAGGGGTGACGTAATAAATTGCGGAATAGAATATAAACAATCTCACAAAAAATTCAATCACATGAGTACACAATAATTTTTAGGTGGAAACCCAAACTGGGTGAAAACCACCACCTAACCCTCTTGAGTTAGGATTTTCCGATCAACCAAGTTAATCAAATCCACTAAACAAATCACTTTAAACGAGGGTGATTCAACCTCAATTACAACCACGCTACAAGTGCGAGGGTAGCATTCCTCAACCCCTTCTCTTCACAAGAAGGATTTTGTCCCACGAAGGAGACGGGAATTCGCAAAGCGAATACCCAACCAAATAACAAAGATAACAAATAATCCTATAGAGTCAACAAAGTAATTTTAAACCTAGCTTCTATAGGAATTAGGAAACTCCCCTTTGCAAGGAGTGCGTCGAATCGATGACGCGGGTGCGTGAGCCACGCGACGGTGCAACGTCCCTCTTGTGAACTACGGAAGGAGAGCGGATGCGCAAAGGCTTGATGCTCTCAAGATGTAGAACTTGAGCTTGGAGAGCAAGAGCTTCTTTAGGACACAAAAGAGTTTGAAAGTGTATTACAAAGTGTTTCTTGTGTATCTAGGTGTATGTTAGTGTGCAAGAGCTCCCCTCTATTTATAGAGGCCTTAGGAAGGCTTTGGAAGGCTTAGGAAAGCTTCCATAGCCGTTGGGTGCAAAGCCCAAGAGAATCAGGCCCAAATCAGGGACAATGATTGCATTGACAGGGTAATCAGACGTCTAATTCAGGTATCAAACATTTGTAAGACCACTTTAAGATGTCTGAAAATAAGGTCAGATGTCTGATTTTGGGCGGGTCTCTTCTTGACTTGAATAAGATATAAACAGGGTTCTAGCGCAAGTCCATCAGACGACATACAGGATGTCTGACACTATGTCTGGACGTCTAGAAACCTACTTTTTCATGGGAATGGATTTGCAACAGCTAGAAAATCTCTGAGAAGAGATTTTCAGGTCAATCGAGGCAAAAGAGTCAATTATCAGACGTCTGGAAGGGCTTAAGGATGTCTGATAAGGCTCTAACGATCAGATCTTCAGTGTTTGCTAAGCCAGCCTAACGGTCCACTAATTGGACGTCTGGCAAAGTCATCAGACGTCTCCCAAGACGTCTGGTCTAAGGTCTGGACGTCTGATTTCATCAGACAGAACTAACTATGTCCAGCCTAAATGTTATCAGACGTCTAAATCAACAGTCAGACGTCTTAAAACACATTATCAAACGTCTGATTTGGGAATTAGACGTCTGGAAATTTTGTTTGAACCCTATATTGGTTTTCTATGTTTTCTACAGAAAACCTAAGTATCCTAGGGTTGTGCGGGTGTTCCTAGGACTACTGTTAGGGTACTTCGAGGCTCTTTAACATAATGTTCTAAGGAAATAAAGAGCAAGAAAATAAAAATAAAAGTACATGAAAGGAATAAATAGAATTCTATCCTATTCTTCTTGTCCTTCCATCTTCAATCTATCACTCCTCGCGAATCTCCTCTGTTCTCCATCAAGCTCCTCCAATCCGTCCTGGATGCGAGCTCGAATTCCGTCTAATCACGTCTACATTTGCAACTGACCTGAAATCTAAGACTCCAAGTGCAAATGTTAAATAACACGTGTTTTGTTATCATCAAAACAAATGATCGTGATACTCTAGCACCAACACAGGAGACATGTTTTCACTCCAGGACCCTCTCCAAGTCCTCAATTGGGGACTTCAAGGAGAGTTGTGACGCCAATTGGAAGATCCTCACAGCTACAGGTGCACGCAAAGAAGTAGGCACATTTAGTCCCACATCGTTCGTGGAAGAGCTAAGGCGTATGCATATATTGAATTTCTGCCATCAGCTTATCGCTTCAGACACAAGGGGTGAGGTCCCTCACACCCCTCACATGTCTCATCCATGACCTCTCCTCCATGGACCTGGTACACCCTACCTGCCTGAAACCACACGTTGATTATCACCCACATTGGTAGCCCTGGTTCCGGGTGCACTCTAGTTCAAAGCCCAATTACCCGGTATTGTGGAAGTCTCTGGGAGAATGTGACCCTGACAGAGAAAGAGAGATAGCATGTGGAGCTAGGGGGGTTTTGCTACAGAAAGAAACAGCTGACACTTAGCCGTTTGAAGGACTTTCCTCCCCTGTGTGAAGAGGCTGAACAGAGAAGGAAGAAGAAGGAGAAGGCAACAGAGAAAGAAGAAAAGAAGAGAAGAGAAGCAGAAGAAACAGAGAGAAGAGAAGAGAAAGAAGAAGAAGAAGAAGAAAAATCTTAGCAATGTAGCATAGGGCTACTTAAGACGTCTGATACTTTCATTGCATACATTTGAGACAATGATTTAAGTGTTATTTGTGAGGAGTAATTGGTGATTTAAATCACCATTTTTACTCCATTCTTTTTGCATATTGATTCTGACATTACTCTTATTGCAATAATTTATTCTTGATTTAAATTGTGATCTTGAGCTTTAAATTCCATATTGCTCCTTGTGTTCTACCTCGGAACCTTTTTGAGTAATAAAATTTATTTGTTTAAGCGCTATTTTGACTATACTACAACACGACAATTTTAAAACACCGATTTAGCATGTAAACATTTTGGTGCCGTTGCTAGGGAGCAACAGGCAATTTAGAACTCTTGATTACAATTCCTGATTCAGATTCTAACTTGCTATATCACTTTTGCTGTGGTTGTTAGGGGGAGGGATACATTCAAGGAAGATCAGCCACACAATAAACATGCCAGGGGCAGGTAAGTTCTAACTACTCTCTCTCTTAAGCCCCTCATTCTGAAAAGGATAAAAGGAAAAAAAATCAATTAGGGCTACTTGCATTCTATCCGTAGATAATTCATCAAGTTGCCTGATTTGATACATTTTATTTCAATAATAAATCCTGATTTGTGCACCCACTTAAAGCTTATGGTATCTAGGGCTGTCACATTATTGTTTGAGCCCTAGGTACCACATTTGGGCACATTAAATTTGACCAAATTAAAGCCAATTAAGGATTCCAGTTTAGGATTTTGAGAGACACACTTGCTTAATCAAGAAATCATCTTTGAAAATAATGTGTGCCTAAGCCTTGATTGAACTAATCTATTCAAGCAAAACCCTAAAATCAAGCTCTTAAAGTCATTTGAACACTAAAAGAGGGACCTAAGATTCTCAAAAGGACAATACAGGTGAAGTTGACCCACCTTTTTGGGTCAACCAATCTTCAAATTAGGTCACTTTTGCACTCAACACATCTTAAAGTTCAAGTGAAATTCTAAAGCACCCTTGCTCTTAATTAAAATTGGTAGACTTAAGAGGTCAAGTCCCCATTCTGGTCTACCTGAAACATCAGTGACAAGAGAGGTCAGGTGGGGCAAACCCTATAACCCGTAGGGGCACTCTATCGTGTAGGGGTCATTGTGGGACTCTCCCTCTCTGCCTACGCAAGTAATTCTCAAGTGGATGACTTTCTAACTAAGGGGTATCATCCGCCCCGAACCTCTATAGTCATCCAATACTTTTAGGTGTCTTGATTGGGTCCATCACATTCTACCTCTCATCTACTCCATCGGTGCATGTTCGGGAGGAGGTCTCTAAGACCATCCTTGAGGCCTCCTTTAGCCACTCATTCACGTCGAGGCCAAGCCTCGACCTCCTTGTTTGTGCAACAACCCAATCCTATTGATATCTCTTCCGATTCATCCGAACCTGATTCTCCTTCATCCATCATCATGGCACAACCCACTATTTGAGTCGCTGAATCGGGATTTAAAAAGTATTGCGTTGTAGTATAGTCGAAATAGCATTCAAAATAGATATAATTTTATTACTCAAAAAAGATTTCCGAGGTTGAACACAGGGAGCAAATTGGTATTTAGAAATCAAGATCTCAATTTAAACTAAAAGAAATTGCAATAGTAGTAGTGTCAGAGTGCAAAAATATGGGAGTAAAATGGTGACGTAGATCACCAAGTACTCCTACAATATCACCAAATAATTCAATGTATATGCAATGGCAACTAGAATCTGCCGTCTGATTCCTTAATCAAACAACTTAAACTGTCTGATTTCTTTTCTCTTTCTCTTCTCTGTCTTCACCTTCCTTCTTCTTCTTTGGCTTTTGTTTTGACTTCCTTTGTCTTTGCCTTCACGATTCTTCTCTTTCTCTTCTCTGTCTCCCTATTTGTGCTTTGGCTTCTGCTCTTCTTCTTCTTCCTTGGCCTTCTCTTCTTCTTCAGCTTCTAGCTTCTTCTTCTTTTCCCTTCTTCTTCCTTTTCCTTCTTCTTCCTTCTTCTCTTGGCCTCCTCTTCTTCTTTAGACTGCAGCTAAGTGTTGGCCGGAGAACCTTGTAGCAAAACCTACCCCTACCCGTGTGCAACTCTCCTCTCTTTCTCTCTTGGGATCCACTCTCCCAGAGCCACATAAGTACTCAGGTAATCAGGTCGGGTGCGTACCCGGGACCAATTCCACCGGCGTGCGGTAGTGGGCGAGGAGTGCAGTCGGATTGAGTCAGGCCAAGTTCGTAGGGTGTGTTCAGGGACGAGACCGGGTTGGGTTAGTGGGACCTCACCCCGTGGATCTGAGGCGAACAGCCTCTATTAGTTTTTCCCTTTATGCAGGTGCAAATGCTCCTTCACTTTCGAGGTGGGACTAAATGTCCCACCTTTTCCTTGCACGCTTGCAACAGGGTGAGCTTCGCAATAGCAGTAGGCGTGGAGTGTCTCGACTCCAATTGAAGGCCTAAGTGCGTATGCGAGGAGCTTCCACACACCTGGGACAGCAACACCTGGAGCATCAAGACCTGGGCATGGCTTCAAGCTTGCTTCAAGCTCCGCAACAATGGCGGAGGGGTGACGAACCTGAAAACACAAGATCGGCCTCACGGCCATGTCAAAATGTTCAGAGAGGGTCGCCAGACCACGGTGGATGTGATGGGGATGTCGGCGTGGCTCGAGGGTGCCTGTGCATTCATGCCTAGGGCACACTGTGTGAGAGTGTGTGGGTATGTTCGGTGAGGTGCTTGGGTGAGTGCCACGGTGCGTGGAGTGAGGGGAAAGGATCAGTGAAGTGAGGCGAAGGTCATGGGCTTGTCGGCGAGGGTTGGGGTGGCCTGTGGAGGTGGGATGGCCTCGCCGAAGTTGGTGGTCGGAGATGGAAAGGATGGAGGTCAGCAGTGGTTGATTTTGGGGAATAAAGGGTGGATAAGAAAATAAAGGGGAGAGGAAGCTTATCTGGGAGGTCAAGGGACGAAGGGGGCGAGCGGAGGCGTCGGGTCTGGTGTGGCCGACGCTGGAGACGAAAGTGGCTCTGGTGAGGTGGGATCGACTAGGATGAAGAGAGGGAAGCGCCTGCTGGTATGGCGAGGCACGGACGAAGTCAGGGAAGAAGGATCCGCCGCAGGTATGGCGATCGGATGACGAGGAGGAGCATGGAACGTCGCCAAATGTCGAGGAGCCTATGGCCGTGAAGGGAAGAGAGGAATTAGGGGTGTTTGCATCTGAATTCGAGCATGGGGGGATCGGAGAGGTCTAGGCTCCTTTAAAGAGAGCTCTGAAGGTTGGTTAGGGCTTCGGAAGCAAGCTTCCCAAGCAAGGAAGGCTCACTGGAGAAGGAATCTATTAGGATACCCACATCTCTCATGCATTCGCATGAGAGATTAGGAAAAAATCAGGGGTCAAAGATGGGTTCAGATTGGAGGGAATTTCTCAAAGAATCTTCCAATTTTGGAAGAAATTCTTTGAGAAATCAAAGAGATCTCTCCTTTCAAAGCTCGCCAGAGTAGGATTCCTCCGCTATAATGGTGGAGGGACCTGAAAATGATGAAGAAGATATGGGGCTGATTGAAAGGGTTTTTGAAAGTTAGGGGTAGAATTGTAATCAGGCTGGACCTTTTTGCAAACAAGGTCAAGGCAAACTCATCTTGGGTTAAAATTTTGGTATAAACCTAATTTGGACCTAAAGAATCCAATGGTGAAGTTAGATTTTGGGTTTGACCACATTTGACTGGAAAATTTATGCAAAAACATAATTTAGGGCAAATATCTATCTGAGATCCTATTTTAGGTCAAGATGGGTTCTAATGGCTAAATTGAAGGTTCTAAATCATAGAAAATATTTTTATATGATTTTTAGATAGTTGAAGTGAATTTTATCCTGAACAGAACATTAGTTAATCAAGTGGGTCTGTTTTTAGGATTTCAAGAAGTCATTTAATTCATAGAACACACACCAACCCTTTTTTGTCAAATCCAACCCACTTTTTATCTTATTAAAACCATTTAACCTTTGTTTAGCCCTTGAGAAAATCAATGGTCGTATTGCATTGGTAAAATTATAATTTTAACCCTAGTTTCTTATTTTTTCTCTCAGAAAGGTTATGCAGTGAAATATGACCTTCAGTTGGATATGTAGGATCATTTATTCTCTTCATTGGGTCAAAATGAGCTAGTTAGTGCTCATGATGGTGTTCTCATCACCCGCAGAAGAAAATAATCTTGAAAATCAACTTCAGCACCTCAATGATCTATCCAAGCCTTTGTGAACCCACCACAGAGTCCAATGATGCGAGATCACTACAATCCCGTTGCGATGGCAATCGAACCTCGAGTACAAATCCCTACTCAAGGTCTTGACATTGAACTCAAGCCCAACATGATTCATGCCATACCTAAATTCCATGGGCGTAATTTTGAAGATCCTTTTCAGCACATCAAACAACTCAAGAATCTCGCCCAGACCTTCAGGTCAGAAGCTCAAAATCGGGATATTCTACTCATGAAAATGTTCTTCTTTCTCATTGATAAAGCTGCTCACTGGTACCAAACCCAAACGCATCCAATAAACACTTGGGTAGAACTCCAATCCGAGTTTTTGAGAAAGTTCTTCCCTGTTGGTTGGACAAATGCTTTACGGCACCAGATCACACTCACACAACAAGCAAGAGAACCACTTCACAAAGCATGGGATTGTCAAATCTAACCCCCTTCACAGAGTTCCTAAATGGAAACAAGTGAAGTCTTTTTACCAGGGACTCTGTGAGGATATTAGATTATTCATCAATGCGACTTGCAGAGGAAACATCATGGATCAACATAAAGACACTGTGTGGGAGATTCTCAGGAATATGTGTGAGAACTCCATCAATAATGAATCCATGGGCATGTTCAACCGGACAAATGCCCGTGCATTGACGAATCCAAAGGGAGCACATGAGATGCAGGGCCTGTCCTCTTCCATCGACTTGGAACTGATGGCCAGTCATCTGGACAATGTCTTTATTATTGAGAAGAAGGTGGATGAGCTAACTCGACATTTGCAGCAAGCCATCTCTACGCAAAACCCATTCACACAACCACCCTTTGGCAGGGAGGCTGTGCACATCTATCACTGACCTTCTCAGCGGATGGACCCAAATCCACCCCCTTCTGATTCTAGCTATGGAGGAAACTCTGAATCCACCTACTTTAGTTGGGGAAACTCTGAACCCTCATATTCTGATTTTCTTGAGGTTCCTCAGACCTTTGAGGACCTCAATGCCATTCAGAATTATCCATTCTCAAACACCTACAACCTTGGATGGCGCAATCACCCCAATTTCACGTGGTTAGGCAATAATCAAAATCAGAGACCTCAATATCCACCCCGACCACAAGTTCCTCATCCATATCGGTCGCCTCAACCTCATCCTAACCCAACTTAACAATCTAGGCTGACTCAGATAGATCAAATGACTCTTATCGTTTAGACTCTGGTTGGCATTCAGAAGATGAATGTGGCTATGCAAAAATAGCACAGAGATGAGATCACAAAGGTTCGCAATCAACTTGCCCAGATGGTAAATCCTTGCCAACCTGGTGCACTTCCTTCACAACCTCTACCTAATCCAAATAATGTGTCAAACCAGAGGCATGTTATGAACCCAAATCTGAGCCAAGCTCACTTTGTTTATTAGGCCCCTTCTACTCCATCATCCGATGAGATGGAGGCTTCAACATCATATACAGGATACCAGCAGCAAGCACCTCTTCTACCCACACCAAACCAAAACCAGGCAGGATTAAATTCTGTTACTACCCTCACTGGCAAAACAACACAGGACCTACCTTATCCAAGCTAAACCCAGCCTGGTAATACAAACCCTAACCGCATGATAATCATCTAGGACACCTCTATCCCAGATCAAGAACCTAGACCCATTCTAGAGGAACCACCTAAGGTTCCATTTCCTGAGGCCTTGACCAAAGGAAAAAGAATAACCAAAATCGTGGCACCTGAGGAGGACCTAGTTAGGCTCTTTGAGTAGGTCCATATAAACATCCCCTTGATGGATGCGATACGTCACGTATCGGCTTATACACAACTTCTGAAAGACGTATGTACACCTAAGAGTAAGTCGCGAACCAAGGACGGGAATCCGATCGTACTATCAGAGCAAGCCAGCTCTATCTTTTTGAGTAAACACCCGCCTAAGGCAAAAGACCCAGGCACCCCTTTGATCTCTTGTGAAATCGGTGATATACGATTTGACCGAGCTTTATTAGACTTAGGAGCCTCCATAAATTTGATACCTACATCCCTACTAGACTACTTTGAGGAATCTGAACTCAAACTGACTAAATGACTTTACAACTAGTTGACCGATCAATTAAGTGACCAAAAGGAATTCTCGAGGATGTCATAGTTAGGGTGCATGATTTCTATTTTCCAAGAGATTTCATCATTTTAAACATGGATGCTCCTGAGAATGTGGAGAATACACCGATCATACTAAGGAGACCCTTTCTGGCCACTGCTAGGGCCAACATCAATTGTGAGGAGGGACAAATTGAATTAAAATTTGGGAGCAAGACACTAAAGATTGACATCTTTAAGTCCCAACAAGGAATTAATTACTGAGTCATAGAAGAAATTTGCGATATTGAAGCAGTGGTTGATGACTTCATCGAGAACCCGACTATTTCTAATCAACCATAAGAAGATCAAAACCCACAATTAGAGGAGCCCAAACTCAACCTAGACACACCCATAGCTCCTGCCTTTGCTCCTAACACCCATCTTGAACTTCCCATTGCTACTGAAAACTTGATTTTGAAATTAAAGCCTCTTCTTGATCATCTCAAGTACGTCTTTTTTGGGTTCCAATCAGACGTTTCTTGTGATTGTCAACTCCCGACTCGCACCTGATCAAGAAATATGCCTAATTTATGTGTTTCAACAACATTGAAGAGCCATTGAATGGACTCTCAACGATCCCACAGGTATCAACCCCTCATACTGCACACACCACATCTACACCAAAGGGGGCTCACGACCATCCCGTGAAATGCAGAGATGCCTGAATCCCAATCTGCAAGATGTTGTCAAAAAGGAGATCATCAAGTGGTTAAATGCAGGGATCATCTACCCGATCTCCGACAGTCGGTGGGTGAGTCCAATCCAAGTTGTGCCTAAAAAGGCAGGGCTCACCATCATCATGACTGAAACCAGAGAAGCCATACCGACCAGTATAGCAAACTCGTGGACAGTCTGCATTGATTATAGAAGACTCAATTTCTCCATAAATAAGGATCATTTCCCACTACCACTCATTGAGTAGATTCTCGAGAAACTAGCGGAAATCGATTCTTTTGCTTTTTGGATGAGTACTCCAGTTACAACCAGGTCGCAATCCATCCTGAGGACTAAGAAAAGACCACCTTCACCTGTCCCTTCACAACTTACTCATTCTGAAGGATGACGTTCAATCTCTGCAATGCACCCGCTACTTTTCAGTGATGCATGCTTGCCATATTCTTAGATATGGTAGGTGAGTACCTTGAAGACTTCATGGATGACTTCTCGGTATTTGGTGAATCATTTGACGATTACCTCCTGCACATGGTCCAGATCCTCAGGCGATGCATTAACGTGAACTTGGTTCTTTCCTGGGAAAAGAGCCACTTCATGGTACCTGAGGGAATTGTCCTAGGACATTCAGGTTGATCAAGCCAAGGTGAATTTTATTTCCAAACTCCCTATGCCTAGCTCGGTCAAAGACATCCGATCCTTCCTGGGGCATGTCGATTTTTACCGTCGATTCATTCTTGATTTCTCTAAAATCGCACGTCCCCTGACTAATCTTCCATCTAAGGATGTCTCTTTTGAAATCACCAAGGAGTGTACTCAAGCATTTGAGATCCTATGTGATCGAGTTACCCAAGCACCTATCCTGCAGTCCCCTGATTGGTCTCAACCCTTTGAGATCATGTGTGATGCATCTGATTATGCTGTGGGAGCGGTACTTGGGCAGAAAAAAGATAGGAAACCTGTGGTCATTTACTATGCTAGCAAGACACTCGACGAGGTCAGCATAACTTACTGAGAAAGAGTTGTTAGCCACAATATTTGCCCTTGAGAAATTCAGATCATATCTTTTGGGTTCCTGTGTTATCATTTACTCAAATCACACTATTGTGAGGCATCTCCTTGCGAAGAAGGACTCAAAACCTCAACTAATCCGCTGGATCTTGCTATTGCAAGAATTTGATCGCGAGATTTGCGACAAGGTGGAAAAGCAAAATGTGGTAGCTGATCACTTATCCCACCTTCATTCTAATATTATCAACCCTTCCGGACCCATTACTGAACATTTTCCCGATGAGCACCTCCTGACTATCAGTGCAGGACTTCCATGGTTTGCTGATCTAGTAAACTACTTGGCGTCACATCAGATCCAGTCCGATTGACCAAAAGCCAAGAAGGACAAATTACTTTCCGATGCCAAGTAATACTTTTGGGAAGACCCGTATCTCTTCCACATTGGTGCTGATCAGATCATCCAATGATGTCTTTCGAAAGTAGAAATTCAGGACATTTTGTCCTTCTACCATGACCAGGCATGCAGTGGACACTTCTCTGGTCATAAAACTGTAGCAAAAGTCCTCTAATGCGGCTTCTATTGGCCCACGATTTTCAAAAATGCATACAATCACTGTAAGGCATGCACTCATTGCCAGACCTTAGGCAACATAAGCCACCGTGATATGATGCCCGTTCAACCAATTCTCATATGCAAAATCTTCGATATCTGGGGGATTGATTTTATGGGACCATTCCCTAGTTTGGACGGCTTCGAATACTTTCTTCTTACTATTGACTATGTGTCCAAATGGATCGAAGCCATTCTGACCCGAACCAACGATCATAAGGTGGTTATCAAATTCATTCATTAGAACATCTTTTGTCGGTTTGGGATTCCACGTGCCATAATCTCTGACGAAGGGACCCATTTCACAAATGCCCATTTCAGATCATTGATGACCAAATACGGGGTGTCGTACCGAATATCTACTCCTTATCACCCCCAAACAAACAGTCTAGCTGAGTTATCGAATCGGGAGATCAAGAAAATCCTCCAGGTCACTATTCAACCTGACAGGAAAGATTGGTCATTCTGACTTCTAGAAGCTTTGTGGGCTTATAAGATTGCTCACAAAACCCAATTAGGCATGTCTCCCTTCAGATTGGTGTACGGGAAGGCATGTGTAAAGAACTATCCCACTTTTATCCTTTTAAGATGTCTAAAGTCTCAGGCAGACGTCTGTCCAGACGTCTGGACCCTTTCCTGGACATTTGAAAATGAAATTTTTGTACGTGCTCTAGGCTATGCGGGCAGACGGCGTGCATAACTTCTTTTCTCTCTCTCCTTTATCCTTCTTCCTACCCGAACCTTAAACCTAGAGCACCTATAAAACCACCCTCCCCTCCTCTCCTCTCCGCCCCACACACCACCACCATACCCCACCTTCAGTGCCGCGAGAGAGGAGGTGAGCGAGGGTGAGCGAGAGAGGGCGAGGAAGAGGAGAAGTGCGGGAGGAGGAGGAGGAGGCTCAGGTTGGGAGCTTCGGTGGAAGCACGTCGGAGCTCGCACGGCCACCACAGGCACATGCGAGAGGAGGAGGGGGTCCGGAGCGACGTCCTTGACCACCTGCAGCAGCTGGAGCTACGGCGGAGAGAGGAGAAGCGCGGTGGAGCGCAACAAAGAGCACTGGGAGCACGTTCTGATACTGGAAATTTTCCAGTATCAGACATCTGGAGTGAAGTCCGGATGACTGGCGGAGCATCTAGACGTTTGGAGTCAAGACCAGACGTCTAAAAGCACCTTTATCGCAAAGGTATGTTCTTTTCGTGGTTACGGCCATGCAGGCCTCACAACAGAAGATATGCCGACCTGATTTTGGGGTGGCTGCTTTGTTGTACATAGGAGCAGCCTTGAGAAGGAGCACGAAACGCCCTCCCATGCACTTTCAGACGTCTAATCAGCTCACCAGATGACCGAAGGTGCTTCCAGATGACCAGAGGAGTGGTCCAACGTCTGGAACCGCTTTCAGGTGATCAAAGGGGAGTCTTGGATGTCTGAGGACACCTCAAGGACTTGAGGTGAGGTTTTGTATCTTTTAAGACATCTGGAGTTGTTCCCAGACGTCTGATTTTGGTCAGTAGACACATTTTTGACCCGTTTGGGGTGAGATCGGGATCCGTTTTACGCAAACAAAGTATCTATGATTTCCTTGCGAGTTTCTCTACATACTAGAAACCTTTATATACTATTCAAAATTTTCCTTTGTGATGTATTCCCTGGTTTAGGGTTTCAGCCTACTGCATGTTTAGGGCTCGCAG
This sequence comes from Thalassia testudinum, assembly GCA_037157565.1. NCBI lineage: Eukaryota > Viridiplantae > Streptophyta > Magnoliopsida > Alismatales > Hydrocharitaceae > Thalassia > Thalassia testudinum. The sequence continues at coordinate 128,447,115 of JAZHRO010000055.1, forward strand.
AGACACTTGGGTCTACGGTTTGAGCCCCCATTACTCCCGGATTGTCTGGTAGAGTGGTCTACTCCTGTTAATCTTATGAAATAAGAATGTATTTGTGGAATCAGCCAACTAGAAACCAAGGATGTGGCATGAACCCTAGGACAGAGAAATGAATAAACTAATTATACTGCATGATTGTATTTGTATACATGATTAAGTTAAACTGCTAGCAATTGCCCATAATAAAGTTGTGAGCTGCCTATTAGAATATGAGATGCTTGAGGAAAAAATGAACAATTACCTGTGAAATCATCAGTTGCATATATTGAATTATGGAAACATGAGCTGCCTATATTTAAACGTGAACTGAATTGTGAAAGATGGAATCAAGATGGGAATAATGTGGTGAACATGGGCGCGAACCCTACAGGGAATTAGGAGTAGAGCTCCTGTGGTTAGATGGAAAATCTAGAATGTAGACGGGAAGTGTGCTAGCCCTTGAGTATGTGATACCAAAGAGAGCGACTATCCCCTTTTTTGTAGAGTGGAGCTAGCCGCCCTTGGGTTGAGACCCTGGGTTAGGATTGACCACTCTACACTGACTTCTATTGGCCCTTGTGTACACGGTACCAAGGTGAGCTACTAGTGTAGGGAGGGAGCTAGCCACCCCACAGGGCTTGGGGTTCAGCTAGCCACCCTACACTGACTTGTTAGGCCCTCTAGGCAAACCGAGGTAGTCAGACGAGGGTGCGCAGACTATGGAGGGGTGTGACCCCTGTTTGGTTCTGAGGGGCTAGACCCCTGTTTCTGAGAGGGCTAGGCCCTATACTATTCCATGTTATACTTTGGGTGTACCTGCTAGTGGAAACGACTGACTGCGTGTCAATGTGGGATAGCTACCTGTGCATTTATCATGCATGTCATAGTCACCGCTACGTCTTGATAGTGACCTCGGGGTGGTTGACTAGGTGTAGGACTACTATGAGGGACTCTCTCGGCCAGTAGAGAACCACGTGTACCTTCTACTCTTCGGAAAAGACTGCAATCAAGATCGTTCCCAGGAGGAACATGCAAGATCAAGAAAATATGAAATTTGAGGAAAAGGGGCGAACAGGAAATGCCTATAAAATAAAATAACTAAAAAAGAGAATTAAACATGCTGCTTTTACTGCTTTAGATAGTATAGATACCATTGTACTCAGTGTTCGCTGACTCTGTCTTTTTCATAACACTGTTCAGGTCCAGGAGTTGAGCAGTTCGAGCTTCCGACTGCGGAGGGTGCTGGGCCCAGTCCAGCCCAGCTGTAGTTTTTCTGCACTTCTTGTTGTGCCCCCTTACTATTGTAGTGAGTTTCATACTTTTAGCTACTGTTGTTGTTACTGTTACTTTTATTTCCGTTGTCTTTGTTGTTGTGGTGGTATGTATTGGAACAGTAGTTTTACTTTCCTTTACTGCTTTGCTCATTTTTACTACTTAATTATATTGCATATGTGAATGTGGTTTACTTTCCTGTTTTTAGGTTATTTCTTGTTGGACAATTGGGTCTTGGGATTAGTCGAGGCGAGCCGGTCTCGGATCCTGTAGGGATCCAAGAACCTAGTCATAACAAGATGGTATCAAAGCAAGGTCTTGCTAAGAAATGAACTAACTGGCTTGAGAATAACCGTTCACTTGCATATAACTAGGGTAGCCACCACAATGTATTGCTTTGATATCTAATCTGAGTCCTTTTCTAAAGAAATTCGATAGCGTTGACCCTTTTATTCTGTCTTTCACGTCTCCTTGAGGAGATGCCTCATCGAGGAGTTCTCGAGGTGGGCCGTGGTCACGGCTGTGGACGAGGTCAGAGGGGCGGATGTGTCAGGCTTGAGGTGCCAGTTGATCCACCTCTTCTCCAGGACATTCAGGCCTGGGATCTCGCCCAACTGATCAGAGATAGTGCGAGAGGAGCTCCACCAGCCTCCACGGGCACCTCTCCCTGAGGATGTGGAGGGGGAGTCCTCAGTGGGACAGAGAGACCGCCGCAGCGCCGGACGAGCAGGAGGGGGAGGGGGTGGTCCTCCACCTTCCCCACAGCACTCTGAGACTTTCGAGAATGAGCCCTCCTTACCTAGAGGCATGCCCGTTCCCCTACTGTAGCTGCAGTAAATGTTTGTTGGTAATAATTGTTGATCATGTCGTTGTAGTATAGGGTGTATAATATAACATTAAGGATGTCGTATAGTGGTGCGTATGGGTGAGTACCAGTCATTACAACCATTATTATCATTTGCTTATTTATCTAATTTTTACTGGTTTTGTTCCAGGTCGTTCTCTGGGAGGCAATTTATTGAATTTAATTCGGTCACTCTTTGATTATCTCCAAAATTGTCTTCTTATTCAAAAAGAAACTCTACATTTAAAGAATGAATGAATGTTTTATTTACCTAGTTGCTAAGAAGTGCTTGCAAAAAAATACTAACTATGAACAAGCATCAAACAATCTATTATTATACTCTAAACTATGTATTTACAAGTTATACTATTAACACCAATATGTTAGTTCATACTACATTAGGATACCATAGTGTAAAAACTTAACTTACTAGTCATTTATTTATAGTGACATATATATCAGTTTTAGTGACAGATATAAACGTCGCTAAATCTTAGAAAACACTATATACAACCTAAAGAAGCAAACTGAGGTCTTTAGCGACATTTATAGTGTCGTTTTATTCTGTTAGTAATTATGTGGGTTTACTTATACGTATGTATATTACTTATTCTACTGCTGTATGTACTGTTCGTGTGTTCCTTCTTTTAAGTCGTCTGTCCTTTCATTTTGTTCTGTGTGGTATTTCAGAGGCTGCGGTGGAGAGTCCTTAGTGTAAAATGTGTTTAATTAGCGGGCGCGCTTTTCGAGGGATACACAGCACCCTTCGGGTGGGACCAGACCTCTACTAAGCGCGCCCTAATCTCAGATTAGGTTCTTAATTACGTTTTCGTATCAGCGCAGGGCCTCAGCCCAACGCCTTCAACAAGTTCGCACACGCTCGGGCCTACAGCCCCACACATGCATCACATATTCAATATCATCACATATCAGAGTTCACTACAAATCGGGTTATCGGATAAAGGGTTGCGTTTCGGGCGCCCGGCGCCATGACGACTGATTAAGCTATTGCATAAATTGTATTTATATAGCTGCGTTTGGTTTACAGCCCACGGTGTGGCGCTATTCCAGCGCCACATCGTGCGCTGGAAACCAGACGCAGCTGCGTCTGTGCGCGTTTTTGGCCCTCGATTTGGGGGCCATAAATTATTAAAAAAAGTAAAATAAAATATGGTAAATAAAATATTTACATAATACTACATAATTGATTAATTAATTTTGAATTTTAAATATATTTACTATACAAATAAATTCGCTAAACTAGGCTGATTATACAGGTTGATTTAGGTGATTAAGTAGTTAATTACTTATAAAATAATTAGTAAATGGTCTAATTGACCTTAAACAGTTTTAACTTACATACTTAAGTATTTAATACATATTTTTATTGTATTTTTACGAATTTATTTATGTTTTATTTAGGCTAAAATAGCAATTCTGTGTAGTTTATAATTAAAACTAAGTTACAGTAAGTTATACTAGGTATAATTATACTTTGACTAACTTAAATTACTTAATATATATATATATTCCCAAGTTTATAGATTTATTTACTTGATTATTGCTCTAACTTATTAACTTAGCTACTAAATCAGTAAATATAAATCTGTACATACATATATACATAAATCAGTAAATACATACATACTAGATTAGTATATATACATATTTTTACATAGATTACATATGTATACGAATTTCTATACAGGTTTTATACATATTTACAGTATAACTATGTATCTAACTGATATGCTATAGTTATAGTTATAATACTATGAATGGGTGTATTTACAGTTTTAAAATAAGTCTATGCCATTAGGCTTTTGTATAAAGTTAGGGAATTAGAGTTGATTGAGTTTTTATTTGAGTTTAGACAGCAGCCGCAGCTACTGTCAGAGGAGATGGAGAAAAGAAGAATGTATTTAGTATGTGTTGTTTACAGTGGCAGTGGCTTAAGCCACTGTCAAATGGCTAACTGCTGCTGCAGTTAGTCCACTTGAAGAGGGGGGAAGTATTCTACAGAGAAGAGGGAAATTTAGAGAAGAAGGGAGTTTAGAGAAGAGGGGAATGTAGCTGCTAGATGCAGCATATTGCTGTGTAACTGGGAGTAAGATAAAATTCAAAACAAACTACAATTTACAGAGTTGAAATCCAAATCTGAAAGGGGTTTAAATCTCACGAAAATCTCATGTAAATTCAGCTCAAATACTCATTAGGAAAAACCTTATCAGAAGCATCCTTTCAGATCAACATTCAAATGGCATTGAGTTAGTCTTCCTAATGCCATAGACAGCATGAAGGAAGACTTAGCTCGATCAATTAAAACCAAAGAAACACAATCCCAGTTTCTTGCAACCTTAAGGAGTATGGAAAACTCCTTAGGTTAGAGAATCACCATACAGAAATGATCATCAACACAAATAGTGCATGGCAGTTCTGAAATAGCAAAAAGAGACTAAGAATGCATTAAGGAAATTTAATGGAAGCTGGCGAATGCATTCAAAACAAAGTATAAACAGAATCATGAAAGGCTCTTCTGATTGGTTCTCTGTCACCAGAGAACTTCTCAGAATCCTTGCCTACAATGAAAACCAAAAATCCCTTCAATTTGTCAGATCTGTCAAAACATTTCAGAGAGTAAAAATCCTTTAAAATCCAAATCAAAAGTGCTCTGACAAACTGAGGCAATCCATTTAAAACAGAGGGGCTTTTGTGAAACAAATGGAGTGAGTGAGAAGCCCCAAATGGTGCTTGTGACGCCACTTTCAGATCTGAGGCAGTGCGCCATCAGATCTGAAATTGGGTCAGGATGTGTGGGTGATTGATGAAAAATTCGTCGTTAAAAGGAAAAACAAGAATCAGAATCTGGATGATGGGAAAAACAAAACATGAAGAGGGAGATAAATTGAACAATGAACAGATGATTCTTCACTTCTGATCTGGACTGATCAGGGGAGGTGAGGGAGGGGATCTAATACTAATTCTACTCCTAAGACTAATCTAACTACAGCTAACATTAAGCACTAACAATTAAAACTAAATCTATTCTAAACTACTGCAAGCTAAATCTAACACTACTTGTGCAGAATTAAAAACTAAACTAAAAGGAAGAATGGGACCTATGGGTCCTTAGCCGGCGGCTAAGGAGGAAGAAAGGAGGAGGGTGACTCCAGCGGAGGGAAGAGTCTGCTAGTGAGACTCCAGGGTCGTCCTCAGGTGCTACGAGGTCCTTAGCGACGAGGAGGGTCGAGAGCAGGCGATGATTCCACAGCCGGTGGCTGTGAAATCAGGGTCTAGATGAGGAGGAGAGACTGGAGTGGAAGAATTGATCGCTAAGAGATGTAGGAGGGAGCGATCCTTTGCGCGCGACACCACTGAGGTGCTTAAATAGCAGCTCAGTGACTGGAATCACCGCAAGGGTGAGGTTAATCAAAATTAGGCCGGCGGTGAGGATGAGATGGGTAGAGCGCGCGGCGAGTCAAGAGAGAGATCTGACCGTCAGATGAGATCTGGGAAGAGAGGTGAACGCACGCACCGAATCGCGCGAAGGTTCCATTTGATTCCAGCCGCAGATCGAGATCAAAAGTGCGATGGACGGTCGAGAGTGGCTGTGTTCTTCGCGTGCTACAGTGCGCGTGAAGAACACTTGCTTCTCTCTGAAATGAGGGAAAACTTGCAGGAAGACCCTTAAATGAAGGGGTAGAAGAATAGCGTGCTGTTCCAAAAGTGAGAAGAACTATAACTGGAAGGGCCTTGCAGTCATACAGAAGGGTCCCTGCGGCTTGCAAAAAGGTCCAAGAAGGAGTTTTGAAGGGTAGAAATGTAATGCATGAAGGACCTAATTGTAATCTATTTATTTCTAAGCCTAAATGATGTCCAATTGCCTTCAAATTTTTACATGTGCTTAATTGAACATTTAAGACATTGATTTTACTTCTGATTTATCTTTTCAAACTTGTTTATGTGTTCAATTGATGCATGGATCATCATTTGTTCTTTAGTTTTCAGAATATCTCATTTTTGTGACCTAATTAGGAGGTTTTAACACACATTAAAAGTTTTAGATCTTTTCTTTAATTCCCACACTTAACCCTTTTTATGTGTTAATTTGATATTGTTTTGCTTAGTGTCTAGCTTAATTTCGGCCTTTTAGCTATGATGAGTAGCCACTCATCATACCCCCATGCTTACGTTTTGTGTAACGACCCGGTTCCCGAGTCCCTACGAGACACGAGAACCGGACCGACTCGACTAATCCCAAGACCCAGTCGTCCAACGAGGAAGTAACCAAAAGACAGTAAAATAAACCACATTCAGCATGAATATAACTAACAGTAAAAAGTACAGCAGTAAGGAAAGAAGCTACTACAGTAGGCACCACCACAACAGTAAAACAATATTTATCATATAACAAAAACTGCAGGTAAAGAAGGTACAGCGGAAACAAAACTACTCACTAGAACAGAAACAAAAGAAGGTACAAAGCTGTGGCAACTCTACTGGACCCTACTCGGCCCAGCGTCCTCTGCAGCCGCCGACCCTGGCTGCTCAACACCTGGTCCTGAAAAAGGTAACGAGTGTAACACGTCAGCAAAACGCTGAGTAGAGTGGCAAACTAACTAAAGGCAACAGTAGAGTGTACAGTAGCTGTTATGTTCTATTACTTCCTTTATTTACATCTTTCAATTTTTCTCACTATTTCATTTACTTCTCAGATCCTTTACTTGATCTCGAATGTCCTCGTGGGACGATCTTGATTGCAGTCTTTTCCAACAGTAGAAGTAGCACGTGGTGCTCTCCTGGCCGGGAGAGTCCCCCGTGGTGATCCTACCCTCAGTCAACCACCCCAAGGTCACTGACAGACGTAACGGTGACTACGGCACGCGCGATAAACGCACAGGTAGCTAGCCCGTACTGGCACGCGGTCAGTCGTTTCCGTTAACGGGTGCGCCCAAAGCACAGCACGGAACCAGGGCAGAGCCCTCTCAGTAACAGGGGTCCAACCCCTCCACAGTAACCAAACCGGGGCCTTGCCCCTCCACAGTCCGCGCACCCTCGCCTGACTACCCTGGTTTGCCCTAGTGGGCCTAACAAGTCGGTGAAGGAGGCTAGCAGAACCCCGGGGCCCGTGGGGTAGCTAGTACTCTCCTAACACTACTAGCTCTCCTCGGTACTACGTACACGAGGGCCAACAAGTCGGTACAGAGCGGCCAAGCCTAACCCCGGGTCCCTGGGGCGGCTGGCCCCACTCTGCACTAAAACAGGTACAGGTACTTCCCTTGGTACTGCGTACCCAAGAGACAGTACAACTACATCTCAGTTCCATTCCTTTTCTTTCCAGGAGTTCCACTCCTAATTCCCCGTAGGGTTCCAGCTCTTTATCTCAGAACATCATATGTTTCACTTTCCAGATTCACGTTCTCACATTCCATGATCTCAACATGTTTCCTTGTTCATAACAGGCAGCTGTTAATTAATTTCACAGGCAGCTTATATATTCCTTTCCATTTTTCCAAGACTGCAGTAATATACATTCCACTAGTTTTTCCATCCTAGGATTCATGCCATATCCTAGGATCTATCATACAATCTAGTTTTCCGGCCCTAGGATTCATGCAACACCTAGGAGCTATCATTCCATACATTTCTCATTCCTAGGGTTCATGCAATGCCCTAGGTTCTAGTTATGGTTCCATACTTTAACAGATTTTATTAATGCTTAAAACCACTCTACCAGGTACAACGGAAGTAATGGGGGCGTGGTCGGGAATCCCGCGTGCCTCCGCGACTCTCAAGACGGCAACCGAACGAGGTCCTATCACAAGGATCAAACACAAGGAGTGTCTCAAAACAGTGTATAGCTACTGTAGGCGGGTAGAGGAATAAATTCTGAATCGAACGCAACTCGAATCGCGGAAAACGGAGCCCAAACGGGCCCTAAACGGGTCGAGAAAGACAATACTGTGCAAAATCAGACGTCTGGAACTCCTTCCAGACGTCTTAAACGGTGGATCAGAGAATTACCTGTTCGGCTTGGTTCCCCGGACGTCCAGAAGTCTGTGGCGACGTCTCTCCTAGATCCCAGACGTCCGATGGTATCTCCGGACGTCTGGAGGTCACTCCCGCCGTCTGGTACAACTTCCAGACGTCGGATTCGCAAAGGATGACGAATCCGAACACCTGCGCACAGCCAACCCTCCTCCCTCAGTACGGTCAGTCGACAAAAAAGAAGGAGAAAGCGGAACTCACCTTTCAGACGTCTGTATGATCACACAGACGTCGACCTTGCCGTCTGGATATCAGTCCAGACGTCTGATTCTGGAGATTTTTCCAGAATCAGAACCTCGCTCGGCCTCCGCTCGCGACGCCGCCCGCGTCGCACCTCGCGCGTCCGCTGCTCCGCCCGCAGCAGGTCCCTCTTCGCGACGCTCTGCGCCCCCTGCGCCCTCCGCCGGCCGGCCAAGCCGCTCCCGGCGAGCTCGCCCTCACGGCAGAGCCCTGCCCTCGCACGCCGCAGCTCCTCCGCGCCTTCTGCTGCGCCGCTGCCGCTGCGCCCTCGCGTCCGCTCGCTCCGCCCGCAGCAGGAGAGGAGGAAGATGGTGGAGACGGGAGGGGAGGCGCGCCCCCTCCCCCTTTTAACGCCGCGCGGAGAGGAGGAGAGAGACGGCCGCAGTCGCCTGCAGCCGCAGAGAAGATGCGGATAGCAGGTCTGCGCGCAGACGAATATCCCGTGCGAGTATAACTGTTCGTCAGACGTCTGTAAACTATCCCGGACGTCTGGTCAGACGTCTGGATGTGATCCCAGACGTCTTGACAGACGTCTGGGCCACCTCCCAGACGTCTTAAAATACGTCTGGGGTACGCGCTCGTTACATTTTGCTAGTCCCTTAGCAAACAATCTATTGAAGTGTAAGGAAATTTAAGTATCAGCAAGGTAAGTGTGTGAAGATATCTTTTTCTTCTTTCAAAAAATTTTTAAGTGTTTTATGATGATCTTTAAGCTGAAAAATTTTTTCAATAAACCAACTGTGTTTTTGGACATTGTGAGAACCTGGTTACTGAGGATAACCTACCAGAACTCGAGGCATAAATGACATAGACCATCTCTCAACCAACAAGGACTCTTGATATTTAAACCTTAAGTCGAATTCCAGGACTCAGGGGGTTTTTACAGAGACTCAGAATGCTATGAAGTTATGGCTGTGCTTTGTGATAAGTCAGGACTAACCAGGTGAATTCTAAGGCTCAATCCCGGGGTTTCACTTCTTTTTAAGTCCAGGTTGGTCCTAACTTCAGCTCATGCTTTCGGATGACTCAAAAATTGATGGTATTCAATCACAACCCTTATTGTATTTGTGGCTCAGAGAAGATTTTTTTTTTTTTTTTTGGTGGGCAAACAGGGTATTGTTTTGAACCCTGAAAACATTTTTGGTGGAAGAGTAGTTTTTCAGACTTTTTGGAGAACATACTTGACTTCTTTTTTTTTTTTTTTCTTTTTTTTTTTTTAACAGTATGTCTCCGGAACTTATTTGGTAGAGCGCACTGTATTTGGTGGGTGGATTTCTTTTGTGGAAAGAGATTCTCCTAGACACAAAACTAAAGATTAGGACAAAGAGTCTACCTGCACGCACAGGTAAGGACTCCACCTTCCCTAATGAACACAAGGGTTGAGGCTTAGGTTCAAGTGGTCTTTCCTGACACTGTGTAGTGTAAGCCAAGGTTACTTAGACTCCTAAGTCAAAGCAAACCAACGAATCCTGTACTGGTGACTCAGGTACAAGAATTGTCCTAAAGTTAGGAGAGACTGTGGTCTATCTTGTCAAGGCTCGAAGTGTATTAAGCCTAAGCTTGTACCAAGCTTCTATGGCCCGGCAGGTCAAACTAGTAACGGTTGAATGTCCATAGACACTTATTCTATTATTTTTTTTTTTTTTTTCTTCAGCTATAAGATCACTTATCTTTTCTTTCTTTTTCTTTTTCTTTCTCTCCCTCCCCTCTTGAAATGAATGTCCTCCTTTGATAATGAAGTACATGTCCCTTATTGTATTTTTGGAATTTTTCTGATTTGTTATTTTTTTGTATTTTTAGCTTTGTAATTTTTAAAAATTTTTCAAAATTTTTCAATTTTTTTGAAGTATATAATTTTTTGATAATACTATATGTACTATAGTTGTGTCTACAATTGCATTTTGGTTTAAATGGTTTACCATTTACACCCCCCCATGCTTAAATGTTTCAATGTCCTCATTGAATGAAAGGGTGGATGCAAATGCATGCTCTGCTTTTCACTATCCTAGACTGGGTGATGAAAGGAAGTCGGAATGAGGAGATAAAATCTCTGTGCGGACGATTTTAAGTCTGATCTAGGATCAGAGTGAACAGTCGGGCTAGGAAGTGAAATGCATGACATGTGTGTCAATGAATGTATGCTCAGAATGCAAGGTTAGACACCTAATGCAGATGAAAGCTAAAGTAAGAAAGGTGTAAAACAGCTATATACAAGGGTAGGTGTTTGCTAAGTTTAACGCCTTCAGCTAGGCGAAAACTTAGTTGGTAGCTCAAAATGTAGGAGCGAAATGGTGGAATTGACAAGTCTGAGATCATGCGGCTCAATGAAAGGTTTCAGTCTTTGTCCATTGACAATAAAGGGTTCAGATTTGTCAAGTTCAGTGATCTCAACGGCTCCATTATCAAATAATCTCAAGATCATGTCGATTCAGTGTTATGCACTGGTTGTGAGATGTCATGTGTTTGGTCTTGCAGTGCTAGTCTAGGTTGGACATACCTTTGAGCAGGTATGTTCCTAGGGTTGGGTTGTGCTTGGGATGGGAGTGAATGTGGTTGGCGGGACTCCGTAAAGTGTGATAGCTGGGCTCTCATCTCAGCTAAGGCCGCGTCCTGTCTCTGCTGCATAGCAATATTCTGTTGTTGCATATCAGCAAGAGCTTTCATGATAGACCCCAACTGGTGATCTCGTGTAGGCCCAGATTGAGAGTATTGGGTGGGCCTGGGTTGGGGTTGTTGGTAGGTACGCGGTGGATATCCGTGTGATTGTGGAGGTGGTGCTCGGATCGGGTTGTGTAATGGTGGTGCAGAAGGTTGTTGAAAAGATGGTCTTTGTGAATTTCCCGACCACGAGAAATTTGGATGATTACGCCATCCAGGGTTATAGGTTTGTGTGAAAGGATCATTGTGAATGGCATGAAGCTCCTCCGAAGCTCCAGAAGGTGCAGGGAAGTCAGTGAAGGGAGGAACAAAGGTTCCTCCAACCGGTGAAGGATATGGAAATGGAAAATCCGGTAATGCAGTTTGTGTCACAGAAAGGTTATTCACAGTTTTCCTCCCTGTGGGAAACTGAGAAGAAGTGTTTTGTGCTGGTGACTGAGAAGAAGAAGATGGGTGTTTTGAGAGAAATTTCCATACTTCATCTACTTTCTTCTCGATTAAGCCCACTTTATCCAGTTGACTAGCCACTATCTCTAAGTCTGTGCTACTGGATTGGGCTTCATGTACCCCCGTGTGTGAGTGGGAATGTGAGGACTTTCTATTAAACACGCTCATTGAAGCATTATTAATAGAGTTTTCGGCCATGCCTTCAAAGAGCTCAAAGGCTGAGTCTTCGTCCCGACACAGGAAATTGCCTCCACAAGCCGCATCTACAAAATTCCGTGTGTCATCATGGAGCCCATGGTAGAAGATCTGGACCTGTTGCCAGCGTGGGACACCATGGTGGGGACATTTTCTCAAAAGCTCATGGAATCTCTCCCAAGCCTCGTGCATAGGTTCTCCTGAATTCTGGGTGAAGGTGGTGATGGCACGCCTTAAGACATTAGTGCGGCCTACAGGAAAGTACTTCTTTAAGAACTCATGTTCTAAAGAAGCCCAGGAATCTATAGGTGTAGTCCGTGCAAGTGTTCTAAACCAAAAGGCTGCCTTATCTTTTAATGAAAAGGAGAACATTTTCATCAAAAGCGTGTGCTGATCATGTCCTTGCGGACCCAAAGTTTGGGCAAGATTCTTCAGCTCCTCTAAATGCTGAAAAGGGTCCTCAGAAGCAAGTCCATGGAAGTGAGGAATGAGTGCTATAATGTTCGGCTTCAGTTCAGCAGCACGACCCCCATTGGGATAACGTACCACAGGCATTGGTTGGGCAACTGCGGGATTATAATAATCTCGTAGTTGAGGTCTACGGGGTTGGGGTGGTGCCTGAGGATTTCTAGGTTGAAGTGGTTGTGGTTGGGGGTTAGCCAATAGATTTACAGCTTGAGCAAGTTGTTGCACCTGTTGGGTTAAGGTATTCATTTGTAGTTGTGTATCGAAAAGGTGCTGAAGATGAGGCATAGGTCCTCTCTCCGGGGGTGGATTAGGATGATTAGGATAAGGTGGAGGTTGGAACCTAGGGATAGGTGGTTGCTGTGGTAGAGGATGTGCAACTAAGTCTGGAGGAAGTTCTTCAAAATCCTCAAAGTGTGAAGAATCAAGATCATCCTCTTGGCGAGGGGGATTGTGGAAAGTATTTTGAGACTCAGGAGGTAAGGGATTAGAAGTGGAAGGCAAAGAAGATGATGCAGTAGCTTGGGTAGCAGTACCCAAGGGGAGTACAAGTTCTGGGTTTTGGGATCTCCTACCTTCCATTGAGTTGGGTTTTTTTTTTGAAATCCCATTTACTCTAATTCGATCCAACTCAATGGGAAAAAATTTTTAACGTTCACAATAAAACAGAAGAATCCCAATAAAATCTCAATTCAAGAAGACCAATCAATGGAAATGAATCGGAGAAAATTTTTCCTAGAGGCTGCTACGCAAAGTATGTTATACGCAAGAAATTGTTTCAAGCAATTGTACGTATCCTAAGATAAACCTAGCGAAGTGCAGACCTCTAAAATCCACTGGGAATCTGGATAAGACTGAGCGTGCGAATCCAGATCCTGTGGTTGCAGAAAGATGAGGTAGAAACCCGTGTATTGTGGCCTTAAGTGATCGTGCTATGTGCACGATAACATTCAACACAAGGCGATTAAAATCTCAAACATGGTTTCACCCAATTTTGCTATCTCCTTTTTGATTTAATTGAAGTGATTAAAATGTGTTTTCTATGCTGCTCGTTTCACTTTTTAATAAATTCAGAACAAGTAGTGGTCTTCTTTAATTTTAAGTCAAATACAAATATGGCAGGAGTTAGAGTTAGGTAAGAAATGCGTACCTGACTCCAGCAATCTTCTAATGCAGATTTGACTTGAATTAAAATCTAGCAGGAATGAAATGCAATCCTAAAAATGGATGCCTGAGGTTATGCTGCTGCTAGATAAGTGTGAGGTCTTTTTGATTTTTTTGATTTTTTTTTTTTTTTGAAAAATATTTTTATATGCAATTCAAAAGTAAGGAAAGAAATTAAGAAGATAAAGAAATAAAGTCCAGATAGTCCAGAATTATTACAAAAATTGTGTGAGAACAAGCTCTCACAACTTATGACTAACAATTGCTCCTAATCAATAAACCTAAAACTATCTATACTAAAACTAATACTAAAATCCTACAGCTACTTCGAGGCAAAACTCCACCAGGAAGACGGATCTGGAGCGCAGCGACTCCACCAGGAAGACGACACTCCTCCTCAAGTGCTGTGGAAAAACAAATGATTAGTAAAAGAATAAAGGAATGTATACACAATTAATTCAATGGAAAATAAAAGCAATTATAATGAATGAATAATGAAATAAAGAATTTCTATATACAAAAGAATAAAAAGAAAATTTTGGTGCAAAGAGCGTTGCCTCCCCGGCAACGGCGCCAAAATAATGATGGTGTTTGATGGTGACACCGATGCTCCCCGGCAACGGCGCCAAAATAATGATGATGGTGTAAATGTTTGTTGGTAATAATTGTTGATCATGTCATTGTAGTATAGGGTGTATAATATAACATTAAGGATGTCGTATAGTGGTGAGTATGGGTGAGTACCAGTCATTACAACCATTATTATCATTTGCTTATTTATCTAATTTTTACTGGTTTTGTTCCAGGTCGTTCTCTGGGAGGTAATTTATTGAATTTAATTCGGTCACTCTTTGATTATCTCCAAAATTGTCTTCTTATTCAAAAAGAAACTCTACATTTAAAGAATGAATGAATGTTTTATTTACCTAGTTGCTAAGAAGTGCTTGCAAAAAAATACTAACTATGAACAAGCATCAAACAATCTATTATTATACTCTAAACTATGTATTTACAAGTTATACTATTAACACCAATATGTTAGTTCATACTACATTAGGATACCATAGTGTAAAAACTTAACTTACTAGTCATTTATTTATAGTGACATATATATCAGTTTTAGTGACAGATATAAACGTCGCTAAATCTCAGAAAACACTATATACAACCTAAAGAAGCAAACTGAGGTCTTTAGCGACATTTATAGTGTCGTTTTATTCTGTTAGTAATTATGTGGGTTTACTTGTACGTATGTATATTACTTATTCTACTGCTGTATGTACTGTTCGTGTGTTCCTTCTTTTAAGTCGTCTGTCCTTTCATTTTGTTCTGTGTGGTATTTCAGAGGCTGCGGTGGAGAGTCCTTAGTGTAAAATGTGTTTAATTAGCAGGCGTGCTTTTCGAGGGATACACAGCACCCTTCGGGTGGGACCAGACCTCTACTAAGCGCGCCCTAATCTCAGATTAGGTTCTTAATTACGTTTTCGTATCAGCGCAGGGCCTCAGCCCAACGCCTTCAACAAGTTCGCACACGCTCGGGCCTACAGCCCCACACATGCATCACATATTCAATATCATCACATATCAGAGTTCACTACAAATCGGGTTATCGGATAAAGGGTTGCGTTTCGGGCGCCCGGCACCATGACGACTGATTAAGCTATTGCATAAATTGTATTTATATAGCTGCGTTTGGCTTGCAGCCCACGATGTGGCGCTATTCCAGCGCCACATCGTGCGCTGGAAACCAGACGCAGCTGCGTCTGTGCACGTTTTTGGCCCTCGATTTGGGGGCCATAAATTATTAAAAAAAATAAAATAAAATATGGTAAATAAAATATTTACATAATACTACATAATTGATTAATTAATTTTGAATTTTAAATATATTTACTATACAAATAAATTCGCTAAACTAGGCTGATTATACAGGTTGATTTAGGTGATTAAATAGTTAATTACTTATAAAATAATTAGTAAATGGTCTAATTGACCTTAAACAGTTTTAACTTACATACTTAAGTATTTAATACATATTTTTATTGTATTTTTACGAATTTATTTATGTTTTATTTAGGCTAAAATAGCAATTCTGTGTAGTTTATAATTAAAACTAAGTTACAGTAAGTTATACTAGGTATAATTATACTTTGACTAACTTAAATTACTTAATATATATATATATTCCCAAGTTTATAGATTTATTTACTTGATTATTGCTCTAACTTATTAACTTAGCTACTAAATCAGTAAATATAAATCTGTACATACATATATACATAAATCAGTAAATACATACATACTAGATTAGTATATATACATATTTTTACATAGATTACATATGTATATGAATTTCTGTACAGGTTTTATACATATTTACAGTATAACTATGTATCTAACTGATATGCTATAGTTATAGTTATAATACTATGAATGGGTGTATTTACAGTTTTAAAATAAGTCTATGCCATTAGGCTTTTGTATAAAGTTAGGGAATTAAAGTTGATTGAGTTTTTATTTGAGTTTAGACAGCAGCCGCAGCTACTGTCAGAGGAGATGGAGAAAAGAAGAATGTATTTAGTATGTGTTGTTTACAGTGGCAGTGGCTTAAGCCACTGTCAAATGGCTAACTGCTGCTGCAGTTAGTCCACTTGAAGAGGGGGGAAGTATTCTACAGAGAAGAGGGAAATTTAGAGAAGAAGGGAGTTTAGAGAAGAGGGGAATGTAGCTGCTAGATGCAGCATATTGCTGTGTAACTGGGAGTAAGATAAAATTCAAAACAAACTACAATTTACAGAGTTGAAATCCAAATCTGAAAGGGGTTTAAATCTCACGAAAATCTCATGTAAATTCAGCTCAAATACTCATTAGGAAAAACCTTATCAGAAGCATCCTTTCAGATCAACATTCAAATGGCATTGAGTTAGTCTTCCTAATGCCATAGACAGCATGAAGGAAGACTTAGCTCGATCAATTAAAACCAAAGAAACACAATCCCAGTTTCTTGCAACCTTAAGGAGTATGGAAAACTCCTTAGGTTAGAGAATCACCATACAGAAATGATCATCAACACAAATAGTGCATGGCAGTTCTGAAATAGCAAAAAGAGACTAAGAATGCATTAAGGAAATTTAATGGAAGCTGGCGAATGCATTCAAAACAAAGTATAAACAGAATCATGAAAGGCTCTTCTGATTGGTTCTCTGTCACCAGAGAACTTCTCAGAATCCTTGCCTACAATGAAAACCAAAAATCCCTTCAATTTGTCAGATCTGTCAAAACATTTCAGAGAGTAAAAATCCTTTAAAATCCAAATCAAAAGTGCTCTGACAAACTGAGGCAATCCATTTAAAACAGAGGGGCTTTTGTGAAACAAATGGAGTGAGTGAGAAGCCCCAAATGGTGCTTGTGACGCCACTTTCAGATCTGAGGCAGTGCGCCATCAGATCTGAAATTGGGTCAGGATGTGTGGGTGATTGATGAAAAATTCGTCGTTAAAAGGAAAAACAAGAATCAGAATCTGGATGATGGGAAAAACAAAACATGAAGAGGGAGATAAATTGAACAATGAACAGATGATTCTTCCCTTCTGATCTGGACTGATCAGGGGAGGTGAGGGAGGGGATCTAATACTAATTCTACTCCTAAGACTAATCTAACTACAGCTAACATTAAGCACTAACAATTAAAACTAAATCTATTCTAAACTACTGCAAGCTAAATCTAACACTACTTGTGCAGAATTAAAAACTAAACTAAAAGGAAGAATGGGACCTATGGGTCCTTAGCCGGCGGCTAAGGGGAAGAAAGGAGGAGGGTGACTCCAGCGGAGGGAAGAGTCTGCTAGTGAGACTCCAGGGTCGTCCTCAGGTGCTACGAGGTCCTTAGCGACGAGGAGGGTCGAGAGCAGGCGATGATTCCACAGCCGGTGGCTGTGAAATCAGGGTCTAGATGAGGAGGAGAGACTGGAGTGGAAGAATTGATCGCTAAGAGATGTAGGAGGGAGCGATCCTTTGCGCGCGACACCACTGAGGTGCTTAAATAGCAGCTCAGTGACTGGAATCACCTCAAGGGTGAGGTTAATCAAAATTAGGCCGGCGGTGAGGATGAGATGGGTAGAGCGCGCGGCGAGTCAAGAGAGAGATCTGACCGTCAGATGAGATCTGGGAAGAGAGGTGAACGCACGCACCGAATCGCGCGAAGGTTCCATTTGATTCCAGCCGCAGATCGAGATCAAAAGTGCGATGGACGGTCGAGAGTAGCTGTGTTCTTCGCGTGCTACAGTGCGCGTGAAGAACACAGGCTTCTCTCTGAAATGAGGGAAAACTTGCAGGAAGACCCTTAAACGAAGGGGTAGAAGAATAGCGTGCAGGTCCAAAAGTGAGAAGAACTATAACTGGAAGGGCCTTGCAGTCATACAGAAGGGTCCCTGCGGCTTGCAAAAAGGTCCAAGAAGGAGTTTTGAAGGGTAGAAATGTAATGCATGAAGGACCTAATTGTAATCTATTTATTTCTTAGCCTAAATGATGTCCAATTGCTTTCAAATTTTTACATGTGCTTAATTGAACATTTAAGACATTGATTTTACTTCTGATTTATCTTTTCAAACTTGTTTATGTGTTCAATTGATGCATGGATCATCATTTGTTCTTTAGTTTTCAGAATATCTCATTTTTGTGACCTAATTAGGAGGTTTTAACACACATTAAAAGTTTTAGGTCTTTTCTTTAATTCCCACACTTAACCCTTTTTATGTGTTAATTTGATATTGTTTTGCTTAGTGTCTAGCTTAATTTCGGCCTTTTAGCTATGATGAGTAGCCACTCATCAACCACGAGCTTTTCGGACAGTTCTAGAAGCTGAAGCCCCCCTCCTTCAAGGGGGATGAGGACCCATCTGAGGCAGAGGACTGGCTGGAGCAGATAGAGAAGGTGTTTGACACCCTTCGCCCTCCTGCGGAGTGTCGTGTGGCCTTTGCCACGTACCAGCTAAAGAGCGTGGCACACAGGTGGTGGAGGGCAGTCAGAGGCCAGGAGAGGGGAGAGCCAACGTGGGACCAGTTCGTGACCCTCTTTTGCGAGCAGTACTTTCTACAGACTTCGCAGGACCAGACGAGGTGGGAGTTCCACACTCACCACCAGGGGATGATGACTGTCAGTGCGTATCGTATGCGCTTCCTGGAGCTATCATGTTTTGCTTCGACAGCCGTAGCTACAAGGGAGGAGCACATGTGAGCTTCACTGAGGGGCTCCGACCTGCTATTCAGGGGAATGTCAAACCCATGAAGCTGCCCACCTTCTCGAGAGTGGTGGAGGAAGCCATGACCTACAAGGAGACCAACTCGGCTACGCGAGACACTGACAGTAAATGAAAGAGGCCCTACCAGCCAAAGTACTCTCAAGGTCGTCGAGAGAGGAGGCACATGGCACCCGCAGGAGAGTCATCTCCTTTTGCGGGACAGTCAGTGGCCTTTAGGGGCCCCAGACAGGGGCCAGCTGCCAGCACTAGACCCTCACCCAACCATCAGCAGGGACCTACCAAGGGAGGGAGTCGAGTTCCCCTATGCTACCAGTGTGGCCAACTAGGCCACATCAGGAGGGACTGCCCATCTAGGGTTGGAGCATAGCAAATGCTCCCCGCACCGAGCGCTGGAGGCCGAGCTGGTGGTCGTGGTTCCCAGGTACGTGGGGGAGGGCAACAGTCACGAGGAGGGTATCGACCAATGGCTGCTTGCCTGACCCATAGTGTAGCTGCTTCGTCTACGCCGAGGGCTAAGGGGCGTATCAACGCCCTGACATACAGCGACGCCAGGGCTTCCGGTTCAGTGGTGGCAGGCATGGTTACCATTTCCAATAGATTAGTGTATGTACTTTTTGATTCTGGTGCCACACACTCTTTTGTTGCTGCGAGTTTTGCTGTCAATTTGGGACAGAACAGTGTGCTGTTAGAGGATCTGTTTGTGATTAGAGGCCCAGGTGGCCAGTTGTTTGTAGCTGAGGAGGTCTACACGGACTGTGAGATCAGTATAGGGGGACGCAGCCTCCCCGCTGACCTGATTGTGATACTGATGGAGGATTTTGACGTGATTCTAAGGATGGACTGGCTGTCCACCTACCACGCCTTGGTGGACTATTTCGGGAGGAAGATCATCTTCTCCATACTGGAGTTGCCTTCTTTGAGTTCCACGGATAGTCAGTGGAAGGAGGTTTCATATGCATCTCTGCACTTCAAGCAGCAAGGCTTTTGAGCCAGGGGTGTGAGGGCTTTCTAGCTTGTGTAGGGGCTGAGCCTAGCCTCGTGGCTGACTTTCAGAGCATTCCGGTGGTTTGTGAGTACCCTGACATGTTTCCAGAGGAGCTGCCAGGACTATCACCCGAGCGTGAGATCGAGTTTGACATCTCACTAGTACCAGGGACCAATCTCATTTCTACTGCACCGTACTGGATGGCACCACTTGAGCTGCGAGAGCTCAAGTCACAGCTACAGGACCTGTTGGAGAAGGGCTTTGTGAGGCCTAGTGCATCCCCGTGGGGAGCCCCTGTGTTGTTTGTGAAGAAGAAGGATGGTACCCTGTGACTTTGTGTTGACTTCAAACAGCTGAATAGGGTCATCATCAAGAACAAGTATCCGCTGCCAAGGATTGATGACCTTTCTGACCAGTTGTGAGATGCCACAGTGTTCTCCAAGATAGATCTGAGGTCAGGCTATCACCAGTTTAGGATCAGGGAGACTGATGTCTCCAAGACAGCTTTCCGAACCCGTTACGGGCACTACGAGTTCTTGGTCATGTCATTTAGGCTGACCAACACCCTCGCTGCTTTTATGGATTTGATGAACCGGGTTTTCAGACCGTACTTGGACCAGTTTGTGGTGGTATTCATCGACAACGTACTCATTTACTCGCGAGATCAGGCACAGCATGGACAGCATCTACGGATGATTTTGGACACTTTGAGGCAACGCAAGCTGTATGCCAAGTACAACAAGTGCGAGTTTTGGTTGAGGCAGGTGATTTTCTTAGGCCATGTGATCTTAGGGGATGGTTTGGCTATGGACCAAGCCAAGGTTGAGGCCGTACTCAGGTGGAAGAGGTCACGTACAGTGACAGAGATACGTAGCTTTTTGGGATTGACAGGTTACTATCAGCGATTTATCAGAGGATTCTAGCAAATTGTGCATCCTATGACCCAGTTGACTTGGAAGGACGTGCCCTTTGCCTGGATAGATGCATGTGAAGCATGTTTTTAGGAGTTGAAGGAGAGACTGACTTCAGCTCCTGTGCTCACCATCTCGGACAGCAGTGGCCATTTTGTGGTCTACATAGATGCTTCGTTGCAGGGGTTAGGGTGTGTGCTCATGCAGCAGGGTCACGTTGTCGCTTATGCTTCGCAGCAATTGAAGCCCCATGAGCATAGCTACCCTACCCATGACTTAGAGCTGGCAGCTATTGTCTTCGCGCTGAAGACATGAAGGCACTACCTGTACGATGAGACCTTTGAGATTTTCACAAATCATAAGAGCCTTAGGTACTTGTTTTACCATAAGGAGCTTAACATGAGACAGAGACGTTGGTTAGAGCTCCTGAAGGACTACGACTGCAGCATCTCCTACCATCCAAGGAAGGCCAATGTGGTGGCTGATGCCTTGAGCCAGAAGGCGCCTACCCACTTGGCTAGTCTACAGGCACAAAGTTGGAGACTTATGGAGGAGTTGGGCGGTTGGTGACCTCGAGAGTCACAGGGGTATTGTCGGGAAGTGTCAGTGACATGGCAGACGTGACTAGAGCTGATCGACCGCATCATCACAGGGCAGATGACAAATCCGTACTTATAGACATTGTGAGACAGAGTGCTATCAGGGGACCCAGGAGACTTTTCTTTCACAGACGAGGTGCTGCGCATGAGGGGACGCTTGTGCGTTCCCAGGGACGAGGAGTTGTTGAGAGAGCTCCTGACGGAGGCGCACGGGTCTAGGTTCACCATACATTCGGGAACACAAAGATGTATCATGATCTGAGATGCGACTTTTAATGGAGAGGGATGAAGCGGGATGTGGGTGAGTTCGTGCAACAGTGTTTAGTGTTCCAGCAGGTGAAGGCCGAGCACCAGAGGCCTGTTGGGCCGTTGTAGCCACTTCCTATGCCAGAGTGGAAGTGGGAGAGCATCACCATGGACTTGGTGGTGGGCCTACCTGTTACCCAGTGAGGACACAACACAGTTTGGGTGATAGTGGATAGGTTAACGAAGACAGCGCATTTCCTACCGATCCGTGTCACCTTGGGACCAACACAGTTGGCAGAGAGTTACATTTGCAATGTGGTACGCCTACATGGAGTTCCGCGTGAGATTGTATCTAACAGAGATACCCATCTTACTTCCCAATTTTGGGCTGAGTTTCAGTACCGCATACCACCCCCAGATGGACGAACAGTCGGAATGCACCATACAGACACTTGAGGACCTTTTGTACGCTTGTGTACTAGACTGGAGGGGCTCCTAGGAGGAGCACTTACCCCTGGCAGAGTTTGCATATAATAACAGTTATCACTCGAGCATCGGCATGGCACCTTACGAAGCTCTGTACGGATGGATGTATACTACACCCTTGAGTTGGGTCGAGGTGGGGACCAAGTGGGAGGTTGGCCCTAGGCTAATCCGGCAAAGTCAGGAGGTGATAGAGCAGATCCATAGATGACTCCACATTGTCAGGAGCAGGCATAAGAGTTATGTTGACCAGAAATGCAGAAAGGTGCAGTTCGAGGTTGGGGATCACGTCTTTCTCCATGTTTCACCCATGAAGGGCCTGCAGCATTTTGGGGTGAAGGGGAAGCTTGTGTCGAGGTTTGTAGGGCCATTTGAGGTCCTGGAGCAGGTAGGACCCATTGCTTACCGGCTTGCCCTTCCTCCCTAGCTTTTTGGAGTGCATGATGTGTTCCACGTGTCCAACCTCAAGAGGTACATTGCCGATCCCAGTCACGTTCTGAGCCACAAGAGTGTTGAGGTGGGTGACGACCTGACCTACCCCGAGAAACCAGTGCAGATATTAGACATAGCCGTTTGGAGTCTAAGATGGAAGCAAGTACCCCTGGTGAAGGTTTTATGGAGAATCTAGAGGTACAAGGAGGCTACCTGGGAGCCTGAGGAGGCAATGCGAAGGCGGTATCCAGAGCTTTTTGAGGGTACATCTTTCCGAACCTACTTCGGTCGTCTTTAAGTTTGTTATGCATTTTATGTTCCTTTTTCCATACCCAAGCTAGTTCAAGCTTCGGGGATGAAACTTTAAGTTTGTTATGGTGTAAAGACTCATCCCACTTTAGCCTTTTAAGACGTCTGGAGTCTCAATCAAACGTCTGTCCAGACGTCTGGACCCTTTCCCGGATGTCTGAAAATGAAATTTTTGTACGCGCTCTATGCTCTACACGCAGGCGATGTGTAGAACTTCTTTTCTCTCTCTTTTCTCCCCCCTCCTACCCGAACCCTAAACCCATAGCACCTATAAAACCACCCTCCCTTCCTCTCCTCTCCACCCCACACACCACCACCACACCCTACCTTCACTACTGTGAGCAAGGAGGTGAGCGAGGGTAAGCGAGAGAGGGCGAGGAAGAGGAGAAGTGCGGGAGGAGGAGGAGGAGGCCGAGGTTGGGAGCTTCGGTGGAAGCTCGTCAGAGATCGCACGGCCACTGCGGGTGCGTGCAGGAGGAGGAGGGGGTTCGAAGCGGTGTCCTCGACCACCTACAGCAGTTGGAGCTGCGGCAAAGCGAGGAGAAGCGCGGTGGAGCGTGGCAAAGACCGCTGGGAGCACATTCTGATGCTGGAAATTTTCCAGTATCAAACATCTAGAGTGAAGTCAAGATGACTGGTAAAGCATCTGGACATCTGAAGTCATGACCAAACGTCTGAAAGTCCCTTTATCGCAAAGGTACGTTCCTTTCATGGTTACGACCATGCAGGCCGCACCGCAGAAGATATGCTGGCCTGATTTGGGGTGGTTGCTCTGTCGTACGTAGGAGCAGCCTTGGGAAGGAGTGCAGAACACCCTCCCACGCACTTTCGGATGTTTGATCAGCTCACCAGACGACTGAAGGCACTTCCAGACAACTGGAGGAGTGGTCCGACGTCTGGAATCGCTTTTAGACTATCACAGGGGAGCCCTGGACATCTGAGGACATCGTAGGGACTTGAGATGAGGTTTTGTATTGTTTAAGATGTCTGAACTTGTTCCCAGACGTCTGATTTTGGTCAGTAGACACGTTTTTGACCCATTTAGGGTGAGATCAGGATCCGTTTTACGCAAACGAAGTATCTGTAATTTCCTTGTGAGTTTCTCTACATACTAGAAACCTTTATACACTGTTCTAAATTTTCCTTTGTGATGTATTCCCTTGTTTAGGGTTTCAGCCTACTGCATGTTTAGGGCTCGCAGAGACACCTAGGTCTACGGTTTGAGCCCCCATTACTCCCGGATTGTCTGGTAGAGTGGTCTACTCCTGTTAATCTTATGAAATAAGAATGTATCTGTGGAATCAGCCAACTAGAAACCAAGGATGTGGCATGAACCCTAGGACAGAGAAATGAATAAACTAATTGTACTGCATGATTGTATTTGTATACATGATTAAGTTAAACTGCTAGCAATTGCCCATAATAAAGTTGTGAGCTACCTATTAGAATATGTTCTTCTTGAGAAGAAAATGAACAATTACCTATGAAATCATCAGTTGCATGTATTGAATTGTGGAAACACGAGCTACCTGTATATAAACAAGAACTGAATTGTGAATGATGGAATCGAGATCGAAATAATATGGTTTACATGAGCATGAACCCTAAGGGGAATTAGGAGTAGAGCTCATATGGTTAGATATAAAATCTGGAATGTAGATGGGAAGTGTGTTGGCCCTTGAGTACGTGGTACCAAGGAGAGCGACTGCCCCCTTTTAGTGTAGAGCGGAGCTAGTTGCCCCTGGGTTGAGACCTGGGGTTAGGATTGGCCACTCTACACCGACTTCTGTTGGCCCTCGTGTACACGGTACCGATGTGAGCTACTAGTGTAGGGAGGGAGCTAGCCACCCCACAGGGCCCAGGGTTTAGCTAGCCACCCTACACCGACTTGTTAGGCCCTCTGGGCAAACCAGGGTAGTCAGACGAGGGTGCGCGGGCTATGGAGGGGCGAGACCCCTATTTGGTTCTAAGGGTCTAGACCCCTATTTTTGAGAGGGCTAGGCCCTATACTATTCCATGCTATACTTTGGGCGTACCCACTAGCGGAAACGACTGACCGCGTGTCAGTGCGGGATAGCTACCTGTGCATTTATCACACGTGCCGTAGTCACCGCTACGTTTTGACAATGACCTCGGGGTGGTTGACTGGGTGTAGGACTACCATGGGGGACTCTCTCGGCTAGAAGAGCACCACGTGTACCTTCTATTCTTCGAAAAAGACTGTAATCAATATCGTTCCCACAAGGAACATGCAAGATCAAGAAAATCTGAAAGTTTAAGGAAAAGGGGTGAAAAGAAAATGCATATAAAATAAAATAATTAAAAAAGAGAATCATACATGCTGCTTTTACTATTTTAGATAGTATAGATACCACTGTACTCAGCGTTCACTGACATTATCTTTTTCATAACACTATTCAGGTCCAGGAATTGAGCTGCCCGAGCTTCCGGTTGCGGAGGGTGCTAGCCCAGTTGAGCCCAACCTAGTTTTTCTACACTTCTTCTTTTACCCCCTTACTGTTGTAGTGAGTTTCAGAATTTTAGCTATTGTTGTTGTTACTGTTACTTTTGTTTCCGTTGTCTCTGTTGTTGTGGCGGTATGTATTGGAACAACAATTTTACTTTCCTTTTCTGCTTTGCTCGTTTTTACTGCTTAGTTATATTTCATATGTGAATGTGGTTTACTTTCCTGCTTTTTGGTTATTTCTTGTTGGAAGACTAGGTCTTGGGATTAGTCGAGCCGAGCCAGTCTCGGGTCCTATAGGGATCCGGGAATCGAGTCGTAACAGCATGTCACCGCCCCGTTGAATTGAAGCACAAAGCCTATTGGGCAATACGGAACTGCAATCTCAATCTTTCTAAGGCAGGAACCCACAGAAAGCTTCAAATGAGCAAGATCGATGAATTACGCCATGACGCGTATGATAACTTGCGAATTTACAAAGAGCCGATTAAGGCCTTTCACGATAAGCACATATCCAGAAAGATCTTTTTCCCAGGTCAGAAAGTCTTACTCTATGACGCCAAACTCAAATTGTTCCCAGGAAAACTCAGATCAAAATGGATTGGACCATACCTCATCTGATGAATCTTTCGAAATGGAGCTGTCGAAATCAGTCAACTCAGCCACGATTCAAAAACTTTTGTCGTAAACGGTCAGAGACTCAAACCGTTCATTGAATTCACCGATACAAATTTGGCTGCGGTATCTTTTACCCTCCATTCTCCCTGACCTCATTGCGCTCGGCTGATGGTGTTAAACTCAGTGCTTAACAGGAGGCAACCCATTTGAAAAATCTAAAACCCTTCCTGACACATCTATGTTGAACTCATATTGCACTTTAGGGTTCATCCCTTAGAACAGTCGACTCCACCACTGGTACCTGTACCCGAGCTTGAAATCGTCCGCAATAGTCACCCTGACCCATTCACCCACCCAACACCTATTCTAATGAATGATCTAAGCTGAACTTGAACCTGCCTAATTTACAATGAGGACATTGCAAATCGTAGGCATGGGGGGTATTAAAGTGCAAAATGCCATGAAAATCACTTCACAAGAAAGGGTTTCATAAAAAAAAATCACATATTCCAAAAATACCAAAAAAAATAAAAAAATTTGATAAAGAACAAAAATATGAGAGGGGAGGAAATTTTGATGGCATATCATATTTTGAGGAGAAAAAGGGAGGAGATAAAAAAATGTCAAAAAGGAGCACAATTTGAAAAGAAAAGAAAAAGATATAGTCATTAGTAAAAGAGTAAGGAATTAACTTAGTTCAGACTAAATCAAAAGAAATAAAATGAAAGGCAAAAGGTGTTAGTGAAAAGAAAGAAGAGATTAGTAGGAATGCTAATTTTAGGCCTCTTGGGCTGCAATCCTAGGCTTAAAAATTCAAGTACCCGCTAAGATTTGGATAGTCCTCAAGAGGTTGGGGAAAATGAGAAGCTTAAGCATTAAGTCTAAGGCTTAGAGATTATTCGGCCTCGTTAACTGACCTCTAGTTTGCGGGACTCGGTAACCTAAGTACCCCAATCCACACAAAGTCTAGTTCAATGCACCTAAGTATCAAAATCACGGAAATGTGTTAAACCTATTCTGAAAAAAGGTTACCTAGAATAGGAGCAGCCGATCAACACAAGTTGATTTGGATGAGTTCCCGACGCAGAGAGGCAGGAAAATCCCCTCGAAGATGTGTAATAACATATCGTCTCCTCGGTGCTTGTCTCTTGGGATATCTACATATCCTGCCAGGGGCATGTAAGCACCTTATGCTGGTTAAGATGCCATGGGTGGCATTATCTCGAAATGTCGATTGCCAGGGTCTGGATTTAGCTATAGAACACCATGGGTGAGATTATCTCGAAATCTCGAAAGCCAGGGTTCTGGGGGTTGCCGTGGGCGGTGCTATCTCGAAGCATCGATTACTAGGGGCCTTGCAAGGATTGATGGTGGGGATTAGGAATCCAATACAGACCGTGTTGTAAAGCTAATCCGAAGCTAGAAATAAAAAGAAAAGAGAGAGAAAACTCTCCAAAAATAAAGAAAAATTCCTCTATCTCTCTCTAACAAAAACTCACTGCAAACTAAACCTGGGCTAAAACATATTACAAGCACGGGTGCTTTAATCGCGAAGTTCAATGAACCTTAGGTTAGTTTTTGTGGGCCTTAGAAACCTTTGTGGCAAACTGAGGCTAGAGCTGGTCAAGTCCGAGTCTTGGTTGGTACTTGAGTACCTCTAGGCCTACTATTGACATTCTAACCTAATCTACAAAAGGAATCACACATCAAACTTTTAAGCATCAAAAGGTTTTATGGTCTAGAATCAAAGTTAATACCTTGAAATTTTGTTAAGGGACTAGCAAAAGCTAGGCATGGGGGTATGATGGGAACACCATCATAAGCCATAACTAGCTCATTTTGACCCAATTAAGTTAGCAAATGCTCCTACATAAATGCCAGAGAGTCACAAGTCACAGCATAATCATTCTGAGGGAAAAATAAGAAACTAGGGTTAAAGCTGTAATTTTACCATCTTATCATGAATGCAGTACAACAACAGGTTTTCTTAGGATTTTAGTGAAGGTCAATTGGTTTTAAAAAGATAACAAGTGGGTTAGAACAATCAGAAAAGGATTTGCATGTGTTTTGAGAATTAAATGACTTTTAAAATCCTAAAAATAGATCCACTTAATGAACTAAGGTTCTGATTAGGATAAAATTCACCTAAACCCTCTAAAATTTATATAAAAATATTATCTAGGGTTTGGAACCTTCAATTTGACCATCATGACCCATTTTGACCTAGAACAGAGTCAATTACAGACATTTGCCCTAATTTGAATTTTTACATAAATTATCCAGTCAAACGTGGTCAAAACCAAATGCCAACTTCACCATTGGATTCCTTAGGTCCAAATTAGGTTTGTACCAAAATTTGGATCCAATATGAGTTTGTCTTGACCTAGTTTGCAAATTGGTCATATCTAATTACATTTCTGCCCTTAGCTTTCAAAAAATTTTCAAATAGGTCCCTAACTTTGTCTTCGTTCTCACATAAAGGTCCCCACCACACAGAACTCGTAATCCTACAACTCCGACGATAATCAATCAAGGATTTCTCCTTGATTGATTGATGAAACCTCCTTAAAATTGAGCCGAAGATTCCTCTTAAAATTCTCTTTCAATCAAACCAATCTTGTGCTTCAAATCTTTCCCAATTTCTCATGCGAACGCATGAGAAATTTGGATTTCCAACTCTGGTGACCTTCCAAGCTTAAAAGCTTGGCTTCTAAGCTCTAATCGACCCCATGATACCTATATAAAGACTCCCAAGGCCTGCCTGATCCTTCCAAGCTTGAATTCGACCAGAGAAACCCTCAATTTTCGTCCCTCCTCCTCCGGCCGAATTGCTCTTCAAGCTCTGGTGACTCTCCCTACCTCCCCTCGTTGTCTGACTGCAATATCAATGGCAGACTCTTCCTCCTTGCCTTCTTCCACGTCCAGCAGCACCCATCGGTGCCCCTACCTCCTTCATTGTCGCCATCCACCTCTCA
Source organism: Thalassia testudinum (assembly GCA_037157565.1). Lineage (NCBI taxonomy): Eukaryota > Viridiplantae > Streptophyta > Magnoliopsida > Alismatales > Hydrocharitaceae > Thalassia > Thalassia testudinum. Next base: position 128,475,747 of record JAZHRO010000055.1, read on the forward strand.
TCGGAGAAGTTTCTTCCCCGACGCCAACCATACTGTAATCGGTGCCTCCTCGATTCCCCTTCATCGACCGACTACCTAGATAAGCCCCTTACCTCCTCTACTTCATTTTTCACCTTAACCGCACCCAATTTCGACCACGCTACCCCCCGTTCACCGTCGTCCCTTCCACGTCCAGCCACTCCTCCAGCGAAGTGCTACCATCGCTACACCGCTCCATACACCTCGCCGACACTTCCACGAGCTCTGCCTCATCCATTTTCACCGAATCTCCATCTTTATTTCCCATTCCCTTCACTCAAATGACTCCCTGAACAAACCCATTACCGACCACCTTCTCCGAGTCCGTTCAACCACCACGCACCTTCATCCTCCACGAAACCACTGCCATTGCATTCGCCAATGACCGGTGAACCTTTTGAGGTGTTTTTGACATGACCAAAAGGCTTTATTCTCTATTTCAGGTTCTAGGTCGGAGCTCCATCACCGCGTTGTCTTCTTCGACCGTGTTCGTGGTGTTCTAGCTGTGCGAGGTCTAGGTCTTCGCTCCAGGAGACGCGTTTTCACTCTAGGACCCTCTCCAGGTCCTCAATTGGGGACTTCAAGGAGTGTTGCAATGCCAACTGGAAGATCCTCACACCTGCAGGCGCACGCAAAGAAGCATGGACATTTAGTTCCACATCGTTCGTGGAAGAGCTAAGGCGCACGCATATATTGAATTTCTACCATCAGCTTATCGCCTCAGACATAAGGGGTGAGGTCCCTCACACCCCTCACGTGCCTCATCCGCGACCTCTCCTCCACGGGCCTGTACACCCGACCCACCTAAAACCACACCTCAGCTACCACCCATGCCAGTAGCCCTGGTCCCAGGTGTGCTCTAGGTCTGAAACTTGATTATCCGGTACTATGGAAGTCCCTGGGAGAGCGTGACCTAGACAAAGAAAGAGAGATGGCGTGTGGGGTTTGGGGGGGTTTCGCTACAGAAAGAAACGACTGATACTTAGTTGTTTGAAGGACCTTCCTCCCCTGTGTGAAGAGGCTGAATAAAGAAGGAAGAAAGAGAAGGCAGTAGAGAAAGAAGAAGAAAGGAAGAGAAGAGAAGCAGAAGAAACAAAGAGAAGAGAAGAGAAAGAAGAAGAAAAATCTTAGCATTGTAGCACAGGGCTACTTAAGACATTTGATACTTTCATTGCATACATTTGAGACATTGATTTAAGTGTTATTTGTGAGGAGTAATTGGTGATTTAAATCACCATTTTTACTCCATTCTTTTTGCATATTGATTCTGACATTACTCTTATTGCAATATTTATTCTTGATTTAAATTATGATCTTAAGCTTTAAATTCCATATTGCTCCCTGTGTTCGACCTTGGAACCTTTTCGAGTAATAAAATTTATTTGTTTAAGCACTATTTTGGCTATACTACAACACAACAATCTTAAATCACCTATTTAGCATGCAAACACTCCTCCTCATCGTTGTCTTCTGCCTCCTCCCCTTCCTTCTCCACGCCCCCTCCTCGTCTTCCTCCACACCACCCTCCTCCTTGTCTTCCTCCTCCTCCTCGCCCCTCTCCTCTTCATCCTCCCTACCGCCCTCCAGCACCTCCTCCTCCATGCTGCCCTCCTCCTCCTCGTCCCTCTCCTCTTCCTCCTCCTCGCCGCCCACTAGCACAACCTCCTCCGTGTCGCCCTCCTCCTCATCCTCACTCCTCTCTTCTTCCTCTTCCCATCGCCCTCCAACACCACCTCCTCCACGCTGCCCTCCTCCTCTTCGGCCCTCCCCATTCCTCCTCCCGCCGCCCTCCAACACCACCTCCTCCACATCATCCTCCTCCTCCTCACCTTCCTCCTATTTATGGGATCAAATCCTTTCTCACCATAGTTACATTTTCAAAATAAAAAGAAAAAAATGGAAAAAAGAAAAAAAGAAACACTTAGTTTTGGTGTATGCAACTCAATTTTGTTTGATGCCTTGGGTGACTACCCTTGTATATTTATGGATGATTTTGGAAGGAAAATTAGCATTCTAGATTGCAATCCATGCGCTCTGGTCTCTAATTGTCATCACACGACTTTGTTGTCATTTTGTTTATGTTGTAGTAAGGCTATTGGAAAATGCTCTTGCAACGTTAATGATTAAAATTTTAATCATATTAATAAAAGAGGTGACGCTAAGAGCCCTCAGTTAAGGGTAGGCTTGAGTTAGCTACTAAGGTCAAATGTCAAGACTAAAGCTAGCATGTTAAGGCCAACGGACATATAATTGCACCAAGTATTCATGTTAAAGGTTAGCAAGTGTGATTGAGGGTCATTACAATTTTTTTTTCCCTGGACTCGCTTAGTCAACCAATTTAGCATGTCGTAATGTTTCTTTAGCCTTTGTCATTGCTCCCAAGATCAAGGTGCTCTTCTGTCTCAAGATAGAGGTAATCATCCTTCACAAATGGTTCCCTTACTATAGTATAGCATTATCATACTATAGCTTAACATTTAGATGAAAAACTAAGTGCCAAAACCCCCTCTCCTATTAAAAAAGAAGGGGAGAAGGTACCTTGGTGAACTCAAGCTAGAGTTGGACTTAACAGTAAAATAAGATATCCCACGTTTGTGTTTAGACAAGCTGCAAGGGATATCCCTTGCTTTTGGGGGGAGAACCTCCTCATAAATCACTAGTTTGATTAAGGAGGCTAGCTAACCTGTGCCAAATCTTGAAGTGATATCCTCTACAATGTAAGCATGATTATAAAAATGATTTGGTCAAGCCATTATCCATGACCCTTTAAAGAGACATGTTCTCCTCTTCGGCACAGAATAATTAGAATTTGTTTTCAAATAAGTTTGTCTTTACAATTTCTCTTAATAAAATTTGTTTTGTTAAGTGAACCAAAGGCGAGGGATATCTGGTGCTTCTAATTTTGAAGATGTCTACTTTTCACCATAGATGTAATTAAGGTTATATAACACGTGCCATCCATAACTTTGCCACTCATATTAGGAGAAATCTTGACATCGATCTTTTTCTAGAAGCACTATTTTAAGGTTCTTCAACCTATGTTTATGTGCTCCTACAGTATTTTAAAATTCATTCACGTCATAGTATAGTCGATAGAAGTACGTTTAAATTTAAATTTATAACTCGAATTAAAGAAGAAAATATGAGGTCGTCTCTGGGAGCAAACATAGATGCATGAATACCACTATTTCTTTATTTGCACATGATCTTGATGAAGTTGTATTCAAGATCAGTTTTCAAAAGCAAACAAATTCAATTTCTACACTTGGTTCTACATATAATGATATTAAATACTACTCAAATGTAGGTGATAAATAATTACCTATTGCTCAATAAAATGGAATAATCAAGTCCTAATGAGATTAAGCAATAAATAATCATTAACAGAAATGTTCGACCAAGTTAAAAGTTTATTTAAACCAGAGTATAAGCCAAATCACTATGGCAAATCAATCTTTAGAATGTTGCTATTAGGTCCTTATGATATTGCATTTAGGTCCTTACAAACCTTTTTTCTCGTGGATGGGTCCATACCTTCTTCTTCCTCCTCTTCTTTTTCCTCCTTGCGTTGGCAATAGGAGGAGCAAGCCAGCGGTGGTGATGAGATCGGTGAGCTTCCAAACATGGAAACTCCTTGTTGAGGGTGGCACTGAGTTCCCTACGTTTGCATGAAGCTTCCCGTGAAGCTTGGAAGCTCGAGGAGACCAGAGGTGGCACTACGACGAACGTAGAGAAGCATTGGTGTGGGTTGATCGGTCGTGAAGAAGAGGTATCAAAACTCGGATCCAAGGAGTCAAGAAGCTCCACCATGGTTCACTAATGGTGGTGGCATGGTTGGATTGGTGGTTCAAAATTGGAGGAGGGCCACTGAATGCGGAGAAGACGTCGGTGGCGACGTGTGTTCGGTGGAGTCCTCAAGGCAGTGGAATGCCAATAAAGTTAGGGCTTTTGCTCGTCATGGCATGGCGGAGGTTGTGGAGTAGGTGGAGAGTGGAGATAGCGAACGGAGTGGTGAGGGTGTGACGTCAGAGTTTGGCCAGCATGGTTGCCACCCACGGAGAAGGAGATGGAGAGGAGGGAGTTATGGTGGTGGTTGTGAGGTCTAAGGGGTCCTAACCTATGCTACGAAGGAAGGGGAAGAAGGGAGAGTACCTAGGAGGAGGAGGAGAGGTCGGGGAGGTGGTCGATGTGGCCGTCAGACTTGGATAAGAAGAAGAGGGCAACGAGGATGAGTTGGAGCAACGAAGAGGAAGAAGAACCGCCTTCTTTGATGGGAAGCACGGTGATGACAAGAGGAAGAAGAACCCTCAATCAATTTCAGTGGAGCAGAAATGGAGGAAGGAAATTGAGAATCTCCAAAGTCACCGTTAATGGTGGAGCTAGAGGAGGAAGAAGAGGGGGAGCTATGCTCGCCAAAACTCGACGAAACGAACCGATGTGAGGTGGTGGAAGTTTATAGCCTATTGCCCCGAGAGAAAGGGGCGCTAGGTGCGGGAACGGCCTCGCCAAAGATGATGGATAGAGGATGCGGAGGTGGAAGGTGAGGTTGGTGCTGGCGGGGGCATTTTTGCAATAGAAATTCAAAAGTTAGGGGGTCCTTTTAAATGAAATCAAGGTTGAGGGCCAAATTGCAAAGTTGACCAGGATGAAGTCCAATGAGCCCAAATTTTTATGGTAACATAATTTGGATATGAAAAATTTAATGGTGAATTCAATTTTAGGTTTTGATGTCGTTTTCATGGTCAATTTACAATTTGACCCAAAATGTACTAGATTCCCGTCTATAATTCTGTTTTAGGTCGAAACAAGTTCCGATTGTCAAATTGACTATGACAAACCTTAGAAAATATTTTCAATTGATTTTTAGAAGGTTTTGATTACATTTATTTCCATTGAAACTATTTTAATTGAAGTGGGGTTGAAATTAGGGTTTTTAATTAGATTAAACATTAAATTTAATGTAAATCCTAAATTACTCGATACCAACCCACTTTTAAGATATTTAAGCTTAATTGACCTTTGTTTAACCATAATTTTCCCTCCAGCTATTCCTTATATATATTTATTCATGAAAATTGCATAATTAACCTTAATTTTTATTAATTTCTCTCTCTTCAACCCTGATTAAGTCATACCTTTTTAATGTGTTAATTAGGTGAATTTAACCTTAGAAGTTAGCCAAATTAAGTTAGTTATAGAGGATGATGGCGATGCCATCATACCCCCATGCCTACCATTTGCTAATCCCTTAGCAAATTCTAGAGTTAAGCATAGATTTTCAACGTAAGGGTATTTTTGACATTCAACTAAAAATGATTTGTCTCTCTTCTTCTTCTTCCAACTTTATTACCCTTCTTTTCTTTTCTTGGGATTAAAAGAAAAGCGGGACTTTGGTTGTATTTTCAGAATAATGTAGGTACAAGATTTTATTAAAAATAAGACGTCAGAATGAATCTTTTGGATCCTTAGTTTAGCATAATCAGGGCCTGTGTTTCAACTCAAGAACTCAACTAATATACCCTTTTCTTGTTCTTACAAGCCCTAAAGCCCATTTTTGCAATTAGAGCCTCCTTGACCTCAGAACTCGTACCGCGGCTTGCTTGACCCCAAAAATCCAAGTGTTAGTGCTTTTGTGATTAGCCAACTTTATTTATTTTGCAATGTCTTTGAAATACTTATTTAATATGACAGAATGAATGCATTTTTTTCTCCCCCATACCTAGACTCGGATTAACCCTAATATAGTTGTGTCGGGATCATCATTCCCATCACCAAATCCCCGATGGGGGCTCTAGTGCCAACACTCATGAGAGCACCATCCATGACACACCCCAGAAGTTTACAACCCCAAACAAAAAGTGTTATAAGGGGCACTCCTAGTGGGCTCAAGCTCACGCCCTAATGCTTTGGGATAGCACCGTTCGAGACACCTGAGCTGCGAAATGCACTCTATATGCTCTGTATAACGATATGTGATTAAGTTTCTAAGTGAGGGTCAAGGTGATGACATATTTTCATCGTGTCATCAAAGGAAAATTTTCCTTCTCGATGGTGGGAACTCAAACCAATCAACTGCCCCGGTCTTTCACCAAGACTAAAGTGTAGGAAATTATTTTTACTTATGTTTTTTTTTGGCTTTTTGAGATTTTTGGCTTTTGTGTGTGTAGCGGTTTTGACACTTGGTTTCCAAAAGTCATTCAAACTTTTGAACGAGAACCAAGCCAAGTATTACTCAGGTTGCTAAATCGATTTCAGAACTTAGAACCATCAAGGGTCAAAAAGGAATTCTTTAAGAGATAAAGTGATCTGATCTAAATTTTTAGACCTGAAAAGTCTAACAAAAGGATCCTTAGACTCAATCCAAAGTCTGTTAAAGATGAAATCCCTTGTGTACTAAATGTACAACCTTAGTCCCTTTCTTCTTAAAGTCCTCATTCATTTTTTTTTAAAGAAACTATATGTTTTCTTTTTTTATGAGAACCTTTCAAACATAGATTTCACATAATTGTACTTTAATAACCCCCCACTCCTAAGTTTTGCAATGCCCTCATTGAAAACAGGATGGGTTTACATTTAGCTTAGTTCATAATTTTATAACAGGTTTAAGGGTGGGTGCACAGGTCAGAAATGATTGTTCTTAAATTAGGAACTTTAAAGTATAGTAGGAGTGATTTGCACAAAGAAGATAAGAAAGGTCTTGGGTTTTCTATATGATGGCTTGCCTCCCGTTAAGCACTAAATTTAATGCCTTCAGTCGGGCGGAAGATGTCAAGCGACGGAGTAATCAAATTGGAAGAATTTTGTAAAATAAGCACCTCAATAATTAGCCTGGTTGGTCCAACCAAGTGCTTATTTAGATCAGCTGGCTGATTGTGCAAGCCAATGAGTTTGATGGGTTGGAAAATGTAGATCAAAAGATGTGGAGTCCACCAGGTGCAGTTCGGTTCAAAAAGATTTAGAAATAAAAAGCGATAATTTGGCGCACAGGCTCAGCCAGTTCAGCGTAGGGGTCCTGAAAAGATAATGGATTAGTGAAAAATATAGGAACCCTAATGATGGGATCAGAAATGATTTGTAGTTGATTCTTAGTTTGATCAATGTCACATTCATCGTCAAACCGAGGAGGAAAATCATTCCCCACCAGATCAGAATGAAGTGATTCAGGAAACAAATGGGTTCTGGTGGAGTTATGTGGTAGGGATCGGTTGCTGAGACACTTAAGAAACCCTTCCTAAGATATCTCCTAATCAAGTGGTGCAACTGCTTTGAATTTCCAATCAATGGCCTCAGAATCAGAGTCAATGAACGGGTCATAGATATTGAGGTCATAAATTGGGCTATAATCTTCTGGAAGCAAGGATTCTTCTGAATCAGAATAGGATTCAAAATCAGCATCAGCATAGGAGAATCCAGAAGAATACTGGTGATAAGATTTTTCTGAACTTGAATCAGAATTATGATCACCTTGTGAAATATCAAAATCAATTGAGTTATCAACCTAAAATTGGTCTAACCTATATTCTGATGCCAAGTTGATTGGAATTTCATCATTAGGTGCAGGCTTGGTTTCTAGAAATCTAGGGTAGATCCAATTAAATCCTGACTCTTCATATTCCTCTGATTCTGTATCATAAATTGGCTCCAATTTGGATAAATTATTATGCTCATCCAAGGAATCTGGAGAGATTTTTTCATCAAAAATTGGCTCATCAAAATCCTGATATTTCAATTCTAAGATTTCATTCCCTTCAAATTGAGCCTCATCATTATCCCAAATATGTTTGGATCTAAATTCTAGGTCAAAAATAGGAATTGGGTCACTAGAATCGTCATTTAGCTCAATTGGGATATCAGAATTTCGCTCGAGGAAGACCCTACCAAGCTAAGGTGTAGGAGTTACATCCCCAAGGAATTCAAAATCAAATTCATTACAGGTTTTTGGGCATGCTGCTCGAGTTAAATTAACCTCAAAATCTTTGATTACTGGTTCAAAATCAAGAATACTTGTAATGGAATTCTTCCAACCTAAAATTTGATTTTCAATATTAGGTAATTCTTTATAATCATCATTTAATTCAAATCGGGTTGGGGATTCAGCATAGAACCCATATTCTTGGCACTCGGGATAGGAAAAATCTAGGTTATCTTAAAAATTATCCCAAGATTCATAATCAAGATCTGGGTGGGGGTCTGGATATCTTTAGTCAATCAATTTTTCGAGTTGATCCAACAAATCCCCCTGTTATTTAAAGAAATCTTTGTACTTTTCCCATAATTTCGGATTTGTAAGATATTGCATTCCCTCAGTTCTATGTACTTTTCATATAGGTCTCAATTGTTCCAAGAGGGTCTCCCGGTTCGAACCACATGATATTTGGGTTACAATTATTTAGATGTGGTTCATAATTGGGTTCACTAGCTTGATTTCAGCTAACAGGTTTTGAGGTTCTAAAAAATTCTTCATTGCATCTGATAGCATCCTTAATCATTCGATCCTTCATACTTATACGGGGTTCAGGACTAGTGGCCATTTCCTTAATTTTTCAAGTTGATTCCAGGTGATTGAATTAGGTCAGGTGGTGGATCAAAAAATGAAGGTTCAAATGCATATTCAAATTGATCAAAAGAGAATTTGACTGGATCAGACACACACATGACAATCGGGGCTTGACCCCGGTTCATATTAGACTCTAACTGAGGTCTTAAGGTAAGTCCTAAAGACCCCCTTCTATGTGCGTACTACAAAAAAGATGAGAGGGATTGGAAATGAATAGGACCCAATCAAGGCACCCAAATTAATTGGATGACTATGGCTAATTTGAGGCAAATGGACCTCTTGATCACAAGTCCACTCGCCCGAGAATTAGTTGGGTAGCCAGAAAGGGAGTCCCATGAAGACCCCTACATGGTACACTAGTAGAAAAACACTGCTCGCGACGGATATTTTCAAGCGTTCAAGTAACGGTCAGCAATAATTTTATTCTCGACCGTTTTAATAGGAACGGTTACCAAAAGTCCGGTCATTAACTTTGTCATCTGGAAAATAGTTGAGGAGGTTGAGACCATTCTCAACCATTTATAATGGTCGAGACTAAAAATTTACTCAACCGTTGTTATGTAAACGGTTGAGGATAAAGAAATCCTCGACTGTGCAATATATAATGGTCGAGAAAGTGAAGTAAAATTAAGACGTCTGGTTGACACCATTGTCAACTATTATAAATAGTCGACAATAATAATATAGTTGACCATTTCCATATTAACGGTCAATGATAATGTTTTCATAACCAGCAATCACGAGCGGGCAAATTTTCAAAGTCTATCGTCAACCGATCGACCTTAACAATCGGAAAAGGAGTTATTCTCAATTGTTATTAACAGTTTGTAATAAGAGTATCACTGACCGTTTATTAGGAATGGTCGAAAATGTTGAGTTAAATCCCTAGTGCAGACCCAACTCCCTCCCCCTTCATCCCAAATCTAAAGTGCCTCCTCATCCACCCCGTGACCTCCTCCTACCCCTCCCCTCCGTGAGACCTCCTCGACTCCTCCTCCGCGAGCATCGCTGCAACTCCTCCTCAATTGCTCTTTTGTAACCTCAAGGGGTAGACATCCTCCTCCTCTTCTTCCTCCTCCTCTCGCCTCCTCCTTCCCCTCCCCCTCGTCGCTGACCTTCCCTGACCCTCCCCCTCTCTCACCACCAGCACCACCAACACTAGCCGCCACCCACAACACCACCACCCACCACCACCACCTCTGCCGCCACCACTAGCACCTCTACAACCACCACCCCTGCGGCCACCACCAACACCACCACCACTCGCTGCCACCACCTCCTACCCCTACCACCACCACCAGCACCACCACCCCGTTCCACCACCCCCGCCACCACGACCACTCCCCCTACAGCCACCACCACCACCACCAACACCAATACAACTCGCCACCCCCTCTCCCCTCCAGCAATACCACCACCCTCTACCCCCACCACCATGACCACCACCCCTTGCCACCACCCTCGCCACCACAGCCACCAGCCCCTGTAGCCACCACCACCAGCACCCTCTACCACTTCCCCCCTCCTCTCAAATAGCTAGATTATTTTTTTTTATTAAGTACTTAGGTATGATTTTTATATGTGAATGCAATAACATGTTATTAGTTTATATTTTTGGATTAGTTAAATTGTTAGTAATTGTTATTTATGGGGTGTGCCCACATATGTAGGATAATTGTTAGTAATTTTCATTGTTGGGTGTGCCCACATAGGGTTTAGTGAAATGGTTGGTAATTGTTATTTGTGTACCCACATCTGTTGTGATGCATTATGTATGTAGGATTTAAGAGATCCCATATTATAGTGGAAACTCTATCAAAATTTTTTGGCTTACGATTTGCTACAAGTATAGGAGTAGGGTTTATGATTAGGTTTTACATTTTGTATTTAGGGTTTTGTGTTTAGGTTTTGTGTTTAGGTGTAGGGTTTAATTATGGTTATTTGTTTTTAGGTTAGGTTTTAGGGTTTAGTGTTTAAGGTTTAAGGTTGTGTGTCCAAAAAAAGTTTCCCATTTATTTCGGAGGGGGGGATTAGACCTACCTTACAAAGTCATATATGGTCCCACTTCTTCCCTCCAGGAACTGCCTTTTTTTCTTTGGATGGCATTAAATGCTATGCTCCCCACTCTAGACTAATTACAATCCTGGGGCTTTCAACTCCCCAACTAGTTCATTCTCTGCATATCAAGTTCAGAGAGTGTGGATCACATCTTTAAAAAATGTTCTTTCACAAAAGCCCTCCATAGTTTGTTGTGACCAAATTTCAACTGGCCTCATCGAAATTTGTGTTTATTCCTCCATATGGAGGAAATGGGAGTAAAAAGAATAAAAACCTTTGGCTTTTTAGGTCGGCTGTAGCAACAACCTTGTGGCTTATCTAGAATGAAAGATGCAAAGTTACTTCCAAAAATATTAAAGTTGACCCGTACATTGTTGTAGCTAAAACAAAGACTTTCTTTAGATCCCTTCCTACAGCTAACAATTTTATGTCATCTATTGACTTGATTGATGTTTTTCCTCTTGGTGGACATGGCTTTGATATTTGATATTTATGTTTTATTATGAAATTTTTATTACAACTTTGTAGATACACACACTTACACAAATTTAGATGCACTTGATGACAAACAATAGAAATTCTGACCCCTAGGTAATAGGTTGTGGGAGGGATATAATTATATCAAAATACTAGCCCATTGAGACTTATGATCATGTTATACGGACAATGAAGTGTGTGTGTATCTCACTTATATGCACGATGCGTTGTCTTTATAACATGTCATAAGTGTCATCGTCTTTTGTTCGTAGAAGTTCTGAACAAAGGGGGGCCCTTGAAGATTTGATCACAACTTAAGGATACTTCTTGCATGTAGCTAGTGTTTGGAGAAATTTCGATCACATTTTCTCGCTCTTCTCTGGTATACTAACTAATCTTAGCTCCATTCCCAAAGCGCCCTTTAGTGGGGGATATTGGGGATATAGTTAAGGTTAGTCTTGGGGGGTATACTGGAGAAGTGCAAGGAAATGCTGTCGAAATTTCTCCAAACACTGGTTGCATGTAAGAAGTAATGTTGTGATCAAATCTTCAAGGATGGGCTATCAAGTAAAAATCTTCTTAAAAACATATTTTTTCCTTTTTCGAGTCTAACTTATGAGTGATCTTAAAATACACATTTTTACCTTATTTGAGTCCAACTTATGAGTAGTTGTCTTTTATATTTAGGTTAATTATCATGGATTAGTCATGGATCAGTAAGAGAAATTTGAATTACCACGAATACAAGAGTGGAGTGATTTTGTTTTTGGAGTGGGCATTTCATGATAATAGGAAGACATTTAAACGAGGTGAATTCCTTCAGCTGATTTTATGCCCATGTAGACACTGTTTGAATGGGTTTTTCTATGACTGGGACACAGTTTTGGAGCATGTGATATGTAACGGTTGGTGGCAACATTATGTAAATTAGGTAGCTCATGATAAGTAAATGAGGGAAGTTAGAAATGAGAGAATTGAAGCATTTGAAGGAAGTGATGATAATCAAAGAGATGAATTGGATGAAATGTTACATGATATGAGAGCAGCAGACCATGAGGGTACAGATGACAATGAGACATTACGAGATTGTAATGAGTTGTACGATGCTGTCAAGTTAGTAGAGGATCCTATTGCCCTTGGAATAACGTCAATGTTGAAGTTGTCATTCCTTCTGAAATTGTTTCGGATGAAATTGATGAATAGAGCTACAATGAAATTAATGTTTGAGGTTCTGGAATTCATTGGAGATCTGCTGAATAATCCTACTGGGTATCCTAAGTCATGGTATGATGCGAAGAAGTAGATATGTGTGCCCGAACTGAAATGCAAGAAGATTAATGCCTGTCGTAATGACTGTGTCCTGTACAGAAATGAGTACTCAGGGTTGACTAACTGTCCTGAATGTGGTGAGGAGAGATATAAGGTGGGTAAGTCAACAAACACCAGCAGGAAGAAACAACTGGAGAAGGTTCTTTGTTATTTGCCATTGATCCCTAGGCTACAACGCCTATTCATTTCTAGTAAAACAACAAAACTAATGTTGTGGCATCAGGATAATAAATCGAAAGATTGACGCATCCGTCATCCAACAGATTCTAATGAGTAGAACAGATTTAACGAGAATCATGCATTATTCATAGAGGAGGCACAAAATGTAAGACTAGGTCTTGCAAGTGATGGATTCAACCTATTCAAGAGCATGTATCCATCATATTCCATATAGCCGGTGGTCATGGTAACTTACAACTTACCCCCATGGCGATGCATGCGATCTGCATTCATGATGTTGACACTCCTTATCCTATGACCCAAGCAACCAGGAAATGCAATAGATGTTTATCTCCAGCCATTGATTGATGAACTAAAAGTCTTATGGTACAGTGGTATTCAAACATATGATGCACAGAGGAAACAATTCTTCCAGTTACATGCAACATTACTATGGACAATCAATGACTTTTCAGCATATGCAAATTTGTCAAGATGGAGTGCGAAGGGGAAGTTTGCTTGTCCAATCTGTATGGATGTTACTCATCACCTGATATTGCCTGAAAGCAAGAATTTCTATTACTTAGGGCACCGCAGGTTTTTTCCATTGAACATAGATGGCAAATGTCACAATTCAAGGGTAGATTTGATGGTAAATCATGTTGATATTCGTTGAGGAATCCAAAGAATAAACTTAGTACATGTTCTATTAGGCTGTTGGGGTTGAAAATCATGGAGACATTGCAATAGCTCGGAGAAATACATTTGGGTCATCTTTTCAAGAATGACTTAGCTTCCTTGCAACATTCAAGGTTTAGGAAGAAAATCATATTTTTTATGGAGCTTCCATATTGGAAGGATTTGATAATGCGATACAATTTAGATGTTATGCATATCGAGAAGAATATAATGCCAACATTCTTGATGTATTAAACCTAATAGACAACCCAAAGGATATAGTTAAAATAAGGAATGATATGAAAATTTTGGGTATTCATCCTAAGTTGTACATTGAAGGAGGGTCTCACTTTCTAGAAGCTATATACAGTCTCACCGGAGAGTAGAGGCGAAGGATTTTCTCGTTCCTTAAAGAAATTCAGGTTCCAGATGGGTATTCATTGCAGCTTTCACGTTGCGTAAATGAAGCGCAAAAGAAGATTATTGGGTTAAAAAGTCATGATTCTCATGTGTACATGCAAATCTTATTCCCACTAGCGATACGTGGACTGATGCCTGATCCGATAGTCGATTCTTTCATGGAGATGAGCAAATATTTTAAAGTCATCTACTCAAAGACATTAGATCCTGAATTGCTAGACTATTGGGATAAACAAATTATGATCACACTTTGTAAAAAGGAGCAGATTTTCTCGCCTGGATTCTTCGACGTGATGGTTCATGTCACGCTTCATCTTTCAAATGAAGCGAGAATTTCTGGACCCATGTAGTACAGATGGATGTATCCAATTGAATGATATTTGAAGAAACTGAAAGATTATGTCTTGAATAAGGCTAAGCCAGAAGGGTCAATCGTTGAAGGCTATCTTGTAGAAGAATGTATTAACTTCTGTGTCATGTTCAAGAATGAAACAGACAATTGATTTAAACATCTTAAACAAAACTATGAAGGATAATTTAATGGTAATGATGAAGATTGTCTGTCCATATTTAACATCAGAGGAAGGTCGATCCTCCGAACGGAGGTTAAGCCCTTCTCGAAAATGGACCGATGATTGGCACACTTGTACATTCTGAAACAAATTCTAGAACTGGATGAATTTTACAATGAATTCTAAGCATCCTCTATGTCATCTACACACAACGTGTAGTTCCTTGATTGGTTCAAGGATCATGCAAATAAACTGAAAGAAGATGGGGATCAATGGTGGGTACAGGATTTTGATGTAATTGTTGATACACCTTTGACATACGGATGTTACCATTCGGGATACATAATTAACAATTTCAGATTCATAGTATAATCCATTAATTATGCGAAGGCCACGCAATAGGCAAGAGTTGTCATCAGTTGTGACCTAAGCACTAGTTGTGATGGGTATTAGGGTCAAATTGAAGAGATTGTGGAAATGAGTTTCAGGTTTGACCGTAAGGTGGTTTTATTTAAGTGTAATTGATTTGATGCTTTTAAAGAAGGCATTGAATTCAAAGTCGACAAGAAATATGGTTTCTTGAGCTTAAGTAAGAACCGTCACATCCTCCAATCATCAAAACCATTCATACTAGCTTATCAGGTAGCAGAAGTATTCTACGTGCTTGATAATAGCAGAAATGGGTAGATTATACCAGTTAGAGCTCAATAGCATGAACAATATAATGCAGGAAAAGATCTACACCCATATGTTAAATCTGAAGCATATCAACAAAACTCACAAAGTGAAGAACTTGCCACTGGTACAACTGACATTGACATATAAGGTAATTTGTCAAAAGTATTAATCCATAACCATAAATATAAATAATTTAAGAAATTCTTATTTGTCTGCTTTTGTTTAAATTTCCTTTAAATTATTTTATCTTTTACCAAAGCTTACATTCATTTATATTTCAAAACTAAAGTTTATTTTCTTACCTTCTCATACAGGTTCTTTGCATTCTCCTACTATTTGTGCATAGTTTGTGGACCATTTCGACACTATGGTGAGTTTCTTACTACGTTTTTCTTCAAAATGCTGTTATCATGTTAAATGTGAGGTGTTCCCACTTAGGTTTATTTTTTGTGTGGGGTGTGCCCACTTAGATTTATTTTTTTGTGGAATGATGCATTTATTTATTTTTTGTATATTGAATGTTTTTTGTTGAATGTAGCGAAGAATAAGGAGAAAGGGAAATGGAGGGGAGAATGGAGGAAAAGAGAAGAGGTATGAAAAGCCAAAGGGAAATGGAGGAGAGGGGAAGGATAAAGGAGAAGGGAGAAAGAGAAGGAGAGGAAGGAGGAAGGGAGAACGGGAGGGAAATGAAGGGGAGGCTAGGGGAAATGGGGGGATGGAAAGGGGAAAGGGGAAGGGAGAAAGAGAATGAGAAGAAAGAGGAAGGGAGAAGTGGATGGAAATGAAGGGGAGGATAACAAAAATGGAGGGGTGGGAAGGAGAAGAGAGAAAGAGAAGAAGGAGGTAGGGAGAAGTGGAGGGAAATGAAGGGGAAGATAAGGGAAATGGAGGGGAGGGGAAGGGAAATGGAGGAATGGGAAGGGGAAAGGGGAAGAGAAAAAGAGAAGGAGAAGAAAGAGAAAGGGAGAAGGGGAGGGAAATGGAGGGGAAGGGAAGGGGAAAGGGGAAGGGAGATATCATTTCATTTTTAGTTTCATTTATATATGCTTATTTCATTTTCATTTATTTCTAAGCTTATTTTATATAGGATTTTTGAAATATCATAATATATAGGGGACATGTTGCCAAACTTTTTTAAAAATATCTGATTATTTGTGATATTTTTACGCAGGTTTTTTTTAAGAAGTTTAATAGGAGTCACAGGGAGCAGGCTCAGGCCTCCCAGTAACTTGAGTCCCCCCTAGTAGCCTGAGGCCCCCCACCAGCAGCTTAGCCTCAGCCTCAAGCTCACTGCTGGCAACAGCCCACTCAGCCCTAGGCACCTCGCCAGTAGTTTTTGAGGCATGGAGATGTGGCTCGATATTTCCAAAGTCAAGGGCGGGGAGGTAGGGGGAAGGGGAAGAGTCCGATGCCTCCTCCAATGGATCTACCAGCAGAGGATTCTGACTTTGAGGAGGATACGATCATCGATGAGGAGGAGGATAGTACTTCAGTTGATGAGGAGGGCGTTGGCTTGGATGATCAGCTAGAGCAAACGGCTAACCCAGATCCTTCTCAGCTAGGATGTTCTGCACCACCACCACCCTTCCGCAGTTTAGGTATGAATTTAAGGTTTGGTAAATGTTATGAATTATTTATTTCTTTGTTACTTAATTTTATGTTATAATTCTGTCTTATAGGTGCATGTAGGGGAAGAGGTCTTACGTGGAATAGGGACTTAGAGAGAATTCCACATGGGGTCCGCATTTTAGTGAGGATCACACCAGTGGGAGAAGTAGTGGACTATCCTCCATTCGTCAATAGACTAAGTACGCTGATGAAAGCGATCATCCCACTATCCTACTTAGATTGAAGGAAGGTGCCAAACGACCTGAAAATGCAACTCATTTGAGAGTTAGAGGTAATTGGTAAAAATTAACTTATGTACATTGCTTTATATAAGTTTAAATTATGTAACAATTTCTGTTCTCTTACTAATGTAAGCCACCTTCAATTAGGGCGATGATCCGAACATCGCCAAATGTATCCTTAAAAACAAAGTGAAGATTCATAAAGATTGAAGATTGGAGATGAAGAATAAGGTAAAAGATAAATTTTAATTATATTTGTTTGTTTTTCCCTTACCATAATTCAAATATTATTTCTAACATTACAATTATATTTTTTAGTATTATAAGAATAGGAATCATGATAAGGCATTGCATAATGCGCCTCTTTTGATACAACCATACACTTAGAAGGAAGCGTAAGAGCATTAGAATAATCCAGTGACGTAGGGAAAAGTATTTCATATGTTATCATTTATTTAACTAATTTCTAAGTTAATAAATTGTACCTTTATTTTAGGACCAGGCCAAGAAGAATAAGGAAAATAGGGCTAAGGCTCCACCGAAAACCCATGTCTTGGGTAGGACAAGCATAAGCTCAATGAAATCCATATACGTAAGAACCATTAATTATTATTTTCTTTTAAACCTTATAAAAAATTCTAATTTTGTTAAAATTAACTATTTCAAATTATTGTACTCCGCCAAGCATCAAGGTGCTAAGCTTGATCGGGTGGGAGTATATGAGGCCACTCATAGCAAGATGAGTGATGACAAAAATAGAGAGTGGCTTCACGACACACCAACAGAGACACGTAAGTTAAAAAAGATAATACTTTTATTTGATTTCGTAATTATATAATTAAATGAAATTACTTAACGTAATTCAAAATCTTTTAGGATAATATGATCAACTTAATGCATCCTCCTGAAGATGCCAACTCTGCTATTGTTCAGTAGCCACTGACAGCAAAGGAGGCCTAACAGACCATCATGCCACCTGAGCATGGCAGGTACGTCAGTAGTGCAAGGAGGAGCGAGACCATCTTAGGGTGGTATGGAAGAAGGGGAGCATCATCCTCTTCAACTGAGGTGCATGAGATGAAGAAGGAGATTGAGATATTACGCCACAAAGACTAGGAGAATGCCTAGCAGATCGATTAGCTGATGATGCTAGTCAGGGACAATGCGATGCAAACCAGGGAATCCAACAATACCATCAAGGAGCTGCTGGCATTACTTAAGAAAGGAGGTATTGATCACTCGTCTCTTCATCAGTATAGAGATCATCATGATGACGAAAATTTAGGTGGTAGTAGTGCTGGAGGCATTGGTGCCATAGCATGATTATATTTTTTATACACATTATCGTTTGTAATGAACTCTGTATACATTATTTCATATATGAATTTTTTATTTTGATTTCGTGTGTTTTAATTAGATGCAAAAATATTTTAAGTTGTGTGATTGATTATATTTTTACTAGATTTATAGTTCTTTACAAGTCTTTCACATAAATTAAACACATTTAAAAGAAAAATGCTTTCTCGACCATTTTTAATGGACGAAAATATTACTATTGTCGACCGTTATTTAAGAAAAGTCGACAATATTAATATTCTCGATTGTTTGAAATCGAACAAGAATATTTGAATTTTTGACCGTTATATATGAACAGCCGAGAATATTAATATTCTCAACCATTCACAAACGGACAACAATAAGAACATTATCGACCATTATTGATAAATGGTTGAGAATATGATCTTAGTCGACCGCCTAAATATCGATCAACGTAAATATTTTCGTCGACCATTTATTTCTAACAGTCAAGAAAAAGCTTTCTCGACCGTCGCAAACAAACAAGAAAAATAACCAAACGTCAAGTGGTGGTCCACCTTTTTCCCAATAGTATTGTCTTAAAATGGTCGAGAAAACCTAATAGCAATAGTACATTCCTCAACCATTTTTATCAACCATTATTTGAACATTTCTGACCATTTTTAATGGTCAACAATATTCAATATTCTTATAGTGGTAGAGTGCCCCCACAAGTTACATGGTCTTCCCAACCCAACCTTTCTTGTCACTAGGGTTCCAAGTAGATCGGATACGTGTGAATTAAGCCCTAAGTCTACCAATTTTAAGGCCTAATTGTGCATGTTCCTTTAATTATCACTTGATTTAGAATTTGATTTCAAATTGTGACCTAATTTTAGGTTGATTGTTTCACAATGTGAACCAATTTCACCTGACCTATCCTATAATTAAAGAATGAAATCCAGGTTAACTCACCTGAACCACCCTTGATTTGGTTCACAAATAGGTTATTAAGCCTTAATTTTAGGGTTCAAGTGATCATAAAGCATGTATTTTAGGGTTCACTTCTTAAATCAATTCAAACATGGCTTGGGGTAGCACACAATGCAGGTAATTATTTTCCTTTATAACTTTTGCAAATGTGTACTAACATGTCAAGACCCTAAAGTTGTAACCCTAATTTGGCTCTACAATGGAGTCCAATTTGAAATTAAGTAACACATTGGACTCAATCAAGAAGGTGGCACTCCAAATGTGCTAAGCAATTTAAGTGTAAGTCCCTAACAGGCACAGAAATTTTAGGTATTGTGTGTTCCAATTTGCAATCAAATCTCACAATTAATTCTCAGAAAATAACTTGCCACAATTGATAATTCTATAATAATAAGGCAAGGTAGAATCCTAAATTTTTTCTTTCTTCTCTTCTTTTTCTTCCTTCTTTTTATCTATATTAAGAAAGAGAGGATTAAGAAGAAAGGAAGAAGATTACCTGTCCGTGAGGTGATTGTCCTCTTTAAGCACCAGACGTAATTTTTTATAGCAAAAATCACAATCAAAACCAAGTAGATGTATCACAGATCAGGAAACATAAATATTCTCAAGAATAGTGATAATTTTGCATTGCTCCCCGAC
Source organism: Thalassia testudinum (assembly GCA_037157565.1). Taxonomy (NCBI): domain Eukaryota; kingdom Viridiplantae; phylum Streptophyta; class Magnoliopsida; order Alismatales; family Hydrocharitaceae; genus Thalassia; species Thalassia testudinum. Next base: position 128,495,411 of record JAZHRO010000055.1, read on the forward strand.
AACGATGCCAAAATGTTTACATGCTCCTACCGTGTTTTAAAATTCATTCTCATCATAGTATAGTCGATAGAAGCACGTTTACATTTAAATTTATAACTTGAATTAAAGAAGAGAATCCGAGGTCATCTCTGGGAGCAAACACAGATGCATGAATACCACTATTTCTTTATTTGCATATGATCTTGATGAATTTGCATTAGAGATCAGTTTTTAAAAGCAAACAAATTGAATTTCTACACTTGGTTCTACATATAATGATATTAAATATTACTCAAGTGTATGTGATAAATAATTACCTATTTCTCAATAAAATGGAATAACCAATTCCTAATGAGATTAAGCAATAAATAATCATTAACAGAAATGTTCGAGTAGGTTAAAAGTTTATTTAAACCAGAGTATAAGCCAAATCACTGACTATGGAAAATCAATCCTTAGACTGTTGTTATCAGGCCCCTACAATATTACATTTAGGTCCAAGTAAACCTTTTCTCTTGTGGATGGGTCCCTACCTTCTTCTTCCTCTTCTTCTTCCTCCTTCCATTGGCAACAAGAGGAGCAAGCTGGCGGTGGTGATGAGATTAGTGAGCTTCCAAACATGAAAACTCCTTGTTGAGGGTGGCACTGAGTTCCCTACGTCTGCGTGAAGCTTCCTGAGAAGCATGGAAGCTCGAGCAGACTAAAGGTAGCACTGCGATGAACGCAAAGAAGCACCAACATGGGTTGATCGACCGCAAAGAAGAGGCATCAAAACTAGGATCCAAGGATTCGAGAAGCTCCACCATGGTTCACTAAAGGTGGTGGCACGATTGGATTGGTGGTTCGAAACTAGAGGAGGGCCATCGGAGGTGGAGAAGACAGCGGCGGCGACACGTGCCTGGTGGAGTCCTCGAGGCAACGAAGTGCCCAATAAAGTTAGGGATTTTGCTTGTCGTGGTGTGGTAGAGGTTGTGGAGTAGGTGGAGAGTGGAGGTGGCGGACAGAGTGGCGAGGGAGTGTCGTCGGAGTTTGGCCAGCATGGTTGCCGCCTGTAGAGGAGATGGAGAGGAGGGAGTTGTGGTGGTTGTGAGGTTTGAGGGGTCCTAACCTATGCTACAGAGGAATAGGAAGAAGGGAGTACCTAGGAGGAGAGGTCAGGGAGGTGGCCAGCGTGGCCGCCGGACTTGGAGAAAAAGTAGAGGGCGATGAGGATGAGTTGGAGTGACGAAGAGGAAGAAGAGCTGCTTTCTTTGATGGGAAGCACGACGACGACCAGAGGAAGAAGAACCCTCAAGCAATTTTAGTGGAGGAGAAACGAAGGAAGGATATTGAGAAGCTCCAAGGTCAGCGTTAATGGCGAGGCTCGAGGAGGAAGGAGGGGAGCTATGCTCACCAAAACTCGACGAAATGAACTGGCGTAAGGTGGAGAAAGGTTATAGCCTATTGCCCTGCGAGGAAGGGGGCGGTAGGTGCATGAACGACCTTGCTGAAGATGACGGTTGGAGGTTGCAGAGGTGGAAGGTGAGGTTGGTGCTGGCAAGGGCATTTTTACAATAGAAATTCAAAAGTTAGGGGTCCTTTGCAATGAAATCAAGTATTGAGGGCCAAATTACAAAGTTGACCAAGATGAAGTCCAAATGATCCCAAATTTTTATGGTAACCTAATTTAGAGATGAGAAATTTAATGGTGGCTTTAATTTTAGGTTTTGGTGTTGTTTGCATGGTAAATTTACAATTAGACCCAAAATATACTTGATTCCTGCCTATAATTCTATTTAGGTTGAAATGAGTTCCGATTGTCAAATTAACTATTCCAAATCTTATAAAATATTTTTAATTAATTTTTAAAAGGTTTATATTACATTTACTTCCATCAAAACTATTTTAATTGATGTATGGTTGAAATTAGGATTTTTAATTACCATCAAATATTCAATTTGAATGTAAATTCTAAATTACTCAATACTAACTTGCTTTTAAGATATTTAAGCTCAATTGACCTTTGATTAACCATAATTTTCCCTCCAACTATTCTACAATTATATTTATTCATGAAAATTTCATAATTAGCCCCAATTTTTATCAATTTCTCTTTCTTCAGCCCTGATTGAGTCATACCCTTTTAATGTGTTAATTAAGTGAATTTAACCTTAGAACTTAACCAAATTAAGTTAGTTATAGACGATGATGGTGATGCCATCAACCTATATTTTGGAGATGAGAGGGTTCTATTTGGGTTTGTAGTTTAGATTTTTATTTCTAACTAAATAAGAAATCTGAACTTCTACTGGCTTTTTTTATACTCTAGAAACACTAAAACCTAAAACTAATCATGACACAAGTTCAAAATATGTTATTCTTACTCACTAAACTTTTCATTTATTTATTTACAATATTTTAATAAGATAATAATGTGTTATTTAATTCCTTTTGTTTTTAAAATTACACGTTATCTGTGATAGGCATACTCGGAGGCTATTATAGTTAGAGGTATAATTTCAATGTTTTTAATTTAATTGAATGATGTTATAAGTTTTTTGCTATATGTGGAGTGTGCCCACATATTCTTTTTTATTTAAATAAATGGATGTGGGGTGCTCCCACTTGAGTGCTTCGTTTTGAATGTGGGGTGTTAATTTGACTTTCGATGACATTTATCAAATAATCACAATAAAATGATGTTGTTGGGTTTTTGTCCCTGGCAACGGTGTGAAAAATATGATCGTCGATGACCAGTTCACACTAAAAGGGGATTTTAAAATGTCATTTTTGTAATATATGTCACAAATGCAAACCGATGTCGCGTTAATTTTATTTATTTACTTAATTTTTACTGGTTTATTCCTGGTCATTCACTGGGAGGTAATTATTGATATACATCACTCTCTAAGTCCAAAAACATTCTTTAATTTCAAAAATGTTGATTTTATTTACAAAAATGAATGAAAGAATCAAAGAATAAAATAACTTGGTTAATTATATACAAAAGAATTAATTAAAATACATTACAATACTTGAAAACATATGTACACAAACAAGCATAAAAAATTATGTATAACTACTCTATGTGAATTATTTACAACTAATATAGTTAATATCTAAGTATAGGTACAAAAATAGTTAATAATATCTACTATACTAAATCATTATAACAAACTAATATCTATAGTAACATATGTAAGTGTCGCTAAAACCTTAGTAAACTATATAAATAACCTAAGGAAAAAATTATTATCTATACTAACATATATACATATACAGTGACGGATGAATTTGTCACTAAAGCTCTAGTTATTTATATACATATATAAGAGCTCAAACATACTACTGCCTATACATACTTATATACACTATACTATATTATTTACAGTATACATTATTTATTTATTTATATTATATTATATTATTTATATACAAATGCATATTATACACATATATACATAACACACACATACACAGACAGACATAACAAACAACTCACGCACACTATACACGGGGTTCCATACTTAGCCGCAGGAGTGGTTACTCAACACTTAGAAAATTTTTCTAACTGATTCTCCTCTTCTCTTAGCCTGTTCACTATCTCGAACCAGTTCGATTCAACCCAACCCAAAAATTGGTTTAGTAGGTAGGTGCCCTTTTTGAGGGATACGCAGCACCCATTCCTGGGTGGGATCAGACCTCTACTAAGGCCACCCTAGTTTAGTTATTAGGTGTATTAATTTCAGTTCAATGTTCGTTAATGGGCCCACATAGGCCCATGCACCGCATACATATGCCATATCATGTTCGAGAGAGATGGGTAATGTGTATAAGAGGTTGCCCGACGCCTGACGACCAGGAAGGCAAGAGTAGAAAATCAACTTATGGCACTGCAGGTGCTTGTAAGTTACCGGTGTGGCGCTAAAAGGCGTGTCAATTGGCGCTGCAGCAACACCCAGGTACTGTTCTGATTTGCTAACTTTGGCCCTTGATTTGATAACCATAATTAATATAAATTAAAATTAAATTATAAGATTGTAAAGCTCTTACATAGGGCTACATAATTATGTAATTGCTTTACAAAAATAAGTTAGTTTACTATATAGTTAAGTTAGGTAAAGTTGACTGTTTGTATAAATTAAATTAGAGTTTAATTCATTAATTAAAGTATAAATTAGTTAATTAATCATCAAATTGACTTTATATAGAGTTAATATACATAATAAATTATTTATTACAAATTTTTATTATATTTTAGAAGCTTTATTTTAATATATTTACAATAAAATGTTGGTTTAAGATAGTTTCACATATAAATAAACTATAAATACTATAATACAGTATAAATACGATATAAGTAAGTTGAAAATACTTAGTATAATATAGTACAAGTATACACTATAAATTATCTCAGTATTAACTTAAATTACTAATTTATTTTATTTAAGTTAACAAATTACCTATTTAACTTAATAACAAAATTATTCACTGTATAAATATAATTAAATTAAGTTACAGGTATTATAATATTTATATTAAATATCTAAATATGTATGTACAGTATGAAGCATACATATGTACATTTAAATAGGTTTATAGAATTATTTAGTTTGGTATACATTTAAGTTATATAATTTAATATATAATAATACAATAAAGTTATATATACAATAAGTTAGTCTAAATACATAATTTATTGCATAGAATACATATATAAGTTATTTATATACATTATATACATATTATACAATATTTACTTATAGCTTAGGTTTAATTACTATATACAAGTATATAAAAAGTATACATGGTATTTATGGGTATTTTAGGGGTTTTTCTGATTTTTATGGGTTTTATAGGTTTAGAGGAGCTAGGGATGAGAGAGAAAGAAAGAGATGAGAGAGAAGTAGATGGTTTTGGTGTTTTTGATATTTGTTTCTTTTATTAATTTCCAAGGGCTTCAGAATGCCTTGAAAGTTGCACATACCTAAAAATATACCTAATATTAACCAAGACACATTTATTTTATTTTTTTGGAATTTTGATATGATTTTTATTTATTTATAAACCAACCCAAGTTTAAGCCTTGAAAGGGTTTTCAAAGTGAACCTAAGGCACTAAAATCAGTTTGAGTGGCTAGGGAGAGTGTTTAAACATCTCAAAACATTCATTACGCAATATGAAACATGAATGAGCAATTAAACCAAATTTTCATCTCTCATTTCACTAAAATTAAGGTTTGGACAGTTAACTCAATTCAAATGGCTGACAATGAAATTCAAAACTAAATTACAAGCAATCCTAATTGAATTTCAATCAATTAAAGGTACAGTGATGGAAACACCATCATGAGCCATAACTATCTCAATTTGGTCTAAAAAGGTTGACAAATGCTCTTACATATCCATCAGAAGGTCCTAAGGGCACAATATCCTATTTTGAAAAGAAGAGGAGAACACACGGTTATTTCTACAAAATTAAGAGCATTCCAAAAATACAGAATAACCATGGAGTATTTCAGGGATTTATTAAAGGTCATATGGTCATTAATGTCTAATAACTGGGTCCATGTAGAACGAAACGGGTTTTCATGTATTTCAAGAATTAATGGACATCTGAAACCCTAAAAACAGACCTACTTAATTAAATGAGGTTCTAGTCAGGATAAAATTTACCTAAATCCTCTAAAATTCATAAAAAAGTATTCTATAGGGTTTGGTATATTTGATTTGACTGTCAGAACCTATTTTAGCCTGAAATAGAGACACAAACAGAAAGTTGCCCTAATTTGGGCTTTTGGGTAATTTACCCAGTTAAACTTTTTAAAAACCTAAATCTGACTTCACCATTAGATTTCTTGGGTCAAAATTAGGTTTGTATCAAAATTTGGGCCCAATCTAAGATCATTTCGACCTAGTTTGCATTTTGGTCTAATTCTAACTCTTATTCTCTCAAATAGCCCTTAGCTTTTGAAATCTTTGCAAAATGACCCCTAACTTCTTCATCTTCATTGTGAATAAGTCCTTGCCACCATTGGAAGTCAACTGGCCTCCATGAAAGCTTTGACTAAACAAAATCCTACTCAAACTTCAATCAAATCCGACCAAATTTAGTGGGATTGATGATCACACCTGGGGAAACCTATTAGGATTAAATTTGATTCCTAACTCCCTCTAATTCGTGTGTACAAAACCATGAAATTAGTGGGATTCTTGTTGAATCCTAAGCAAGCTATGGAGCTTGTTTCCTATTCTCCAAGCTCTCCTAAGCCCTATAAAAGACTCCCATGACATTCCTCACCTCCTTAGCAAGAATTTGAGCCAAAAACATCTCTTCTTCCTCAACCATCGGCTCGCTCCAAGCTCACTCCGGCGACTACCCTCCTCTGATTTCCTTGCCGGCTACCACATACGATAGGTGACTGGATCTTCTTCCCTGTTCTTTTCCGCACCTTGCAATACCAGCGAGGTGCCCTCTAACCCTTCATCATCGCCGATATCTCTCACTGGAGCACCCTTCATCTCTGACGTCAGCCATATCGCAACTGGCACCATCTCCACTCCCCTTTCTCTGTTAGCTAGCTTCGCCAACTCCTTGCCTTCTACTAATCACAACCACATCACTACACCGTCGCTTCGACCATCGTCATGCCCACTCCATCATCATCTTCCCCATGGCCGACATACTTCTGACATGGTCACGCATCTGCTTCACTCCACCAAACCACCTCCTGCTGGTCCTAAAAGCTCCCCCTCATCCACGCAAGCAAAGCGCCTCAAGAAATTGAGGGGATTGCTTGATGTCAACCGAACACCTCCACAACCTTCGACCTTCCCTACCTTCGCCTTAATCACACACACACTTCCACAGCATGCCACCGCCACCACTGCCTTTACTGCACTTGTGCACTTCTCTTGAAAGTTTCTGACTTGGCCATTAGGCCGTACTTTCTATTTCAGGTGTCGTCCTCCGACCACCATTGACAGAGCTCCTTTGAAGAGTTCAAAACAAGCATTCTTGCCATAGCTACCCAGGCGCTTCCTCCAGGCAGTGCGGCACCCATCCATGTCCCTCGCTTGTCAAGGGATTTTCTCTTGCAGAAGTAATGTCAGAAATATATTGCGTCATAGTAAATAATTTGGTGGGAAACCCTCAATCAAAATTTTCTATACTAACATTGAACCACAAAATCAGGTTGTTTCCACGGGGAGGCGTAAACCAATAAATTACCAATTATTTGCAATGGATTATTCAAATATGTTGTACGAGTTTAAATGATGCAAAAATCAATTCAGTGATAAGTTGTAGCATCAAATGAGGTTAAAGATGGCTTGAATAAGCATTCACATGAAATATAAAGAATCAGAGGGTCTGAGAAGCAATTACCCACAATATAAATAATTTCTCAAAAAATCACAACTCTTCAACCAAGTTCATTTCATCTAATTCCCCCTCTCCTGTAGCAAAATAGGGGAGGTGGAGTTCCTTGCTTGCATGCAGACGAGGAGCCATGGCAGGAAGCATGGTTCGTCAGAGGAGTAGGGCTAGAGGAGAGGAGCGCCCCGACAATGCTGCCACAATGTACAGTGACCGGAGCTACCATCGACGACGAGGCTGTGCGGCAACGGTGTTGGCTGCTGCTGTTGTTTGGAGTTGCACGCGGTCAAGGCATCGCACAAGGGTGGAGCTGCGCATGTCACCTCCGGTGGCAGATAAGAGGCGCTAGAGGGCCTCGGTTGATGCCGAGGAGGAAGGTGAGAGATCGATGATGTTGGGTTCCTCCTTGGTTGCAGTGGGTGAATAACGAAGAAGAAGAAGGAGAAGAGGTTGGGCGTCTCCTCTTGATGTGGGTGGCTGCACGCGCAGGCACCCTGTTGGTCGCTGGTGGGAACGTGGAGAGGCATGTGTGCGGTGGCTGTTGCTGCTGCTGTGCACATGCACGGGTGTGGTGATGGCAGTGGGTAGGGAGAAGGTGGTGAAGGTTGGTTGAAGAAGAAGAGGATGGGGGATGGGGGGCGCTGTTGGGGGCGTGAAAAGTTTGCAAGTGGATGGTGGTCGATAGTGGCGTGGTGATGGGTTGGTGATGCGCTGTGCTCTATCACTGCATGGCAGTAGCAAGAGAATATGTTGCACACGCTTAAACCAAAGTGTTTGCTCCTTCCATGGTGCGAGCTCTATGCACGGTGAAGGTTGAGAAGGCCACAGTGGAGAGCAAGGAAGAAGATGATTCACCCCGCGGATGGCTGGCCATCCCTTTAAAACAACTTCTCCGTCTGGTTTCAGTTGGCCACAAACTTCTCCAACCACTCACCACAGATAGCGAGTGGTTGGAATGGTGAGATAACTCTTGCACTAACTTTATCAGACATCCAGATTAAGTTCAAGACATCCTAAAAGTTGTAACCCACGGTGGGTCCTGCAAAGAAAAATAATCAAGAAAAATTAGTTATTTATATAAAAACCCAATAGAATGTTACATTCTATTTTTGTAACTAATGTATGAATGCCAATGTCAACTAAATTATAATCTAATCTACTTATATTTTAATGCATACTGTCCTTAATTATATTTACAAACGCATGAAGTATGCATGCAAGCAATTTTATAAGCTAAGCTATTTACATATTAGAGTATTCTATGTACATGCAACTATTAATTTGGTAACTAGGCTTTTAAGTATTTAATTAATCCACAAATGTGGTCTCATCACTTGCCAAGCCCTCAATTTGGCACTGCAGACCCATCTTTGACAGCAATCAGGAGCTTCCTCAGCAGCTACTCGCACATGGAGAACTGCAGACCTTTTAGTCCCACATCGTGGGATTGAAAGCTCTCTACGCCAAATAAGTGGAATTTGTGTTCTCATCTATTCGCCCAAGATCACCGAGGGTCGAGTCCCCGCTCATGCACCTCCTCACGCTCACTCCTCATCCGCTACACCATGAAGGCGGGTCTAGACCTCTGACCGTATACCCAATTACCCAGCTAGCCTTGGGACTTTGAGAGAAAGAAGCGAAGGAAAGAGAAAGAGAGAGGGGGGGTGGGTTTTGCCTTGCTCTCTAACTCTTTAACACTTGTAGAGAAGAGGCCTTTGCCTCTGTGCGTGACTTGAAGATGTGAAAAGAAAGAAGGAAAGAAGAGCAGAAGTAGCTAAGGCAGAGAAGAGAAGAAGAATAGCGCTCACGCATTGTAGCAGGGGGCTCTTTAAGTCATCTGATTTGAGCATCTGACGTCTGATTCACCAAATTGTGCTTCTGAGGCTATATTACTTATTTATCTTGCGTGGGATTACTTGATTGATACTGTGCATTTATTTGGTATAATTGTAAAGGGTAATTGGTGATTTAAATCACCATTTTACCCTATCATTTTTTGCACATTGCTACTGATTCTCATATATATATCATTCCTACATGAATTTTTCATTATAAATTTCTCATCTTTGTGGTTCTATTGTGATCTTGAGATTAATTGCAATACTTGCTCCCAATGAATGACCTCAAACTTTCTTAACGATCTTTTGAGTTATAAATTGTATTTGTTTTCATGTGGTTTCGACTATACTACAACGAAGTGATTCTATAACATTGATTTCACATGTAAACATTTTGGTGTCGTTGCTGGGGAGTAACACGTAATTTGATCTTTTGAATACAATTCTTGCCTTGATACTAACTTGCTCTATCTGTTTGGTTGTGATTTGTGCAGGGAGATTCATTTGAGAAGATCAACCGCACATCAAACACTCCAGGGGAAGGTAATCTCATCTTTTTCCATTAAAGCCCCTGATTCTGAGAAAAGCTGAAAAAGGGAAGAAATCAATTAGGATCAACTTGCATTTTCATATTTAGAATCAATCATCACAAGTTGCCTGATTTGAGTTATTTCTAGAAAAAAACTTGATCTTCATTTCTGCACCTATTTAGGGTTTAAGGTATCTAGGGCTACTCACCTTCCTGATTGAGCCCTAGGTGTCAAATTTGGACAAAAACTGATTGAACCAATTAGAGCCAAAATTAGGGTTTCCACTTTAGGGTTAAGGATCACACTTGCTTAAAGAAGAATCTACTTCCCCAAACTATGTGTTTCCTAAGCCTTCGTTGAATTTACCTAATCAAGCAAACCCTAAAAACAAGCTCTAAACATCCACTTGAATCATAAAATTGGGACCTAATAATCAAGGACAAATACAGGTGAAGTTGACCCACCTTGTGGGGTCAACCAATCTTCAAATTAGGTCATCACTCACAAATTCATTCTAAAGTTCAAGTGGAATCCTAAGCACTCATCTAAACTTAAAATTGGTAGACTTAAGAGGTCAAGTTATTCATTCTAGTCTACCTGGATTCACAGTGACAAGGAAGGTCGGGTGGGAGAAATCCTGTAACCCATGGGGATGCTCTACCGTGTAGGGGTCTTTGTGGGACTCTCCCTTCCTGGCTGCCCAGGTAATTCTTAAGTAGATGACTTCGTGATCTAGAGGTATCATCCACCTCGAACCTTTATAGTCATCCAAAAATCTTTGGGTGTCTTGATTGGGTCCATCACACCTTCTATCCCTCATCTATTCCATCGGTGTATGTATGGGAGGACGTCCTAAAGAACACCCTTGAGGCCTCCACTAGTTTTTCACTCTCGTCGAGGCCAAGCCTTGACTTCTTTGTTTGTGCAACTAACCGATCACATCAACATCTCTTCCAACTCCACTTCTGAGCCCGAATCTTTAGCCACAACCATGGATCATCCAGAACAACCTAACTTTGAACCTCAACAATTCTTTGATTTCAGCAATCGGAACAATGTCTACATCAACCCACCGTCACATCCTCAAATGCGAGATCACTACAATCCTGCTGCGGTGGAGATTGAACCTCGAATCAACATTCCTATGGGAGGACCGAAGGTAAAGTTCAAGCCTAGTATGGTTCACATGACCCTGAAATTTCATGGCTTGAACTCCAAGGATCCTTTCCAGCACAATAAGAATCTGAAGCATCTGGCCCACACATTTAGGGCAGACATGCAAAATCGAGATGGTCTACTCTTGAAAATCTTCTCCTTCTCTCTAGCTGACAAAGCCACCAATTGGTTTCAGACATTGATGGGAACACCATCAAGAGCCATAACTAGCTCAATTTAGTCATTATCAAGGAATAAATGCTCCTACATAACTGCTAGAGAGCCCTAATTCACTGCAAATCAATTCTGAGGAAAAGACAAGAAAATAAGGTTAAAACTGTAATTTTACCATCATATCTTGAATTCAAAACAACCACAGGTTTTCCACGGGGGTAATTAAGGGTCAACTAGCCTTAAATGTCCAACAAGTGGGTTGGAATAGATAGAAAAGGATTTTCGCGTGTTTTGAGAATTTAATGACTTCTGAAACCCTAAAAATAGACCTGCTTAATTAACTAAGGTTATAGTAGGATAAAATTCACCTAAACCCTCTAAAATTCATATAAAAATATTCTCTAGGGTTTGGTAACTTCAATTTGACCATCAGAACCCATCTTGACCCAAAATAGAGTCTCAGACTGACATTTGCCCTAATTTAGGTTTTTGCATAAATTACCCAGTCAAACGAGGCTAAACCTAAATCTAACTTCACCATTGAATTCCTTAGGTCTAAATTAGGTTTGTACCAAAATTTGGACCCAATTTAAGATCATCTTAACCAAGTTTGCATTTTGGTCCAGTCATACTTTTTTTATCTCATTTAGATCCTTAACTTTTGAATTCCTTACAAATAGCCTCCTAACTTTGTCATCATTTTCATAAAAAGGTCCCTTCCGCCATGAATCATAGTCCTACAAACTCCGGCGACCTAAATTTGGCAAGTTCTCCTTGATTCCTTGACGAATCCCTCTCAAATTTGAAAGGGAAGTTCGTCAAGGAATTTCCTTCCTTTTAAGCCAATTCCCAAGCTCTTAAACCTTCCCAATCTCTCATGCGAACGCATGAGAGATTAGGGTATCTTGGGATCTCCAACTCCGACGAACATTCCTAGCTTGGAATCTTTGCTTCCAAGAACAAATCGACCTCCTAAGAACTATATAAGCACACCCAGGGCTCGGCCAAACTCTCAAGCTCGATTTCGGTCGAAAATTCCCCACATTCCTCCTTCCTATTCCAGCCGAAAGGGTCCTCGACCGACCTCCCTCATCATCCGTCCGCAATACTAGCGGTGGATTCATCTTCCTCATCTTCCTCTGTGTCGAGCCATACCAGCAAGCGTCTCTCCCTCCATCTTCCTCGTCGTTTCCTTCTCACTGGAGTCACCTTCTTCCCCGGTGCTGGCCACACTGCAACCGGCATCGCCTCTACTCCCCATCATCTGCCAACTACCTAGATAAGTTCCCTAACTCCTCTACTTCATTCACACACCCACCACACTCCATTTCGACCGCCATCTCACTTGCACGCTCCACGTCTTCCACCTCGCCGGCGTACCTCCGGCGAGTTCGCACGGCCACTACGCTCCACCAAATTGGTCGTCGCTCATCCCTACACCTCTGCCTTGATCCCAGGAGCAAAAGCCCTAACATAGTTAGGTTGATTGCCCCTCGTAACTACCCACCGAACAACCCACTATTCTCCGACCTAATCCACCTCTGCCGGCCATCTCTGACCCCCCCTAGCAACATGCCACCACCACCATCACATTCACCGCACTCATACAAAGCTCCTGAACTTGCTTAATAGGGTTGAGAGCCTATTTTGTTTATTTCAGGTCTTCAGGTCCTCTCTGCCATTAACGAGGGAGTACATGATCGCTTGAAGCTTGCTTCAGGTCTCGCATTCCCCTGGTCTCGACTCCAGCTGCTGAGGAATCATCCCAGGACCACTCTTGGGTCATTTGTTGAAGCGGTTGACCACAGTTTGATAGCGAATTTGATGAAGGAACGGCTGCTACTAGCTGCGGGAAGAAGAGGCACTATCTTTAGTGCCACATTGGGTGCAGTAGAACTCCAAAATGCACATAAATTGAATTTGTGTTGTAGGCTATTCACCTCAACACACGGGGGTGAGGTCCCCTCTCACCCAACACTGCCTCGCCCGTGAAACGTATTCCGCGGATCTGGTTTGATCCGTTTACCCACCTAAGCTCTCACACCTCAGCTGCTACCCACTACAGGTAGCCCTGGTCCCGGGTGCACTCTTCCCAAATACTCGATAACCCGAGGCCTTGAGAAGGAAAATCCTAGAGAGAGAGTGACGTGTGACGGAAGAATATGTCTAAATAGGTCATTGTAGCTCGCGTTCGCAATGTCGATTTTAAATGTAGAAACGGAGGTGTGTCCGAGTGTCGAACACAGAGAGGCGTGAAATCAGCTTTTTCTGTCACTTAGTTGTCACGGAAATAGCGGGTTTTGCTTGCGCACAAGAAAATGCGGGAGAGAAAAGAGAATACAAGAGAAAGAGAGAGAGAGTAGGGTTAGAGTCTTTCGATCATAGCATTCATGCAAATCCAGATAAAAAAAATCGATCAAAAGAGAGAGATAATAGCTATATAAGAAACAACATCATTTAACATGCAACTTGAGTTCTACAACAATAGCTAAATGCTTAAACAAAAGTAAAGGAAAGCTAGAGTAAAGGGAGAGAGGGAGAGAGGAGAGGGCAAGGCACCACAGCGGTGGAGGAGGGCTCCGTTGGTGATTCGTCAACTCTGGCAAGTACAAGATGTGCTAAGGGAAGCTAGGAATGGGGGAGAAGGATTATAAGTGTATTTAATGCCTTCCCATGGTAGTTGGAGGGGGCTTATATAGGAAGAAGGGGTTTCTAATTTAAGTTGGGGCTTTAGCGACGTTCAAGATGTCACTAAAACCGCCACAAAAATGTCGGTAAAGCCCCCTTCCTACTGGTCTTCCACACACACCTACTCTTCCTCCTGCACGCCACACCCGCGATCCACGTGCGCCCGCTGTGCATCGTCCAATCGAAGATTGGATGGTTGAGGCTTTGCTAGAGCGATCGCTCAGGATTACGCTTGCGCAGTATGGGCCCCGTGTATCATCGCGTACGTGAAAATCCATGCGCATCCGTGGATGCCATGTAGAGCGATCTCCTCAGTCCGCGTGCTCATCGACGGTTCAATTTCTACCTCGGATTTGATTCGTGGTGCGGCTCGATCTAGCGTCGGATGCGCGAAGAAGCATCAATCGCTGCGCTGAGATCCACGGATGGTCGCGATGACGGATTTGCACTCAGCTGCTGCCGATTGTTGGATGAAGATCTAACAGTATGATCTTTGTGCTGGGTAGAGAGCCAGGGTGATGCAGTGGCTTCTGACAATTAGGTAGCTTAAAATGCTTGGCACAATGATGAGGTGTGCCGCAGGTGTGAGCACATCAGGTGCTGCCATGTGGCCGCCTGTGGGCCATTGATCATCAGATCAACGGCCAAAACTTCTTGGGCTAGTTGCAGGAGCTCCAGATGTCAGATTCGATTGATTTTGAGTCCGTTGGACTCCGTTCATTGTTCTGAATCCATCTGTGCGATCCTATCACTCATCTAAGGCCTATTTTGACATGAACTTGTACAAATGGCCATTAACACTGATTATAAGCAATCTCAATGTGCAATGCATGTAATGCTCCCATACACATTTATGATGTGCTATTTGTGCATGTTACCCTTAAGATAAACCCTGATTGATAGAATTATTGCCACTAAATGTAGAGTTATCATACCCCCATGGTCATTCCTTGGTAGTCCCTAGCATGGTTCATCCCAGCCATTATTCTAAATCACAATCCAAGGATTGATTACTTAAACATTTTGTTACTTGTCAACATGAGGAAATATATTAAGAGCCTGATCTACAGAGACTAAACAACACCCGAGTGTATACCAAAATATGGACCACCCGAATCCTTTCTTTAAGGCATCCATACATATATATATATATATATTATTTTTCTTCTCTTCTCATTTTTTTTGATTTTTAGAGGTGAGAGTGTGTTGGTAGCTTTTTACAGCTACCTAACCCATCCAAAACTCGAAAAGGACTCTTAGTGCTAAGCATCTTACTGTAGATATTATGATAGACTCACTTAATGGTAATTAGAACAGACTTCGGGTTTCTATGCCCCTAGGTGACCGAAAAAGGAAGTGCATGCCTGGAAGTGTATCTGTCCGATTGGTAGCTTTCTTCCTACTTTTATTTTATTTAGGGTCAACATAAGGGTGTTTCCAGTGTATATCTCCCTGGATTGCTCAACTTCCCTGCTTCTTCTTTATGTGTTTTAGACTTTTTATGCATTTAGTGAGCTGGGTTCTGGACAACCGACCAATGGGCCATTACCCACGACCATTTGCCAGCCATACTCGTGCGGCAAAGTGTGGCTTATTTATTTATTTTTTCTTTTTTTCTTCTTTTTCTATTTTTTTTCTATTTCTCCCATTTTTTTTCTTTTTCTCTTTTCTTTTTATTTTGTTGTTTAGTAGGTGGCTTCCCTAATCTCAGATTTTCCTAAAGGCAAATAAAAAGAAAGTGGTCCTGTGGCTGGGCTCTAGACAACTAGCCAATGGGCTATTACTCACGACAACTTGCCAGCCATACCACCCTAGAAGGTTCATTAGCTACCCAATTTCTATTAGAATCTCCGAGAAGTGAGTCAGTGCGAAAATGTGTGCAAATGCTTAGACTAAAAGTCCCTTCGAGTTAGAGGGCAGGCTGATAAGTCGGATACTTGTCACCCTACTTTATTGGAAAATTATAGTGAATTAATGTTGCGAAGATTCGAGGCTAAATCCATATTTTAATGGACACTAGAGATGATTGATCTTGAAAGCCTGAAAAGTCTAAGTGTTCAGGTTCTTTTCGTATTATTTCCTACTGTTGACAAGTTCCTAATGCCTAAGTTTTGCTTCCTAAATTCTTTTTTTTTAATTGATTTATTTTATTTAGACTGATAAATTAACTCAGAACATGCAAATTACCATCCCCCCATGCTTAAGTTGGACAGTGTCCTCATTGACAAGTAAATGGATGCAAAGGGGGTTCAGAAAGAGGTCACTTGAGTGATGCCATGTACCAATCAGTCTAATGCCTCCAGCTGGGCGATGCTTCATGTCAACCCTCGATGAGGGTGACAACCTCCTTTGGGGGAACCTAGGCAAAGAAATGCTTTAATCTCTTACCATTTACCATGAAGGTGTGCTCAGTGTTTGGATCTGCAATTTCAACCGCCCCATTGCAAAAAGGTTTGACCACCAGATATGGTCCTATCCGCTTAGATCTAAGCTTAAGTCGGGCATCAAAAAGCCAAACTTGCTAGTTAGGCTCGAAGGTCATTCTATGGATGAGTCGGTCGTGGATGGCTTTCATCTTTTCCTTGTAAAGTCAACTGTTCTCAAATGCATCCCGATGAATTTCCTCATGCTCAGAGAGTTGAAGCGTCCCCCGTGCACCAGCTAACTGAGAGTCCATGTTACACTGCTTAATAGCCCAGTGAGCCCAGTGTTCCAATTAGACCAGAAGGTAGCAAGCTTTGCCAAAGACCAGGCAATACGGCAACATGCCTATCGGGGTCTTAAAAGCGATCCTGTATACCCACAGGGCAACATCTAGTCGTGTGGACCAATCCTTCCTATCAGGTCTCACAGTCTTTTGCAGAATGTTCTTAATCTGCCTATTGGAGACCTCAGTCTGCCCATTGGTTTGCGGATGATATGGGGTGGCAATGTGGTGAGTAACCCATATTGTCTGAGTAGGGCACAGAACTAGGCATGGATAAAGTGACTTTCTCCATCACTGACCATGCCCTTCGGTATTCCAAACCGAGGAAAAATGTTTTGCTTTACAAAATCCATGACAACCTTATGGTCACATCTATGAGTGGCGACGGCTTCAATCCATTTTGAGACATAGTGTACTGAGACTAAGATGTACTCAAAGCCGTTGGATGGTGGGAAGGGGCCCATAAAATCAATCCTGCAAACGTCGAAGATCTCGACAATTAAAATGGGCTGGAGGGGCATCATGTCTTTTCTGGTCATGGTCCCTAAAGTCTGGCAGCAAGAGCAAGTCTTCGCAAAGCTTTGTGCATCCTTGAATAAGGAAGGCCAGTAAAATCTAGACTGCAAAACCTTTGCAGCTGTCTTCTCCCCGAAAAGTGGCCACCACATACTTGGTCATGACAAGAGGATAGCACACTTTAATCTTCTTCCTCCGGAATACACCTCCTAATAATTTGGTCGGCACAAAGGCGAAACAACATGGGTCATCCCAAAAATAATGTTTGGCTTCAGCCAAGAACTTACCTCGTTGCTGTCTGGACCAGCTGTGCGGGGTCTGTCCTACTACCAGATAGTTGATGAAGTTGGCATGCCAGGGTAGTTTCCTTCCATGCACAGCTAGAAGTTGTTCACCAGGAAAGGTATCAGTCAAGGGCAAGGAGGGCCCAATGTGGTCTGGGTGGAGTCTGGACAGGTGATTGGCCACGACATTCTTGGACTCGACTTTGTCACAAATTTCCAGGTTGAATTCCCACAAGAGCAGGATCCATCTGATGAGCCTAGGTTTAGCGTCCTTTTTGGACAACAAATGCTGGATGGCCGAGTGGTCCATATAAATGGTCATGTGGGATCCTAGGACGTATGATCGAAACTTTTCGAGTCCAAAAATTACAGGGAGCAACTCTTTCTCTGTAACTGTATAGTTCCATTGGGCCTCATCCAACATCTTACTCGTGTAGTAGATCACCACGGGTTTCTTTTCTTGTAACTATCCAAAGACTACACCAATGGTAAAGTCTGATGCATCACACATAATTTCAAAATCCTGGGACCAATCTGGGGGCTGTAACATAGGTGCGATGGAGACTGATTCCCTGAGGGTGGTGTAAGCCTGGATGCAATCAGGTGTCATGTGATACAGGCCGTCATTGGGCAGGAGGTTGGTCAAGGGTTTAGAGAGTTTGGAGAAGTCTTTAATAAACCTTTGATAGAAACCAACGTGTCCTAGGAAGGATCAGATTTGCTGGACCGAGCTAGGTGATGGAAGTTTGGAAATCAAATCAACCTTAGCTCGACCCACCTCAATGCCCCTAAGCGAAATGATGTGCCTGAGGACAATCCCTTCTTGAACCATGAAATGGCTTTTTTCCCAGCTCAAAACCAAGTTAACCTCGATACATCACTTTCGAATTTTCTCCAAGTTGCTCAAACAATGGTCGAATGAATTCCCAAACACTAAGAAATCATCCATAAAGACCTCCAGGTATTCACACACCATCTCTGAAAAGATGGCTAGCATTTAATGGTGAAAGGTAGCGGGTGCATTGCATAACCCGAATGGCATACGACAGAACGTGAATGTGCCATATGGGAAAGTGAATGTGATCTTCTCTTAATCTTCAAGAGCAATTGCCACTTGGTTGTATCCTGAGTATCCATCTAAGAAGCAAAAATATTTCTGCCCTGCCAATTGTTCAAGAATCTAGTCAACGAATGGCAGAGGGAAATGATCTTTCTTAGTCACCTCATTGAGCTTCCTATAATCAATGCACACCGGTCATGCAGTGGTGGTGCGGGTGGGGATGGATTCACCACACTCATTGGTGACAACGGTGAGCCCAGCTTTCTTGGGGACCACTTGAGTGGGGCTCACCCAGGGGCTATCGGAGATTGGGTAGATGATGTCAACATCAAGCCACTTCATGATTTCCTTTTTAACGACCTCCTGCATATTCGGGTTTAATCGTCTCTGCATCTGATGGGAAGGTCGAGCCCCATCTTCTAGATAGATCTTGTAGGTGCAATAAGTGGGACTAATTCCTTGCAAATCTGAGATGGTCCATCCAATGCTGCCTGATGTTCTGATAGGGTCACGGTCAACCTAAGTTCCTGATCCTTGGTTAGATGGGCAGTGATAATTACCGGGAAGGTCTGGTCAGGTCCAAGGAAGATGTACTTTAGATTTTCGGGTAGCAGTTTCAGCTCAGGTGTGGGTGGAACAACACTCGATGGGTAGGGAAAAGGCGGGAATTGATCAGTATTAATCTCCTCGAATGGTGGTTGCTGATGGTAATCAGCTCTACAAAGGTCAGTGTGCATAGATAGGGATGGGCCAGAACAGTCGTCACAAGGTTGGGTCTGATGGCCTGATGCAGCACTAAGGGTGAGGCATCTCTCAACCAGAGGCTCCACAGGATCGTGCTCCTCAATCTAGTCATAATCGAAAGACTTGGTCGCCTTGAAGATATCCAACTGCATCTTCCCCGAAGGCGATTTCCATGCATCCTGTGTCACAATCAATGTTCGCCTTAGCCCTAGCTAAGAAAGGTCAGCCCAAGATGATGGGTGTGTTTTGTCACTGTTTAGGGACTTCCATGTCGAGCACCAAGAAGTCGACTAGGAAGTAGAAGTCCTTGACCTGAATAATTATGTCCTTGATAACCCCCTTTGGGGACTTTATAGATCGATCAGCCAATTGGATGGTCACAGGTAGCTGTTCAAGGACTTCCATGTCGAGCACCAAGAAGTCGACTAGGAAGTAGAAGTCCTTGACCTGAATAATTATGTCCTCGACAACCCCCTTCGGGGACTTTACAGATCGATCAACCAATTGGATTCTCACAGGTGTGGGTGTCAATTCTCCGAATTTGAATTGGTGATATGGGGTTGTTGGGATCATATTGATTGAAGCACCTAAGTCTAGGAGCGCTCTATCAAATGTCATGTCCCCGATAGTACAAGATATCAAGGGTGCTCCTGGGTCTGTTCATTTGAGTGGAAGGTTGCTCGATATCACGGAACTCGCTTCCTTTGAGAGAACAACCTTCCTAGGTGCTTGGGGTCGTGGCTTACGCTTCGGTGTACAGGCGTCCTTTAGGAACTTAGCATAAGCCGGAATGTGCTTGACTGCCTCAAGGAGCGGGATATTAATCTGAACCTTCTTGAAAATTTCCAAAAGATTCTCATTTTCCACAACCGCTTTCTTTCTCTTCATCTTCTCCAATGCCTCGGTGTACGGCGTCTGGATTTGAACTGGGTTAGTCTCCAGGTCCTTGGGTGTTTCCTACTCATCTTCAGAGTGGGGTATCTCGGGGAGTAAGGTCATGGGAGGAGTCGGCTACTTGGGATCCTAGGTTTTAGTTCCGCTTCTCAAGCTCACCGCATTTGTAGAAGCATTGGGACCATGGGTTGATCCATGAGAAGAAGACGAAGAAGAAGCACCAAACCTAGGGGGTGTTTGTGGGGTAGGTTGAACCATGTGGGCCTACACGGGATTGCCTTGGAACCCTTGCGAATTGGGGCCTCTGTTAATTACGTTTCACAGGTTCGACTGTGGCTGAGAAGGAAGGGATCCCTATTGTTTAAAATTCAACAGCTGGCTCAACTGTTCCTTCACTAATGCCATTTCCTCCTGGTGTTTCTGGTTCATGTCAGCCATCATTTTCATCAAGGTGTCCATTTGGTTTTGTAGGGGAGGGGCCGCCCTATTCAGATTATAGGGGGGTCTAATCGGTGGACCTTGCTGATAGGAAGTCAGGTTTAGCTGATGGTTTGGCCTGGGCTGGTTCAGAAATTGGTTCGGTTTCTGGTTCGTCCAAGCGAACTTTGGGTGATTATGCCATCTGGCATTGTAGGGGTTGGAGAACGGGTTAGGTTTGGAATAACCTTGGATGGCCTGGACATCTTCAAAGATGGAAGGTGCCGAGGGGGAGGGAAGAGAATAATCTGGGGTTGAGGGAGCAAAGGACCCTCCCTGGAACATGGTCAGCGGTTGTTCCAGGTGCATTTGGCTTAGTGGCTGAATTAGGTAGACATTGTGAGCTCCCTTTGCTAGGGAGAGAATTTGTAGCAGGTTCCTGGTCTGGTTCAATAGTTCATCTATCTTCTTATCCACCAATTCCACTCGATCCAACTTCTTGGCAATGATATCCATGTCAACCATTCCTGAATTTGCTTGTACCTCATAAATCCCATCACAGGGTTGACTGGATCGACTAAACTGGGTTATGGAGGCATTTTCGCTCATACACTCAAAAAACTCAAACATGCTTTCCTCGTCTTTGTTCAGAAAGTTTCCTCCGCATGAGGCATCGAAAAAGTTTCGAAGGTTGTTGTCCAAACCGTGGTAGAAGATCTGGGCCAATTGCCACCTTGGAACATCATGGTGTGGGCATTTCCTCAACAATTCATTAAATATCTCCCACGCCTCATGGAATTGTTCCTTGCCCTGGAGTGTAAAGGTGGTAATGGCTCTTTTGAGGGCATTAGTCTTTCCTATGGAAAAGAATTTCTTTAAGAATGCATGCCTCAGTTCTTCCTAGGTGGAGATAGGTCTTCCTAAAGTTCTAAGCCAGTGAGATGCTTTGTCTCTTAGTGAAAAGGGGAACATATTAATAAAAATAATGTCTAAGTTGATGTTCCTAGGCTTGACAGTCTGGGCAATTTGGTTAAGGTCCTCTAAGTGTTGGAAGGGGTCCTCATTTGAGCTTCCATGGAAGTGGCTTTGAATCAGGCTCAAGACATTAGGTTTTAGCCCAAAATCATCTCCCCTTTGGGAACCCTAAGATGTGGTTCGATCCAAATAGCAGAAGGATCGTAAAAGTCATGGAGGGGCCTGGGTTGGTTCTTGAATTGCGGTGGATCATGTGGTGGTTGCCCTTGCAGGTTCTGCAACCGGTGTATGGCTTGTATGATAGTGTGAATCTGCTGCTGCTGAAGCTGGTGGTTTGCATTAATCTGGGCTTGGATGATGGCCATTGTATCTAGTGGGGGTTGGTCCTCAACCTCATCTACTCTAGGTTCGACCATATTTTTAGCAAGATCAAGTTTCTCCTGGGTTTCCCATCCCAAAACAAATAGCTCGGGATGAAGTGATTGTCTCCCGTGCATACACTAGAGAAGAACAGAGAGGGATGCGGAGAGAAACAAATGCGAGAAGCATGTGTGCTCAATCAAGCAGACAAGACTAGTCCTTATAGTGTATTCCTTAGGGGACCTAGAAATCTTAAGAGGAACGATCACGATGTAGGCACGTAACTACCCTTCCCAAGGCTAATCTGGCCAGGTTGATTATGAGGGGATTGTGGGGAAGGTTCTTCCTTTGGCTTGCGCCGTTGGTTCCGTAGACCCCATAACCATAGTCGTTTGACACTTCCCCGCAGCCTAGTTATTTTGCGCAAGAAAATCGATGTTTAAAAGTGTCGCATTGTAATATAGTCAAAATCGCTTTGAAAACAAATACAATTTTTATTACTCGAAAAGTTCCAAGGTCGAACACAGGGAGTAAATGGAATTCACACACTAATCTCAACAATTAATGCAATTTGAACACAAAATATTACTCAAAAACTATTTAGGAATGTAGAGCATATGAGTATATGAAGAGTGAAAAGAATTTTAGACAAAATAATGGTGATTTGAATCACCAATTATAAGTCTAATACATAGAATAATTATTCAAATGTACTAAAGAAGGGAATATTAAATCAGACATCTGATTTTGCAATCAGACATCTTAAATGACTTGTGCTACGGTATCCCTTTTTGTTCTTGTTTGCTTGCCTTTCTTCTTCTTCACTTCTCATCTTTCTCTGATTCTTCTTCTTCACTACTTCTTTTCTCCTTCTTCTATTCTTCTAAGGCCTTCAGCTCATGCCTTCACTTCTTCCTTTGGCTCTCCTCTCTCAGAATCTGGCTAAGTATTGGAGCCAATCTTCCCATGGCAAAAACCCCCCTTCCCCATGCAACTCTCCTCTCTCTTTCTCTCTTTCTATTTCAGTCTCACTCTCCTAGAGCCACAATCGGTCGGGTAATTGGACCTAGCGCATACCTGGGTCCAAGCTCACCGGCATATGGTGATGAGCAAGTGTAGGTCAGGCGGGTAGTCGGGTCGGCCAAGTCTGTAGGTGAGGTGTCGCGAACGAGTCCAAGTGAATGGGGAGGAGGACCTCACCCTCAGTGTTTGGAGGCGAACAACTATGTGCACTTTTGCAATTTATGCGGGTGTGGGCGCCTCTTTGTATTCGAGGTGGGACTAAATGTCCCACCTTTCTTCCACACAACGTAGCAGCAGGGTGCTTGGCCAATTTGGCAAGGCTGCAGCTGTTGAAGCCCTTGCGTGAGGACTTAGACACCTGCACACCTCAATTCCGCATAGCCTGGAGGTATCTCCTGGAGTGGAAGCAAGACCTAGAGCAGCTTGAAGCTCGGTAGCAATGGCAGCTCTGACCTACTACCTGAAATCAAGAAAAGAGGCCTTATGGCCATGTCAGAATGCTCAGCAGGGTCGCCGTGGCACGACGAATGTAATAGTGGCCTTGGCGTTGAGCGAGGGTGGTTGTGGTGGCCGGATGGTGACGAAAACAGTTGGTGAGAGTGGGTCTGTTCAGGGAGGTGTTTGGGTGGACAATGGAGCGAATGGAGTGATGGGAAATGAGCGGGAAGGTGCAGTGGAGGTTGTAGGGTGGTCGGCAAGGTGGATGGAGGTGCGTAGCGGTGGGAACACCTCACAGGAGGAGTCGTCGGAGATGGAGGAGATGAGGGTGTTTTAGTAGCGTCGGTGGTCGGTTTTGGGAAATAGAGAGAAGGGGAGAAAGTAAGGGAGATAGGGAATCTAAGAAACCTACTCTAAGGATGAAAAGGGACAGAGATTCCACGCCGGTGTGGTTGCTGGACATGGGGAAGATGAACCTTCGTAGGAGAGGCAGCGGTGAAGATGGAGTAGGAACGGCGACGGCTAGTATTTCGCGACACGGAGAACGGTGAGGGAGATAAACCTGCCACTGGTATTCTGGTTGGGCGACGAGAAGAGTTGGAGATAGACCGTCGAAGCTTTGCGGAGAGTTGCAGCCGGAAAGGAGAGAGGAATAGGGGGGATTTTAGCCTAATTTCAAGCTGAGAACGGTTGGACCTTGGGGAGACATTTATTGGTCATCAGAGAAGGTTTTGTGCTTGGAAGCCAAGCTTCTAAGCAAGGAATGCTCACCAGATTTGGGAGCTTCAAGACACCCAAATGTCTCATGCGTTCACATGAGAGGTTAGGAAAGAATCAAATCATCTAACCGGGTTTATACTAGAGGAAATTTCTCATAGAATCACCCTTCCAATTTTGAAGGAGATTCTCTAAGCAATCAAGGAGAAATCTCCTTTCAAGGGTCACCAAAGTAGGATTCCTCCGCAATAATGGTAGAGGGACCTACTTGTGAAGACGACGAAGAAGCTAGGGGGATAAATGCAAGGGTTTTTGAAAGCTAGGGGTAGAAATGTAATCAGACAGGACCTTTTTGCAAACTAGGTCAAGGAAAACTCATCTTGGGTTCAAATTTTGGTACAAACCTAATTTGAACCTAAGGAATTAAATGGTGAAGTTGGATTTTGGTTTTGACCCTATTTGACTTGGTAATTTATGCAAAAACCTAAATTAGGGTAAATATCTGTCTAAGACTCCATTTTAGGTCAAGATGGGTTCTGATGGCCAGATTGAAGGTACTAAATCATAGAGAATATTTTTATATGATTTTTAGAGGGTTTAAGTGAATTTTATCATAACCAGAACCTTGGTTAATTAAGTGGGTCTGTTTTTAAGGTTTCAAAAGTCATTTAATTCTCAAAGCACACACAAACCCTTTTGTGTCTGATCCAACCCACTTGTTATCTTGTTAAGACCATTTGACCTTTGTTAAGCCCTTAGAAAACTCGTTGTTGTACTGCATTGGTAAAATTATAGTTTTAACCTTAGTTTCTTGTGTTTCTCTCAGAATGGTTATGCAATGAATTATGACCTTCAGTTGGTTATGTAGGAGCATTATTGACTTCATTAGGTCAAAATGAGCTAATTAGGGCTAATGATGGTGTTCCCATCGTTACCCCATGCCTAGCTTTTGCTAGTCCCTTAGCAAAATTTTAAGGTTTTAACTTTGATTCTAGACCATAAGATCCTTTGATGCTCAAAAACTGTGATGCATGCTTTCTTCTGTAGATTAGGTTAGAATGTCAATAGTAGGCCTAGAGGTACTCAAGTACCAACCAAGATCCGGACCTGACCAGCTCTAGCCTCAATCTACAGCGAAGGTTTCTAAGGCCCACAAGAACTATCCTAAAGTTTGTCAAACTCTACAATTAAAGCACCCGTGCTTGTAACATGTTTTAGCGTCGGTTCAGTTTGCAATGTGTATTTGTCAGAGAGTGATGAGAGCCTCATCATGAGCCATAACTAGCTCATTTTGACCCAATAAAGAAGATAAAAGCTCCTACATAACCTAGAAGAAGGCCTAACTGAAGGAACAAGTGCTCTGAGAAGAAAACATGAAATAAAGGTTAAAACTGCAATTTTACCATTGCAGTACATAAACGGGATTTCTCAGAAGCAAAACATAGGTCAAATGGTCCAAATAATATAAAAAGTGGGTTGAGTTAATCAGAAATGGGTTTATGTGCAATCTAAGAACTAAATGACACTTGGTAACCCTAAAACAGACCCGCTTAAATTAACAAGGTTTCGGTCAGAAAAAAAAGCAATAAACCCTCTAAAAATCATGGAAAAACATCCTCTAGGGTTTAGAACACTTAATTTGGCCTTTGGAACCTAGTTTGACCTAGATTATGGTCATAGCTCTTCAATTAACTTAATATGGGTTTTTTCGCAAAATATCCAGTCAAACGAGGTCAAACCTAAAATCCAACTTCACCATTGGATTCCTTAGGTCCAAATTAGGTTTATACCAAAATTTAGACCTAAGGAGAGGTCATCTTGACCTACTTTGCAATTTAGTACACCCAAATCACAAATTGGTCCCTATCTTTTGAATACCTTTGCAGAGAGCCCCCTAGGTTCTTCGCCTCCTTTGCAAACCGGTACTGCCGCCATTGCTAGGGTAGAACCGAGCTTCGACGAGGTTCGGAGAGGGGTTGCTCTCTAATCTCTCAGAGATTCCCACCCAGAAATGGAAGGAGGATTCTCTGAGGAATTCCCTTCCTTATAAAGTCAATTACAATCGCTGGTGTGAACCCAATCTCTCGTGCGAACGCACGAGAGATTTGGGTATCCACCTTCCTTCCAACTCCGGCAAGCCGGCAGACCTATTTGCGTGCTTTCCACGCGCTGACAGGAGTGGCGAGCACCTATAAAACACCCCCCAGACCCTGCCGCAGGACCCAAGCTTGATTTTGACGGAGATCCCTTCCAAATTCCTCCCTCTCCCATCTCCGGCCAAATGACCCACAAGCTCTGGCGACCTCCTCCCCTCCTTCTCGTCGCTCTGCTGCGATACCAGCAGCAGAGTCCTCTCCGCCGCTTCCTCCCGCGTCGCGCTGTACCCCGCGCGCGCGCTTCTGACCTCGTCTTCGTCACCTCTTCCTCCCTCAAGGTCTTTCTTCCCCGATGACGACAGTTACGAGCCGTCCTCTCCGCCGCCTTCCGTCCTTCCAGACAACCACAGATATGTTCTCCATCCTCTCCTCCCTCTTTTCCCCCAACTATTTTACTTGATTACCCCTCGACAGTACCTAACCGCCTCCATCTTCCTCGCCTCCGACCTCACTCCGGCGAGCCGCCCACACCACTCCGCCACTCCACACGGCTCGCAAACCACCTCGAGAGCTTCGCCTCACCACCAGGAATCCATTCCACCCCATCACTACCACTCCAGACCTCCACAAGCACCCCCCTACCAACCCACCATCTCCGGCCACAGGTTGACCGAGGCACGCACGCCTAGGCCGACCGGCAACCTGCAGCATCACCCACCGCCTTCGCAGTGCTGCGGCGAAGGTTTCCAGCTATTCTGATTGGGCCAATAGGCCGTTCTGTTGGATGTCAGGTGTAAGCCCCAGCCGCCATTAACAGCCGAAGCAGCAGGGAGCTTGGAGCAGCAGTAGGCGTCAGGCTCCCCAGGCGGCAGGTGCAGCAGATTCTCGCAAGTGTCGCGAAGCAACCAAGGCCAGCCAGTAGCGCCAGCAGAGTCAACAGCTTGGGCAATTGCATACGAGAGTCTGCGGGCGCGCGTGAAATCAGGGTGGAACATTTAGTCCCACATCGTGGGATTGCAGCACTCAGGTACGCTATAAATTGTATTTGTGCTTTAAGTCGGTTGCCTCCGTAAGCACAGGGGTGAGGTCCCTCACTGCCCTCACACGCCTCGTCTGCGGCTTGACCTCGCGGATCTGGCTGATCCGACCGGACATAGACCTACGCACTCCTCGCGCATCACCACTTGCCGGTGTGCCTGGTCCCGGGTGCGAACCCGACCCGACTACCCGTGTGGCTCTGGGAGAGCATCCGTGAGTGCATTTGCTTGAGAGAGAGAGATGCTTGGGTAGAGGGACGGGGGTAGGTTTTTGCTACTCTGTGGTGTGTGCAGGAAGGAAGAACTGACCCAGGCAGCGAACACTTAGTGGCTGCAGAATAGGAAGAGAAGAAAGAAGAGGCTGCGTAGCAGTGAAAGGAGAATTCTTCGCAGAGAAGAAGAAGAAGGAAGACAAGGCAGAAGAGAGCGAAGAACGAAGAAGAAGACAAGGGAAGACTGCAAAGAGATCAGAAGAAAAAGAAGAAGAAGAAAGAGGAAAGGCAAGGCAGGAGAAGAAGGAAAGATACCAGAAGCAAAGAAGGGAGAAGAGCCACGAAGAAGAAGAGAGAAAGAGAGATCACATTTAAGACGTCTGATACACAAATCAGACGTCCAATTCTATTTTTTTTCCAAATCTTTTTTTAAAAATTCTCTCTTTGAATGAGTTATATTTGCATTTAAACAGTTGTATTCTTTGGTTTTACAAAGTACTGAGATTGCTCCCCATGTTCGACCTCGGATACTTCGGTCTTCGAGTAATAAAATTCTTTATATTTGTTTAGACGTTTTGTCGGTTATACTACAACGTGACATCCTTTAAACCCGCACAAAATCGTCGACAACAATTTTGGCGCTGTTGCCGGGGAGCAACGGGCACTTTTAAAACTTTTGAGTACAACTTTTCTATCTAATATCCGACTTAACTTCTCTCTTTTGTTGTGTTCAAGCAGGGAAAGAAAAATAAAATGGAAAGAATAGCAACTGCACAACAGACTCTCCAAGGAACAGGTAATCTCCATAAGCCCTCTCTCTTAACCCTCTCACAATCTAAAAAGGAAAAAAAAAAAGAGGGAAATCAACTTAGGGCTACCTGTTTCTTATTTAGTAACTCATCAAGTTGCCTGATTTTCATTTCAACATATTTTTATCTGTTCATCCAACTAAGGCAACTAGGGCTAAAACTTTCTTGATTGAGCCCTAGGTGCTAATTTCTACGGCAACTAAATTGGACCCACTAGAGCCAAGTTAGGGATTGCAAAGCTAGGGTTTTTAGAGACACATCTTCTCTAAAACAAAGAAACAAACTTTCCAAAAAGAGGTGTGCCTAAACCGTGTCTGAAACGATTTATACAAGAGGAACCCTAAGCAAATCAGGCTGATAATCCATTTGAACCATAAAAGGAAGGACCTAAAAGCTCTCAAAGGAACAAGAGGTGAAATTGATCCCTTGGGTCAACCAACCTTAATATTAGGTCACTTTTGCACTCAAAATACTTAAAAGTTCAAGTGGAACATTAAGCACCTTGATCTTAAAATAAAAAAAGGTAGACTTAAGAGGTCAAGATCCCCATTCTGGTCTACCTGGAACCGCAGTGACAAGAGAGGTCGGGTGGGGGAAACCCTGTAACCCGTGGGGACGCTCTACCGTGTAGGGGTCTTTGCGGGACTCTCCCTCTCTGGCTACCCAGGTATTTCTCAGGTGGACAATCTTCTGATCCAGGGGTCCATCTGCCCCGAACCTCTATAGTCACCCAACAATTCTTGGGTGCCTTGATTGGGTCCAGCACATTCTAATCTCATCACATCTTTCGGTGCATGTTCGATAGGAGGTCCTTAAGACCACCTTTAAGACCTCCTTTAGAAATTCATTCTCGTCGAGGCCAAGCCTCGACGCCCTTGTTTGTGCAGCAACCCCACCACATAAATCTTTCATCTGACTCAGACCCTGATTCTCCTTCTTCTCCCATCATGGCACAACCCATTAAAGAGGAGAATAACCTTGAACACCAACTTCAATGCTTGAACGATCTCTTTCAGAACTTTGTAAACCTACCGCAGCGACCTATGATGCGAGATCACTATAATCCTGCTGCGGTGGCAATCGAACCCCGAGTACGAATCCCAATCGGAGGACCCGATTCTGATCTGAAGCCCAATATGATTCATGCCATACCGAAGTTCCATGGGCTTAACTCTGAGGATCCATTCCAACACATTAAACAACTCAAGCATTTGGCCCAGACCTTCGGGTCAGATGTACAAAACTGGGATATCCTACTCATGAAAATGTTTTTGTTCTCCCTCTTGGACAAGGCTGCACACTAGTATCAGACTCAGACCCGCCCAATCAACACATGGGAAGAATTACAGTCTGAATTTTTGAAAAAATTCTTCCCTGTTGGCCGGACGAATTCCTTGCACCACCAGATCACTCATTTCACTCAACAACCGGGAGAACCTCTTCACGAAGCTTGGGATCGATTCCTAGATCTCATGCGAAAGTGCCCCCATCACGGAGTTCCTAAGTGGGAACAAGTCCAGTCTTTTTACCAGGGACTCCGTGAGGATATTCGTCTATTCGTCAATGCAACATGTGGAGGAAACATCATGGGCCAACACGAGGACACGGTGTGGGAGATTCTCGAAAACATGTGCGAGAACTCCATAAATAATGACTCCTTGGGCTTATTCGACAGGACGAATGCTCGCGCATTGACGAATCTAAGAGGGACACATGAGACGCAGGACCTGTCCACTTCTGTTGACCTGGAACTGATGGCCAGTCGGTTGGACAAGGTCTCTATCATAGAAAAGAAGGTGGACGAGCTAACTCGACATTTGCAGCAAGCCACCTCTGCACAAAACTCTTTTGCACGACCTCCTCTGGCAAGGGAAACAGTGCAAAACATCTATCACCAACCTGCCAAGGGGATGGACCCATATCCACCCCCGTCTACCTCTCGGACCGGAGTGACCTCCGATCCCTTCTATTCGAGTTGGGGGAACTCTGAACCCTCGTATTTTGACTTTCCTGAGGTTCCTCAGAACTGCGAGGACCTCAACGCCATCCAGAATGACCCATACTCCAATACCTACAACCCTGGATGGTGAAATCATCCTAACTTTCAGTGGGCGGGAAATTCTCAAAAACCACCATATCAACCCCATCCACAAGCTCCTCGTCCATATCAGCCGCCTCAGCCTCGGCCCAATCCCACCTACCAATCAGGGAAAAATCAGGATCAACTGACTCTTATCCTTCAAACACTGGCTGACATTCAAAAGACGAATGCGGCAATGCAAAAATAGCACAAGGACGAGATCACAGAGGTTCACAACTAACTGGCCCAGATGGCAAATTCCCGCCAACCTGGCACCCTTCCTTCGCAACCTCTGCCCAACCCAAATAACGTACCGACCCAGAGGCGTGTTATGAATCCGAATCCAGGCCACGCACATTTGATTTATCAGGCCCCTGCTACTCCATCACCAGACGGGATGGAGGCTTCAACATCTTTTGCAGGATTGCAGCAGCAGCCACCCCTCCTACCTAACCCAAACCAAAATCAGGCCGGATTAAACTCTGTAACAACACGTAGTGGTAAAACAACACAAGACCCACATTATCCGAACCACTCCAAGCCTGATAATCGCCAAGACCCTAGGGTAGTCATTCAAGATACTATTGTCCCAGATCAAGAACCTGGACCTATCCTAGAGGAACCAGCTAGGATCCCATTTCCTGAGGCCTTGACCAAAGGAAAAAGGACAACCAAACCTGTGGCTCCTGAGGAGGATCTGGTCAAGCTCTTTGAACAGGTCCAGATAAACATCCCGTTGATGGATGCAATCCGCCACATACCGACTTACGCAAGGTTCTTGAAAGACATATGTACACCTAAACGTAAGCCGCGAACCAAGGATGGGAACCCAATCGTACTATCAGAGCAAGCCAGCTTTGTCATCTTGAGCAAACTCCCACCTAAGGCTAAAGACCCAGGAACTCCCTTGATTTCATGTAAAATTGGTGAAACCCAACTTGATAGAGCCTTACTAGACCTAGGTGCCTCCATAAATTTAATACCTACATCCCTCCTTGACCACCTTGAAGAATCTGAACTTAAACCCACTGAGGTGACGTTGCAGTTAGCCGATCGACCCATCAAGTCACCCAAAGGAATACTCGAGGATGTCATTGTTAGGGTATGAGATTTTTATTTCCCAGTGGACTTCATAGTACTGGACATGGATGCACCTAAGAACCCAAGGGACACACCAATCATATTAGGGAGACCCTTTTTGGCCACTGCTAGGGCCAATATAAACTGCGAAGAGGGCCAGATAGAATTAAAATTTGGGAAACAAAATCTAAAGATTGACATTTTCAAGGCCCATCAAGGGATTAATTGCAGGGTTATAGAGGAAATTTGTGATGTCGAAGCCGTGGTTGATGAACTTCATATAGAGGACAACCTGATTATTCCTGATCAACCACTAGAGAATCAAAAACCGCTAACAGAGGAGTGCGGACATGATCTAGACACACCTATGACTCCTACCATTGCTCCCGATACAAACCCCGAACCACCCGCTGCTGCTGACAATCCTGTCATGGAACTCAAGCCCCTTCCCGAACATCTAAAATACGTCTTTTTGGATTCAAATCAGACGTTTCCTGTGATTATCAATTCTCGACTCACACCTGACCAGGAACTCCGTTTGATTTCTGTTCTCCAGCAACATCGTAGAGCCATTGGATGGACTCTAGATGATTTGACTGGTATAAGCCCTTCATACTGCACACATCGAATCTACACAGAAGAAGGCTCACGACCTTCAAGAGAAATGCAAAGACGCCTAAACCCTAACCTACAGGAGGTCGTGAAAAAGGAGATCATTAAGTGGTTAGATGCAGGAATCATCTACCCGATCTCCGACAGTCGTTGGGTGAGTCCAACACAAGTGGTGCCTAAGAAGGCAGGACTTACCATCATCACGACTGAAATCGGGGAAGTCATTCCTACCCGAATAGCTAATTCGTGGAGAGTCTGCATTGATTACAGAAGACTAAATTCCTCCACGAAGAAGGATCATTTCCCACTACCGTTTATTGATCAGATCCTCGAGAAACTAGCGGGAAATAGATTCTTCTGCTTTCTTGACGGGTACTCCGGTTACAATCAGGTGGCAATCCATCCAGAGGACCAAGAAAAGACCACATTCACCTGCCCCTTCGGGACGTACGCGTTCCGAAGGATGCCGTTCGATCTCTGCAATGCACCTGCAACTTTTCAGCGGTGCATGCTTGCCATATTCTCAGATATGGTAGGTGATTATCTGGAAGTCTTCATGGATGACTTTTCAGTTTTTGGACAATCATTTGACGATTGCCTCCAACACTTGGTCCATATACTCAGGCGGTGCATCAAGGTGAATTTGGTTCTGTCTTGGGAAAAGAGCCATTTCATGGTGCCTGAGGGAATTGTCCTGGGACATTTAATCTCAGAGAAAGGCATCCAAGTGGATCGAGCTAAGGTTAACCTGATTTCCAAGCTCCTTATGCCTAGCTCGATTAAGGACA
Source organism: Thalassia testudinum (assembly GCA_037157565.1). Taxonomy (NCBI): domain Eukaryota; kingdom Viridiplantae; phylum Streptophyta; class Magnoliopsida; order Alismatales; family Hydrocharitaceae; genus Thalassia; species Thalassia testudinum. The sequence continues at coordinate 128,527,980 of JAZHRO010000055.1, forward strand.
TTCGATCTTTTTTGGGGCACGTCGGTTTCTACCGTCGATTCATCCCTGATTTCTCCAAAATCGCGCGCCCCCTGACCAATCTTCTCTCCAAGGATGTGCCTTTCAAAATTTCCAAGGAATGCACTCAAGCATTTGAGATCCTACGTGACCGAGTCACCCAAGCCCCAATCCTACAATCCCCTGATTGGTCTCAACCCTTTGAGATCATGTGCGATGCATCTGACTTCGCTGTAGGAGCGGTTTTGGGGCAGAAAATTGACGGGAAACCTGTGGTCATTTACTACGCCAGCAAAACACTGGATGAGGCTGAGCGTAACTATACGGTTACTGAGAAAGAGCTGCTAGCCGTAGTATTTGCCCTGGAAAAATTCAGATCATACCTTCTGGGTTCCCGTATTATCATATACTAGGATCACACAGCTGTAAGGCATCTCCTTGCCAAGAAGGACGCGAAACCTCGACTAATCCGCTGGATCTTGCTGTTGCAAGAATTTGACCTCGAGATTCGCGACAAGGGGGGAAAGCACAATGTGGTAGCTGATCACTTGTCCCGCCTTCCTTCTGAAATTATTGATCCTTCCGGACCTATTACAGAACATTTCCCTGATGAGCACCTCCTGACTATCAGTACAAGTCTTCCATGGTTCGCCGATATAGTTAATTACCTGGCATCACATCAGATTCCACCCGATTGGTCGAAGGCCAAAAAGGACAAATTGCGTTCCGATGCCAAGTATTACCTATGGGAAGACCCGTATCTTTTCCGCATTGGTGCTGATCAGATAATCCGACGGTGCGTCACGGAAGTGGAAATCAAAGACATACTCTCATTCTGCCATGACCAGGCATGCGGTGGACATTTTTCTGGACATAAAATCGCATCGAAAGTCCTCTAGTGTGGCTTCTACTAGCCCACAATTTTCAAGGATGCATACGATCACTGTAAGGCATGTTCCCGTTGCCAGACTCTGGGCAACATGAGCCATAGAGACATGATGCCTCTACAGCCGATCTTGGTATGCGAAATTTTTGATATTTGGGGGATTGATTTCATGGGACCCTTTCCGACCTCGGATGGCTTTGAATACATCTTACTCGCAGTTGACTATGTGTCCAAGTGGATAGAAGCCATTCCGACCCGAACCAACAATCATAAAGTCGTTATAAAATTCCTCCATCAAAACATTTTCTCAAGGTTCGGGATTCCTCATGCTATAATTTCTGACGGAGGGACCCATTTTACGAACGCTCAGTTCAGGTCACTGATGACCAAATACGGGGTGTCACACCGAATCTCTACTCCTTACCACCCCCAAACTAATGGTCTAGCTGAGCTATCTAACCGAGAGATCAAGAAGATCCTTCAGGTTACTGTTCGACCTGATAGAAAAGATTGGTCTTCTCAGCTTCCAGAAGCATTGTGGGCCTATAGGACCGCCCACAAGACCCAATTAGGAATGTCTCCCTTCAAACTAGTGTACGGGAAGGCATGTCACCTCCCCGTCGAATTGGAGCATAAAGCCTATTGGGCAGTACGGACCTGTAATCTCGACCTTTCTAAGGCTGGAACCCACAGAAGGCTTCAAATGAGCGAGATCGAGGAATTACGCCACGACGCGTATGAGAACTCGCGAATTTACAAAGAACGGGTTAAAGCTTTTCACGACAAACACATTTCTAGAAAGGTCTTTCATCCTGGTCAAAAAGTTTTACTCTTTGATGCCCGACTCAAATTATTCCCAGGAAAGCTAAGATCCAAGTGGGTCGGACCCTACCTAGTCCGACAAATCTTCGGAAATGGAGCCATTGAAATCAGCCCACTCAGCCACAATTCTGAACCCTTTGTCGTGAACGGTCAGACACTCAAGCCGTTCATTGACAAGACCGATATAGATTTGGTTGAGTCATCCTTTACCCTCCATTCCTCTTGAGCTCATTGCGCCCAGCCGATTGCGTAAAACTCAGCGCTTAACGGGAGGCAACCCGTCATTCTTTGAAAAAACCCAAAACCGTTTCTGACATCTCTATGCGGAACTCATATTTCACTTTAGGGTTCATCCATTAGAACAGCCGACTTCACCTCAGGTATACCTACCCGAGATTAGAAATCGTTCGCAACAAGTCACTTCGACCCATTCACTCACCACACACCTGTCCTAATACATGAACTAAGCTGAATTCGAACCCACCTAATTTACAATGGGGACATTGCAAATCTTAGGCATGGGGGGGTATGAAAGTGCAAAATGTCATAAAATTCATATCAAGAAAGGGTTTCACATAAAAAAAAAAAAGAGAGAGAGAGAGACTTGATAGTGGGGAGGAACAATTCAGGGTCATACAAATGAGAGGAGGAAAAGAAGGAAAAATGACAAAAAGGAGCACAAAATGAAAATGAAAAGAAATAGTCATTAGTAAAAGATTAAGGGGTTAACTGAAGTTCTAGACCGAATCAAGAAAAAGAAAAGAAAAGTGCTACGGAGATATAACAAGAGATTAGCGGGAACGCTGGTCTTAGGCCTTTTGGGCTAGTACCTTTAGCTTAAAAATTCACGTATCCGTTAAAATTTGGATAATCCTCAAGAGGTTGAGGAAAATGTGAAGCTTGAGTATTAGGTCTAAGGCTTAGGAAGTATTCGGCCTCATTAACTGACCTCTGGTTTGCGGGATTCGGTAACCTAAGCACCCAAATTCACACACAGTCTGGTTCAGTGCGCATAAACATCCAAATCACTCGAAAAGCGTTTAATGTTCTGAAAAAGTCACCTAGATTAGGAGCGGTCAATCAACACAAATTGATTTGGATGAGTTCCCAGCGCGGAGAGGTGGGAAATTCCCCTCGAAGTTGCGTAACAACATATCGTCTCCTCGGTGCTTGTCTCTTAGGATATTTAAATATCCTACCGGGGGCATGTAAGCACTCTGCTGGTTCAGATACCATGGGCGGCATTATCACAAAATGTCGATCGCCAGGGTCTGGATTCGGCCATGGAACGCCATGGGCGGGATTATCTCGAAATCTCGAAAGCCATGGTTCCGGGGATTGCCATGGGCGGGATTATCTCGAAATCTCAAAAGCCAGGGACCTTTGAGGATTGATGATGGGGATGAGGAATCCGATACAGACCGTGTTGAGAAGCTAATCCAAAGCTAGAAATAAAAAGAAAAGAGAGAGAAAAGCTCTCCAAACAAATAAATCTTCTCCCTCTCTCTTACAAAAAACGCACTGCAAACTGAACTTAGGCTAAAAATGTCTCAAGCACGGGTGCTTTAACCGCGGAGTCCAACAAACCCTAAGTTAGTTTCTGTGGGCCGTAGAAACCTTTGCAGAAGACTGAGGCTAAAGCGGAACAGGTCCGGATTTTGGTTGGTACTTGAGTACCTCTAGACCTATTGTCAGCATTCCTACCTAAATCACAAAAGAAAAGGAGAAGCACTTATCATTGTTAACAGACATTCAGGGTCTAGAACGGAAGTTAAAACTTTGAAATTTTGCTAAGGGACTAGCAAAAGCTAGGCATGAGGGTATGATGAGAGCCTCATCATGAGCCATAACTAGCTCATTTTGACCCAATAAAGAAGATAAAAGCTCCTACATAACCTAAAAGAAGGCCTAACTGAAGGAACAAGTGCTCTGAGAAGAAAACATGAAATAAAGGTTAAAACTGCAATTTTACCATTGCAGTACATAAACGGGATTTCTCAGAAGCAAAACATAGGTCAAATGGTCCAAATAAGATAAAAAGTGGGTTGAGTTAATCAGAAATGGGTTTATGTGCAATCTAAGAACTAAATGACACTTGGTAACCCTAAAACAGACCCGCTTAAATTAACAAGGTTCCGGTCAGAACAAAAAGCAAGTAAACCCTCTAAAAATCATGGAAAAACATCCTCTAGGGTTTAGAACACTTAATTTGGCCTTTGGAACCTAGTTTGACCTAGATTAGGGTCCTAGCTCTTCAATTAACTTAATTTGGATTTTTTCACAAAATGTCCATTCAAACGAGGTCAAACCTAAAATCCAACTTCACCATTGGATTCCTTAGGTCCAAATTAGGTTTATACCAAAATTTGGACCTAAGGAGAGGTCATCTTGACCTACTTTGCAATTTAGTACACCCAAATCACAAATTGGTCCCTATCTTTTGAATACCTTTGCAGAGAGCCCCCTAGGTTCTTCACCTCCTTTGCAAACCGGTCCTGCCGCCATTGCTAGGGCAGAACTGAGCTCCGGCGAGGTTCGGAGAGGGATTGCTCGCTAATCCCTCAGAGATTCCCACCCAGAAATGGAAGGAGGATTCTTTGAGGAATTCCCTTCCTTATAAAGTCAATTACAATCGCTGGTGTGAACCCAATCTCTCGTGCGAACGCACGAGAGATTTGGGTATCCACCTTCCTTCCAACTCCGGCAAGCCGAAAGACCTATTTGCGCGCTCTCCAAGCGCTGACAGGAGCGGCAGCACCTATAAAACACCCCCCAGACCCTGCTGTAGGACCCAAGCTTGATTTTGACAGAGATCCCTTCCAAATTCCTCCCTCTCCCATCTCCGGCCAAACGACCCACAAGCTCTGGCGACCTCCTCCCCTCCTCGTCGCTCTGCTGCCATACCAGCAGCAGAGTCCTCTCCGCCGCTTCCTCCCGCGTCGCGCTGTACCCCACGTGCGCTTTTGACCTCGTCTTCGTCATCGCTTCCTCCCTCAGGGTCTTTCTTCCCCAACGACGGCAGTTACGAGTCGTCCTCTCCGCCGCCTTCCATCCTTCCAGACAACCACAGATACGTTCTCCATCGTCTCCTCCCTCTTCTCCCCCAACTATTTTACTTGATTACCCCTCGACAGTACCTAACCGCCTCCATCTTCCTCGCCTCCGACTTCACTCCGGCGAGCCGCCCACACCACTACGCCACTACACACGGCTCGCAAACCACCTTGAGAGCTCTGCCTCACCACCAGGAATCCATTCCATTCCATCACTGCCAGTCCAGACCTCCACAAGAACCCCCCGACCAACCCACCATCTCCAGCCACAGGTTGACCTAGGCACGCACGCCTAGGCCGACCGGCAACCTGCAGCATCACCCACCGCCTTCGCCGTGCTGCGGCGAAGGTTTCCAGCTATTCTGATTGGGCCAATAGGCCGTTTTGTTGGATGTCAGGTGTAAGCCCCAGCCACCATTAACAGCCGAAGCAGCAGGGAGCTTGGAGCAGCAGCAGGCATCAGGCTCCCCAGGCGGCAGGTGCAGCAGATTCTCTCAAGTGTCGCAAAGCAACCAAGGCCAGCTAGTAGCGCCAGCAGAGTCAGCAGCTTGGGCAATTGCATACGAGAGTCTGCGGGGGCACGTGAAATCAGGGCGGAACCTTTAATCCCACATCGTGGGATTGCAGCACTCAGGTACGCTATAAATTGTATTTGTGCTTTAAGTCGGTTGCCTCCGTAAGCACAGGGGTGAGGTCCCTCACTGCCCTCACACGCCTCGTCTGCGGCTTGACCTCGCGGATCTGGCTGATCCGACCCGACCTAGACCTATGCACTCCTCGCGCATCACCACTTGCCGGTGCGCCTGGTCCCAGGTGCAAACCCGACCCGACTACCCGTGTGGCTCTGGGAGAGCATCCGTGAGTGCATTTGCTTGAGAGAGAGAGACGCTTGGGTAGAGGGACGGGGGTAGGTTTTTGCTACTCTGTGGTGTGTGCAGGAAGGAAGAACTGACCCAGGCAGCGAACACTTAGTGGCTGCAGAATAGGAAGAGAAGAAAGAAGAGGCTGCATAGCAGTGAAAGGAGAATTCTTCGCAGAGAAGAAGAAGAAGGAAGACAAGGCAGAAGAGAGAGAAGAACGAAGAAGAAGACAAGGGAAGACTGCAAAGAGATCAGAAGAAAAAGAAGAAGAAGAAAGAGGAAAGGCAAGGCAGGAGAAGAAGGAAAGATACCAGAAGCAAAGAAGGGAGAAGAGCCACGAAGAAGAAGAGAGAAAGAGAGATGACATTTAAGACGTCTGATACACAAATCAGACGTCAAATTCTTTTTTTTTTCCAAATCTTTTTTTAAAAATTCTCTCTTTGAATGAGTTATATTTGCATTTAAACAATTGTATTCTTTGGTTTTACAAAGTACTGAGATTGCTCCCCGTGTTCGACCTCGGATACTCCGGTCTTCGAGTAATAAAATTCTTTATATTTGTTTAGACATTTTGTCAGTTATACTACAACGTGACATCCTTTAAACCCGCACAAAATTGTCGACAACAGAGAGTGATAGAGGAATTTTTTTTGTTCTTGCAGAGTTGTCTATCTCTTTTCTTTTTATTTCTAGCTTCGGATTAGCTTCACAACAAGGTCAGTATCGGATTTCTAGTCCCCATCATCATTCCTAGAAGGGTCCCTGGCAATCGATACTTCAAGATAGCATCGCCCATGGCAACTCCCAGAACCCTGGCTTTCGAGATTTTGAGATGATCCCGCCCATGGTGTTCTGTAGCTAAATCCAGACCTTGGCAATTGTTACGAACGCGCGGCTTCAGACGTCTGGGAGGTGGCCCAGACATCGGACCAAACATTTGGAACCCCTTCCAGACGTCTGGGATTCGATTTTTTCGACACGCGCGGTTTCGTCTGCGTGCCTGAGCACGCAGACCTGCGAGCGCATCTCTCTCTCTCTTTCTCCCTCTCTCCTGCGGCCGCAGGCTGTGCCCTCTGTTCGCTCTCTCTCCTCCCCGCGCAGCTTTAAAACGCCTTGCCCTCTCCCTCACTCTCATCACCTCTGCCCCCTTCCTCTTCTCCTTCCAGCCGGTGTGCGAGAGCGAGCGCGAGTGAGCGAGGGCAACGACAGCCGCGGTGAGCGTGGGAGGAGGTGCTACGCGAGGGAGGAGGCACTCGGCTGAAGGGTGAGCTTGCCGGGGCTGCTAGAGCCAGCCGGTGGGGGGAGCAGCAGACATCCGGGGTGATGCAGGAGGGCTACTGCAGCTCGAGCAGCAGGCGGACGAGGCACGACGCGGCCGTGCGTCGCGAGCGGAGTGCGAGTTGTGCCCTAATTCTGGAATTTTCTCCAGAATCAGACGTCTGGGCTTCCAACCAGACGGCGGGGAGGACGTCTAGAGGACTATCCAGATGTCTAAAAGGAGAGTTATTTCCATCTTTCTTCCTCTTCTTCGACTGACCGTACTGAGAGAGAGAGGAAATGGGTACGCGCAGGTTCGGATTCGCCACCCAGCGCGAATCAGACGTCTGGCTGCAGTGCTAGACGAAGGGAGCGACTTCCAGACATCCAGGGTGACCATCGGACATCTGGGAACTAGGCCAGACGCCCCCGCAGGCTTATGGACGTCTGAGAGACCATGCAGAGCAAAGGTAACCTCTAATCCACTTTTTAAGACGTCTGGAAGAGGTTTCAGACGTCTGATTTTGCACTATTTCATCGTTTTCGACCCGTTTAGGGCCCGTTCGGAGTCCATTTTTCGTGTTTCGAGTTGCATTCTTTTCGGAATTAAATCCTCTACCCATTTATAGTAGCTATATACTATTTTGAGAAACTCCTTGTGTTTGATCCTTGTGATAGGACCCCATTCCGTTGCAGTCTCGGGGGTTGCGGAGGCACGCGGGATTCCCGACCACGCCCCCAGTACTCCTGTTGCAACCGGTAGAGTGGCTTTCAAGTTTATTAGTATAATATGTTAAATTATGGAACCATAAATAGAACCTAGGACATTGTATGAATCCTAGGGCTGGAAAACTAGTGGAATATATCAATACTGCAGTCTTGGAAAAATGGAAAGGAACAAATAGCTGCCTGTAAACTGAATTAACAGCTGCCCGTTATGAATAAATAAACGTGATTGAGAACATGGATTGTAAGAACGTGAAACTGGAAAGTGAAACCTAGATGTTCTGAGTTAAAAGAGCTGGAACCCTACGGGGAATTAGGAGTGGAACTCCTGGAAAGAGAAAGGAATGGAATTGAGAAAGAAAGACGTGGTAGTGTGCTGTCTCTTGGGTACCTAGTACCAAGGGAAGTACCTGTACCTGTACCTGTACCTGTTTAGTGCAGAGCGGAGCCAGCCGCCCCAGGGACCCGGGGTTAGGACTGGCCACTTGTACCGACTTGCTGGCCCTCGCGTACGTAGTATCGAGGAGAGCTACTAGTGTAGGGAGGGCACTAGCTACCCCACGGGCCCCGGGGTTCTGCTAGCCTCCTACACCGACTTGTTAGGCCCACTGGGGCAAACCAAGGTAGTCAGGAGAGGGTGCGCGGACTATGGAGGTTTAAGGCCCCTGTTTGGTTACTGTGGAGGGGTTGAACCCCTATTAATGAGAGGGTTCTGCCATGTACTGGTTCCGTGCTGTGCTTTGGGTGCACCCGTTAACGGAAACGACTGACCGCGTGCCAGTGTGGGTTAGCTACCTGTGCGTTTATCGCGCGTGCCGTAGTCACCATTACGTCTTTCCGTGACCTTGGGGTGGTTGACTGAGAGTAGGATCACCACGGGGGACTCTCCCGGCCAGGAGAGCACCACGTGCTACTTCTACTTTTTGGAAAAGACTGCAATCAAGATCGTTCCCACGAGGAACATTCGAGATCAAGTAAAGGATCTGAGAAATAAATGAAATCGTGGGACAATTGAAAGACGTAAATAAAGAAAGTAGCAGAACATAACAGCTACTGTACACTCTACTGTTTCTTTAGTTTTAGTTGCCACTCCACTCAGCGTTTTGCTGACGTGTTACACTCGTTACCTTTTAGGACCAGGTGTTGAGCAGCCAGGGTCAGCGGCTGCAGAGGACGCTGGGTCGAGTAGGGTCCAGTAGAGTTACCACTGTTCTCTTGTACCTCTTTTTGTTCCATTATAGTGAGTAGTTCTTGTTATTGCCGTACTTTTCTTTACCTGCAGTTCATATTATGTTATGAATGTTGTTCTACTGTTGTGGTGGTATATACTGTAGTGGCTTCTTTCCTTACTGCTGTATTTCCTTACTGTTAGTTATATTCATGCTGAATGTGGTTTATTTTAATGCTCTTTTGGTTACTTCCTCGTTGGACGATTAGGTCTTGGGATTAGTCGAGTCGGTCCGGTTCTCGTGTCTTGTAGGGACTCGAGAATCGGGTCGTTACAAGATGGTATCAGAGCAACGTCGTCCCGAGAAGTGAATCAACTGACTGGAAAATAACCAATTCACATGTCTATAACTAGAGTAGCCACCACAACATATCTTTTGACATGAGCTCTTAGACGTTCCGTTAGGTATCGTTCCGTAGTGATGTGTTCCGTTTTGTTTCGCGTCTCCTTGCAGGAGATGCCTCGTCGTGGGACTTGTGAGGCGGGCCGCGGGCGCGGCCGAGGACAAGGTCGACGAGGTGGGCGTGCCGTTGCCGACGCCTCAGTAGACCAGCCACTACTCCTGGCGTCCAGGCCCGGGACCTCGCCCAGCTGATACAGGATACTGTGCGAGAGTAGCTCCACCCACCGCCCTGAGCACCTCCCCCTGGGGTTGCGGAGGGGGAGTCCTCTGTGGGACTACCTGACGGACGCGGCGCTGGATGCGGGGGAGGGGATGGGTTGCCGCAGTCCCCACCTTCCTCCAACACTTCTGTGCACGAGGCACCTTTGCCTGGAGGTGCACCAGCATCCCCACTGCAGTGCCACTCCGAGCTCTTTGGGCAATTCCGGAAGCTGAAGCCCCCTCCTTCAAGGGGGATGAGGACCCGACCGAAGCAGAGGACAGGCTCGAGCAGCTGGAGAAGATTTTCGACACCCTTCGCCTCCTAGTGGAGTGCCGCGTGGCCTTTGCCACGTACCAGCTGGAGAGTGCGGCACACAGGTGGTGGAGGGCGGTCCGGGGATAGGAGAGGGATGAGCCGACCTGGGATTGGTTCGTCGCCCTCTTTTGCGAGCAGTACTTTCCCCAGACGTGGCAGGACCATAGGAGGCAGGAGTTCCACACTCTCCGCCAAGGGACGATGACTGTGAGCACGTATCGCACGCATTTCCTGGAGCTGTCCCGCTTTGCAGGGATAGCGGTAGCCACTGAGGAGGAGCGCCTTTGGAGGTTCACCGAGGGGCTTCGGCCTGCGATTCGGGGGTATGTCAAACCCCTGAATCTGCCTATGTTTTCGAGGGTGGTGGAGGCAGCCATGACTTACGAGGAGACCAACCCGTCCGCACGAGACACTGACGGCAGGCGGAAGAGGCCCTTTCAGCCAGACTTTTCACAGGGCCGGCGAGAGAGCAGACACGTGGCGTCCGCAGGAGAGCCGTCACATTTTACAGGGCCATCAGTGGCCTTTCGGGGCCCTTGACAGGGGTCAGTCGCCAGCACCGGACCCCCACCCAGCCGACAGCAGGGACCCACTGAGGGCGGGAGTCGGGTTCCCCTCTGTTACCAGTGTGGCCAGCTGGGCCACATCAGGAGGGACTGCCCATCTAGGGCAGGAGGTCAGCAGATACTTCCCACACAGAGTACTAGAGGGCACGCAGGAAGCCGCAGTTACCAGGCGCGAGGAGGAAAACAGCAGTCACAAGGAGGGTACCGGCCAGCACCTGCCCGTCCGACGCAGAGTGTGGCTGCTTCGTCTGCACCTAGAGCTGAGGGGCGTATCAACGCCCTGACACACAGGGATGCCAGAGCTTCGGGCTCGGTAGTGGCAGGTATGGTTTCAGTTTCCGACAAACTCGTTTACACACTTTTCGATTCCGGCGCTACGCATTCGTTTGTCGCAGCCAGTTTCGCAGTTAGTTTGGGCCAGGATTATACGCCGTTAGAGAATCCATTCGTAATCAGAGGTCCGAGTGGTCAGCTGTTTGTAGCTGAGGAGGTGTACGCGGATTGCGAGGTCAGCGTCGGGGGACATAGCCTGCCAGCTGACCTGATTATGATACAGATGGAGGACTTTGGAGTGATTCTGGGGATGGATTGGATGTCTGCTTACCACGCCTTGGTGGACTGTTTTGAGAGGAAGATCGTCTTCTCCATTCCGGAGTTGCCTTCTTTCGAGTTTCACGGATAGCCAGTGGACGGAGGTTTTAGGTGCATTTCAGCACTTCGGGCGGCGAGACTTTTGAGCCAGGGGTGTGAGGGCTTCCTAGCTTGTGTGGTGGCAGAGCCCAGCCCTGTGGCAGACTTCCAGAGTATCCCGGTGGTCAAAGAGTACCCTGACGTGTTTCCAGACGAGTTACAAGGACTACCACCCGAGCGTGAGATCGAGTTTGAGATCTCACTAGTACCAGGGACCAGCCCCATCTCCACCGCGCCAGACAGGATGGCATCGCTTGAGCTGTGAGAGCTCAAGTCCCAGTTGCAGGACCTTTTAGAGAAAGGTTTCGTGAGGCCCAGTGCGTCTCCCTGGGGAGCCCCGGTACTGTTTGTGAAGAAGAAGGATGGGACCTTACACCTTTGTGTGGACTATCGACAGCTGAATAGGGTCACCATCAAGAATAGATATCCGCTGCCGAGGATCGATGACTTGTTTGACCAATTGCAGGGTGCCACAGTGTTCTCCAAGATCGACTTGAGGTCTGGATACCACCAGTTGAGGATCAGGGAGACTGACGTCTCCAAGACGGCTTTCCGCACCTGGTACGGACACTACGAGTTTTTGGTCATGCCGTTTGAGCTGACCAATGCCCCTACTGCTTTCATGGACCTGATGAACCGAGTGTTTAGACCGTACGTGGACCAGTTCGTGGTGGTTTTCATAGATGATGTACTCATCTATTCTAGAGATCAGACACAGCACGGACAACACTTGCGGATGGTTCTGGACACTCTGAGACGACGTAGGCTGTACGCCAAATATAGCAAGTGCGAGTTCTGGTTGAGGGAGGTGACCTTCTTAGGTCATGTGATATCTGGAGACGGCTTGGCGGTGGACCCAGCCAAGGTCGAGGCAGTACTCAGGTGGGAGAGACCGCGTTCAATCACTGAGATTTGCAATTTCCTGGGACTGGCAGGCTACTACAGATGATTCAGCAGAGGTTTTCACAAATTGCGCGTCCTATGACACAGTTGACCCGGAAGGACGTGCCCTTCACTTGGACAGACGCCTGTGAGGCGTGTTTTCTGGAGCTGAGGAGAGGTTGACCTCGACTCCCGTGCTCACCATCCCTGACAGTAGTGGCTGGTTCGTTGTGTACACGGATGCCTCCTTGCAGGGGTTAGGAGGTGTGCTCATGCAAAGGGGTCACGTTGTCGCTTACGCTTCGCGGTAACTGAAGCCCCATGAGCATACCTACCCTACCCACGACCTAGAGTTGGCAGCAGTTGTCTTTGCGCTGAAGACCTAGAGGCACTACTTGTACGGTGAGACCTTTGAGATTTTCACAGATCACAAGAGCCTCAGATACCTTTTTGATCAGAAGGAGCTCAACATGAGATAGAGACGTTGGTTGGAGCTCCTGAAGGACTACGACTGCAGCATCTCCTACCACCCGGGAAAGGCCAATGTGGTGGCTGACGCCTTGAGCCGTAAGGCGCCCGCACACTTAGCCAGTTTACAGTTACAGAGTTGGAGCCTTTTGGAGGAGGTGGGCAGTTGGCGAACCCTGGAGTTACGGGGGCACTGTGGGGCAGTGACGGTGACATGACAGACTAGGCCAGAGCTGATAGACTGCATCATCACAGGACAGATGGCCGATCCGTACTTGCAGTCCTTACGCGACAGAGTACTGTCAGGAGACCCAGGGGACTTCTCTTTCACAAACCAGGTGCTGCGCCTGAGGGGACAGTTGTGTGTTCCCAGAGACGAGGAGCTGTTGAGAGAGCTCCTGACTGAGGCACACGGTTCCAGATTCACCATACATCCCGGAAACACGAAGATGTACCACAACTTGAGACGCGAGTTTTGGTGGAGGGGGATGAAGCGGGATGTGGGTAAATTCGTGCAGCAGTGCTTAGTGGGCCAGCAGGTGAAAGCCGAGCATCAGAGGCCTGCAAGGCCGCTACAGCCGCTTCCAGTGCCAGAGTGGAAGCATCACCATGGACTTGGTGGTGGGCTTACCTATTACCCAGCGAGGGCACGACGCTGTCTGGGTAATTGTGGATAGACTGACGAAGACGGCACGATTCCTGCCGATTCGAATCACTTTGGGACCAGTACAGTTGGCAGAGAGGTATATCCGCGACGTGGTACGACTACACGGAGTTTCGCGGGAGATCGTATCCGACCGGGATACCCGCTTTACATCCCAGTTTTGGGCTGAGTTTCAGCGGACCCTGGGGATGCGGTTGAGGTTTAGTACAGCTTACCACCCCCAGACGGACGGACAGTCTGAGCGCACGATACAGACACTTGAGGACCTTTTGCGTGCCTGTGTACTGGAGTGGAGGGGCTCTTGGGAGGAACACCTGCCCCTGGTGGAATTTGTATACAACAACAGCTATCACTCGAGCATCGGCATGGCTCCCTACGAGGCTCTATACGAACGGAGGTGTACGACACCCTTGAGTTGGGTTGAGGTGGGGACCAAGTGGGAGGTTGGCCCCAGGTTGATCCAGCAGAGTCAGGAGGTAGTCGAGCTGATCCATAGGTGACTCCGCACTGTTAGGAGCAGATAGAAGTCTTACGCAGATCGGAGACGCAGAGAGGTGCAATTTGAGGTTGGGGACCATGTCTTTCTCCATGTTTCGCCCATGAAGGGCCTGCAGCGGTTTAGGGTGAGAGGGAAGCTCGCGCCGAGGTTTGTGGGGCCCTTTGAGGTCCTGGAGCGGGTTGGACCCGTTGTTTACAGGCTTGCCCTCCCTCCCCAGCTTTCTAGTGTGCACTACGTGTTCCACATGTCCAACCTCCGGAAGTACGTAGCCGATCCCAGTCACGTACTGAGTCACGAGAGCGTCGAGGTGGGCGATGACCTGACCTACCCTGAGCGGCCTGTGCAGAGTCTAGACTAAGCCATCCGCAGTTTGAGACGAAAGCAAGCACCCCTGGTAAAGGTTTTGTGGAGGAGCCAGCAGTACGAAGAGGCTACCTGGGAGCCTGAGGCGGCAATGCGGGAGCGATACCCGGACCTCTTCGTGGGTATGTCTTTTCGGACCAGCTTCGATCCTCTTTGAGTTTGTTATGGTTACTATGACGTTTTTCCCGCACCTTAGTTGGCACAAGTTTCGGGGATGAAACTTCCTTTGAGTTTGTTATATTGTTACGAACGCGCGGCTTCAGACGTCTTTTAAGATGTCTGGGAGGTGGCCCAGACGTCGGATCAGATGTCTGGAACCCCTTCCAGACGTCTGGGATTCGATTTTTCGACACACGCGGTTTCGTTTGCGCGCCTGAGCGCGCAGACCTGCGAGCACATCTCTCTCTCTCTTTTTCCCTCTCTCCTGCGGCCGTAGGCTGCGCCCTCTGTCTGCTCTCTCTCCTCCCTGCGCGGCTTTAAAACGCCACGCCCTCTCCCTTACTCTCATCACCTCCGCCCCCTTCGTCTTCTCCTTCCAGCCGGTGTATGAGAGCGAGCACGAGTGAGTGGCGGCAGCGACAGCTGCGGTGAGCTTGGGAGGAGGTGCTGCGCGAGGGAGGAGGTGCTCGGCCGAAGGGCGAGCTTACCGAGGCTGCTAGAGCTGGCCGGCGGGGGCAGCAGTAGACATCCGGGGTGACGCGGGAGGCCTGCTGCAGCTCAAGCAGCAGGTGGACGAGACGCGGAGCGGCCGTGCGTCGCGAGCGGAGAGCGAGTCGCACCCTGATTCTAGAATTTTCTCCAGAATCAGACATCTGGGCTTCCATCCAGACGGTGGGGAGGACGTCTGGAGGATTGTCCAGACGTCTGAAAGGTGAGTTATTTCCATTTTCTTCCTCTTCTTCGACTGACAGTACTGAGAGAGAGAGGAAATGGGTACGCGCAGGTTCGGATTCGCCACGCAGCGCGAATCAGACGTCTGGCTGCAGTGCCAGACGACGAGAGCGACTTCCAGATGTCCGGGGTGACCATCGGACGTCTGGGAACTAGGCCAGACACCCCCGTAGGCTTCTGGACGTCTGAGAGACCACGCAGAGCAAAGGTAACCTCTGATCCACTTTTTAAGACGTCTGGAAGAGGTTCCAGACGTTTGATTTTGCACTTTTTCATCGTTTTCGACCCGTTTAGGGCCCGTTCGGAGTCTGTTTTCCGCGTTTCGAGTTGCATTATTATCAGAATTAAATCCTCTACCTGTCTACAGTAGCTATATACTATTTTGAGAAACTCCTTGTGTTTGATGCTTGTGATAGGACCCTGTTCCGTTGTAGTCTCAGGGGTTGCGGAGGCACGTGGGATTCTCGACCATGCCCCCAGTACTCCTGTTGTAACCGGTAGAGTGGTTTTTAAGTTTATTAGTATAATCTGTTAAATTATGGAACCATAAATAGAACCTAGGACATTGTATGAATCCTAGGGCTGGAAAACTAGGTTGTATGATAGATCCTAGGATATGGCATGAATCCTAGGGCGGGAAAATTTATGGAATATATGAATACTGCAGTCTTGGAAAAATGGAAAGGAACAAATAGCTGCCTGTAAACTGAATTAACAGCTGCTCGTTATGAATAAATAAACGTGATTGAGAACATGGATTGTAAGAATGTGAAACTGGAAAGTGAAATCTAGATGTTCTGAGTTAAAAGAGCTGGAACCCTACGGGGAATTAGGAGTGGAACTCCTGGAAAGAGAAAGGAATGGAACTGAGAAAGAAAGACGTGGTAGTGTGCTGTCTCTTGGGTACCTAGTACCAAGGGAAGTACCTGTACCTGTTTAGTGGTAAGTGCAGAGCGGAGCCAGCTGCCCCAGGGACCCGGGGTTAGGACTGGCCACTTTGTACCGACTTGCTAGCCCTCGCGTACGTAGTACCGAGGAGAGCTACTAGTGTAGGGAGGGCACTAGCTACCCCACGGGCCCCGGGGATCTGCTAGCCTCCTACACTGACTTGTTAGGCCCACTGGGGCAAACCAAGGTAGTCAGGCGAGGGTGCGCGGACTGTGGAGGGGTAAGGCCCCTGTTTGGTTACTGTGGAGGGGTTGGACCCCTGTTACTGAGAGGGCTCTACCCTGTACTGGTTCCGTGCTGTGCTTTGGGCGCACCCGTTAAGGGAAACGACTGACCGCGTGCCAGTGCGGGTTAGCTACCTGTGCATTTATTGCGCGTGCCGTAGTCACCGTTACGTCTGTCCGTGACCTTGGGGTGGTTGACTGAGAGTAGGATCACCACGGAGGACTCTCCTGACCAGGAGAGCACCACGTGCTACTTCTACTTTTTGGAAAAGACTGCAATCAAGATCGTTCCTACGAGGAACATTCGAGACCAAGTAAAGGATCTGAGAAATAAATGAAATCGTGAGACAATTGAAGGACGTAAATAAAGAAAGTAACAGAACATAACAGCTACTGTACACTCTACTGTTTCTTTAGTTTTAGTTGCCACTCTACTCAGCGTTTTGCTGACGTGTTACACTCGTTACCTTTCAGGACCAGGTGTTGAGCAGCCAGGGTCAGCGGCTGCAGAGGATGCTGGGCCGAGTAGGGTCCAGTAGAGTTACCACTGTTCTCTTGTACCTCTTTTTGTTCCATTATAGTGAGTAGTTCTTGTTACCGCCATACTTTTCTTTACCTGCAGTTCATATTATGTTATGAATGTTGTTCTACTGTTGTGGTGGTATATACTGTAGTGGCTTCTTTCCTTACTACTGTATTTCCTTACTGTTAGTTATATTCATGCTGAATGTGGTTTATTTTACTGCTCTTTTGGTTACTTCCTCGTTGGACGACTAGGTCTTGGGATTAGTCGAGCCGGTCCGGTTCTCGTGTCTCGTAGGGACTCGGGAATCGGGTCGTTACAGCAATCAACATTTCGTGTTCATGCCACCCATGGCATTTGAACTAGCACAGGGTGCTTACATGCCCCCAGTAGAATATGTAAATATCCTAGGAGACAAGCACCGAGGAGACAATATGTTATCGCACATCTTCGAGGGGAATTTCACGCCTCTCCACGTCAGGAACTCGTCCAAATCAACTTGTGTTGATCAGCTACTCCTAATTTAGGCGGCTTTTTTTAGAACAATTTAAACGAATTTGCATGATTTTGATACTTATGCGCACTGAACCAGACTATGTGTGGATTGGGGTGCTTAAGTTATCGAGTCCCGTAAACCAGAGGTCAGTTAACGAGGCCAAATACTCCCTAAGCCTTAGACCTAATGCTTAAGCTTCGCATTTTCCCCAACCTCTTGAGGAGTATCCAGATCTTAGCGAGTACTTAAATTTTTAAGCCAATGATCATAGCCCAAAAGGCCTAAAATCAACATCCCTACTAATCTCTTCTTTGTTTCATTAGCACTTTTTTTGCCTTTTATTTTCTTTTGATATGGTCTAGAACTAAGTCAATTCCTTAATTTCTTACTAATGAATACCTCTTTTTCTTTTTCTTTTCAACTTGTGCTCCTTTTTGACATTTTTAACTCTTCCCCTTTTTCTCCTCAAAATCTGATGTGCCATCAAAATTTTCTCTCCTCTCATTTCTTTGTTCTTTTAAAAAATTTTAGAATTTTTTATTTTTTTGGTATTTTTGGAATATGTGAGTTTTTATGAGAACCCTTCTGAACTTTTGATTTTTGAATGCTTGCACTTTACCACCCCCCATGCCTAAGTTTTGCAATGTCCTCACTGTAAACGGAGGGTGTAAAATAATTTTGGATTCAGGAATTAGAACAGGATTATCAGGTGGGCGAACAGGTAGGGAATGACTGTTGCGAGTGATTTCAAGCTCTGGCACGTGTACCATAGGTGGGATCGGCTATTCTAAAATCGAACTCAAGGTGCAATAGATGTGAAGTACAGAAGAATAATCAGAAGGATCTCATTTTTTGGAATGACAGGTTGCCACCAGTTAAGCGCTAAATTCAACGCTTTCAGCCGAGTGGGAAATGGTCTAGAGAAGGAGTGGTCAAATCAGATGAGTTTTGCAGAACAAGCACCTTGATCAAGAGCTTGGTTGGTCCAACCAGGTGCTTGTTCAAATTAACAGGCTGATGATGCAACCCAAACCCAATCAATCTAGTGGGTTGATAAATGTAGATTAAGAGATGTGGAACCCACCATATACTTTGGAACTCGAGAGGGTATGGAAGTGTATAGCTAGGGTTTGGCTGAGTCGAATCAGCCTAATCAGAGTAGGGATCCTTAAATGAAAAAGAATTAGTGGAGGATGTAAGAACCCTACAAGAGTGATCAGAGAAGGATGGGGCATGATTTGTTGTCCCGATTGATGTCCAAAACTCAATAAAAATGTGGAGGAGAATCATCTGCAGCCAGCTCAGTAAGAGGGGAAACAGAATAGAAATTGAGTCTGATTGCAGGTCGGGGTTGAAAACAGGTTTGAATAGGTTCTGTATATGTAGAAGAGGTGGCATCAATAAGAATTTTGTATGAGGGATCTTCTAGTAAGGATTCAAAGGTGGGTTCATTTAGAGAGTTCACATAATAGCCATCAAACTCAAAGGTAAATGCCTGAAGAGTGTTTATAGGATGAAGAAAATCTAAGTCAAGAAAAGATTCGAATTCTGGGTTGTAGTCACTCTCGACACCTTTTGTTTCTGATTCCTGAGGATCGAAAAGAAATGATTCCATCTCAATGGAACCTGATTTTGAATCAGTGCTCTCGAGCTTAGGGACCTCAGAGTCAGAGTCGAAGAACAGGTCATGTGTGCTGAGGTCGTAGATTGGCTTGTAGTTGTCAAGAAACAATGGTTCTCCAAAATCATAGTAAGATACGAAATCGTTTGAGAAATTGCGAGAATCAAGTTCTGAATTTGATTCGAGATCAGAGGTTCCACCACAAAGCAAATCACAAGATGTAGATTCAGCAACCTGACTTGGGTCTAGCCTATTCGTAGATTCTGAGCTTAAAAAGGAGTCCCTATTGGTTTTGGGCTCAGGCTTTTGGCTTGTATGGAAGACCTAATCAAAACCCCATTCTTCCAACTCCTTAGTTTCTATATCGTATATTGGCGTGACTTTAAAAAAATCAATCTGTATTTCTAAGGATGTTGGAGAGGTACATTCATCGAATAAAGGCCTAGAATCATAATCCAAATTCAAACTTTGATTTTTGTCATACAGGGCCTTGTAATTCTCCCAAGAAGATTCAAATCCAGATTCTAGGTTATAGATGTAGGTTGAATTACTAGAATTTAGGTTAGAATTACCTTCGAGGGTCACCTTATCAGAGTAAGCGGTGGGATTTACATCCTTGAGAGGTTTTGGTTCAATCTCATTATTACAGGAGTCTAGGAATTCTATGCCAGGGTTTTGGTTTTCTAGGGTTGGCTCAAAATCGTGTTCTACAAGCATATCATATTCTATCTGGGTTGGGAATCCACAACAACCTTATGTCTCAAACCCGGGATTTAGGAAATCATGTTGATCCTCAATATTATTCCAAGATGTTTCATTAATTGTTTGGGGCATGTATTGGTATTTTTGATCGATAATTATTTTAACAATTTCATCATTTCTTCCCATTTTTCAAGATCATCTTGGTGTTTGTCCCAAAGTACAGAATTTGTCATGCATTGGAGATATTCAAAGTTATGCAATTTTTCTATCTTAATGTTTCCTGTTATGAGAATATCCTGAGTTGATCTATTTGTTGCTTCTGTTAATAATAATTGGGCATAGTTTATGATGAAGGTTGTTGTTGTTGATACATTAACCTGAATGTCTTCAATTGGTTTTGAGGTTTTGTAATCAATCTCATAAAATTTAATGGCATCCTCAACCATTCTATCTTTCATGGATCTTTGAGATTTAGGTTTCTTCAATAGGTTTCCTAAGTAGCCAGGCTGCATTTTTGAATCAGATGGTCGAATCAAGATGTAGAATCAAAATTCAAGTTAAGATCAAAATTGATTAGATTTGAAAGAGATTCCCAGGAAATCTATGTGTGTGCTCTAAATATAAGGGATGAGGGACTGAATGTGATATTGACTCAATCAAGGCACCCAAAGATTTTTGGATGACTATAGAGGTTCGGGGTGGATGATACCCCTGGATCAGAAAGTCATCCACCTGAGAATTACCTAGGTAGCTAGGAAGGGAGAGTCCCACAAAGACCACTACATGGTAGAGCACCCCCACGAGTTACAGGGTTTCCCACACCAGACCTCCCTTGTCACTGAGGGTTCAAGTAAACCAGAATGGATAACTTGACCTCTTAAGTCTATCAGTTTTATGTCTTATTTGTGCCTTTGTTTTCACTTGAATTAGCAGCTGATTTGACTTGTGACCTAATTTGGAGGTTGGTTGGCCTACAATGTAGACCAACTTTACCTAACCTACCTTAAAGATGGCAGAATGACTCTAGGTCAAGACCTAGAAATTACCCTGATTTGACTCCCAAGTTATTAGGTCCAAGGATGTTAGGGTTCAAGTGAGTTTAAAGCCTGATTTTAGGATTTTTCTTGATTAGATCTTTTCAATCAAGGGCTTGGGTAGTACACAAATGTGGGTGGTTTTGTTTCCTTTTATGTAGGCAAGTGTGAACTAGCACTCCAAAACCCTAATGCAAAAGCCCTAATTGTCTTTATTTCGAAGTCCTCTTTGATCTTCAAAAATGTTCTCCTTGGACTTTAAACAAGAAGTGCATAGTCTAAGAAGATTATAAATTAAGCGTAATCCCTAATAGGCACATGAAATTTGGGGTAGGATCTCTAAACAGAATCACTTCAACTTCAATGAGATTTGAAAAAAATTTCGCAAATCACGAAACTTGCCTTTTAAATGATTATTACTATGAAAAATAAGGTAGGTGATTCCTACTTGATTGTTTCCTTTTTGTCTTCTCAAGATTAGGAGGTTGATTAGGGAAATTTAAAGAAGTTACCTACCTTGAGTGGTTGATTTGCGCGGAAGATCCCCTCGTGAAGTACCCCGCAAAATCACAATAAAGCAAATAGGGCAAGTTAGTGCTCAAATATAATCAAATAATGCAGAGAATAGTGGTGAATTGCACGTTGCTCTCCAGCAATGGCACCAAAATGTTTATGCGGCAAAATCGATGTTTAAAAGTGTCACATTGCAGTATAGTTAAAATTGATTTGAAAACAAATACAATTTTTATTACTCGAAAAAGTTTCGAGGTCGAACACAAGGAGCAAATGAAATTCACACACTAATCTCGATAATTAATGCAATTTGAACACAAAATATTACTCAAAAAGTAATTAGGAATGTAGAGCATATGAGTATATGAAGAGTAAAAAGAATTTTAGACAAAATAATGGTGATTTGAATCACCAATTATAAGTCTAATACATAGAATAATTACTCAAAGGTACTAAAGAAGGGAATATGAAATCAAACATCTGATTTTGCAATCAGACATCTTAAATGACTTGTGCTATAGTATCCCTTTTTGTTCTTGTCTGCTTGCCTTTTCTTCTTCTTCACTTCTTCTCTTCTTTCTCTAATTCTTCTTCTTCACTGCTTCTTCTTTTCTCCTTCTGTTCTTCTCAGGCCTTCAGCTTATGCCTTCACTTCTTCCTTTGGGTCTCCTCTCTCAGAATCTGCCTAAGTGTTGGAGCCAATCTTCCTAGGGTAAAACCCCCCCTTCCCCCGCACAACTCTCCTCTCTCTCTCTCTTTCTATTTCAGTCTCGCTCTCCCAGAGCCACAGTCGGTCGAGTAATCAAACCTAGTGCATACCTGAGTCCAGGCTCACCGGCGTGTGGTGATGAGCGAGGAGTGTAGATCAGGTGGGTAGTCGGGTCGGCCAGATCCACAGGTGAGGTGTCACAGACAAGTCTGAGTGAAGGGGGAGGAGGACCTCACCCTCAGTGTTTGGTGCCGAACAGCTATGTGCACTTTTGCAATTTATGCAGGTGCGGGCACCTCTTCGTATCTGAGGTGGGACTAAATGTCCCACCTTTCTTCCACGCAACGCAACAACAGAGTGCTTGGACAATTTGGCGAGGCTGCACCTGCTGAAGCCCTTGCATGAGGCCTTAGACACCTGCATGCCTCAATTCCGCACAGCCTGGAGGTATCTCCTAGAGCTGAAGCAAGATCTAGAGCAGCTTGAAGCTCTCTCAAAGCTCGGTAGCAATGGCGACTCTAACCTGTTACCTGAAATCAAGGAAAGAGGCCTTATGGCCATGACAAAATGCTCAGCAGGGTCACCGTGGCACGGCGAATGTAACAATGGCCTTGGCATTGAGCGAGGGTGGCTGTGGTGGTTGAACGGTGATGGGAACAGTCAGTAAGAGTGGGTCTGTTCGGGGAGGTGTTTGGGTGGACAATGGAGTGAGGGGAAATGAGAAAGAAGGTGCAGTGGAGGTTGTAGGGTGGTCTGTGAGGTGGATGGAGGTGCATAGCGGCAGGAACACCTCACCGGAGGAGTCGCTGGAGATGGAGATGAGGGTGTTTTAGTAGCATCGGTGGTCGATTTTAGGAAATAGAGAGAGGGGGAGAAAGTAAAGGGGATAGGGAATCTAAGAAACCTACTCTAAGAATGAAAAGTGATAGAGATCCCATGCCGGTGTGGTTGGTGGACATAGGGAAGATGAACCTCGTAGGAGAGGCGGTAGCGAAGACGGGGCAGGAACGACGACGGCTGGTATTGGGTGACGCGAAGGACGGTGAGGGAGATAAACCCACCACTGGTATTGTGGTTGGGCGATGAGAGGAGTCGGAGATAGACCACCGTAGCTTGTGGAGAGTTGTGGCCGAAAAGGAGAGAGGAATAAGGGGGATTCCGACCCAATTTCAAGCTGAGGAGAACGGTTGGACCTTGGGGAGACTTTTATATGTCATCAAAGAAGGTTTTGTGCTTGGAAGCCAAGCCTCCAAGCAAGGAATGCTCGCCGAATTTAGGAGGTTCAAGAGACCTAAATCTCTCATGCATTCGCATGAGAGATTGGGAAAGAATCAGAGCATCTAATCGGGTTCATACTGAAGGGAATTCTCAGAGAATCCCCCTTTTAATTTTGGAGGAGATTCTCCAAGAAATCAAAGAGAAATCTCCTTTCAAGGGTCATCGGAGTAGGATTCCTTCGCGATAATGGCAGCGGGACCTACTTGTGAAGACGATGAAGAAGTTAGGGGGTTAAATGCAAGGGTTTTTGAAAGTTAGGGTAGAAATGTAATCAGGCAGAACCTTTTTGTAAACTAGGTCAAGGAAAACTCATCTTGGGTCCAAATTTTGGTACAAACCTAATTTGGACCTAAGGAATTCAATGGTGAAGTTGGATTTTGGTTTTGACCACATTTGATTAGGTAATTTATGTAAAAAACCAAATTAGGGCAAATAACTATCTGAGACTCCATTGTAGGTCAAGATGGGTTCTAATGGACAAATTGAAGGTACCAAACCCTAGAGAATACTTTTTTATAATTTTTAGAGGGTTAGAACTTGTGTTAATTAAGTGGATCTATTTTTAGGGTTTTAAAAGTCATTTAATTCTCAGAACACACACAAACCCTTTTCTGTCTGATCCAAGCCACTTGTTATCTTGTTAAGACCATTTAACCTTTGTTCAGCCCTTGAGAAAACCTATGGTTGTACTACATTGGTAAAATTGCAGTTTTAACCCTATTTTCTTGTGTTTCTCTCAGAATGGTTATGCAATGAATTATGACCTCCAGTTGGTTATGTAGGAGCATTTATTGACTTCATTGGGTCAAAATGAGCTAGTTAGGGTTCATGATGGTGTTCCCATCACTAGTCACCAGATTTTACGAAGGGACTGAAGGCCAAGTGCCTAGCAACCGAAATCATGCCTTTCAAGAGTTAAACCAGTCCTGCTTAAAGCACATCTACTCTATTTTAATGAGGGCTTAGGTCAGTGCTTGTGCTCAAGACATGTGGTGAGGCATTGATTGGGGTGGTGCCTCTTAGTTATCCGATTCAAATGTATGTGCATCTAACAAGTCATGGTTTTTAAGCAAGGATTTAAGATATAGTGTCTTTTAACATTTGTCCTTACCTTAATGTCTTTTAGGGTTGAAGTGCCTTAGTGTTTTCAAACAAGTTTCAAGTGGGCACGCCAAGTTTTACACACAACGAGTGAGAGTTGATTTCCTTTAGAGTGAAGAGGCCCTAGCAAACAACCCTAATGTTCTCATCCTACTGTTCATGCAATCTACCAGGTGAGTCTATTTTAAAGTGAGTGATGCAACCCAAGTCAAGTCATGGTGGCTTTGCAAACATCACTCAAAAGAAAAAGAACACTCCAAAGAGATTATGTCGTTAAGAATGTTAGAATGTATTTTTTTTTGGTTGGGTGATGGGTTTAGGATGTGGATCAAGCAATCATTCACCACACCAATTTTTCTCTAATTTTATTTTATTTTTAGATTTTTTTAGGCAAGCAAACAACCACGAGTAGAGAGATACTCACAACCAGTCTTTGTTGCATTTACTCCATCTCCACCATCATGAGTCACGCTCCTTCGTCGCCCATGCATCGAGTTCCTGCAACCAATCAAGTAGAGGGAGAAAATGAGTTAGACGATGTGAGTATGGATGCAAAATGAAAGCGACAAAATAAATCCATTGCCTCCCCAGCAACGGCTCCAAAAACTAACGTGTGATGGACGTGTATGTCTAAATAGGTCATTGTAGCTCATGTTCACAATGTCGGTTTAAAATGTTGAAACGGAGGTGGGTCCGAGTGTCGAACATAGGGAGGCGTGAAATCGACTTTTTCTGTCACTTAGTTGTCACAGAAATAGCAGGTTTTGCTTGTGCACA
Source organism: Thalassia testudinum (assembly GCA_037157565.1). Taxonomy (NCBI): domain Eukaryota; kingdom Viridiplantae; phylum Streptophyta; class Magnoliopsida; order Alismatales; family Hydrocharitaceae; genus Thalassia; species Thalassia testudinum. The sequence goes on from JAZHRO010000055.1 coordinate 128,552,678, forward strand.
AGAAAACACGGGAGAGAAAAGAGAATACAAGAGAAAGAGAGAGAGTAGGGTTAGAGTCTTTCTATCATAGCATTCATGCAAATCCAGATAAAAAAAATCGATCAAAAGAGAGACAATAGCTATAGAAGAAACAACATCGTTTAACATGCAACTTGAGTTTTACAACAATAGCTAAATGCTTAAAGTAAAGTAAAGCTAGAGTAAAGGGAGAGAGAGAGAGAGAGGAGAAGGTGAGGCGGCCACGGTGGTGGAGGAGGGATCTATCGGTGACTCATCAACTCTGGTGAGTACAAGATGTGCTAAGGGAAGCTAAGAATAGGGGAAAAGGATTACAAGTGTATTCAATGCCTTCCCATGGTAGTTGGAGGGGGTTTATATAGGAAGAAGGGGTTTCTAATTTATGTAGGGGCTTTAGTGACGTCTAGGTCGTCGCTAAAACCACCCCAGAAATGTTGGTGAAGCCCCCTGCATGCTGGTCTTCCACGTGCACCTGCTCTTCCTCTCCATGTCGTGCCCGCGATACGCGTGCGCTTGCTATGCACAATCCGATCAAAGATCGAACGGTTGAGGCTTTGCGAGAGTGCACGCTTAAGATTGCGCTTGCGCAGCACGCACCTCGCACGTCATCGCACGCATGAACATCCACGTGCATCCGTGGTGCCACGTAGCGCAATCTTCACCGTGTGCACACTCATCGACGGTTCAATTTCTCCCGCGCATGCCTTCGGCTCAGATTTGATTCGTGGTGCGGCTCAATCCTACGTCGGATGTGCGAAGAAGGAGCGTCGACCGTTGCGCTGTGATCCGTGGATGGTGCGGTGACGGATTTACGCTCGGCTGTTGCCGACCATTGGATGAAGATCCAACGGTCGAATCTTCATGTTGGGTAGAGAGAGAGGGTGATGCGGTGGCTTCTCAACTGTCTGATCGTCAGATCGAACGAGTTAGAATGCTTGGCGCGATGATGAGGTGTGCCGCAGGTGTGGGCACATCAGATGCCGCCACATGGCTGCCTGTGGGCCGTTGGTCATAAGATCAATGGCTAGAACTTCTTGGGCTAGTTGCGAAAGCTCCGGATGTCGAATTTGATTGATTTTGAGTCTGTTAGACTCCATTCGTCGTTCTGAATCCATCCGTGCAGTCCAATCGCTCATCTGAGGCCTGTTTTGACATGAACTTGTACAAATGGCCACTAACACTGATTATAACCAATCTCAATGTGCAATGCATGTAATGTTCCCATGTCCATTTATGATGTGTTATTTGTGCATGTTACCCTTAAGTTAAATCCTAATTGACAGAATTACTGCCACTAAATGTAGAGTTATCAAGAAGGAGAGGAAAGCATGCAGGGACAGGGGGTTTTGCTCTTAAGACCAATGGCCGACACTTAGCCATTTAAGGAACCTCCCCCTTGCGCGTGAAGAAGGAAGAAGGAGAGGAAGCTTGAGCAGAAGAGAAAGAAGAGAGAAGGCACAGCCAGAAAGAGAAGAAAGAAGGAGCTGAAGAAGAACAACAGAGACCCTAGAGAAGAAAGAGCTGCAGAAGAAGAAGAGAGGAAGGGTGCCCTCTTGGCACTGTAGTAGAGCGTAGGATAAGTCATCTGACCAGCTGAGCAGACGTCTGAGCTTCATTTGAAGTGCACTGTGCACTTATATTACCAGGAATTAATTTGCTTAAGTATTGTTGAAATATGAGATAATTGTTAGGAGTAATTAGTGATTCAAATCACCATTTTACCCATTCTTTTTGCATTATCTGACATTCACTTTCATTCATATTTTCTTGGAATTATATTGATTATATATTTGTATTAAATTGCAAACTTGAGAAGCATTTTTTCCAATTGCTCCTTGTGTTCGACCTTAGACTTTCATTCAAGTAATAAATTCTATTTGTTTTCAAAATGATTTCGACCTATACTACAATGCAGCATTTAAAACCTCAATTTTGCTCTATTAACAGACATACCCTCATCAGATCAACACATGGGAAGAATATCATACTACTTTCTTATCAAAATTCTATTCCATTGGTCAAACTAATGCAATGTGACACCAAATCATGCACTTCTCACAAGGAGCTGGAGAATCTCTACACGAGGCATGGGATTGTTTTCTGGATCGCATGTGCAAATGCTCCCATCACAGAGTCCCAAACTAGGAACAAGTCCAATCCTTTTACCACGATCTCCGTGATGACATCAAACTTTTTGTCAATGCAACCTATGGTGGCATCATCATGGGTTAGCATGAAGATGAGATTTGGGGAATTCTCGAAAATATGTGCGAGAAATCCCTAAACAAACGGTGCGTACGACCGGACGACCACCCACGCATTAACAAACAATCAAGGGGTACACGAGACCCAAGGCCTTTCTGCATCTGTTGACTTGGAGTTGGTAGCTAGTCAATTGGATAAGGTCTCTATCATTGAGAAAAAGGTGGACGACATCACTCGACATCTACACAAGACCATTGTTGCACATTAAAGCTCATACGTGAAATTGCACTAGAGGGGGGTGAATAGTGAAATTATAAAATATTGTAATACAAAAAATTCAATCACAAAAGGTGGCACAGGATTTTTAGGTGGAAACCCAAGATGGGTGAAAACCACCACCTAAGCCAATCTCTTGACTTAGGATTTTCGATCACAAGGTGATCAATCCACTAACCACACTACTTAAATGAGGGTAGTGTACCTCAATTACAAATCCCACCTCCAATCCCTAAACAGAGGTTTCTCCCTTCAAAATGAAGAGACGGGGACCCGATAGGCCGGATACCCAAAGTACAAAAATAGGAATTGAAACAACACCTATAGAGCACCCCAATACTTTAATTACTTTCTTATCTACTAAGCATGAAAAGAACTCCCTGAGGATTTGCAGAACGGAGTGAGCCAGGAGTATGGATTTTCCCTTTGATCAGAGTGTTAGCACAGCACAAGGGCAAGATGAAGCTTAGAGTAGTAAGCAAGTGACTTTTCTAAGGGAATTGTATCTCAAGAGGTGTGTCTTGCCTAAGAGAGTTGTAGTCTATTTATAGGCAAGTTTGGAACCTTCAAGAACACTTGGGAGAGCTTTTCTAGCTGTTGGAGACAAATCCCAAGAGATTAGGATGTAATCCACCACAAATCTGGGTAATGATGAGTCTGACAGTAATATCAGACGTCTAATTTTATGATCATACATCTTATAGAACGTCTGATTATAATTCTGGTCGTCTAATTCTGTAGGTCATCCTAAACTGACTCCATTGGATCAAAAAGAGGACGTCTAATATTTTCACATAAGACGTTTGATTAGGTCGTTGGACGTCTAATAAAGGGTGGATTCGTTCCTGTTCTCATCAGATCCAAATAGGGTTCTAGGTTTAAAGATTAGACGTCGTTATGGACGTCTGATGAAACCACCAGACGTCTGAAAACCAAAAAAACACTTCCCTACTTCTTCTGCCAAAAGATTTTATGACCGTAATGAGATACACATAGAAAATCATGGGCAATGGTCCAAAGGTGGACGTCTGGAAGTATGTCCAGATGTCTGGAAATTCATTTTTGCCTACACTTAGTCTAACAGTTAGTCTAAGGATGTCTAGGTAAAGAATCAGACGTCTGTGTAAGGTTATCGACGTCTGATAGTGAAGTGCTTCGACTGATGTTTATGAGGAGACAAATTAAAGGCAGAACTCTTGCAAATTAGACATCCGATACACTTGTCAGACGTCTTAAAGTCGAAAATCAGACGTTTGACCATTGTTTTAGACGTATGATAATAGTATAAGTGTTGGGTTTTTGTTTCTAATTTATCCTAAGTGTAGAGAGCCTAAGTTAGCTATTTATAGGTTATGTTTGGGGTCTCTTTACAACATTTCTAGACTCAAATAAAATGAAAATTACAACTTTTGAAAGTTTACAAGAAAAGGCCTAGGACCTAATACTTATGCTACTTGTCTTCACGCTTTTAATCTCCCATCTTGGAAAACTTTATGAAATCCTGCAAATATGTTATTACAGAGAGAAACAATATGCAACGCTTTATTTTTTATTTTATTTTATTCATTTTGTAAAATCATCAAAATATTATATATGAGTGGTTGAACTAACAATCTCCCCCTTTTTGATGATTTTCAAAATATAGCTGTAGGTTCCTATTTTCTCCCCCTAAAGGTTGTACTTAGTACTCTATATCTATTTAAGAAGTTTGTTTGTTTTTATATTATTCCCTAGGTTCTCACCTACATTCTTCTCCCCCTTTTTGATTGTCATCATGAAGGGTAGTTAAAGGGAGTTGAAACGCAAACTATAAGAGTGATATCTACAAAGTGGAGTGCATCAATAAAATTGCATGTTTAAAAGATGACAAGGCAGTAAAGAAAATTGATTAGGAATAGAAACATTTAAGCACGGACTAGCTATTTGTTCCCAAAAATATGAAGTACGGGGTGAAGGCCCCTTAATACAAACTTGGAATAAAAGAAAAAAGAAAGAAAAATAGAAGCACTAAACTATTCTTCTTGATCTTGATGGCGGCGGCGACGAGCGGGTCCGTGCAAATTTTGAATGTCTGATCTAAGTTCATCGATGTCGCGGCGCATGCTTCCCATATAGGTGTACATCTCGCCGGTGCGACGCAGCAGGAGGGAGATGCCGGAGGAGAGGGAATCTGTGGCTGGATCCCATGCTTCATCAAAGCTCGAGCGGGGAGCTTCTATTTGAAGGGGCCATGGTTCATGGAAGTCTGGAAAGGGTGGAAGGGGCTCTTCTTCAATGGGCTCATCGGTGGGCTCAAGATGCTCCCTAAGTATATGCAACTTGGTGGTTGTGGCCCAGTTGTAAGGCTCAATCTTCTTGTCAACAGCCTAGTCAATTATGGAGATCCGATGGGTTGAAAAGATTTTGGATAGAATAGACCCAAACGGAAGTGATGCCCCATGGTCTTCATTCATGATGCGAACAATGAGGCGGCCATAATTGAAAGGAATATGACGGACGACCGCAAAAAGGAGCGCCTTGTGTTGGCGCGAGATGTAATCAAAACCTCCTGATTTGTTTAGGAGATCCCACCCAAAAATGCGAGAGAGTAGACGTGGAAGGGGTTTGAGATTTTTGCACGGTAGGGTGCCAAGATTTTCAACATATTTTTCAGGGAAGACTAACTCTTGATTGATGACTTTTGGGTTGTATTGCCTCAGAATGTCATTGAAGTCATTTCCCTCACTGGGGATGGCTAGAAGGTCGGAAATAGTTTCGGATGTGATGTGGATGTCACGACCAAATAGGTGGGTATGGAGTTCAAGTTCATCGTTGCTGTAGTCCTCAACGCTATTGGCATAAAAGAAATGGCAAAGATCAGGGAACACGCCAAGAGTTCCAATGCCAGAGTGGAATTGACGGTCAAAATATTGGAAGAGATGGAGAGTTTGGAAGTGTTCTCAAAGGTTTAAATGGGCAAAATCATTCCAAATAATAAAACGAGGGCATTTAACTTTGGCATTTGCGAAGCAACAAAATCACTGCCTAGCGATGTCGCCCCGCAACTGATCTGCCAAATAGGTGGAAGAGGAAGTGGAAGAACCCTTAGCTTGCTTCCTACGGGGAGGCATATTTGGTGGAATGGGTGGTTAGGTTTTGGAAGAAATGGGTGGTGTTTTGAGGATAGAATACTTGCAAAAACATCCATACAAAAATATTCAACCAACCAAACAACATTCACCCAAAAGATTTCAAGAACACAGATTCAAACAATGCAATCATCATTGATAAAAAAATAAGTGGCAATATGCCTTGAGGCAATACAACCTACCATGTAGCTGTGGCAATATACCATTGGATTCAAGACACTAAAATGTCGGCGTGAATCTCGTGAGGTAATACCCTTGCCATGGAAGATGTAGCTAGGGCTAACAAGGTTGGCTTGACCGAGGGTTAGGGTTCTAGGGCTGATAATGTCATGAAATACGCAAGTAGGCCGAGTGAATCAAGAAGGAGAACAAGATGCTACTAGGGCTAACAAGGACGTGGAGATGCCCTAAGAGTTGAGAGGGTATACCCATGAGAGGAGGGAGGCCTCCAAATGCACCGTCGAGAGGTAGGGAGGATGCGCGCAGAGGAGCAGCAGCTCCGCCAGTCATCGAGTAGGCGCAACAGTCATTTGGCGACGAGCAGAACTTCGCCAACTGCAACTGTGGGCCGTCGGGTGTGAGGGAGAGCGGTAGGGATTTGAGAGAGGAGAGTGAGACCTTGCGAAGAGGATGTTATATCCCAAGGTCACGGAGCAAGTCTCCCCCTGAAGTTTGGAAGATTTGCATTTCAAACCATCCAGAGAATAGACTCGATATGCAGATTTTTTCCTGATCAGACATCTGGAGATGATGTCAGACGTCGGGATTGGACTTCTGGGATTTTCACCCATTTGATGGCGACGACTGTTCTAACAATCAGACTTAATATCAGACGACTAATTCAAAAATTAGACGTCTGATTTCTGCAGGCATCCCTCCCTGGAAAATGATTTATTCTCCAGGTTGTCGTCTGATTTCTGTATCAGACGAAAAAAATGATGTCTAAATATAAAATTAGATGTCTGATTTCTGTAGACAACCCTTCCTGGATTTTACTCTAAAGTTACAGGGTCATCCGATTTTTCTGTTAGACGACCTATATGACGACTAAAAAATAAATCGGACGTTCGACTTGTAATACATGTTCTGACTCACAGGTAGATGTCTGTCAACACATCTGGACGACGGTCCAGACGTCTGTAAGGTATGACGGACGTCTAAAACAGCTCTTTTGACATCACTTTTGATAGATGAAATCGTCGTCTGTCCCAGATTTCGGACAATGAATTTTTATGTATAAGATGTCTGATAATTTAATCAGACGTTTGATATTGCATAGAATGTGCATTTTGATGTTTGAACTAAGAATGAAGGCTTTTAACTTAGTAAAGTCAAGGCTCCATCTATACTCATGACAAAGGAAGTTCTATTAAGTCACTAAATTCTTCAAATATCACTTAGCTTACATATGCCTAGTTTCCTACATATATAATTAAAGTGATCATAATTCAAAGGTTTAGTGAAAATATCAACCAATTGCAATTCAGTACAAATAAATTCAACCTCGATTTCTCCCTTAAGTACATTATCTCTCAAAAAGTGATGTCGAACATCAATATGTTTTGTGCGAGAGTGATGTACGGGATTTTTCGAGAGGTTGATAGCACTAGTATTGTCACATAATATTTTTATCTTATTAAATATCAAGTTAAAATCCTTCAAAGTATTTTTCATCCAAAGCACTTGGGAACATGCTAGTGCGGCAGCTATGTATTCAGCTTCTATAGTTGATAGGGCTACACTAGATTGTTTCTTAGAGAACCAAGAGACTAGGGATTCGCCTAGGAATTGGCACATCCCACTAGTACTCTTCTTATCAGTGCGGCTACCTACGTAGTCCGCATCGCTATATGTAACTAAGTTGAATTGTGGACTCCTAGGGTAGAATAAGCCATAATCAGATGTGTCAACTAGATATCTAAGTATTCGTTTTACAACATTTAGGTGTGATTGTTTAGGGTTAGATTGAAACCTAGCGCATAAGCAGGTACTAAACAAAATATCAGGTCTACTGGAAGTTAAATACAGTAAAGATCCGATCATGCTACGATAGAGCTGTTGATCTATGGGCGTACCTGATTCGTCCAAGTCTAGAGAAGTTGTGACACTCATAGGAGCGTTCTTCCCTTTACTTTTGGTCATTTCAAATTTCTTCAACATCTCCTTTGTGTATTTTGATTGACACACAAAGGTTCCAATTTCGAGCTGAGTGATTTGCAAGCCCAAGAAGAACTTGAGTTCACCCATCAAACTCATTTCGAATTCTTCCTGCATAATTTCTGAAAACTTTTTACACATAGATTCATTAGTAGCACCAAATATAATATCATCTACATATATTTGAACTAATAAAATGTCTTTTCCTTTTCTTTTAATGAATAATGTGGAATCAGCTTCCCCTATAGAGAATTTTGCATTTAACAAGTAGTCTTTGAGTCTTTCATACCAAGCTCTAGGAGCTTGCTTTAGACCATATAGTGCCTTGTTTAATTTGTAGACAAAATGAGGCTTATCATGAGACTCAAAACTAGGAGGTTGTTTTACAAAAACTTCCTCCTTAATGAATCCGTTAAGAAATGTGCTCTTAACGTCCATTTGAAAGAGTTTAAAGCCAAGAAAGGCAGCATGAGCAAGAAGCATGAGAATTGATTCGAGTCGAGTTACGGGAGCGTAGGTCTCATCAGAATCAATTCCTTCTTCTTGGTTGTACCCTTGTGGTACCAGCCAAGCCTTGTTCCGAATGACCGTACCGGATTCATTCAACTTATTCCGGAATACCCATTTGGTACCTATTACCGTTTGCCCTTCAGGCTTAGGTACTAGATCCCAGACTTCATTCCTTTGGAATTGGTTGAGTTCCTCCTGCATGGCCATCATCCAAGGTTCTTCGAAACACGCTTCCTCGACACTCTTGGGTTCAACTTGAGATACAAAGGCGGAGAGACCAAAGGAGCAACTAAAACGAGATCGGGTTTTAACGCCATCAGAAACACTTCCAATGACTTGACTTTCGGGATGATCCCTTTGATATATCCAATCTTTTGAAAGATTATGGATATTGGAGTTTGGAATGTTAGATACATCAATAGTAGAATCATCTTCATCATCCATATTGACTCGGTCAATGGAGGAATGAAGAGATTCATTGAAGGAAACATGGAGGGTTTCCTCCACTATTAATGTGGTCTTGTTAAAAACTCGATATGCCTTACTACGTGAGGAATAACCAATAAAGATGGCTTCTTCACCATTGGCATCAAATTTATCTAAATTAGAGCGGGTATTCAAAACAAAACATCAACATCCAAAAATTTTAAAATAACTAATTTTGGGTATTTTCCCATAGTATAGTTCAAAACAAGTTTTTCGCAATCTGGATCGAATTAAGGTGTGATTTAACACGTAACAAGTCGTGTTAATCGCCTCAGCCCAAAAGTACTTCGGTAATCCTGAGTCTATGAGCAATGTTCGAGCACACTCTTGAAGAGTATGGTTCTTTCTCTCAACCACCCCATTTTGTTGAGGTGTTTGGGGAAAAGAAAACTCATAAGCAATACCATGCTCTTGACAAAAATCATCAAACAAGGAATTTTCAAACTCGCCTCCATGATCACTATGGATACGAGTGATTTGGCAGCCTTTTTCAGTTTAAACTTTCCTACAAAAAATAGAAAAGATGGAAAACACTCCTTTGGATCTCAAGAAGAAGACCCATGAAAACCTTGAAAAATCATCTACAATTACAAGGCAATATTTGCATCCACTAAGGCTGTCATATTTTGTAGGTCCAAACAGATCTAGGTGAAGCAGTTCTAAAGGTCTTGATGTGGATATAACTTCTTTGCTTTTAAAACTAGATTTCATAATCTTACCTAATTTACATGAATCACAGATAGGCTCATTTAAAAATGTTCCTTTACGAAGACCTCGAACCAGTTCATGTTTAGCTAGTTTTTGAACCAGCTTCATATGAACATGTCCTAGTCTTCTATGCCATATACTTAACTCATCATTTGCTATAAGACATTCATAAGTGCCATTTTTATCAAATTCTACGACATAAATGTCTTTAAATCTAGTTCCCTTAAGAAGGGTTTCATTGGTTAATGCATGCATAATTTCAAACATTTTAGAAGTAAACACTACTTTAAAGCCCTTATCACATATTTGACTGACACTTAAAAGATTATATTTTAGTCCTTTAACTAGAGAAACATTTGAGATGGGAGAGAGAGGGTTACCTATTTTATCAAGGCCAATAATATGGCCCTTGTGGTTGTTGCCAAATGTAACCGTTCCTCCATCCGTGGGTTGGAGGTCCAAAAATAGGCGCTTGCCTCCTGTCATATGTTTGGAGCATCCGGAGTCCATCACCCATCAGCCTCCTTGGTGGCGGTGGTATCCTTGTCTTCTTCCTTGTAGACCTTCTTCCTCCTACAAAAGATCTTCGATGGTGACTTGGTGTTTCTATAGGTCTTTCTAATTTGAGTCGTCCATCCTTCATTTTGTATATCCAATTTTTGACATTATGATGTCCTTTCATCCCTACAAAACAAAGTGAGAGTTGTCTTTTCGGTATCCATTGTAATGTGGATCCGTATTTATTAGTGGTCTCCTTTAGAGGAGGATCCTTTTTCGACTCACTTTGACTAGGTTCATAAAAGCCTAATCCAAATTTACTTGAGGAAGGTTTTTGATGGGCAATGAGTTTGTCCAAGTTATCTTTCCCTTTTGTAAATTTGGCTAGGTCCTCAAGAAGTTGATTTGATTTTTCTTTGAGATGATTTATTTCTATTTTCATTATGTCTAATTTATCTTCTAATGCCCTAATCTCTACTCTAAGTAAGCTATTTTCATCCTTCTTAAAGGAGTTTGATTTTTCAAGCACATGGATTTTGTCGAGTAATTCTTCTCTATCTAGAAATTTTTACTCACTCATTGCCGTATACAAATCATTTGTTAGTGACTCTTTCTCAAACATTAGATTTCTTATTTGCATATTTAAAGCAGTGGTTTCTTTTGTAAGAATTAGATTCTTTTCCTCAAGATCATTGATTAATTTCTTATTTTCTAAGTTTTCTTCTTTTAAAGCCTTGCCTTGGGTTTTTGTTTTCTTCAGATCTATATATAGTGATCAAAGGCATCTTGTAATTCATCTAAAGAGTAGGAGTTTACCTCAGGTTCCTCAAATTCAGACTCAGAGCCATCATTTGTTGCCATTAATCCCAAGCATGCCGTTTCTTCATTTGTTTCCTCCTCCTCTTCTTCTTCGGAGGTGGAGTCATCCCACGTTGCTTGAAATGCCTTCTTCTTGAATCCCTTCGGCTTGGACATCTTCTTGTAGTCGGAAGGCTTCTTGGGTTTCTTCTCATCATCCCTTTTGAGTAAGGGACAATCTTTCCTTATGTGACCTCTCTTTTTGCAATTATAGCAAACTAGAGGTTCTTCCTCTCTTTTCCTTCCCTTAATCTCTTTTCTATTTCTGAGAAACTTTTTAAACTTTTTAGCTAATAAAATAAATTCTTCGTCATCGGTACTTACCTCATCATCCGAAGTAGCTTTGAAGGCTAAGGTCTTCTTCTTTGGCTCCGATGAGATTGACTTCTTCTTTTGCTCCATCTTTGATTATAGGCCATGAGATTCCCAAGTAGATTTTCCATGTCTAGATCCTCTACTTGGTTGGCTTCTTCTATTGCCATTACCTTTTGCTCCCACTCGGGTCTAAGAGAGCGAAGGAGCTTCCCTTGAAGCTCCTCCTTTATAAATGTCTTTCCTAGAGACTTGAGGCTATTCACGATTAACGTGAATCGGGTGTATATGTCCCCAAGTCTTTCATTCTCCTTCATAGAGAAAGCTTCGAATTCCTACGATAACAAGTTTATCTTTGAGGATTTAACTTTGGATGTACCTTCGTGAGTTACCTCCAAGGTTCTCTAGATCTTGTGGGCAGTTTCGCATTGGCTGATGTGGTTGAATTCCTCCGAGCTGAGTGCGCAGTAGAGTGAGTTCATTGCCTTGGCATTCAGTCCAAGGTGATGAATTTGCTCCACTGTGTATCCCGTTTCTGGTTTCTTGGGAATGATGTATGCGGATTCACATTTCTCCCAAATGGAGAAATCATTGGCTTGAAGCCACATCTTCATTATCAGCTTCCAGTAAGTATAGTTTGTTCCTTCGAAGAGTGGTGGTCGAGTGGTGGATTGCCCCTCCAATTCGCCCGTGGAAATGACCTTCCCCTCCATGTGATCTTTCCGCGGATGTCACTCCTGTAGGCAGAAAACCTGCTCTGATACCAAATGAAATTGCACTAGAGGGTGGGTGAATAGTAAAATTATAAAATATTGTAATACAAAAAATTCAATCACAAAAGGTGGCAGAGTGTATATATGTATAAAGAGGCATCAGATATCCATAAGATCAAATTTCATTACATTGATAAAGAGTTTTTCACAGTAGAAATTATTTTATAAAAAGTAGAGACAGATTGATAGAAAGAGAGAAAGAGAGAGAGAGATGGAAGGAGGTAGAGAGACGACATCGCTTGTGGGATGCTTATACGAGTGTGATAGCACCTTAGATCCAGAGTGTCGAGATGAAGGTCGAAGCAGAGTTGTAGAGGGAAGGAGAATCACAGAAAAGAAGGTGGAAGAGTGTCTGGAGTTGATAGCAAGAGTTATTCTTCAACTGGGGGGCCCTGGGCCTTCTTTTATAGCTTTGATGAGGGGCAAAGAGGGCATTTTAGCCCTTAAAACCATGCAACAACCCATGGGCAATCAGATCCATTGATTGGGAGATCAACGACTCTGATTTGAACTCAAAATAACTTCATATGTGCCCTCTTCACTCTGAGCGCACGAGATGCTGACACATGGCACGCCCGTAGCCTTCGAATCACCATCGGACGGCTCCGCTTCCTCCTCACACACGCCCAACATTCGCTTCTCTTCTTCGCACTTGCCGCTCGCTCAATTTGAGCACCCAATCCTTCGTGTTAAGAGTGGACGGCTTAAAAATCTCATGCACAACCTTCACATAGAAGAAAATGCGTGGGATTGCGCATGGGATCTCACGTTCAGCCACGATGTGCTCTAGTCTCGACACATGGTCATGCCTGCATGCACCAATCTCCATCTGGTGGGCAATAGCGCCTGCACCCCCTGCTTTCTTGATTTGAGCACCGTAAGGATGGAACCTGAGCTCTTCTGATCCAGTGCAAGCGCGTGAGCCAACGTGCTACGTGCGAGTTTTGTTACAGTTTCCTCTTTGAGTCTATTTTTCCTTAACAGTTGGATGGACGGCTTGGATGCATCATGGATCGTTGGATGGCCACCCAATGGTTGAGAGCGAGCAAGGGATGGTCTTCAGAGATGGGCTGGCGATGAGCGGCAGCTGTGATGGCATCATCATGGCCATCCATCTTCTTTTCTTTGTATCTGGTGATGTAGACCTCTGATTGGGTTGATTTTTGCGCCGTTGGACTGCGATCGTTGATCCAGATCCATTCATGTGATTAGATTTTTCATCTAAGAATTGGATATTTGTCCTTTGGCTTTATGATCTCCATTCTTTTATGGACTGCACACGATGCTCTTATTGTCTGATCGAGATGATTTTGGAAGCGTTGACTCTCATCGTCGTTCTGATTAGATATGTCTGATCTGATCTGTCATTTGCAGCTTTGAGTCATCTGCGATTAAAATCATCTCTCATTGGTACATAAAATGATAATATTGTCTATGCAGCTAATCAAACTAACCATTGTGCAAATTACGATGCCTATGAATGCATTATTCCTAAGTTATGATAGAATCTATCTTAATTCAGGTGTTTTAGGTTGCATGATTGCTGTGCAATCAGGAACCCATTTCATGAATGCACAATTCAGATCCCTGATGACAAAGTATGGGGTGTCGCATTGAATCTCAACTCCTTATCACCCCCAAACTAACGAATTAGCTGAACTGCCTAATCAGGAGATTAAGAAAATCCTTCAGGTCATTGTTCGACCTGATAGAAAAGATTGGTCGGCCCACCCTCCGGAAGCTTTGTGGGCTATAGGACCGCCCACAAAACTCAATTAGGTATGTCTCCATTTAGACTCGAGTACGGGAAGTCATGTCACATGCCTGTCGAAATAGAGCATAAAGCCTATTGGGCAGTACGGAAGTGCAACCTCGATCTTTATAAGGCTGGAACCCACCGACAATTACAAATGAGCGAGATTGAGGAACTACGCAATGACGTGCATGAAAACTCATGAATTTATAAAGAACGGGTTAAAGCTTTTCATGACAAACACTTATCAAGAAAAACTTTCCATCCTAATTAGAAGGTCCTACTCTTTGATGCCAAACTCAAACTATTCCCAGGAAAACTCAAATCAAAATGGATTGGAGCAATCCTTATTAGACGTATTTTTGGAAATGGGGCTTGATGGGAACACCATCATGAGCCATAACTAGCTCAATATGATCTGATTAAGCCATTAAATGCTCCTACATAACCACTAGAGAACCCTAAGTCCCTACATAATCATTCTGAGGGAAAGAAAAGAAACCAGGGTAAAAATTACAATTTTACCATCATATCATGAATGTAATACAATCATGGGTTTTCCCAGTGGTAATTAAAGGTTAAATGATCATAAAAGTCTAACAAATGGGTTAGAACAGACAGAAAAGGGTTTTCGCGTGTTTTGAGAATTAAATAACTTCTGAAACCCTAAAAATAGACCTGCTTAATTAACTGAGGTTCTAGTAGGATAAAATTCACCTAAACCCTCTAAAATTCATATAAAAATATTCTCTAGGGTTTGGTACCTTCAATTTGACCATTAGAACCCATCTTGACCCAAAATAGTCTTAGACTGACATTTACCCTAATTTGGGTTTTTGCATAAATTACCTAGTCAAACGAGGTTAGAACCTAAATCTAACTTCACCATTGGATTCCTTATGTCTAAATTAGGTTTGTACCAAAATTTGGACCCAATCTAAGATCATCTTAACCAAGTTTGCATTTTGGTCCAGTCAAACTCTTTCTATCTCATTCAGACCTCTAACTTTTGAATTCTTTGCAAAAATGACCCTATCTTTGTCGTCACTCTTTGCAAATAGGCCCCTCCACCATTATTACGAAGGAATCCTTCTCTGATGACCTTTGATTGAAGAAAACTCCTTCTCTGATCAATGAATCCCTTCCAAAATTGGAAGGGAGATTCCTTGAGGAGTGCTCTTTCCAACGCATCTGATTTCAACCTCCATAACCTTCCCAATCTCTCATGCGAAAGCATGAGAGATTTGGGTTTCCTTCTCTGGCAAACCTTCCAAGGTTGAAAGCTTGGATTCCAAGCTTCAACCACCCTCTACTGCCTATATAAAGAATCACCAGACCTCACTGAGTCTTCTGAGCTTGAATTCCAGTCGAAAACCCCCCTCTTCCTCTCTCCTCATCGATCACAAGTCTCCACAAGCTCCAGTAGGTTCCCCATCCACATTCGTCATCCATCTTGCAAAATGAGTAGTGGATTCATCCTTCCCAACTTCTTTCGCGTGCCCAATTCCAGTGGACACCCTTTTCCACGTCTTCCTCGTCGCTTCTTCATCACCGGAGAACTCATCTTCCCTGATGATGGCCATACCAGCCGATGTCATCCTCCCCCTTTTATCCACTTAGAATAGGTAGATTAGATCCCTTAGTCTCCTTAGGTTAGTTTAATACCCTTAAAACCCAAAAATACCCTCGACTTGACACACTCACCCTCATCGTCTCCATCTTCGACCGAACCTCCGGTGAGGCACCTCCATCGCTACAACCCTCCATCCGCCTCGCCGACCACCTCAAAACCTTTGCCTCACATTATAGCACAAAACCCATCTCCTATTTCATCCACTTACTCACCCAAACTCACCCTCGAACAACCCACCTTTCCGTCGTCATTCCCGACCTCGTCCGGCCACTACACCTACTCCCACTCTACAAAACCACCACTACCGCATTCCTCATCGACCAAAGATCCTCTAGAACATTTTAACTGGGGCTTAGCACCCATATTCTTGGATTTCAGATATAACCCCTAGCCGCCATTAACAAAGAGCTCCAAGGAAGCTTCAAGCTCGCTCCAGGTCTTGATAGCCCCAGGTGGAAGTCCCAGATTGTGCAGATTTGCCTCAGGCATTGCCCCAAGTGATCAATTGGGTGCTTTGACCTCATGAGCTATGGAAATTGGATGAAGGAGCTGCTGCTACCTACCACACGAAGAATGGTGGGACTTTAGTCCCACCTCGGAAGTGAAGGAGAACCTGCGCCTGCATAAATTGAAAAAGTGTTGAGGGCTTATCGCCTCAACACTTAGGGGGTGAGGCCCCCTGCACCCTCTCACGTTCCTTGTCTGTGACGTTGCCCCCGCAGACCTGGTGCAGACCCAATTACTCGCCTAAGCCCTATACACTCCTCTATCACTACACCACGCCGGTGACCTTAGACCCGGGTGCACTCTAGGTCGGATTACCTGTATACCCGGTACTGTTGAAGGCTCTGAGAGAGTGTGACCCAGAGAGAGAAGGAGAGAGAGCTTGCACGGGGCAGGGGGGTTTTGCTCTGAAAAGGATTGGCTAACACTTAGCCAAAATCTGAAGACCCTTTCCCCCGTGTTTGAAGAAGAGAAGACGGGTAAAAGAAGAAGGCTTAAAGAAGAGAAGGAAGAGAGAGCAGAGAAGAACTAAAAGAAGAATAGGATCATGGAAGAAGAGAAGGAGAAGGTGAGAGAGAGGGCAGAAAAGGAAGAAGAAACAAAGAAGGCACTGTAGCAGTTGAACATTTAAGGCATCTGATCTCCAAAGGAGACGTCTGATTATTGCAGCATTCAAGCTACTATGCGGATATATTTGATTGATTTTGTTCTGATTACTGTGGCATTATTATTTACCTTAGTATACATATATCTATACTAAATAATTGGTGATCTAAATCACTATTATTTTGTCTAGAATTCTTTTATCTCTTCATATACTGATGTTATACATTGCATATTAGTTTTTGAGTAATTAATTGTGCTCATTTATATTATCTATTGAGATTAGTGCGTGAATTCCTATTTGCTCCCTATGTTCAACCTTAAACTTCAAATTCGAGTAATAAATATTATTTATTTTTAAAGCGATTTTGGCTATACTACAACGCAGCATTTATAAACATCGATCTCGCTCTGTCAACATTTTGGCGTCATTGCTGGGGAGCAACGCGCAATTCACCACTATTCTCTGTATTATTTGATTATATTTAAGCAGTGACTTGCCTTATTTGCTTTCTTGTGATCTTGCGAGGTACTTCACGAGGAGATCTTTTGCACAAAACAGCCACTCCGAGGCAGGTAACTTCTCTATTCTTCCCTAATCAACCTCCTAATCTTGGGAAGATAAAAAAAGAGACAATTAATTAGGAATCACCTGCCTTATTTTTCATAGAAATCATCATTTAAAGGGCAAGTTTCCTGATTTGAGAAATTCTTTTCAAATCTCATTAAGTTGAAGCAATTCTATTTAGAGATCCTACCCCAAATTGCCTATGCCTATTAGGGACTATGCTTAATTTCTAATCACTTTTGGGCTAACACATTTCTTGCTTGAAGCCCAAGGTGAACATATCAAGATCAATTGGACTTGGAAATAGAGCCCATTAGGGTTTTAATTTTAAGGTTTTTTGGTGTGCTTGTTCACACTTGCCTACATAAAAGGAAACAAACCCACCTGCATTTGTGTGCTACCCAAGCCCTTGGTTGAAAAGATCTAATCAAGAAAAACCCTCAAATTAGGCTCTAAATTCACTTGAACCCTAAAATACTTAAACCTAATAACCTGGGAGTCAAATCAGGGTGATTTCTAGGTCTTGACCTAGATCTCATCTGCCATCTTTAGGGCAAGTCAGGTGAAGTTGGTCTAGATTGTAGGCCAACCAACCTCCAAATTAGGTCACAGGTTGAAATTAACTTCTAATCAAGTGAAACTCAAGGCATAAATTAGGACATAAAATTGGTAAACTTAAGGTCTTAAGTTCGTACATTCCGGTCTACCTGGACCCTCAGTGACAAGGAAGGTCAGGTGGGGGAAACCTTGCAACCTATGGGAATGCTCTACCGTGTAGGGGTCTTTGCGGGGCTCTCCCTTCCTGGTTGCCCAGGTATTTCTCGAGTGTGTGAATTTTTGATTCAGAGTATCATCCACCTCGAAATTGCCTTAGTCATCCAAAAATTTTTGGGTGCCTTGATTGGGTCAAATATGACATCCAGTCCCTCGTCCCTTCTATTAGAACACACAAATTTTCTTGGGAATCTCTTTCAGATCTAATCAACTTCAATTTAACCTGAGTGTTGATTCTACATCTTGATCCCACCACTTGATTTAATGATGCAACCTAACATGTTAGCAGACCCATTTGAGGATATACAGGTTAATTTGTCAAACACAACAACATTCATTTCAAAACAAGCATAATTAATTTTGACACAACTAGAAAATGGGGCAACTTGAGATGTTCTCATGCCAAAATACTGGGAAATTGAGATATGGCATAATGGTGAATATATCTTGTGTAGATTTGAGCCATCGCTATGGAAAGTACACCAAGATGACTTGGAAGAAAGTGATAAGGTAATGCAGATGTTGAAACGTGTTATCGATCATAGGCAACTATACACCCTTGCAACATCTTGGATTAACCAGCTCAATCTCCCAAATCCCGAATTTGATGATCATAGTGGTTATGGACCCCCAACCCAAATGAATTCATATTCAAATTATATACAGAGTGATACACCTGATCTTCAGACAAGTTGGGAGGATCCAATTGCAAGTGATCACGATTTTGAGCTAGCCCTAGAAAATCAAGAACCTAGTTCACCAAGCTTAGATTTCCTAGACACCTGTGATACTAAGATTGAATCAGAACCTCTCGAGGGTGTAAATTCCGCTCCTTATTTTGATAAGGTGACTCTCAAGAGCAATTCTGACATCCTTGTATAACCAAATCTAGATCCTAGTGATACAACCCACACCCTTAACCTAGAATCTGGATTTGAGCCTTACTATGATGATTATGAGGCCCGTGCAAAACGAATCAGATTTCAAATATGGATTATGATTCAAGGCCCATATTTGATGAGTACACCTCTCCAACATCCTCAGAAACACAAATTAATTTTTCAGAAGTCATGCAGATCTATGATACAGAAATCGAGTTGGAAGAGTTGGGTTTTAATTGGGTCTTCCCTACAAGCCAAGTACTCGAGCCCAGACCTAATAAGGACAACTTTTTGAGCTCGGAATCTGAGAATAGGGTAGACCCAAGTAGGTTGCTGAGCCTACGTCTTTTGATTTATTCTATGGTCGAACCTCTAATCCCGAATCAGATTCAGGACATGATTCTCGCAAGTGCTTCGACGATTTCAAACTTTACTTTGATTTCGGAGAACCTTTGTTTCCTGATAACTATGAGCCAATCTATGACCTCAGCATACATGATCCATTCTTCGACTCTAACTCTGAGGTCCCTGATCCCGAGATCATTGATTCAAAATTAGGTTTCATTGAGATGGAGTCATTTCTTTTTGATACTTAGGAATTAGAAATAGAAATTGACAAGAGTGTCTACAATCCAGAGTTTGAATCTTTTCTTGACTCAATTTTCCTCGATCCTATAAACACTCTTCAAGCATTTACTTTTGATTTGATGACTATTATAAGGACTCTCTAGATGAACCCACCTTGGAATCCTTTCTAGAGGAGCCCTCAAACACAATTATTCTTGAAGTCACCTCTTCCACAACATATGCAGAACCTTCCAAAACCTATTTTCATCCTCAACCCGCTACCAGACTCAATTTTTACTCAACTTAAGGGATTAGCGGCAAATACCGACCTTAGGCCTCTTGGATCTATTCTAAGATTTAAACACTCATGTACTTATCAAGATTTGGATTAGTCCTCAAGAGGTTAAGGAAAAAGCAAAGCTTATGTATTAGGTCTAAGGTTTAGATATTATTTGGCTCCATTAACTGACCTCTGGTTTGCGGGACTCAGTAACTTAAGCACCCTAAATCACACACAGTCTGGTTCAGTGCACTTAAATATGAAATCATGCCAAAAAAGCATTTATGCTATACTAAAAATGGTCCTAAGATCTAGATTAGGAGCGGCTCCAAAACACAAGTTGATTTGGGCGAGTTCTCAACGTGGAGAGGTAGGAAATTCCTCTCAAAGATGCGTAATAACATATCGTCTCCTCAGTACTTGTCTCTTAGGATATCTAAATATCCTAGTGGGAGCACGTAAGCACCTTGTGCTGGTTCAGATGCCATAGGTGGCATTATCACGAAATGTCGATTAAAGGGTTCAAATTTTGCTACATAACTCCATGGGTGGCATTATCCTGAAGTGTCGAAAGCCAGGGTTTTGGGGGTTGCCATGAGCGATGCTATCTCAAAGCATTGATTGCTAGGGACCCTGCGAGGATTGATGGTGGGGATAAGGAATCCGATGCAGAATGTGTTTAGGGCTAATCCAAGGTTGGATCTAAGGAAAAATATAAAAGAAAAAGAGAGAGAAAGCTCTCTAAAAATGAAAATCTTCCTCTATCCCTCTCTCTTACAAAAAAATGCACTAGCAAACTGAACCTGAGCTAACCATGTTACAAGCACAGGTGCTTTAACTACTTGGTCCAACAAACCTTAGGATAGTTCCTGCAGTCACGGCAGACTGTGGGGAAAGCTAGTCAGGTCTAGATCTGGGTTGTACTTGAGTACCTCTATGCCTATTGTTGGTATTAAGATCTAATTCCTAGAGATGCAGCTTAGTAGCGCATCCTGATAGTTACATCTGATCTAGATAACTGGTCTTTCCATAGAATTTTGCTAAGGGACTAGCAAAAGCTAGGCATGGGGGTATGATGGGAATACCATCATGAGCCATAACTAGCTCAATTTGGTCTAAAAAGGTTGACAAATCTCCTACATATCCATCAGAAGGTCCTAAGGGCACAATATCCTATTTTGAAAAGAAGAGAATACAAGGTTGTTTCTGCAAAATTAATAGCATTCCACAAATACAGAATAACCATGGGGTATTTTAGCGGTTTATTAAAGGTCATATGGTTATTAATGTCTAATAAGTGGGTCCTTGCAGAACAAAACGAGTTTTCACGCATTTTAAGAATTAATAGACATTTGAAACCCTAAAAATAAATCTGCTTAAGTAACTGAGGTTCTAGCCATGATAAAATTCACATAAACCCTCTAAAATTCATAGAAAAATATCCTACAGGGTTTTGGTATCTTTGATTTGACCATTAGAACCTATTTTGGCCTGAAATATAAATAGATAGAAAGTTGCCTTAATTTAGGCTTCTGCATAATTTACCCTATCAAATTTGGTCAAAACCTAAATCCTACTTCACCATTAGATTTCTTGAGTTCAAATTAGGTTTGTACCAAAAATTGGGCCCAATCTGAGATCATTTCAACCTAGTTTGCATTTTGGTCCAAGTTTGACTCTTATTCTCTCAAATAGCCCCTCAGCTTTTGAAATCTTTGCAAAATACCCCCTAACTTCCTCATCTTCTTTTCAACGAAGTCCTTACTGCCATTGGAGGTCAACCAACCTCCAAGTGAGCTTTAACCGAACAAAATCCTACTCAAACTTCAATCAAATCCCACCAAATTTGATAGGAATGATGTTAACACCTGGGGAAACCTATTTGGATTAATTTTGATTCCTAACTCCCTCTAATTCGTGCGTACGAACCCACAAAATCATTTGGGGTTCTTCTTGAATCCAAAGCAAGCTATGGAGCTTGTTTCCTATTCTCTTCGATATCCTAAGCCATATAAAAGACCTCCCATGACATTCCTCACCTCCCTAGCAAGAATTTAAGCCAAAAACATCTCTTCTTCCTCAACCACCAGCTCTCTCCAAGCTTGCTCTGGTGACTATCCTCCTCTAGTTTCTTTGCCAGCTACCACGTATGATAGGCACCCGGATCTTCTTCCCTGTTCTTTTTCGCACCTCGCAATACCAGTGAGGTGCCCTCTACTCCTCTGTCATTGCCGATATCTCTCACCAGAGCATCCTTCGTCTCTAACGTTGGCCATACCACAATCGGCACCATCTCCTCTCCCCTTCCACCTTTAGCTAGCTTCGTCGACTCCTTGCCTTCTACTGATCACAACCACATCACTACACCATCGCTTCGACCACCGTCGTGCCCACTCCATCATCATCTTCCCCATGTCGGCATACTTCCGGTGTGGTCGTGCATTCGCTTCACTCCACCAAACCACCTCCAGTTGGTCCCAAAAGCTTCGCCTCATCCACGTGAGCAAAACCCCTCAAGAAATTAAGGGAATTGCTTGCCCTAACCATCCACCAAACACCTCCACAACCTCCAACCTTCCCCGCCTTCGCCTCAATCACACACACACTTCCACGGCACGACACCGCCACCACCGCCTTTGCCACACTCACGCGCTTCTTTTGAACTTTTCTGACTTGGCCATTAGGCTGTACTTTCTATTTCAGGTGTCGTCCTCCAGTCGCCATTGACAGAGCTCCATCGAAAAGCTCGAAGTAAGCATTCTTGCCACAGCTGCCCAGGCGCTTCCTCTAGGCAGTGCGGAACACATCTAGGTCCCTGATGAGAACCTCATCATGAACCATAACTGACACAATATAACCCAGATGTAAGAAAAAGCTCCTACATAGCCCAAAGAAAGGCTTAATTCAGAAAATTCTGAGTTTAAGAAGAAAACAAATCATAAGGGGTAAAACTGTAATTTCACCAACGCAGTTTGCAAATAGGGTAATTAAGGGTCCAAACACAAGTCAAACAAGCCTAATAAGAAGGAAAGTGGGATGATCTGATCTAAAAAGGGTTATAGCAACTTCAATAAATTAAATGACATTCTATAACCCTAAAACAAACCCACTTTAATTCACGAGGTTTGAGGCAAGACAAAAATCAACTAAATCCTCTAAAATTCATAGAAAAATAATCTCTAGGGTTTAGAACCTTCAATTTGGCCTTGGAAACCCATTTTGACCTAAAAAGAGAACCATGCCCAATTAATGACTTAATTTGGGTTTTTACGTAAATTAACCAGTCAAACAAGGTTCAACTTAGAAATAAAATTCACCATTAAAATCCTTAGGTTCAAATTAGTCTTGTATAAAACTTGAGCCTAAGAAGAGACCTCCTTGACCAACTTTGCAATTTGGTCCTCTTCATTTACTTTTTGACCCTTATCTTTCGAAACCCTTGCATTTTGGCCCCCAACTTTTTCATCATTCTTTGCAAAACGGTCCCTCCTGCAAAACTCTGCGCAGCACCATGCTCCGGTGACTTTGCACGGAGCATGGCGCCGTGCAGAGAGGGGTTGCCGCCCTGCAAAGTAGACGCAGGGTTCCCTACGACGTCCTCTGTCGCAGGGACCTGGCCATGCTCTCTGCCGGCTCCCATAGCTTCCGTGCGAACGTGCAGAAGGTATGGGTGCCCCTTCTGGCCACGTTCCGACGAGGCTGGCACATCGCCAGCTCGCTCCTCCCTCTGTGCCAGCCCTTTTATAAGGATCGGCACCCCCTACCGGTTCCTTCAAGCTCTCTTTGACGGAGAACACCCCCCCACTTCATCCCCTCCTCCTCCGTCAGACGGCCTGCAGCTTCCGGCGACTCCCTCCTCTTCCTCCTCGTCACTCTGCTGCCTTACCTGCAGCAGGGTTCTCCTTGCCCTCTCGTCTGTGACGTGCTGTACCCACCGGCGCCCTCCGCCTGCTTCCTCGTCGCCGCACTCCTCCTCCAGGGCCCTTTCTTCCCCAGCTCCGACAGGTACAAGCCGGTGGCTATCATTTCTTGGCACCATTGCCGGGGAGCAACGGCTATTCTAGAAGTCATAAATTCTCTATTAAGTTTCTAATAATCTCTTTTCTTATTGTGTGCAGGTACAGGAAAATTAAGCAGCCACACAACAACCACTCCAAGGACAAGTAACTTCTATCCTCTCACTATTAACCCCTAAATTCTAAAGAGGAAGAAAAAGGAAAAAAAAAATAATATAGGTATAACCTGTCTTTCATACTTAGTAACAGCTGCATGTTTTCAAAACCACTATTCCTGCACACACTATTAAGGGTAATTAAGGGCTAACATCTTCTTGCCTGAAGCCCTAATTATCCAACAAGGAGTTGACTGGACCAAGTAGAGCCAACACAGGAATTAACACTAGGGTTTTAGAGACACACTACTTAATCAAGAATTGAGAAATCCCAAAAGAAGTGTGCCTAAGCCATTGATTGAACAAACCTATTCAGAAAAACCCTAAGCAATTGGCTCTCTAAAAGCACTTGAACCCTAAAAGCCAAGACCTAATAAGTTCTCAAAGGAATCAATAGGTAAAGTTGACCCCTTAGGGTCAACCAACGTTCAACTTAGGTCACTCTTCACACTCAAAAAGCTAAAAGTTCAAGTGAAAACTTAAGCACCCTGATTTTAAACTAAAATTGGTAGACTTAAGAGGTCAAGATCCCCATTCTGGTCTACCTGGAATCTTAGTGACAAGAGAGGTCGGGTGGGGGAAACCCTGTAACCCGTGGGGACGCTCTACCATGTAGGGGTCTTCGCGGGACTCACCCTCTCTAGCTGCCCAGGTAATTCTCAGGTGGTCGATCTTTCGATCAAGGGTTCCATCTGCCCCGCACCTCTATAGTCACCCAACATTTTGGGTACCTTGATTGGGTCCAGCACCTGCTAAACTCATCTCTTCCAATAGTGTATGTTTGGTAAGAGGTCCTTAAAACCTCCTTTAGAACTTCACTCTCCTTGAGGCTGAGCCTCAGTGCCCTTGTTTGAGAAAACAACACTTCACATCGACCTCTCCTCCGACTCCGAACCCAACTCACCTTCTTCTTCCCCAATGGCTCAGCCAGTTGAGGAAGAGAACAATCTGGAGTACCAGCTCTAGTGACTCAATGACCTCTTCCAGAACTTTGTGCACCCACCGCAGCATCCTATGATGCGGGACCATTATAACCCTGCTGCGGTGGCTATTGAGCCTCGAGTCAAAATCCCTACTGGAGGACCCGATTCTGAATTAAAGCCCAATATGATTCATGCTATACCTAAATTCCATGGGCTTAATTCTGAAGACCCCTTCCAGCACATCAAATAGCTAAAGCATCTGGCCCAAACTTTTGGGTCAGATGCACAAAATCGGGACATTCTCCTCATGAAGATGTTCTCCTTCTCCGTTATGGACAAGGCCGCTCATTGGTACCAGACTCAGACCCGGCCGATCAACAATTAGGAAGAACTTCAGTCTGAATTTTTGAAGTTCTTTCCCGTTGGTCGGACCAATGCCTTGCGCCATTAGATTACCCACTTCACTCAGCAAATGGGAGAACCTCTCCATGAGGCATGGGATCGCTTTCAGGATCTCATGAGAAAGTGCCCCCATCACGGAGTTCCTAAATGGGAACAAGTCCAGTCTTTTTACCAGGGACTCCATGAGGATATCAGGCTTTTCATCAATGCAACTTGCGGAGGGAATATCATGGGTCAACATGAGGACACTGTGTGGGAGATTCTCGAAAACATGTGCGAGAAGTCCATCAACAATGACTCCATGGGCTTATTCGACAGGATGAATACCCGCGCATCGACGAACCTTAGGGGAGCACACGAGACGCAGGGCCTGTCCGCATCAGTCAACCTGGAACTAATGGCCAGTCGATTGGACAAGGTCTCCATCATTGAGAAGAAGGTGGACGAGCTGACTCAACACTTGCAGCAAGCCACCTCTACGCATAGCTCCTTTGCACAGCCTCCTACACGGGAAACTGTGCAAAACATTCTCCACCGATCTTCTCCTGGGATGGATCCATATCCACCCCCATCTAATTCTCGGATCGGAGGGTCCTCCGATCCTTTCTATACCAGCCTGGGGAATTCCATTCCCCCATTCTCTGATTCTTTGGAGGTTCCTCAGACCTGCGAGGACCTCAACGCCATCCAGAATGACCCTTTCTCCAACACCTATAACCTTGGATGGCGAAACCATCCCAACTTCCAGTGGGTGGGAAATTCCCAAACCCAAAGACCACCCTTTCAGCCCCATCCACAACCCCCTCGTCCTTACCAGCCGCCTCAACCTCTGCCCAACCCTACCTATCCATCAGGGCCAAATTAGGACCAAATGTCCCTCATCATTCAGACTCTGGCTGACATTAAAAGAACGAATGCGGCTATTCAGAAACAACACAAGGACGAACTTACAGAGGTTCGAAATCAACTGGCCTAGTTGGCTAATTCTTGCCAACCGGGCACACTTCCTTCCCAACCTCTTCCTAACCCGAATAACGTGCCAACACAGCGGCGCGTTATGAACCCAAACCCGGGCCAAGCACACATGATTTATCAGGCCCCCTCTGTTCCTTCACCTGACGGGATGGAGGCTTCCACTTCCTATGTGGGCTGTCAGCAGCAACCCATCTTACTCAACCCTAACCAAAACCAGGCAGGGCTAAATTCTGTAACAACCCGTAGTGGTAAGGAAACCCAAGATCCACCTTATCCAAACCACTCCAAGCCTGGTAGTGATCCCAACCCTAGGACAATAATCTAGGACGTTCCTATCCCTGTCCTAGACCAAAGACCTGGACCTATCCTAGAAGAACCAACCAAGGTTCCATTTCCCGAGGCCTTGACCAAGGGAAAGAAGACAACTAAGCCCGTGGCACCTGAGGAGGACCTGGTCAAGCTCTTTGATCAGGTCCAAATAAACATCCCCTTGATGGATGCGATTCGCCACGTATCGGCTTACGCACGATTCTTAAAGAATGTGTGTACACCCCAACGTAAGCCGCGAACCAAGAGTGGGAGTCCAATTGTACTATCAGAGCAAGCCAGCTCTGTAATCCTAAGTAGACTCCCACCCAAGGCTAAAGATCCTGGTACTCCCCTGATTTCCTGCAAAATAGGTGATACCCAATTCGACAGAGCATTGCTAGACTTGGGTGCTTCCATAAATCTGATACCCACATCCTTACTTAACCACCTAGAAGAATCTGAGCTAAAATCGACTGAGGTGATGACGTGGCGATAACTAGGTTTTGTTATAGCGTTGTAGTATAGCCAGTTATTGCCATCATTTCAAATATATAATTTTTTTACTCGAAAAATAAAGAGTTCCCGAGGTCGAACTCAGGGAGCAAGTTGTATTCTAGGGGTACAAATTCTTATTACAAAAGATAAAGAGAGAGAGTGAGGGAGAGAGATGAAAATCTTCTTCTTCTCTTCTTTCTTCCTCTTTGTTTTCTCTTCTCTTTGGCTTTTGGTTTCTTCTTCTTTGTTTATCTCCTTGTGGTCTTCTCCTTCTGCCTTCTGTTCTTCAGATCTTCTTTTTACTTCTTTCTTCTGATCTTCTTCTCGTGCACTTCTTCTGCTTTTGCTGTCAGGACGTCGTCTCTCCTTCTTTCTTCTTTTCCTTTCTATCTTCTTTATCTGCAGCAGTGGCGATGTTCTTCTTCTTTCTTTTCTGCCTTCAGAGCGTCGTCTGATTTTCCACTCAGACGACTTAAGTCGCCGCTGCTACAGTGCCGCGCTGTGCTCCTTCCTTCAGTCTTCTTCTTCTCTTCAGCCCTTCCGCAGTCCCTGCACCTGTGCCTGCACACTCAAAGTTCCAATCAGAGATGGAAAAACCTACTCTACCCTCCCCCACCCGCATTTCTCTCTCACAGAAGACGCTCTTAGGAAAGCTCTCCCAGAGCAACCGGGTAATCGGGTACGCGGGTCGCGCCCGGGTCCAGGCCCACCGGCGTGCGGTGGTGGGCGAGGAGTGCAAGTCGAGCTTAGTTGGGTCAGGCCAGGTCCGCGAGGCGTGCGTGCGGACGAGGCCGGGTAGTCGGGCGGGTGAAGGGGACCTCACCCCGTGAACTGAGGCGAACAGCTTAAGGCACTTTTTGCCTTTAAGCGCCCGTTCGCCTCAGTGGCTTTCCGAGGTGGGACTAAATGTCCCACCCCAATTTGGATGCCTGCGCGGAGGAAGCAGCGGCAGTCGAGGCGAAGCGCGGGGGCTTCGCGCGAGAGCTTCGCCTCAACTGCAACCTGGCATGTCGCGAAGATGCCTCGCACTGCCTGGGAGCGTGACCTGGGCGTGGCGCACCTGGGGCAGCAGGTGAAGAAGCTGCTTCGCTTCAACAATGGCGGCGGCGAGCGCAGGTACCTACCCAAAGAGAAACGGCCTCTTGGCCCAATCAGAAACGCGGAGGACCTTCACCGTGGCACGGCGAAGGTGGTCGGGGGGTGTGCAGGCGGTGGGGCGGAGCCTAAGGGCTGCCCTAGGTCGGACTCTGGGTCGAGAAGTGGGTGTGTTCGGTGGATTTGCAGAGGTCGGGTGGCGGGAATTGGAAGGGTGGAAATGGATCAGGGTGAGGAGGTGGAGATTATGTGCAGGTCGGCGAGCCGTGTGGGGTGCTGGAGTGATGGGAGCAGGTCGCCGGAGTGTGGCTAGAGGTGGAGAAGGTGAGGACGATTGGTCGGAATCGAGGGCGACAGTAAGGGTTTAAAGTGAGGAAAAGGAAGAGGGGAGAAAGGTGAGGAGTTATACCTACTTAGCAGGACAAGGAGGGGCCGGAATAGGCGACAGTCGTATCGACTGTCGCCGGAGAAGAAGCTGCCCAGAGGAAGGAGCGACGGCGAGGAGAGGGCTGGAGAGGCGCGCGCTGGGTGCGGCGCGGGAAGAGCAAGGGAAGGCAGCTCTGCTGCTGGTAGTGCGGCAGAACGACGAGGAGGAGGAGGGAAAAACCGCCGGAGCTGGAGGGCTTCCTGTCGGAGTGGGAGGAGAGTGAAAAGAGGGTGTTTCTCCGTGAGGACCGAGCTGACAAGAATGGCGGAGCGACGGGGGTATTTATAGGGGCGGAATCAGAGAGGAGGGCGGAGGGAGACGACGTGTCTCCCTCGCCGGAGGACACCGGAAGAAGGAGACCCATACCGTCCGTGCGTTCGCACGGCCGGTATGGTGGGTTGCAGCGACCAGGGGGGTGTTCCTGCGACGGCTGACGACGCAGGGCACCCCCATTTGACCTGGCAGGCCCTCACCCTTACCCTGCGCGGCGCCATGCTCCGCGCAAGGTCGCCGGAGTGTGGTGCTGGCTGGTTTTGCAGGGAGGACCTGAATGTAAAGAACGAAGAAGAGTTAGGGGCCAAAATGCGAGGGTTCAAAAGTTGAGGGCCAAAAAGTAAATAGATGAGGACCAAAATGTAAAGTTGGTCAAGAAGGTTTCTTCTTAGGCTCAAGTTTTTATAAGTGACTAATTAGGACCTAAGGATTCTGATGGTGAATTTATTTCTAGATAAAACCTTGTTTGATCGGTCAATTTACGTAAAAACCCAAATTAAGTTATTAATTGGGCATGGTTCTCAATGTAGGTCAAAATGGGTTCCGAAGGCCAAATTGAAGGTTCTAAACCGTAGAGATTATTTTTCTATGAATTTTAGAGGGTTTATTCTATTTTTACTTTACCTTGAACCTCGTGAATTGAAGTGGATTTGTTTTAAGGTTACAGATTATCATTTAGTTCCTTGGAATTGCTGTAGCCCTTATCAGATCATCCCACTTTCCTTCTTATTCGGTTTGTTTGACCTATGTTTGGACCCTGAATTACCTTGTATGCAGATTATACTGGTAAAATTGCATTTTTACCCCTTATGACTTGTTTTCTCCTTAAACTCAGAATTCTCTAAGTTAAGCCTTTCCTTGAGTTATGTAGGAGCTTTTATCCTTTGTATTAGGTCAAAATGAGCTAGTTATGGCTCATGATGAGGTTCTCATCATACCCCCATGCCTAGCTTTTGCTAGTCCCTTAGCAAAAACTTAAGGTTTCAACCCTTGTTCTAGACCATGAAGTTCTTAATAGCTTCAGATAAGTGCTTTTTCATTTAAACTTAGATTAGGTTAAAATGCTGACCATAGGCCTAAAAGGTACTCTAGTACCAATCAAGATCCAAATCTGTCTAGCCTTAGCCTCAGTCTTTAGCAAAGGTTTTTAAGGCCCACAAGAACTAACCTAAGGTTTATTGGACTTTGTGGTTAAAGCACCCGTGCTTGAAATGATTTTAGCCCTGGCTCAGTTCGCAGTGCGTTTTATAAGAGAGAGATAGAAAGTTTTTCTGTTTGGAGAGTTTTCTCTCTCTTTTTCTTTTAAGTTCTAGCCTAGGATTGGCTTTTCAACACGGTCTGTATCAGATTCCTTGCTCCCATCATCAATCCTCTAGGGTTCCTGGCAATCGATGTTTCGAGATAGCACCGCCCATGGCAACCCCCGGAACCCTGGCTATTGAGATTTCAAGATAATCCCATCCATGGTGTTCCGTGGCCGAATCCAGACCCTGGCAATTGACACTTCGAGATAATGCCATCCATGGAATCTGAACCAACAGAGTGCTTACATGCCCCCAGTAGGATATGCAAATATCCTAAGAGACAAGCACCGAGGAGATGATATTTTGTTACGCATCTTCGAGGGGATTTCCCGCCTCTCTACGCTGGGAACTTGTCCAAATCAACTTGTGTTGATCGGCCGCTCCTACTCTAGGTGTACTTTTCAGAATTTTGCGACGCTTCTGCGTGATTTTGATTTTTACGCTTATTGAACTAGGCTGTGTGTGAGGTTAGGGTGCTTAGGTTACTGAGTCCCGTAAACCAGAAGTTAGTTAGCGAGGTCAAATACTTCCTAAGCCTTGGACCTAATACTTCAGCTTTTCATTTTCCTCAACCTCTTGAGGAATGTCTAGATCTTAATGGGTACTAAGAGTCTACTCAAGAATGCCTAAGGTTTGCGTTCTTACTAATCTCATTATGCACTTTTTAGTTATTTTCTTGAATGAGGTCTAGAACTTAGGTTAATTCCTTAGTTCCTTACTAATGACTATTACTTTTTTCTCATATTTTGTGCTCCTTTTTTCCTTTTGTTTCTTTTCTCTTCTCCTTCACAAAATTTCCTTCTCCTCTTTTCCTCTTATTCTTTTTCGAAAATTTTTTTTAATTTTTATGGTGTTTTTGGCATATGTGAATTTTTTGTTTGAAACCTTTTCTTACAAGTTTTGTACTTTCATACCCCCCCATGCCTAAGATTTGCAATGTCCTCATTGTAACCTAGGGGGTTTTTATTCAACTTAGTTCATTCCTTAAGACAGAAATTTGGATGAGTGAATGGGTCGGGTTGAATTTTGCGGACGATTTCTAATCCCAGATGCAAGCATCTGAGGTGGGGTCGGCTGTCTACAAGGGTGAACCTTAAGTGCAAAAAGGTGTCAGAAAAAGTTTTGGATTTTTTGGAAAATGACGGGTTGCCTCCCGTTAAGCGCTGAGTTTTACGCCATCGGCTGGGCGCAATAAGCTCAAGGGGAATGGAGGATATAAGATGCTTCAGCCAAATCAGTAGAAGTCACATCAATGAACGGCTTGAGTCTCTGACCGTTTACAATGAAAGGTTCGGAATTGTGGCTGAGTGGACTGATTTCGATAGCTCCATTTCTAAAAACTTGTCAGACTAAATATGGTCCGACCCACTTGGATCGCAGCTTTCCTGGGAAAAGTTTGAGTCGGGCATCAAAGAGTAGGACCTTCTGACCAGGATGAAAGATTTTTCTCGAGATATGCTTGTCGTGGAAGGCTTTAACCCGCTCCTTGTAGATTCGCGAGTTCTCATACGCGTCTAGGCGTAATTCATCGATCTCGCTGATTTGAAGTTTTCTATGGGTTCCAGCCATCGAAAAATCTAGATTACAGTTCCGTACTGCCTAATAGGCTTTATGCTCCAGTTCTACGGGAAGGTGACACGCCTTTCCGTACACCAGTCTAAAGGGAGACATGCCTAATTGGATTTTGTGGGCGGTCCTATAGGCCCACAATGCTTCCGAAAGTCGGGACGACCAGTCCTTCCTGTCAGGCCGAACAGTGACTTGCAGGATTTTCTTGATCTCCCGATTAGATAGCTCAGCTAGACCATTAGTTTGGGGGTGATAAGGAGTAGAGATTTGGTGAGACACCCCGTATTTGGTTATCAGTGACCTAAACTGAGCATTTGTGAAATGGGTCCCCCCATCAGAGATTATTGCACGAGGAATCCCGAACCTTGAGAAATGTTTTGATGAATGAATTTGAGAACGATTTTGTGATCACAGGTTCGGGTCGGTATGGCTTCGATCCATTTGGACACGTAGTCCACAGCCAACAGAATGTATTCGAAACCATCCGAAACAGGAAAGGGGCCCATAAAATCAATCCCCCAAACATCAAAGATTTCGCATACTAGAATCGGTTGCATAGGCATCATGTCACGATGGCTCATGTTGCCCAAAGTATGGCAACGACTGCATGCCTTGTAGTGACTGTACGCATCTTTGAACAGTGTGGGCCAGTAAAAGCCGCACTGGAGGACTTTTGATGCGATTTTATGCCCGGCGAAATGGCCACCGCATGCCTGGTCATGGCAGAAAGATAGGATATTGCTGATTTCCTCTTCCGGGACACATCTCCGGATGATCTGATCAGCACCTATGCGGAAGAGGTACGGGTCTTCCCAAATGTAATACTTGGCATCGGAGCGTAATTTGTCCTTCTTGGCCTTCGGCCAATCGGACGGGATCTGATGAGATGCCAAGTAATTTACTACATCAGCAAACCATGGAAGTCTAGTACCAACAGAAAGCAAGTGCTCATCAGGAAAATGTTCTGTGATGGGTCCGGAAGGGTTGATGATCTCAGAAGGAAGACGGGACAGATGGTCGGCTACCACATTCTGCCTTCCCGCCTTGTCGCGAATCTCAAGATCGAATTCTTGCAACAGCAAGATCCAACGGATTAGTCGGGGCTTCGCGTCCTTCTTGGCAAGGAGATGCCTTACAGCCGTGTGATCCGAGTAAATGATGACATGGGAACCCAGAAGATACGATCGGAATTTTTCAAGGGCAAATACTACGGCTAGCAGCTCTTTCTCCGTAACCGTATAGTTACGCTGAGCCTCGTCAAGTGTCTTGCTAGCGTAGTAGATGACCACGGGTTTCCCGTCAGCTTTCTGCCCCAGGACCGCTCCTACAGCGAAGTCAGAGGCATCGCACATGATCTCAAAGGGTTGAGACCAATCAGGGGACTGTAGGATCGGGGCTTGGGTTACTTGGTCACGCAGGATCTCAAATGCTTGAGTGCATTCCTGGGAAATTTCGAAAGGTACATCCTTGGAGAGAAGAGTGGTCAAGGGGAGCGCGATTTTTGAAAAATCAGGGATAAATCGTCGATAAAAACCGACATGCCCCAAAAAAGATCGGATGTCCTTGATCGAGCTAGGCATAGGAAGGTGAGAAATCAGATCAACCTTAGCTCGGTCCACTTGGATGCCTTTTTCCGAAATTGAGTGCCCCAGGACAATTCCCTCAGGCACCATGAAATGGCTCTTTTCCCAGGAAAGGACCAAATTCACATCGATGCACCACCTGAGTATCTGGACCAAGTGTTGGAGGCAATCGTCGAATGATGCTCTGAAAACTGAAAAGTCATCCATGAAGACTTCCAGATAATCACCTACCATATCTGAGAATATGGCAAGCATGCATCGCTGAAAAGTAGCAGGTGCATTGCAAAGACCGAAAGGCATCCTTCGGAAAGCGTATGTTCCGAAGGGGCAGGTGAACGTGGTCTTTTCTTGGTCCTCAGGATGGATTGCCACCTGGTTATAACCGGAGTACCCGTCAAGAAAGCAGAAGAACCTATTTCTCGCAAGTTTTTAGAGAATTTGATCAATGAAGGGTAGTGGGAAATGATCCTTCTTCGTGGAGGAATTGAGTCGGCGGTAATCTATACAGACTCTCCACGAGTTGGCTAATCGGGTAGGAATGATTTCTCCGGTCTCAGTCGTTATAGTGGTGAGTCCTGCCTTCTTGGGTACGACCTGAATTGGGCTCACCCAACGACTATCGGAGATCGGGTAGATGATTCCGGCATCTAACCACTTGATGATCTCCTTTTTCACGACCTCCTGCAGATTGGGGTTTAAGCGTCTCTGCATTTCACGAGAAGGTCGTGTGCCCTCTTCTGAATAGATATGATGAGTACAATAAGAGGGACTTATTCCA
Organism: Thalassia testudinum; assembly: GCA_037157565.1. Taxonomy (NCBI): domain Eukaryota; kingdom Viridiplantae; phylum Streptophyta; class Magnoliopsida; order Alismatales; family Hydrocharitaceae; genus Thalassia; species Thalassia testudinum. Next base: position 128,586,474 of record JAZHRO010000055.1, read on the forward strand.
GTCAAATCATCGAGAGTCCACCCGATGGCTCTGCGATGTTGCTGGAGGACAACAATCAGACGGGATTCCTGTTTAGGACTGAGGTTGGAATTGATAATCATAGGAAGGGTCTGATTAGAACCCAAAAAGATGTATTTCAAGTGAGCAGGAAGGGGCATCAGTTTGAGGATGGGGTTATCAGCAGCAGCGGGTGGTTCAGTATAGATGTGAGGTTCAAGGGTGGGAGTTACTAGGTTGTTCATATCTGGATTCGACTCCTCAGTTTGCGGATCAAGATCTTTCTGCGGTTGATGAGGTATAATTAGATCATTCTGGAAGTGTGTTTCATCAACCAAAGTCCTAATGTCACAAATCTGTTCGATGACACCGCAATTGATTCCTTGTTGGGCCTTAAATATATCAATTTTCAATGTTTGATTCCCAAATTTGAGCTCTATTTGGCCCTCCTCACAGCTAATGTTGGCTCTAGCAGTAGCCAAGAAAGGTCTCCCTAAGATGATTGGTGTATCCCTAGGGTTCTCAGGTGCGTCCATATCTAAGACTATGAAGTCTACAGGAAAATAGAAATCCCGCACTCTCACAATAACATCCTCGAGAATCTCTTTTGGTGACTTTATAGATCGATCTGCTAATTGTAATGTCACCTCAGTTGGTTTCAGCTCAGATTCTTCTAGATGGTTAAGTAAGGATGTGGGTATCAGATTTATGGAAGCACCCAAGTCTAGCAATGCTCTATCAAATTGTGTATCACCTATCTTGCAGGAAATCAGGGGAGTACCAGGATCTTTAGCCTTGGGTGGGAGTCTGCTTAGGATTACAGAGCTGGTTGCTCTGACAGAACAATTGGACTCCCACTCTTGGTTCGCGGCTTACGCTGGGGTGTACACACATTCTTTAAAAATCGTGCATAAGCCGGTACGTGGTGGATTGCATCCATCAAGGGGATGTTTATGTGGACCTGCTCAAAGAGCTTGACCAGGTCCTCCTCAGGTGCCACGGGCTTGGTTCGTCTCTTCCCTTTGGTTAAGGCTTCAGGGAATGGGACCTTGGTTGGTTCTTCTAGGATAGGTCCGGGTTCTTGATCTGGGACAGTGGTATCTTGGATAACTATCCTAGGGTCATGGTTATCAGGCTTGGAGTGGTTCGGATAATGCGGGTCTTGAGTTGTTTTACCACTACGTGTTGTTACAGAATTTATTCCGGCCTGATTTTGGTTTGGGTTTGGTAAGAGGGGTGGCTGCTGCTGAAATCCCACATAAGAAGTTGAAGCCTCCATCTCATCTGGAGATGGAGTAGTAGGGGCCTGATAAATCCATTGTGCGTGGCCTAAATTTGGATTCATAACACGCTTCTGGGTCGGCACGTTATTCGGGTTAGGAAGAGGTTGGGAAGGGAGTGTGCCTGGCTAGCGAGAATTTGCCAACTGGGCCAATTGAGTTCTAACCTCTGTAAGTTCGTCCTTGTGTTGTTTTTGAATAGCCACATTCGTTCTTTGAATGTCAGCCAGAGTCTGAAGGATTAGGGACATTTGATCCTGATTTGGCCCTGATGGATAAGTAGGGTTGGGTCGAAGCTGAGGCAGCTGGTAATGACGAGAGGGCTGTGGGCGGGACTGAAAAGGTGGTCTTTGAGTTTGGGAATTTCCCGCCCACTGAAAATTGGGATGGTTTCGCCATCCAGGGTTGTAGGTGTTGGAGAATGGGTCGTTCTGGATGGCGTTGAGGTCCTCGCAGGTCTGAGGAACCTCTAGAGAATCTGGGAAAGAGGGAATGGAATTCCCCGGGCTGGTGTAGATAGGATCGGATGATCTTCCGATCCGAGAATCAGATGGGGATGGATATGGATTCATCCTAGGGAAAGATCGGTGGAGAATGTTTTGCACAGTTTCCTGTGTGGAAGGAGGTTGTGCAAAGGAGTTACGCGCAGAGGTGGCTCGCTGCAAGTGCTGAGTCAGCTCATCCACCTTCTTCTCAATGATTGAAACCTTGTCCAATCGACTGGCCATTAATTCCAGATCAACTGATGCGGACAGGCCCTGCGTCTCATGTGCTCCCCTAAGATTCGTCGCTACGCGGGTATTCGTCCTGTCGAATAATCCCATGGAGTCATTGTTGATGGAGTTCTCGCACATGTTTTCGAGAATCTCCCACACGGTGTCTTCATGTTGACCCATGATATTTCCTCCGCAAGTTGCATTGACGAAAAGGCAGATGTCCTCACGGAGTCCCTGGTAAAAAGATTGGACCTGTTCCCATTTAGGAACTCCGTGATGGGGGCACTTTCTCATGAGATCCTGAAAACGATCCCATGCCTCATGGAGAGGTTCTCCTGATTGTTGAGTGAAGTGTGTAATCCGATGGCGCAAGGCGTTGGTCCGACCAACGGGAAAAAACTTTTTCAAAAACTCGGATTGAAGTTCTTCCCAAGTGTTGATCGGCCGGGTCTGAGTTTGATACCAATGGGCGGCCTTGTCCATAAGAGAAAAGGAGAACATCTTCATGAGAAGAATATCCCGATTTTGTGCATCTGACCCAAAAGTTTGGGCCAGGTGCTTTAGCTGTTTGATGTGCTGGAAGGGATCTTCAGAATTAAGCCCATGGAATTTAGGTATAGCATGAATCATATTGGGCTTCAATTCAGAATCAGGTCCTCCAATCGAGATTCTGACTCGAGGCTCAATGGCCACCGCATCAGGATTGTAGTGGTCCCGCATCATAGGATGCTGTGGTGGGTGCATGAAGTTTTGGAAGAGGTCATTGAGTCGCTGGAGCTGGTGCTCCAGATTGTTTTCTTCCTCAACTGGCTGAGCCATGATGGGGGAAGAAGAAGAACTTGGTTCTGAATCAGAAGAGAGAATAATGTGAGGGGGTTGCTGCACAAACACGGGCGTCGAGGCTTGGCCTTGACGAGAGTGAATTTCTAAAGGAGGTCTTAAGGGTGGTCTTAAGGACCTCCTACCGTACATGCACTGTTGGGAGAGATGAGTTTAGAAGGTGCTGGACCCAATCAAGTCACCCAAAAATGTGTTGGGTGACTATAGAGGTGCGGGGCAGATGGACCCCTTGATTAGAAAGATCGTCCACCTGAGAATTACCTGGGCAGCCAGAGAGGGAGAGTCCCGCAAAGACCCCTACACGGTAGAGCGTCCCCACGGGTTACAGGGTTTCCCCCACCCGACCTCTCTTGTCACTGCGGTTCCAGGTAGACCAGAATGGGGATCTTGACCTCTTAAGTCTACCAATTTTTACTTTAAGATCAGGGTGCTTAAGGTTTCACTTGAACTTTTAGTTCTTTGAGTGCAAAGAGTGACCTAATTTAAGGTTGGTTGACCCAAGGGGGCAACTTTACCTCTTGTTTCCTTTGAGAGTTTTTGGGTCTTGTCTTTTAGGGTTCAAGTGTTTAGAGAGCCAATTGTTTTAGGTTTTCTTTGAATAGGTATTTTCAGACAAGGGCTTGGGCACACTTCATTTGGTTTTCTCAATTCTTGCTTAAGGAGTGTGTCTCTAAATCCCTAGTGTTGGATCCTAGGTTGGCTCTACTTGGTCCAGTTAGCTCTTTGTTGGGTAATTAGGGCTCAAGCAAGAATGTGTTTGCCCTTAAATACCCTTAATAGTGTGCAGGAATAATGGGTTGAAAACATGCAACTTTTTATGCTTACTAAGTATGGAAGACAGGTTAGCCCTATATTGCTTGTTCTTTTCTTTTCTTCCTCTTTAGAGTTTAGGGGTTAATAGCGAGAGGAAAAAATTACCTGTCCTCGGAGTGGTTGTCGTGCGGTTGCTTGTCTTCTTGATTTCCTGTAGCTGCACAAAAGAGAGGAGATTATCAGAAACTAAAAAGAAACAGGAATGTTTACCTCTAGAATAGCCGTTGCTCCCCGGCAACGATGCCAAGAAATGACGTGGCGATAACTAGGTTTTGTTATAGCGTTGTAGTATAGTCAGTTATTGCCATCATTTCAAATATATAATTTTTTTACTCGAAAAATAAAGAGTTCCCGAGGTCGAACTCAGGGAGCAAGTTGTATTCTAGGGGTACAAATTCTCATTACAAAAGATAAAGAGAGAGAGAGGGAGAGAGATGAAAATCTTCTTCTTCTCTTCTTTCTTCCTGTTTGTTTTCTCTTCTCTTTGGCTTTTGGTTTCTTCTTCTTTGTTTATCTCCTTGTGGTCTTCTTCTTCTGCCTTCTGTTCTTCAGATCTTCTTTTTACTTCTTTCTTCTGATCTTCTTCTCGTGCTCTTCTTCTGCTTTTGCTGTCAGGACGTCGTCTCTCCTTCTTTCTTCTTTTTCTTTCTGTCTTCTTTATCTGCAGCAGTGGTGATGTTCTTCTTCTTTCTTTTCTGCCTTCAGAGCATCGTCTGATTTTCCACTCAGACGACTTAAGTCGCCGCTGCTACAGTGCCGCGCGGTGCTCCTTCCTTCAGTCTTCTTCTTCTTCTCTTCAGCCCTTCCGCAGTCCCTGCACCTGTGCCTGCACACTCAAAGTTCCAATCAGAGATGGCAAAACCTACTCTACCCTCCCCCACCCGCGTTTCTCTCTCACAGAAGACGCTCTTAGGAAAGCTCTCCCAGAGCAACCGGGTAATCGGGTACGTGGGTCGCGCCCGGGTCGAGGCCCACCGGCGTGCGGTGGTGGGCGAGGAGTGCAAGTCGGGCTTAGTCGGGTCGGGCCCGGTCCGCGAGGCGTGCGTGCGGACGAGGCCGGGTAGTCGGGCGGGTGAAGGGGACCTCACCCTGTGAACTGAGGCGAACAGCTTAAGGCACTTTTTGCCTTTAAGCGCCCGTTCGCCTCAGTGGCTTTCCGAGGTGGGACTAAATGTCCCACCCCAATTTGGATGCCTGCGCGGAGGAAGCAGCGGCAGTCGAGGCGAAGCGCGGGGGCTTCGCGCGAGAGCTTCACCTCAACTGCAGCCTGGCACTTCGCGAAGATGCCTCGCACTGCCTGGGAGCGTGACCTGGGCGTGGCGCACCTGGGGCAGCAGGTGAAGAAGCTGCTTCTCTTCAACAATGGCGGCGGCGAGCGCAGGTACCTGCCCAAAGAGAAACGGCCTCTTGGCCCAATCAGAAACGCGGAGGACCTTCACCGTGGCACGGCGAAGGTGGTCGGGGGGTGTGCAGGCGGCGGGGCGGAGCCTAAGGGCTGCCCTAGGTCGGACTGTGGGTCGGGAAGTGGGTGTGTTCGGTGGATTTGCATAGGTCGGGTGGCGGGAATTGGAAGGGCGGAAATGGATCAGGGTGAGGAGGTGGAGATTATGTGCAGGTCGGCGAGCCGTGTGGGGTGCTGGAGTGATGGGAGCGGGTCGCCGGAGTGTGGCCGGAGGTGGAGAAGGTGAGGACGATTGGTCGGAATCGAGGGCGACAGTAAGGGTTTAAAGTGAGGAAAAGGAAGAGGGGAGAAAGGTGAGGAGTTATACCTACTTAGCAGGACAAGGAGGGGCCGGAACAGGCGACAGTCGTATCGACTGTCGTCGGAGAAGAAGCTGCCCAGAGGAAGGAGCGACGGCGAGGAGAGGGCTGGAGAGGCGCGCGCTGGGTGCGGCGCGGGAAGAGCAGGGGAAGGCAACTCTGCTGCTGGTAGTGCGGCAGAACGACGAGGAGGAGGAGGGAAAAACCGCCGGAGCTGGAGGGCTTCCTGTCGGAGTGGGAAGAGAGTGAAAAGAGGGTGTTTCTCCGTCAGGACTGAGCTGACAAGTACGGCGGAGCGACGGGGGTATTTATAGGGGCGGAATCAGAGAGGAGGGCGGAGGGAGACGACATGTCTCCCTCGCCGGAGGACGCTGGAAGAAGGAGACCCATACCGTCCGTGCGTTCGCACGGCCGGTATGGTGGGTTGCAGCGACCAGCGGGGTGTTCCTGCGACGGCTGACGACGCAGGGCACCCCCATTTGACCTGGCAGGCCCTCCCCCTTACCCTGCGCGGCGCCATGCTCCGCGCAAGGTCGCCGGAGTGTGGTGCTGGCAGGTTTTGCAGGGAGGACCTGAATGTAAAGAACGAATAAGAGTTAGGGGCCAAAATACGAGGGTTCAAAAGTTGAGGGCCAAAAAGTAAATAGATGAGGACCAAAATGTAAAGTTGGTCAAGAAGGTTTCTTCTTAGGCTCAAGTTTTTATACGTGACTAATTAGGACCTAAGGATTATGATGGTGAATTTTATTTCTAGATAAAACCTTGTTTGACCGGTCAATTTACGCAAAAACCCAAATTAAGTTATTAATTGGGCATGGTTCTCAATGTAGGTCAAAATGGGTTCCGAAGGCCAAGTTGAATGTTCTAAACCCTAGAGATTATTTTTATATGAATTTTAGAGGATTTATTCTATTTTTACTTTGCCTTGAACCTCGTGAATTGAAGTGGGTTTGTTTTAAGGTTACAGATTATCATTTAGTTCCTTGGAATTGCTGTAGCCCTTATCAGATCATCCCACTTTCCTTCTTATTCAGTTTGTTTGACCTATGTTTGGACTGTGAATTACCCTGTGTGCAGATTATACTGGTAAAATTGCATTTTTACCCCTTATGACTTGTTTTCTCCTTAAACTCAGAATTCTCTAAGTTAAGCCTTTCCTTGAGTTATGTAGGAGCTTTTATCCTTTGTATTAGGTAAAAATGAGCTAGTTATGGCTCATGATGAGGTTCTCATCAGGTGACATTACAATTAGCAGATCGATCTATAAAGTCACCGAAAGGGATTCTCGCGGATGTTATTGTAAGAGTGCGGGATTTCTACTTTCCTGTAGACTTTATAGTCTTAGACATGGACTCACCTGAAAACCATAGGGATACACCGATCATTCTAGGGAGACCTTTCTTGGCTACTGCTAGAGCCAACATCAGCTATGAGAAGGGCCAAATAGAGCTCAAATTTGGAAATCAAACCCTAAAAATTGATATATTTAAGGCCCAGCAAGGAATCAATTGCGGTGTCATCAAACAGATTTGTGATATCAGGGCTTTGGTTGATGAAACGCATTTTGAAAATGACCTGATTATACATCATCAACCGCAGAAAGATCGTGAACCGTAATCAGAGGAGTCAATTCCAGATTTAGACAGACCAATAGCTCCTACCCTTGAACCTCACATCTACCCTGAACCACCCGCTGCTGCTGATAACCCCGTCCTTGAACTGAAACCCCTTCCCGATCATTTGAAATACATTTTTCTGGGTTCTAATCAGACCTTTCTTGTAATTATTAATTCCAAGCTTAATCCCGAACAGGAATCCCGTCTGATTGTTGTTCTCCAGCAACATTGCAGAGCCATTGGATGGACTCTCGATGATTTGACTGGAATAAGTCCCTCTTATTGCACACACCATATTTACTCAGAAGTGGGCGCACGACCTTCTCGTGAAATGCAGAGACGTTTAAACCCCAATTTGCAGGAGGTCGTGAAAAAGGAGATCATCAAGTGGTTAGATGCAAGGATCATCTACCCGATCTCCAATAGTCATTGGGTGAGCCCATTCCAAGTTGTACCTAAAAAGGCAAGGCTCACCACCATAACGACTGAAACCGGAGAAGTCATACCTACCCGATTAGCCAACTCGTGGAGAGTCTACATAGATTACCGATGACTCAATTCCTCCATGAAGAAGAATCATTTCCCGCTACCTTTCATTGATCAGATTCTCGAGAAATTAGCGGGAAATCGATTCTTCTGCTTCCTTGATGGGTACTCCAGTTATAACCAAGTAGCTATTCATCTTGAGGACCAAGAGAAGACCATGTTCACCTACCCCTTCGGAATGTACGCATTCCGAAGGATGCCGTTTGGTCTCTGCAATGCACCTGCGACTTTTCAGCGGTGCATGCTTGCCATATTCTCTGATATGGTAGGTGATTATCTGGAAGTCTTCATGGATGACTTTTCAGTTTTCGGGGCATCATTTGATGATTGCCTCCAGCACTTGGTTCATATACTCAGGCACTGCATTGACGTTAATATGGTTCTTTCCTGGGAAAAGAGCCACTTTATGGTGCCGAGGGGATTGTCCTAGGACATCTGATTTCTGAAAAAGGCATCCAAGTGGATCGAGCTAAGGTTGATCTAATCTCTTGCCTTCTGTTCGTCACGCTTTTGTGCGATTTGTTAAAAGATAATATCGCGTTGTAGTATAGCCACTAAAGCGTTCAAAACAAATAAAGATTTTTATTACTCGAAAATCGGAGTATCCGAGGTCGAACACAGGGAGTAAATGGAATTTACTACTAGTCAAAATGTAATTGAACACTCTAATTTACTCAAAATATCAATTCAAATGTGAATGTATGCAATTAAAAGTAATTAGGACAAAAATATGAAATTGGACGTCTGATATTGTGATCAGACGTCTTAAAAGTATTTTCCCTTTTCTTCTTGATTATCCTTCTTCTTTCTGCCTTGCGAAGCCTTTCTTTCCTTCCTTCTTCTTTTGATCTCCCGTGTCTTTTGCTTCCACCTTGCTCTTTCTTTTCTTCTTCTCTACCTTACTTCTTACTCTTCTCTTCGATGGTCTTGCCTTGCTTCTCTCTTCTCTGTTCTTCCTGCCTTTCCTTTTGGTTTCTTTCTTCTCCTTCTCGCGGCCAAGTCTTTCTTCTCCTGCGTTCAGCCTGTGCCTACACAGAACAAAACCTACCTTTCTCCCTCTACCCGCGCGTCTCTCTCTCTCAAGCAATTCACTCACGGATGCTCTCCCAGAGCCACAGCCATAATCGGGTCGGATCGTACCCGGGACCAGGCGCACCTGCAGGTGGTGTGATGCGCAAGGAGTGCGTAGGCTTAGGTCGGGTCGGATCCGCCAGATCCGCGTGATCAAGCCGCGGACGAGGCGGGTGTGGGGTCAGTGAGGGACCTCACCCTGTGCTTTCGAGGCAGTAAAACTATATCACAAAAACCCTTTATACCATACCTGTGCCTTGAGATTCCACGATGTGGGACTAAAGGTTCCGCCCTTCCTTTGCGCGCGCCCGCAGACTCTCGTATGCAGTTGCCCAAACTGATGGCTCTGCTGGCGCTACTGGTTGGGCTCTCTCACCTCGCGACACTCGCGTGAGTCTCCTGCATCTGTAGCCTGGGAAGCCTGATGCCTGGAGCTTCGTTGGAGCTTCACCAGAGGTCGTCCATGGCGGCAGCGGCTCAAACACTGTCATACACAAAACAAGCCTCTCGGCCCAATCAGATCATCTAGAGACCTTCGCCGTGGCATGGCGAAGGCGGTGGACGATGCTGCAGGCCGCAGGTCGGCCTAGGCATGCGTGCCTAGGTCAACCTGTGGCCGGAGATGGTGGGTTGTTCGGGGGGTGATTATGGAGGTCTGGAGTGGCAGTTGTGGGGTGGAGCAAGTTCCTGGTGGTGAGGCGGAGCTCTCGAGGTGGTTGGCGAGCCGGGTGGGGGGATGGAATGGTGGAAGTGGCTCGCCGGAGATCGGTCGTTGATGTGGAAGATGAGGGTGGTCAGCATCGGTCGAGGGGTAATCAGATGAGATAACAGGGGGAAAAGAGAGAGGATAGGATGGAGAGGAGTTCTAACCTAATTGTAAGGACGAAAGGGGACGAAAGGCGGACAGCAGTACCTGCTGTCGCCGGAGAAGATGACGCCCAGTGGGGGGAGACGGCAGTGACGATGGGGCTGAGGCGACGTGCGCTGGTACTGCGCGACGCGGAGGGAGGTTAGGAAGCTAACTCTGCCACTGGTTTTGTGGAAGAGCGAAGAGGGAGGGGAGGGGGTCTCGCCGGAGCTTGCTGGGGGTTTTTGGCTGGGCAGGAGGAGAGGAATTGAAGGGGGAAACTCGGCCAAATCAAGCTCGCCCTCTGCGGCAGGGTCTGGGGTGTCTTATATAGGTGCTGGCCACTCCTGTCAGTGCGTGGAGAATGCGCCACAAGGTCTGCCGACTTGCCGGAGTTGGAAGGAAGGTGGATACCCAAATCTCTCGTGCGTTCGCACGAGAGATTGGGTATCCACCTTCCTTCCAACTCCGGCAAGTCGGACGAGAGATTGGGTTCACACCAGCGATTGTAATTGACTTTATAAGGAAGGGAATTCCTCAGAGAATCCTCCTTCCATTTCTGGGAGGGAATCTCTGAGGGATTAGAGAGCAATCCCTCTCCGAACCTCGCCGGAGCTCGGTTCTGCCCTAGCAATGGCGGTAGGATCGATTTGCAAAGGAGGCAAAGAACCTAGGGGGCTCTCTGTAAAGGTATACAAAAGATAGGGACCAATTTGTGATTTGGGTGTACTAAATTGCAAAGTAGGTCAAGATGACCTCTCCTTAGGTCCAACATTTTGCGTAAAAACCCAAATTAGGTTAATTGAAGAGCTAAGACCCTAATATAGGTCAAACTAGGTTCCAAAGGCCAAATTAAATGTTCCAAACCCTAGAGGATGTTTTTCCATGATTTTTAGAGGGTTTACTTGCTTTTTCTCTGACCGAAACCTTGTTAATTAAAGCGGGTCTGTTTTAGGGTTACCAGGTGTCATTTAATTCCTAGATTACACATGAACCCATTTCTGATTGACTCAACCCACTTTTTATCTCATTTAGACCATTTGACCTATGTTTTGCCTCTGAGAAATCCCGTTTATGTATTGCAATGGTAAAATTGCATTTTAACCTTTATTTCATGTTTTCTTCTCAGAGCACTTGTTCCTTCAGTTAGGCCTTCTTCTAGGTTATGTAGGAGCTTTTATCTTCTTTATTGGGTCAAAATGAGCTAGTTATGGCTCATGATGAGGCTCTCATCATACCCCCATGCCTAGCTTTTGCTAGTCCCTTAGCAAAATTTCAAAGTTTTAACTTCCATTCTAGACCCTGAGTGTCTGTCAACAATGATAAGTGCTTCTCCTTTTCTTTTGTGATTAAGTGGGAATGCCGATAATAGGCCTAGAGGTACTCAAGTACCAACCAAAATCTAGACCTATTCTGCTTTAGCCTCAGTCCTCCGCAAACGTTTCTACGGCCCACAGAAACTAACCTAGGATTTGTTGGACTCCGCCATTAAAGCACTCGTGCTTGAGACATTTTTAGCCTAAGTTCAGTTTGCAGTGCGTTTTTTGTAAGAGAGAGAGAGAAGATTTATTTGTTTGGAGAGCTTTTCTCTCTCTTTTCTTTTTATTTCTAGCTTCGGATTAGCTTCTCAACACGGTCTATATCGGATTCCTCGTCCCCATCATCAATCCTCAAAGGTCCCTGGCTTTCGAGATTTCGAGGTAATCCCGCCCATGGCAACCCCCGGAACCCTGGCTTTCGAGATTTCAAGATAATCCCGCCCATGGCGTTCCGTGGCCGAATTCAGACCCTGGCGATCGACATTTCGTGATAATGCCACCCATGGTATCTGAACCAGCAGAGTGCTTACATGCCCCCAGTAGGATATTTAAATATCCTAAGAGACAAACACCAAGGAGACGATATGTTGTTACCCATCTTCGAGGGGAATTTCCCGCCTCTCCGCGCTGGGAACTCGTCCAAATCAACTTGTGTTGATTGACCGCTCCTAATCTAGGTGACTTTTTCAGAATATTAAACGCTCTTGCGTGTTTTGGATGTTTTATGCGCACTGAACCAGACTGTGTGTGAATTTGGGGTGCTTAGGTTACCGAATCCCGCAAACTGGAGGTCAGTTAACGAGGCCGAATACTTCCTAATCCTTAGACTAATACTTAAGTTTCGCATTTTCCTCAACCTCTTGAGGATTATCCAGATTTTAACGGATACGTGAATTTTTAAGCTAAAGATACTAGCCCAAAAGGCCTAAGACCAGCGTTCCCGCTAATCTCTTGTTATATCTCCGTAGCACTTTTCTTTTCTTTTTCTTGATTCGGTCTAGAACTTCAGTTAACCCCTTAATCTTTTACTAATGACTATTTCTTTTCATTTTCATTTTGTGCTCCCTTTTGTCATTTTTCTTCTTTTTCTCCTCCTTATGCTTAAGTGGCTCACAAAATTTCCTCCCTCCCCCCATTTTTTTGTTCTTTTTCTTAATTTTTTTTCAATTTTTTTTTGCGTTTTTGACATATGCAAATTTTTTTGTGTGTGAGACTCCTGATTTTTTCTTGGTTCTATATGTATGCACTTTATCACCCCCCCATGCCTAAGTTTTGCAATGTCCTCATTGTAAACAGAGGGTGGGAATTAGTGTTGAGGTCAGGGGTTTAGAACAGGATACATCGAGTGGGTGAATGGGTCGTAAATGACAGATGCGGATGATTTCAAGCTCTGATACGTGTACCAGAGGTGGGATCCTCTGTCTAAGGCTGGTCTCAAGGTGCAATAGACGTGGAGTCCAGATGGATAATCAGACGGGTTTCTGTGTTTGGGATGACGGGTTGCCTCCCGTTAAGCGCTAAATTTAATGCCTTCAGCCGAGCAGAAAATGGGGTGGAGAGGGAGTGGTCAAATCAATGGAGTTTTGGAAAACAAGCACCTTGATTAAGAGCCTGGTTGGTCCAACCAGGTGCTTGTTGAGATCAGTGGGCTGATGATGCAGCCCGAACCCAATAAGTCTGGTGGGTTGATATATGTAGATCAGTAGATGCGGAACCCACCATATGCAGTGACGTTCTATTGGATATGGAAGTGAAAACTCGGGTTCAGGCTGAGTCGAATCAGCCTGGTCAAAGTAGGGTTCCGAAAAATTATCCATGTAAGGTGTGGAATCCCTACAGAGGTGATCAAAGGATGGAGGCTCCTGATTTGTGGTCTGATCAGTACCCGATACTTGGTCTAGATATGGAGTTGAATCATCTGCAAACGGCTCAGTGAGAGGTGAATCGGAATAGAAATTGAGTCCGGTTGCGGGTCGGGGTGGGGAACGGGTTTTGATTGGTTCTGTATATGTGGAGCAGGTGGCTTCAAAGAAGATTGACATGTTATAATCAGGAGGCAGATTTTCTCCGATGTTATGGTCAGATTCGAGATCGTCGGAGAGTTTGCGAAAATCAAAGTTTGAATGAGATTCTAGATCATGAGTTCCACCATAGAATAAATCATATGTTGTATTTTCAGCAGCCTGACTGGGATCTAGCCTAAATGTTAATTCTGAGCTTACAAAGGTGTCCCTATCTGGTAGAGGCTCAGGTTCAAGGTTAGTAGGGCAGAGCCAATCGAAACCCCACTCGTCCAACTCCTCGATTTCTGTATCGTAGATTGGCATGACTTCCGAAAACTCGATTAGTTCCTCTGAGGAGGTTGACGAGGGATATTCATCAAATCGAGGCCCAAAATCATATTCTTCATTAAGAGATTGATTTTCTTCCTCTGGGGCCTTGAAATCTTCAAAATATGTTTCAGATCTAGGTTCTAGGCTTAGAATGTGGGTGGAATTACTAGAATTTAGGTCTGAATAACCTTCGAGGGCCACCTTATCAGAATAAGGGACGGAATTTACACCCTCGAGAGGTTCAGTTCTACTCTCATACTTGCAGGAGTCTTGGGATTCTAAAATGGGCTCATCATGGTCTTTTCCTGCATTTGGAGCTTCCCAACCTTCTTCAATATCAGGTGCATTATACTCCATCTGGGTTGGGAATCCACAACCATTTTGTGCCTCAAACCCGAGGTCAGATTTATCCTCGATGTTGTTCCAAGATAGCTCATCCTCTGTTGGTGGTATGTACGGGTATTTCTGGTCAATGACTTGTTTTACTAATCTCATTATCTCTTCCCATTTTTCAAGACTATCTTGGTGTTGCTTCCAAAGTCGAGGATTTGTCATATATTGAAGGTATTCACTATTGTGCAGTTTTTCTATCTCAACGTATGCAGTAATGAGCAAGTCACGGGTTGATCCTTTGTTGGCTTCTGCTAATAGTACTTGGACACAAGTTATGACAAAGGTTGTGGTTGTTGGGACATCAACCTGAATGTTTCCTACTGTTGTTGAGGTTTCTTCATTTTCATAAAATCTCATGGCATCCTCAATCATTTTATCTCTCATGGATCTCCGATATTCAGGTTTCTCGACTGGTAGTCCTAGGTGGTTCGGCTGCATATTTGGATCAGGTGGTGGAATCAAGATCAGAGTTTGACTCAAGATGTGTTATGAAGCGATCAGATCTGAATAACGAGTCCCACTGAAAATGAGTGTGTGTGCTCTAAAGAGAAAAGATGCAGGACTGGAGATGTTCTTGACCCAATCAAGACACCCAAAAGATGTTTGGATGACTATGGAGGTTCGGGGCGGATGGACCCCTGGATCCGAAGATCGTCAACCTGAGAATTACCTGGGCAGCCAGAGAGGGAGAGTCCCGCAAAGACCCCTACACGGTAGAGCATCCTTACGGGTTACAGGGTTTCCCCCACCCGACCTCTCTTGTCACTGAGATTCCAGGTAAACCAGAATGGGGACTGATGAGAACCTCATCATGAGCCATAACTAACTCATTTTGACCCAATACAAAGGATAAAAGCTCCTACATAACTCAAGGAAAGGCTTAACTCAGAGAATTCTGAGTTTAAGGAGAAAACAAGTCATAAGGGGTAAAAATGCAATTTTACCAGTATAATCTGCATACAGGGTAATTCAGGGTCCAAACACAGGTCAAACAAACCGAATAAGAAGGAAAGTGGGATGATCTGATAAGGGCTACAGCAATTCCAAGGAACTAAATGATAATCTGTAACCCTAAAGCAAACCCACTTCAATTCACGAGGTTCGAGGCAAAGTAAAAATAGAATAAACCCTCTAAAATTCATAGAAAAATAATCTCTAGGGTTTAGAACCTTCAATTTGGCCTTCAGAACCCATTTTGACCTACATTGAGAACCATGCCCAATTAATAACTTAATTTGGCTTTTTGCATAAATTGACCAGTCAAACAAGGTTTAATCTAGAAATAAAATTCACCATCAAATTCCTCAGGTCCTAATTAGTCATGTATAAAAACTTGAGCCTAAGAAGAAACCTTCTTGACCAACTTTGCACTTTGGTCCTCATATATTTACTTTTTGGCCCTCAACTCTTGAACCCTCACATTTCTGCCCCTAACTCTCCTTCGTTCTTTGCATTCAGGTCCCTCCTGCCAAAACCTGCCAGCACCATACTCCGGCGACCTTGCGCGGAGCATGGCGCCGCGCAGGGTGAGGGGCTGGCAAGTCAACCGGGGGTGCCCTGCGTCGTCAGCCGTCGCAGGAACACCCCCCTGGTCGCTGCAACCCACCATACCGGCCGTGCGAACGCATGGACGGTATGGGTTTCCATCTCCGACGTCCTCCGGCGAGGGAGACACGTCGTCTCCCTCCGCCTTCCTCTCTGATTCGGCCTCTATAAATACCCCCGTCGCTCCGCCGTTCTGAGGAGCTCGGATCTGACAGAGAAAACCCCCAACTTTCCTCTCCTCTCACTCCGGCAGACGCCCACCAGCTCCGGCGGTTCTTCCTCCTCCTCTTCGCTCTGCCGCAATACCAGCAGCAGAGACTTCTCTCCCTCGCTCTTCCCGCGCCACGCCGCACCCAGCTGGCACCTCTCCGGCCCTCTGCTCGCCGCCGCCCCTTCCCCCGGGCATCTTCTTCTCCGGCGACAGTCGATACGACTGTCGCCTGCTCCAGCCCCTCCTCATCCTGCTAAGTAGGTAGAACTCCTCTTCCTCCCCTCTTCCTTTTCCTCACTTTAAACATTTACTGTCGCCCTCGATTCCGACCAATCACCCTCACCTTCTCCCCCTCCGGCCATCCTCCGGCGAGCCGCTCCCATCACTCCAGCAACCCACACGGCTCGCCGACCACCGCAGAACCTCCGCCTCCTCACCCTGATCAACCTCCGCCCTTCCACTTCCCCCAAATCACCCTCTGCAACTCCACCGAACAAACCCATCTCCCGACCCACAGTCCGACCTAGGGCAGCTCTTGGGCTCCGCCCCGCCGCCTGCACACCCCCAGACCACCTTCGCCGTGCCACGGCGAAGGTCCTCCGCGTTTCTGATTGGGCCGAGAGGCCGTTTCTCTGTGGGCAGGTACCTGCGCTCGTCGCCGCCATTGTTGAAGCGAAGCAGCTTCGACCTGCTGTCCCAGGTGCGCCGCGCCCAGGTCACGCTCCCAGGCAGTGCGGGGGGCATTTCGGCAAAGCGTTATTCTGCAGTTGAGGCAAATCCCTCGCGCGAAGGCCTCGCGTAAAGCTGCGATTACCAGCTGCTTCCTCCGCGCAGGCGCGAAATAGGGGTGGGACATTTAGTCCCACCTCGGAAGGCTCTGAAGGACCGCAGCGGTATAAAGCGAAAAAGTGCTGGAGGCTTGTTGCCTCAGCACACGGGGTGAGGTCCCCTTCACCCGCCCGGTTACCCGGTCTCGTCCGCGCTCACGTCCCACGGACCTGGCCCGACCCGACTTAGACTGACCTGCACTCCTCGCCCACCACGCACGCCGGTGGGCCTGGACCCGGGCGCGACCCGTACCCGGCAACCCGGCAGCTCTGGGAGAGCTTTCCTAAGAGCGATTTCTGTGAGAGAGAAACGCGGGGGGGGGAGGGTAGAGGTAGGTTTTGCCCCTCTCTGATCAAGCTGTGTAAGTGTGCAGGCACAGGTGAAGAAGAACCGTGGAAGAAGACGAAGGCTGAAGGAAGGAGGATCACCGAGCGGCACTGTAGCAGCGGCGGTTTAAGTCGTCTGATTGGAAAATCAGACGACGTCCTGAAGGCAAAGACGGCAGAAGGAAGGCGAGGCAGAGGAGAACACAGAGAGGCCAAGGGAAGAACTGAAAGAAGAAGAGCACGAGAAGAAGATCTGAAGAAAGGAAAAGAAGAAAGAAAGGAAAAGAAGAAGAACAGGACCGCTCTGTAGAAGAAAAAGGAAGAGCAGAAACACCTGAAAGAAGAAGAAGAACATCACCACTGCAGATAAAGAAGAAGAACAAAGGAAGAGAGCAGAAGATCTGAGAAGGAAGAAGAGGAGAAGCAAAGAGAAAAGAAGAAAAGACAACAAATTCTCTCTCTCTCTTTCTTTATTTTTGTAAAAGAAACTTGTACCCCTAGAATACAACTTGCTCCCTGAGTTCGACCTTGGGAAGTCTTTCATTTTCCGAGTAACAAATTGTATTAAACTGGTAATCACCTCTCTCTATACTATACTACGATGAAATAATAAAACTATAGAAGAAGGTTCTACACCAGGGACCTTGACCTCTTAAGTCTATCACTTTTTATTTCAAAGGTGCTTTTAGGATTCTCACTTGAACTTTAGATGTTTTTGGTATTGTGACCTAATTTAGAGGTTGGTTGACCCAAGGGGTCAACTTCACCTGACCTGTCCTATAGATGGCAGAATGATTCTAAGCTCGGAGCCTAGAGATCACCCTGATTTGACTCCCAGGTTATTAGGTCAAAAGAAAATTTTAAGATTCAAGTGATTTTAGAGCTCAATTTTAGGGTTTGTCTTATTTAGCTTTCTTCAATCAAGGGCTTGGGTAGCACACTGATGCGGGAGGGTTTATTTCCTTTTACACAGGCATGTGTGACTAGCGCTTCAAGACCCTAATGTGGAAACCCTAATTTGGTTCTATTTCCAATCCTCTTTTTCTTTTTCAAAAGTTCTCTTTGGACTTCTAAACAAGAAGTGTGTGGTCCGCCAAGATTAAGCGTTATTTCAATTAGGCACAAGAATTTGTGGGATGGGAAAAAAAAATCACTCCAACTTCAAGAATATTTGCAGAAATTTTCGCAAAATCAAGAAATGTTTTGCCTTAGAGATGGTGATTACTATATAAAGAAGGCAATTGATTCCTAAATTGATTTTCTTCCTTTTGTCTTTCAAAGATTAGGGGATGATTAAGAAAGAAAAGAAATTACCTGCCCTGGAGTGGTTGACTTGCGGGAGAGATTTTCTCATGAAATACCTGCAAGATCACATCAAAGCAAAGTAGGGCAAGTTAGTGTTCAATATGATAAAAAGAATGTAGAGACTAGTGGTAAATTGTGCATTGCTCTCCGGCAACGGCGCCAAAATGTTCGTCGCGCTTTTGTAAGATTTGTTAAAAGATAATATCGCGTTGTAGTATAGCCGCTAAAGCGTTCAAAATAAATAAAGATTTTTATTACTCGAAAATCGGAGTATCCGAGGTCGAACACAGGGAGAAAATGGAATTTACTACTAGTCAAAATGTAATTGAACACTCTAATTTACTCAAAATATCAATTCAAATGTGAATGTATGCAATTAAAAGTAATTAGGACAAAAATATGAAATTGGACGTCTGATCTTGTCTTAAAAGTATTTTCCCTTTTCTTCTTGATTATCCTTCTTCTTTCTGCCTTGCGAAGCCTTTCTTTCCATCCTTCTTCTTTTGATCTCCCATGTCTTTTGCTTCTGCCTTGCTCTTTCTTTTCTTCTTCTCTACCTTGCTTCTTACTCTTCTCTTCTGTGGTCTTGCCTTGCTTCTCTCTTCTCTGTTCTTCCTGCCTTTCCTTCTGCTTTCTTTCTTCTCCTTCTCGCGGCCAAGTCTTTCTTCTCCTGCATTCAGCCTGCGCCTACACAGAACAAAACCTACCTTTCTCCCTCTACCCGCGCGTCTCTCTCTCTCAAGCAATTCACTCACGGACGCTCTCCCAGAGCCATAGCCATAATCGGGTCGGATCGTACCCGGGACCAGGCGCACCTGCAGGTGGTGTGATGCGCGAGGAGTGCGTAGGCTTAGGTCGGGTCGGATCCGCCAGATCCGCGTGATCAAGCCGCGGACGAGGCGGGTGTGGGGTCAGTGAGGGACCTCACCCTGTGCTTTCGAGGCAGTAAAACTATATCACAAAAACCCTTTATACCATACCTGTGCCTTGAGATTCCACGATGTGGGACTAAAGGTTCCGCCCTTCCTTTGCGCGCGCCCGCAGACTCTCGTATGCAGTTGCCCAAACTGATGGCTCTACTGGCGCTACTGGCTGGGCTCTCTCACCTCGCGACACTCGCGTGAGTCTCCTGCATCTGTAGCCTGGGAAGCCTGATGCCTGGAGCTTCGTTGGAGCTTCACCGGAGGTCGTCCATGGCGGCAGCGGCTCAAACACTGTCATACACAAAACAAGCCTCTCGGCCCAATCAGATCATCTAGAGACCTTCGCCGTGGCACGGCGAAGGCGGTGGACGATGCTGCAGGCCGCAGGTCGGCCTAGGCATGCGTGCCTAGGTCAACCTGTGGCCGGAGATGGTGGGTTGTTCGGGGGGTGATTATGGAGGTCTGGAGTGGCAGTTGTAGGGTGGAGCAAGTTCCTGGTGGTGAGGCGGAGCTCTCGAGGTGGTTGGCGAGCCGGGTGGGGGGATGGAATGGTGGAAGTGGCTCGCCGGAGATCGGTCGTTGATGTGGAAGATGAGGGTGGTCAGCATCGGTCGAGGGGTAATCAGATGAGATAACAGGGGGAAAAGAGAGAGGATAGGATGGAGAGGAGTTCTAACCTAATTGTAAGGACGAAAGGGGATGAAAGGCGGACAGCAGTACCTGCTGTCGCCGGAGAAGATGACGCCCAGTGGGGGGAGACGGCAGTGACGATGGAGCTGAGGCGGCGTGCGCTGGTACTGCGCGACGCGGAGGGAGGTTAGGAAGCTAACTCTGCCACTGGTTTTGTGGAAGAGCGAAGAGGGAGGGGAGGGGGTCTCGCCGGAGCTTGCTGGGGGTTTTTGGCTGGGCAGGAGGAGAGGAATTGAAGGGGGAAACTCGGCCAAATCAAGCTCGCCCTCTGCGGCAGGGTCTGGGGTGTCTTATATAGGTGCTGGCCGCTCCTGTCAGTGCGTGGAGAACGCGCCACAAGGTCTGCCGACTTGCCAGAGTTGGAAGGAAGGTGGTTACCCAAATCTCTCGTGCGTTCGCACGAGAGATTGGGTTCACACCAGCGATTGTAATTGACTTTATAAGGAAGGGAATTCCTCAGAGAATCCTCCTTCCATTTCTGGGAGGGAATCTCTGAGGGATTAGAGAGCAATCCCTCTCCGAACCTTGCCAGAGCTCGGTTCTGCCCTAGCAATGGCTGTAGGACCGGTTTGCAAAGGAGGCAAAGAACCTAGGGGGCTCTCCGTAAAGGTATTCAAAAGATAGGGACCAATTTGTGATTTGGGTGTACTAAATTGCAAAGTAGGTCAAGATGACCTCTCCTTAGGTCCAAATTTTGGTACAAACCTAATTTGGACCTAAGGAATCCAATGGCGAAGTTGGATTTTAGGTTTGACCTCGTTTGACTGGACATTTTGCATAAAAACCCAAATTAGGTTAATTGAAGAGCTAGGACCCTAATCTAGGTCAAACTAGGTTCCAAAGGCCAAATTAAATGTTCCAAACCCTAGAGGATGTTTTTCCATGATTTTTAGAGGGTTTACTTGCTTTTTTATGACCGAAACCTTGTTAATTAAAGCGGGTCTTTTTTAGGGTTACCAGGTGTCATTTAATTCCTAGATTACACATGAACCCATTTCTGATTGACTCAACCCACTTTTTATCTCATTTAGACCATTTGACCTATGTTTTGCCTCTGAGAAATCCCGTTTATGTACTGCAATGGTAAAATTGCATTTTAACCTTTATTTCATGTTTTCTTCTCAGAGCACTTGTTCCTTCAGTTAGGCCTTCTTCTAGGTTATGTAGGAGCTTTTATCTTCTTTATTGGGTCAAAATGAGCTAGTTATGGCTCATGATGAGGCTCTCATCACCTTCCTATTCCTAGCTCGATCAGGGACATCCGTTCTTTTCTGGGGCACGTCGATTTTTACCATCGTTTCACTCCTGATTTCTCGAAAATCGCGTGCCCCCGGATGACTCTTCTCTCTAAGGATGTACCCTTTGAAATATCCAAGGAATGCACTCAAGCCTTTGAGAACCTTTGTGACCGAGTCACCCAGGCTCTGATCCTGCAATCCCCTGATTGGTCTCAACCCTTTGAGATCATGTGCGATGCATCTGATTTCGCTGTAGGAGCGGTTCTGGGGCAGAAAGTTGACGGGAAGCCCGTTGTCATCTACTACGCTAGTAAGACACTTGACGAAGCTCAGCATAACTATACAGTTATGGAGAAAGAGCTACTAGCCGTAGTATTTGCCCTTGAAAATTTTCGATCTTATCTCCTGGGTTCCCACGTCATCACCTACTCGGATCACACAGCTGTGAGGCATCTCCTTGCCAAGAAGGATGCGAAGCCCCGACTAATCCGATGGATATTGCTGTTGCAAGAATTCGATCTCGAGATTCGCGACAAGGCGAGAAGACAAAATGTGGTAGCTGACCATTTGTCCCGCCTTCCTGCTGAGATTATCAACCCTTCCGGACCCATCACAGAGAATTTCCCTAATGAGCACCTGCTGACTATTGGTACTAGACTTCCATGGTTTGCTGATATAGTAAACTACTTGGCATCTCATCAAATCCTGTCTGATTGGCCGAAGGCCAAGAAAGACAAATTGCGCTCTGATGCCAAGTATTACATTTGGGAAGATCCATACCTCTTCCGCGTAGGTGCTGACCAAATCATCCGGAGATGTGTCCCGGAAGGTGAAGTCAATGATATTCTTTCCTTCTGCCATGACCAGGCATGCGGTGGCCATTTCTCTGGGCACAAAACCGCATCGAAAATCCTCCAGTGTGGCTTCTATTGGCCCACTCTGTTCAAGGACGCATATAGTCACTGCAAAGCATGCAGTCGTTGCCAAACTTTGGGCAACATGAGCCATCGTGACATGATGCCTTTGCAGTCGATTCTTGTATGCGAAATCTTTGATGTTTGGGGGATTGATTTTATGGGCTCCTTTCCTGTTTCGGATGGTTTCGAATACATTCTACTGGTTGTGGACTACGTGTCCAAATGGATCGAAGCCATACCGACCCAAACCTGTGATCACAAAATCATTCTCAAATTCATTCATCACAATGTCTTCTCACGGTTCGAAATTCCTTGTGCTATCATCTCAGGCGGGGGGACCCATTTCACGAATGCTCAGTTCCGGTCACTGATGACCAAATATGGGGTGTCTCATCGAATCTCTACTCCTTATCACCCCCAGACTAATGGTCTAGCTGAGCTATCAAATCGGGAGATCAAGAAAATCCTGTAGGTCACTGTTCGGCCTGACAGGATGGACTGGACGTCCCAACCTCCGGAAGCCTTGTGGGCTTATAGGACCGCCCACAAAACCCAATTAGGCATGTCTCCATTTAGACTGGTGTACGAGAAGGCGTGTCACCTTCCCGTCGAACTGGAGCACAAAGCCTATTGAGTAGTATGGAACTGTAACCTAGATCTTTCGAAGGCTGGAACCCACAGAAAGCTTTAAATCAGCGAGATTGATGAATTACGCCTTGATGCGTACGAGAACTCGCGAATCTACAAGGAGCCAGTTAAAGCCTTCCATGACAGGAATATCTCTAGAAAGATCTTTTATCCTGGTCAGAAGGTCTTACTCTTTGATGCCAGACTCAAACTTTTCCCTAGGAAGCTGCGATCCAAGGGGGTCGGACCATACTTGGCCCAATAGGGTTTTGGAAATGGAGCCGTCGAAATCAGTCCGCTCAGCCATGATTCCGAACCTTTCATCGTGAACGGTTAGAGACTCAAACCGTTCATTGATGTAACTTCAACTGATTTGGCTGAATCATCTTATATCCTCCATTCCCCATGAGCTTATTGCGCCCAGCCGATGGCGTAAAACTCAGCGCTCAACGGGAGGCAGCCCATCATTCTCTTTGAAAACCTGAAACCTTTTTTGACACCTTTGTACACTTAAGGTTCACCCTTTAAGACAACCGACTCCACCTCAGGTGCTTGCATCTGAGATTAGAAATCGTCCACAACAGTCATCCGGACCCATTCACTCACCAAAATATCTATCCTAAGGAATGAACTAAGTTGAATAAAAACCCCCTAAGTCACAATGAGGACATTGCAAATCTTAGGCATGGGGGGGTATGAAAGTGCAAAACTTGTAAGAAAAGGTTTTAAACAAAAAAAAAATTCACATATGCCAAAAACACCATAAAAATTAAAAAATTTTGAAAAAATAAAAAATAAAATAATAAAATAAGAGGAGGAAAGAAATTTTGTGGAGGAAGGAAAAAGAAACAAAATGAAAAAGGAGCACAAAAATGAGAGAAAAGTGATAGTCATTAGTAAGAAACTAAGGAATTAACCTAAGTTCTAGACCTCATTTAAGAAAAGAACTGAAAAGTGCACAGTGAGATTAGTAAGAACGCAAACCTTAGGCATTCTTGGATAGACTCTTAGTACCCATTAAGATCTAGGCATTCCTCAAGAGGTTGAGGAAAATGAAAAGCTTAAGTATTAGGTCCAAGGCTTAGGAAGTATTTGGCCTTGTTAACTAACTTTTGGTTTACTGGACATAGTAACCTAAGCACCCTAACCACACACACAGCCTGATTCAGTAAGCGTAAAAATCAAAATCAAACAGAAGCATCGCAAAATTCTAAAAATAACACCTAAAGTAGGAGCGGCCGATCAACACAAGTTGATTTGGATGAGTTTCCAGCGTGGAGAGGTGGGAAATTCCCCTCGAAGATGCGTAAAAAAATATCATCTCCTCGGTGCTTGTCTCTTAGGATATTTACATATCATATCAGGGGCATGTAAGCACTCTGCTAGTTCAGATTCCATGGACGGCATTATCAAGAAATGTCAATTGCCAGGGTCTGAATTCGGCCACGAAACACCATGGATAGGATTATCTCAAAATCTCAATAGCCAGGGTTCCGGGGGTTACCATGGGCAGTGCAATCTCGAAGCATCGACTGCTAGGAACCCTTGAGGATTGATGATGGGGATAAGGAATCTGATACAAACCGTGTTGAAAAGCCAATCCTAAGTTAGAATTAAAAAGAAAAAGAGAGAGAAAACTCTCCAAACAGATAAATCTTCTATCTTTCTTTATTACAAAACGTACTGCGAACTGAGCCAGGGGTAAAATTATTTCAATCACGGGTGCTTTAACCACAAAGTCCAATAAACCTTAGGTTAGTTCTTGTAGGCCTTAAAAACCTTTGCTAAGGACTGAGGCTGAGGCTAGACAGATCTGGATCTTGGTGGGTACTAGAGTACCTTTTAGGCCTATCGTTAGCATTCTAACCTAATATAGGTTTCAAATGAAAAAGCACTTATCTGAAATCATTAAGAACTTCATGGCCTAGAACAAGGGTTGAAACTTTAAGTTTTTGCTAAGGGACTAACAAAAGCTAGGCATGGGGGTATGATGAGAACCTCATAATAAATCATAACTAGCACAATCTAACCCAGATATGTAAGAAAAAGCTCCTACATAACCCAAAGAAAGGCTTAACTCAGAAAATTCTGAGTTTAAGAAGAAAATAAATCATAAGGGGTAAAACTGCAATTTCACCAACGTAGTTTCCAAACAAGGTAATTAAGGGTCCAAACACAGGTCAAACAAGCCTAATAAGAAGGAAAGTGGGATGATCTGATCTAAAAAGGGTTATAGCAACTTCAATAAATTAAATGACATTCTATAATCCTAAAACAAACCCACTTCAATTCACGAGGTTCGAGGTAAGATAAAAATCAACTAAACCCTCTAAAATTCATAGAAAAATAATCTCTAGGGTTTAGAACCTTCAATTTGGCCTTGGAAACCTATTTTGACCTAAAAAGAGAACCATGCCCAATTAATGACTTAATTTGGGTTTTTACGTAAATTGACTGGTCAAACATGGTCCAACTTAGAAATAAAATTCACCATTAAAATCCTTAGGTTCAAATTAGTCTTGTATAAAACTTGAGCCTAAGAAGAGACCTCCTTGACCAACTTTGCAATTTGGTCCTCTTCATTTAGTTTTTTACCCTTATCTTTCGAAACCCTTGCATTTTGGCCCCCAACTTTTTCATCGTTCTTTGCAGAACAGTCCCTCCTGCAAAACTTTGTGCAACACCATGCTCCGACGACTTTGCGCGGAGCATGGCACCGCACAGAGAGGGGTTGCCGCCTTGCAAAGCAGACACGGGGTTCCTTGCGACGTCCTCTATCGCAGGGACCCGGCCATGCTCTCTGCCTGCCCCCATACCTTCCGTGCGAACACACAGAAGGTATGGGTGCCCCTTCCGGCCACGTTCCGGTGAGGCTGGCATGTCGCCAGCCCGCTCCTCCCTCTACGCCAGCCCCTTTATAAGGACCGGCACCCCCTGCCAGTTCCTTCAAGCTCTCTTTGACAAAGAACACCCCCCCACTTCATCCCCTCCTCCTCTGTCAGATGGCCCGCAGCTTACGGCGGCTCCCTCCTCTTCCTCCTTGTCGCTCTGCCACCTTACTTGCAGCAGGGTTCTGCTAGCCCTCTCATCTGTCCCGTGCTGTACCCGCCGGTGCCCTCCGCCTGCTTCCTCGTCGCCGCACTCCTCCTCCAGGGACCTTTCTTCCCCAGATCCAGCAGGTACGAGCCGGTGGCTCCGCCCTCCCCCTTCGTCCAAAACCTAGGTAAATAGCTTCCTCTCCTCCCTTACATTTTCCCTCTCTCAATTTATCTTTTCGCCTCACCGCACACGACTTCCACCTCCGCCTGCTCCGTCTCCGACCACCCTCTCCGGCGAGCTCATCCCACCTCCACAGAACTTCTCACCCCTCGCCAACTGCCCTAAAAGCTTCCCCTCACTCCACTCAACAAATCCCCCCTTTCCATCCACTGGTAAACGCCACTCGATGACCCCCTAAACAAACCCACCCCTCCGACCACAGTCCGACCTAGGGCTACCACCATATGTCGCCTCACGGCTCGCCACCACCCGCACTACCTTCTCTGCACTCCGGCGAAGCTCCCTGCATCCTCTGATTGGGCCGAGAGGCCGTATTCCGGTTTTCAGGTAGACGACCCTTCACCGCCATTACCGAGCTTCTGAAGCTCCTTCACCTGTAGATGCAAGTGCTCTCTAGCCCAGGCTCACGCCCCAGGATGCGCGGCTTGCCTCCGCGAAGCATCCCAGGCCTGCAACTGGGGCGAAGGCCTCATACGCTGCTGCAATTGCCTGCAGCTTCCTCAACTGCAGGAGCCAATCTGGGAGGTAGGACTTTAGTCCCACCTCGGAAGTGCGTGACTAAGTGCCTGCACATAAATTTGAAAAGTGTTCAAGGCTATTCGCCTTCGAACACAGGGGTCAGGTCCCTCACGCACGTCGCGCGCCACGTGCTCACCCTCGCCCATGCTCACGCCCCGCGGGTCTGGGCCGGATCCGATTACCCAAAACCGCGCACTCCTCGCCCACCACCGCACGCCGGTGGGCTTGGTCCCGGGCGCGATACCCGTACTCGAATACCCGGCTCTGGGAGGGTGATCCTATGAGAGAAATCTGAGAAAGAGAGAGACGTGGGGAAGGGTAGGGGTAGGTCTTGCTTTCTAATCCTTGTGTGAGCGTGCAGGAGCAGAAGGAGAAGAAGGAAGGAAGGAGAAGAAGGAAGGAAGGCGGCCGAAGGCTTAGCTGCTCAGGGCAGAGAAGAAGAAGAAGCGAGAGAGAAGAAACAGAAGAAGAAGAGAAGCATTGTAGCAAACCTACAGTTAAGTCATCTGACCACTGCATCAGACGACGGTTGAGTAGCGGCCAGAGGAAATAAAGCAAGAAATGAAAGAAAGAAGAAGGCTGAAGAAAGAAGAAGAAGAAGAAGGTGGAAGAAAAAGAAGAAGTCAGAGAAGAAGAAGAAGATTATCACAGCCGCAGAAGAAGAGAAGAAAAAGAAAGAAGAATAGAAGAAGACATAGCCGCCAGAGAGAAAGAAAGAGAAGAACAAAGAAAGAAAAAGAGGAAAAGGAGAAGAGAAGAAGAAGAAGCCAAGACAAACTCTCTCTCTCTCTCTTATTTTGTAATCTAATAGAGAACCTTTGTATTTCCAGAATTCCAGTAGCTCCCTGAGTTCGACCTGGGGAAAACCATTTCCGAGTAAAAAATTTTGTAATGATAACCTGGTAGCTGTCTTATTACTACAACGACTGTAACTTGACATATAACAAATGCAAATAAGCTCTACAAGCCTACCCCGGCTATCAGTCCCTCGCCAAGCCCTCAATTTGGTGTTGCAGACCCATCTTTGACCTCAATCAAGAGCTTCCTCAGCAGCTGCTTGAACGTAGAGAACTGTAGACCTTTTAGTCCCACATCATGGGATTTGGAGCTCGCCACACCAAATAAGTGAATTTGTGCTATCATCTGTTCGCCCAAGATCACCGGGGGACGAGTCCCCACTCACGCGCCTCCTCGCGCTCACTCCTCACCTGCTACACCATGCAGGTAGGTCTAGACTTCTGATCGTATACTTGATTACCCGGCTAACCTAGATCTTTGAGAGAAAGAAAGGAAGGAAAGGGAGAGAGAGCAGGGGGGTTTGCCTCACTCTCTAACACTTGTACAAAAGAGGCCTTTGCCTCTGTGTGTGACTTAAGGAAGAACTGAAAAGAAAGAAGGAAAGAAGAGCAGAAGTAGCTAAGGTAGAGAAGAGAAGAATAGTGCTCACGCACTGTTGGAGGGGGCTGTTTAAGTCATCTAATTTGAGCATCCGATGTCTGATTCCACCAAATTGTACTTCTGAGGCTATATTGCTTACTTATCTTACGTGGGATTATTTGATTGATACTGTGCATTTCTTTGGTATAATTGTAAAGGGTAATTGATGATTTAAATCACCATTTTACCCCATCATTTTTTGTACATTGCTACTAATTCTCATATATATATCATTCCTGCATGGATTTTTCATTATAAATTGCTCCTCTTTGTGGTTATATTGTAATCTTGATATTAATTGAAATACTTGCTCCCAGTGAATGACCTCAAACTTTCCTAACGATCTTTTGAGTTATAAATTGTATTTGTTTTCGTGCGATTTCAACTATACTGCAATGAAGTGATTCTATAACATCTATTTCACGCGTAAACATACATGAATGCTTGTACATGATATTATAACACTACATAACAGGTCAGCTCTTTACAACTCCAATTCTCAACTGAAATCCACTCTAATCAAACAGCCAGTAGAGCCAAATAGTGGTTGCTGTCACATGGTAGCAACAGCTACTGCAAAATAGTAGCTCAAAATTTTAGCAACTGCAACTACTGCTGTTGTAGTTGCTGTCCAAATTCAAACTAGATAAACTCAAGAACAGATGAAACATTCATCTAATCAGACGTCTTAACTGCAGCTTTTGCTATAGTTAAAACTCTAAACAGATGAGTGTTTCCAACAATATACTTCTCTGAAATCATAGATCGAGATTGATTTTAGAATTTAAAACCATGTCGCCCCAAATGGGCTATTGATTTTAATCACCTAATTGAATTGTTCCTTTAGAATTCCTACACACCATTGATTGGTGTACAGGAGTTCTAAGTGATCATGTAAAACCAATTGGATCCTTGCTCAAACTCAAGTCAGGAACACTGACTTTCCTTGTCATGGCTTTCCAAGAAAGAATAAAAAAGAAATAGTATCCATGATTCAACTGGTCGCAAAGCGTACACTCGATGAAAATCCTATTCATTGAGTTCCAATTCATTGCCATAAGCTCAATTGGACTCTAATAAAACATTCACTCGATTAAAATTCCAAATCAAAACCCAAATAACCCAATCAGACGTTCAGATCAAAATAATCATTAATCAAGCGAATTCCATCCAATTAAAACCACGATGAGGACCTTTGTGAACAATGGAGTGGATGAAGGGATCCTCTAATGATTAGTGCTCAATCAAATCTGAATGCTATATAGCATAGATCTGATTGATGCTTCAATGGATGGGTGAAATATGATAAAAACTTGAGGGAAATCAGAAGGTGTGATAGTGATATGAAGGGGAAGATTAATGCCTCGAAATGGTAGTGGAAAAACACCTCTCTGATCTGAATTGATTAGTGAGGGTGGAGTGAATCTAAGCTAATCTACTCCTAAGCTACACTAATTCATCAAACCAATGAATTCTAAAATGTAATCTACTCCTAGATTACTCTGCTAACACTACAATTAATCTAGAAAGCAGGAACTCTATCTAACAAAGCAAGAAATCTAAGGGAAGAAGTTGTCCAATGTCACCAGTCGATGGCTGATGATGATGAAAGGGGAGAAGGCCCTTCAACTGAAGATGTCCAAGCTACCAACATGCTTAAATGTGCAATTTTGGTTTTAATTTGATTTTACTTGCATCGGCCAGTTCGAGCACCCAAAATGGGCCCAACTCACTAGCCTACCCAGGGGTACCACACCTTACATGCTAACAGATGTGTGCCCACCTCAGTCTAGCACTCACTTGTGTGCATTTCTCCCATATGCTGACTTGCTCTCGAGTAATTAACCTTTCATCGCTCCCACCTATCAGCTAGGGCCTCCACATCAGTAAGGAATGGGCCTGTACAATGTCCAACTCATGTGCACAAGTGAGCTTAAGTGTTCCCTTATGGGGTTTTGTTCATTAGCTTTTTTATTCTTTTTTTTTTTTATTTTTTGCTTTCCCTCACTTCTCCTTTTTTTACCCTTTTTACTGTCTTCGCCATTTGTAAATATGTCCTTCTTGAGTTCTTTTCTTCTCTCCATTTTTCTTTCATCTACCAGCCATCTTCCATGTATCTGCAAAAATCAAAATAAAAGTAAAGTTGAGATTATTTAAGAAAATAGAACATGTGCTATTTATATGATTTAAACATATAAAACGATGCATAAAAGCCAAGATAGGCATGATTTATGAAAATATTAAGATCATTAATCATACATTCTAGGCTAGCAGATAAGGGCACCACCTCTTCTGAGGAAAATGATAAGAAGAGTTCTCACTAAAAGGTAGACCATCAACCAATCCCAACTCATAGATCCACACCAAATTAAGCCCATCAGATTAGAATAACAACATGCCTTTTTTCCTTTCTATTCTATTGTACGTAATTAGTAGGATCCCCTGTATAAAGACCTACAAGGGCATGCCGAAGGGCATGCATGGTTGAATACTTGCACAACCTACTACCCATTACTAAATAGGTGAACATCACTAAAATTGTATCCCTCTCTTTATGTGTGCTTGCCTTAATTCCAATCTTGACTCTGGGGAAGGGTCGACCCATCTTGTGATATTGACTAAATTAAGGTTAACTTAGAAGGTAATACTAATTTACTCCCTCACAGGTAATCGAGAGAGACAAAAGGACCCTTCAATAAGCATCATAGACTAAATCTCATAACAAAGATCCACACCAAATCAAGCCCATCATATTAGACTAACAACATGCCTTTTCTCCTTTCTATTCTATTGTACGTAATTAGTAGGATCCCCTGTATAAAGACCTACAAGGGCATGCCGAAGGGCATGCATGGTTGAATACTTGCACAACCTACCACCCATTACTTAATAGGTGAACCTCACTAAAATTGTTTCTCTCTCTTTATGTGTGCTTGCCTTAATTCCAATCTTGACTCTGGGGAAGGGTCGACCCATCTTGTGATATTGGCTAAATTAAGGGTAACTTGAAGGTAATACTAATTTACTCCCTCACAACTAATCGAGAGAGACAAAAGGACCCTTCAATGAGCATCATAGACTAAATCTCATAACAAATGGAATAAGTATTATTCTGGAAGTTGCAATATAACCTACTTAGAATGGAGGGAAGAACGAGAAAGGTAAATGGAGTTTGTACGTGGGACTTGAATTGGGATATAAGAGTCGGAGAGCTTAAGATCCTTAGGGCATAACAAGTCCAAGGAGGGACACATATATGCCATGTTGTAAGGACTTTTCATTGGACATTCTTATACAGGGAACCTTAGCATTTGCTTTAATTACCCATGGGGGGGTGGGGGGTGTGGTGTTGTGTGTGGTGTTGTGTGGTGGATGATTCTCTTCTCTTTCTTCCGTAGGTCCTTAGAGTTTATGATCTTTTAAGTGTCAATCGGAAAGCTTTGCCACTCTTTCAATCACTTGGTAAAAGCTTCGATTACAGTTAATTTCATTTACTTGACTTTATGTTTAAATTTAATGCTTTATAGTTATGTGTTGTGTGATTATGCGATCAATGTTATACTTGGTGACTCGAGTCTTAGAATGTAATCTATTGATAAGACAGAGGTTCTCCTAAAAGAAGATTTATTTTAAAAATAAGGCTATGTTATAATGAAAAGTGGGTCACATGATTGTTTCCAATATTCAAAGAAAAGATATTAACAACTAATTTACACGAGGGTGAGGCCGAAAGAGGTGCGAGAATTTAACGTTAGGACGGTGAGGTCGTCGGAAAGATTACATCAAGATGGATGATCTCAGATCCTAAATAGAGTGACGATGTATGCGCACATGCAGGAAATGAATGTTTCGAGAAGATGCGTCCACAACTGATAATCGGTACGTGCACTTAGCATGAATTATCGTTCGGACATCGACATTAGCGGGAATGCTGGCCACATGGCTGCTGGGCGAGAAAGAAGAAAAACTGAAACCTAAACAAACTTCAGAAAATCTAACAAAAAAATGGCACTGATTTTCAAAACAAACACACACACACACACACACATATATATATAAACGAAACATTATTGTACTTTCATGTTAAATTTCCATTAATTTTAAGTGATTATTTTTTAAATATTCCTTTAACGTGGTTAAAGTTGACAACTTAAATTATAAAAAATATAATTTTACACGTAGACTATTTTTTTTTTTTCCCCTCTTCGTCTTCTCCTCTCCATCGAACAACCTTGTTGTGGATGGTGGTGGTAACGTCAACGATGGTGCTTGCAACGTCAACATCATTTAGACCATGACCCCTCCTCCAACACCTCTCCCACCCCTCCAACGCCTCCTCCTCTTCTGCCACCCTCCCTCCTCTCCTACAGCACGTCCTTCTCCATTTAGGGATGTCAATAGGTTAGGTTTGTATTGAAATTTATTATTACCAAACTCATCATCATTTATAAATTTATTCCCCATACCTACTCCAAATATAATTGAGAAAAATTTATCTTATATCCATTAAATTAATGGGCACCCATTAATATGTTAGTCTATATATCATACCATCATTCTAAAATATCGTAAGAAAAAAATGCATATTCTACTATCAATTTCTTGAACACAACCATCTTTCTAAGGATATGTAAAACAAATAAAAATATCATAACAAAAAAAGAAAATACCAATATTCTAAACATATTTGATGGTTCATAACAAAAAGTAATCACATACGATAGGAGATTAGTTTTGTCCTAACGTTGAAATGGAATCTGGAGACACATTGCAGTCTAGTGATGGTAAAGATAATCACATGAGAGAGGAGAGTGAGTCTTGATGTTGAGACTTGAGATGAAATTTAAACAGTATAGAGGAGAGATGAAAGAATAGGAAACGTCAGGTTGCAGTACTACCTGAGATGGGATTTGGAAAATTAGAAGTCCCAGAGATGGGAGTTCGTGACCACTTTTAGACCTCATGGTCACATGAGCATCCCATTACGGGAAGTTGAGTGTCTTGGGACATTTGGAATTTCTAGAGTTATAAGTCTTAGAGTGTTAGAACATTTGGAATTAATTTTTAGACTCTTGTATATATAATATATTTATATCGGATAAACGGGTTCAGGGGTACCTTTCATCATACCTGAACCCAAATTCGATTGGGTTTGCATCAAAAAACCCAAATCTGTCTAAATATTAAATGGAGTGGGTTTTACCTATCCAAATTAGGATGGGTCAGGTCGATTTTCCATTGGAAAGTATCAAATTGACATCCCTACCTCCCATCTAGCAAACCCTCTCCCTTTATTCTCTCCTTCAACCCTCCCTCCTCCTCCTTTGCCCCACTACCTCCTCCAGCCCCTGCTCCTCCTACACACTGCCACCATCCCCAAGCTCCTCTTCCTCCCCAAACCACAGCCTCCTCCCTCCCCAGCCTCTATCTCTCTCTTTTTTTTTTCACTAGGGTGTTGTTTTAGGTAAGTAACTTTAGTGTATAGTTGAGATGTAACCATAGTTAATCCAAAAAAATGTTACACAATAACGAAATGGCATATCTATCAAATGACGTAAGTTTATAAGGGTATAGATGTAATTAGGATAGATTATAGGAGCGTAGATGTAAACATTTTTAAAAAATGTACAATTATATAAGGGGTTTTTACATATATATATCCCTATAAACTTTCGATAAGATGTATCTACTCCTATGTACTTGATATTTATGTATATACCCTATAAAGTTACTACGTTAAGGCAGTATGCCCCTACTCCATTAAACCCAATGGAAAACATCATAAGAAATTAAGAAATAAGAAAATTTATATATACCTCCATATATTTATCATTTTATTTGTGCTAACTCCTCTTCTTCCTTCCTCCTCGTCCTCCCTGAACCCATCTTCTTCTTCCTCGGCAATGATGCCCTCCCTACCAGCAGGAAGCTCACCACGATATCTCAGAGGTGTTGCCGAGCGGGAGCCCCTCCCGACGGCCTCGACGAAGTCCGTGTACCCTTTGAAGCTGTTGCCGAGCACCACGAAGTGGTTACGGCTATCCTTCCAGTTGGTCCTCAGGAGGTTTTGGTAGAGGGCAGCGTCACAGTGGGGCATGTAGAAGAGGGTGGGGCCAAAAACATCCCTATGGCCTGCCTCGTCGAACGGGAGAACACGGCAACTGAGGTGGGAGAGGGTGGCACACTCGGTAGAGGTGAGGATGGGGATGAGGATCTCAATGGGTGGGAGGAGGCGGAGCTTGAAGTGGAAGAGGGTGAGGAGAGCTACAAGTGAGGGGGTTCATACGAGGAGAGGCTTCCAATGTCGTAGATGACCATCTGGGTGGCGGGAAGGATTGTAATGACCCGGTTCCCGAGTCCCTACGAGACACGAGAACCGGACCGACTCAACTAATCCGAAGACTTAGTCGTCCAACGAGGAAGTAACCAAAAGAGCAGTAAAATAAACCACATTCAGCATGAATATAACTAACAGTAAGAAAGTACAACAGTAAGGAGAGAAACTGCCACAGTATGTACCACCACAACAGTAGAACAACATTCATAATATAATTTGAACTGCAGGTAAAGAAAGTACAGCGGAAACAAGAACTACTCACTACAACATAACAAAAAGAGGTACAAGAGACAGTGGTAACTCTGCTGGACCCTACTCGGCCCAGCGTCCTCTGCAGCCGCTGACCCTGGCTGCTCAACACCTGGTCCTGAAAAAGGTAACGAGTGTAACACGTCAGCAAAACGCTGAGTAGAGTGGCAACTAAACTAAAGACAACAGTAGAGTGTACAGTAGCTGTTATGTTCGATTACTTTCTTTATTTACATCTTTCAATTGTCTCACTATTTCATTTATTCCCCAGATCTTTTTCTTGATCTCGAATGTTCCTTGTGGGAACGATCTTGATTGCAGTCTTTTCCAAAAAGTAGAAGTAGCACGTGGTGCTCTCCTGGTCGGGAGGGTCCCCCGTGGTGATCCTACCCTCAGTCAACCACCCCAAGGTCACTGACAGACGTAACGGTGACTACGGCACGCGCGATAAACGCACAGGTAGCTAACCTGTACTGGCACACGGTCAGTCGTTTCCGTTAACGGGTGCGCCCAAGCACAGCACGGAACCAGTCCAGGGCAGAGCCCTCTCAGCAATAGGGGTCCAACCCCTCCACAGTAACCAAACCGGGGCCTTGCCCCTCCACAGTCCGCGCACCCTCGCCTGACTACCCTGGTTTGCCCCAGCGAGCCTAACAAGTCGGTGTGGGAGGCTACCAGAACCCCGGGGCCCGTGGGGTAGCTAGTACCTCCCTACACTAGTAGCTCTCCTCGGTACTACGTACGCGAGGGCCAGCAAGTTGGTACAGAGTGGCTAGTCCTAACCCCGGGTCCCTGGGACGATTGGCTCCGCTCTGCACTAAACAGGGGGACAGTCGCTCTCCTTGGTACTCAGTACTCAAGGGCTAGCTCACTTCCCCAATACTATTCCATTCACTTTTCCAGGAGTTCTACTCCTACTTCCCCGTAGGGTTCCATCCTTTTTACTCAAACATGCAGGTTTCACTTTCCAGTTTCACATTCTTACAATCCATATTCTCAACCACGTTATTTATTCACAACAGGCAGCTGTTAATTCAAATTACAGGCAGCTTTATATCTCTTTCCATTTTCCAAGACTGCAGTATTATACATTCCACTAGTTTTCCCATCCTAGGATTCATGCCATATCCTAGGATCTATCATACAATCTAATTTTCTAGCCCTAGGATTCATGCAACACCTAGGAGCTATCATTCCATCTATTTCTCATTCCTAGGATTCATGCAACGTCCTAGGTTCTATTTATGGTTCCATAATTTAACAGATTTTATTAATAACTTAAAGCCACTCTACTAGGTACAACGGGAGAAATGGGGGCGTGGTCGGGAATCCCATGTGCCTCCGCGAGCCCCGAGGCTGCAATAGAACAGGGTCCTATCACAAGGATCAAACACAAGGAGTGTCTCAAAATAGTGTATAGCTATTGTAGACGGGTAGAGGAATTAATTCTGAAAAGAACGCAACTCGAATTGCGGAAAACGGAACCCGAACGGGCCCTAAACGAGTCAAAAATGACGACACTGTGCAAAATCAGACGTTTGGAACTTCTTCCAGACGTCTTAAAAAGTGGATCAGAGAATTACCTTGTTCAGCGTGGTTTCCCAGACGTCCAGAAGTCTGCGGGGACGTCTGGCCTAGCTCCCAGTCGTCCGATGGTCACCCTGGACGTCTGGAGGTCACTCCCGCCGTCTGGTACTACAGCCAGACGTCTGCTTCGCGGTGGATGGCGAATCACCGAGCTTGCGCACACCCATCTCCCTCCCTCAGTACGGTCAGTCGACAGGAAGGAAGAAGGAGACGGAAAACATACCTTTCAGACGTCTGGATGGTCTTCCAGACGTCTCCCTCGCCGTCTGGCTATCAACCCAGACGTCTGATTCTGGAAATTTTTCCAGAATCAGGGCGCCACTCGGCCTCCACTCGCGACGCTGCCCGCGTCGCACCTCGCGCGCCTGCTGCTCAGACCATAGCAGTCCCCCCCTCCGCGTCGCTCCGCGCCCCCTGTGCCCTCCACCGGCCGGCCCTAGCAGCCCCGGCGAGCTCGCCCTCACGGCAGAGCTCCACTCTCGCACGCAGCACCTCCTCCGCGCTCACTGCGGCCGCCACTGCCGCCCTCGTGCTCGTGCTCACGCTCACTGGCTGAAGGAGAAGAGGGAGGAGACGGTGGTGACGGAAGTGAGGGGAGGCGTGGCCTTTTAAGGCCGTGCGAGGAGGAGAGAGGACGCGGCAGGGCGTCTGTAGCTGCAGGGAATAAACGAATATGCGGGTCTACGCGCTCAGGCGTGCAGACGACCCGCTCGTGTGGAAGATAACGGATTTCCAGACGTCTGGAAACGATCCCAGACGTCTGGTCCGACGTCTGGGCCACCTCCCAGACGTCTTAAAAAACGTTTGGGGCACGCGTTTGTTACAAGGATAAGGGGTGTTAGTGGGAACAAAGATGCAAGAGGAGGTGGTGGAAGAAGGGGGGAGGAGAGGGCAAGGGTGGAGGAGCGCATCTTAAGGAGGAGGGAGGAGATAAAGGATGGGCAGGTAGGGGATGGGTTGGATGGGGCCCACGAGATTGGCTGGAGGGGATTAAAGGAGGAGAAGGTGAGTGGTGGGGGTTTGGGGAGGTTTTGGTTGTGCTTGCGGGAGCGGCGGTGGTGGAGGATGACCATCCATTCCCCTTATGATGTGGTGGAGGAGGAAGCATGGATGGTCATGATGGGAGTGGCGACGACAATGACAAAGGGAGGAAGAGGAGTACAAGGAGGAGGATAAGGAAGGGGGAAGAGAACTTGATATAAATAAAAAGATAAATACAGGGAGGTATATATAAATTTTCTTTTTTTTTTATAACATTTTCCTTTGAGTTTAATGGAATAGGGGCATACGACCTTAACAGATATACGTAAATATCAAGTACATAGGGGTATATACGTCTTATCAAAAATTTAGAAGGGTATCTATGTAAAAATCACATTATATAAAGAGATAAAACTAACCTAACCCTATTTATTTGACATATTTGTTGTAAGGAAGCGAGTAGGGCACATTTTACAACATGTGGGACCCCACTCATGCCCCCACTGCTCACATACTCACGGACATCAAAAGTTACATGTTTACCATTCACTACAAAAAAAGCAACCCAAGTACTATGGGGTCTACTACTACTCATGAAAATCAACCCACCACATCAAAGGGAGAAATCAAAACACACATTTAAAAATGATTTTCCACCGGTGGAAAATTATTTTTAAGGTGGAAAATAATTTTTGACTTAGAAAGTAAATTTTCACTAGTGTAAAACTAAAACACATTTGCTGAAAATCAAAACATACTGGCGTATTTGGTTTTCACTTATGACATGGGTGGAAAATGATTTTCCACCTAGAAATTGATTTTTTAGCGATAGAAAGTGATTTTTCACCTAAAAAATTATCTTTTTTTACTTATGAAAAATTATTTTTACCAGTGAAAAATCAAAACGCAGTGGTTGAAATCACTAGTTGGAAATGAGGTGTCTTTATTTAAGTGTGTGGATTCATCATTCTTTCATTGTATGCATTACAAAATATATTGCACGTGCATTTCTTTTTTCCTTCATTTGTTGCAACCATCACTCTCTCCCACGAAGAACCTCTCTACCATATGTTAACCCTTCCAAGGACATCTTCTTGTAATGTTTTTATTTCCATTAATGGAGTATTAGTTTGAGATCTCAGAGAAAAAAAAACTTGTCCTATTCACCATCTCTTTGTCATCTTCCTTATATGATGGGGCAAGCAATTATTGACTTGCCACCTTTTCTAAGGTTTCATTTAGAAGTGGCTTAGGTCTTATTTGGCTGAGGGATAAGGCACCGAATAAGATCACTGGAATGGGAAAGTGACACTGTAGCGAATAGGATTGGAGTAGTGTGGAAGCTAAATCAAGAGAAGGTAATCATTAACTACAAATCATTAACATCATATTAAAAATCATTTGGGTCTCTCTTTTCTGAAAATTGACTTCATTCTTGATCAATCCTGGAACAACCTTCAGCTCAGAGACTGGATTAGTACGTTCTAGCCTAAGCAAATTGCTATATCTTGAGTCCGTCCTTCCTCTGGCTACAAAGCCAACCCTGTCGCCATCCCTCTACATAATTCCTATGCTGTTGCTTAGGTGGTTAGAGATTACTCTGGAAATTTTATCCATGGTGCTACTTCTACTTTACATGAAGATAACTTGGGAAAATGTCTCCTTGCTACTGCTCTCCATCTTCTTTCCATCCCTAGTTTTTCTTATTTTCTGCAGATTGAGACAGATTCTATTATGCTATACTATTGGTGGAAAGGGAAGATCGTGGTTCCTTGGATGGTGTAGTATTTGTTCAACTCGGTCAATGCCTTTGAGGATCGCATCATTTCTATGGAGTTCTCCCAACCGATGGCCAATGCAGCTACTCATTGTTTGGCTCTTCTTCATCCTACCAACTGGCAAGTTTTTGATTCTCAGTAGCAGCTCCTGCATTTTTTGGTGGGTACTTTTAGCTTGGAGAAAATTTAAATGGCTTATGTTTGTTGAGATTTTGCTTGTTTTGCCTTGTTGGGCTTGGGTTTTGCTTGTTGGTATTCCCATGTACTAAGCCACGAGTTGTGGTTCTTCTCTCTTTTATACTAAGTGGGTTTTCATCTAGTCCTCCCACCTTTTGTTTGCTCCGTGGGAATAGGGGATGAATAAAATAGTACTCCCATTTTCTCAAAACAAAAAATCTCCACTCTCATAAAAAAAATATTAAATAAATACCACTAACATCATATCACACTACAGATCATTTTATCACACTACTTATTCTTATACCACAACCAAATACCTCACAACTTATCCCATATTACTTTATCTCAGTGTAACCCTTATCCTCTTGCGAAACACAGCTTTAAAGTTTAAGACTTGATAAGTTTAGGAAGTTGTAAGGTTTGGGAGTGGTGACATAAGTGGTAGGTTAGTTAAGGGTAGATGTGATGGTTAAGTTGATGTATTATTATTGATTTTTATTTTTATTTATAATGAAAGTAGATTAATGGAGGTAGATATGATGAGTGAATGAAAATGTTGTATGTAGTTTTTATTTTTATTTGTAGTGGAAGTTGGTTAGAAGAAGCATATGTGATGAGTGAATCGATATGTTGCAAGTACTAGTTGACATTGATGTGATGGCCACTAATACCTTTTATCATTCATTTAAGGGATGTTTGGTTGGCAGGTTAAGTAAATTTGCATTAGATTAAGTATTTAATTCGTCACTTAACCCACCCTCCATTTGTGTCGAGTTAAGTGGCCCTAAACTAAGGTAAAGTTATTTCACTATCTTTGTAGAATAATTTTAACTCGCCAAAACATCTAAATGAATTAACTCAATTATTCTACTATTTATTCCACTTATTTTCCTATTCCTCTACTTATTCTACGAACTAATTCCCCTTACCAAACATGGCCTTAGTGTGACACGTAACCTTGCCACATGGATAATACTTTGTTTAAGACCCTACCGAATAAAGGTGAGGTCGTCAATCATGCAGTTTAGAGTGGATGATTAGAGGGTTCATTGAGATAGGAGTAAGCATCTAGTCTTAGTGCAACATTAAGTTTTACAAAAATGAAAATTAACACCTTGTTTAGCCCTTCCTTCAATGAACTAATTTGTATATCCAGGTATTATTCAATTAAAGAACACCGCTGCTATATCTATATAGCATCAATATAGCATTGTTGTTTTATAGTGTATAACTAAAAAATTTTGATGTGTTTTAGCACAATAGTGGTATACAACTAGGTAATATAAGTGCTATTTACTATTATAATTGAGTCTATAGCGGTACTTATTTGGAAAGCTACAACCGTACATAGAAAACTGGAAATGAACATGTGTTTGTGTAGTAATAAATTCCATTTAGCAAATAAAATGAGAACATGAGTTTTACAATGTTTAGGATTATCCAATGAAGTCATCTAAGCAATCCGCATGTGGCCTGATTATTAGAAGCAAACATTTTATGCGAGAAAGTACTTCATGTGTTCTTTCCATAAGTGGCATATGACATAGGAAATAAATTTTAAGTAATACTTGCTAATCTACTCCCTTTGTAAATGTGTTGGAGTACAAATACAAACAAAAAGTATAAGCAAGTAAGATCAGGCATCTTACGCTCCACCAACAGAAAAAGTGCCCTCCGAACTAATGGGATGGAAAGGAAGCTCACATGTAGCAACGTAGAGATCATAATAAGAAAAATATATTAAGTTCAAAGACTCAGCATAGCACTTCAAAGAATAAGTAGAAATCCCAATCGATAGGCAAATGCAAAAGTATAATTTCGAGACAACCAGATCCCATCTTTCAATTGCCCTTCCTACTTAATCAAAGCAAGAACTCAAATAGAGCCACAAGTTCGGAATGCAACATTGGCTCAGCCATGATAATTAATTCAACAGAGGAAAATGCAAAGCAGATCATTCAGCAAACACTGAAATCTAACTTAAAACACAAAATAAAAAAAAATCAAAACAAGACAAGAAAATGATCGCATTGAGATGTCAACAATTCAAAACATCCAAGTATAACTTCTCCATAGTAAATAATTCACCTACACTATTCATTTCAACTATAATGCATACCTGAGATAATGGGAAATGATCACCAATGGGAAAAGATTAATTAAGAAAGCTATTATTAGACTTACTTTGCCATATCTTGTCAATTGTGTTGCAATGATAAAATACATCTCCTATTAGTTGTCTCGCAGACCTGCTGTAACGAACGCGTGAACCGGACGTATTTTAAGACGTCTGGGAGGTGGCCCAGACGTCTTGCCAGACGTCTGGGATGGTTTACAGACGTCTGAAAAACCGTTATCGTCCATACCCGCGAGTCGTCTGCGCGCCTGCGCGCGCAGACCGCATATTCGTTATTCTCTCTTTTTCCCTCTCTCTCTGCAGCTGCAGGCGGCCTGCCACCTCCTCTCTCCTCCTCGCGCGGCCTTAAAAGGGCCACGCCTCCCCTCCCGTCTCCACCGTCTCCTCCTTCTTCTCCTTCCTGTGCGCGAGAGCGAGCGGATGCGAGGGCGGCAGCGGCGGCCGCAGTGAGCGCGGAGGTGCGGCGTGCGAGGGCGGAGCTCTGCCGTGAGGGCGAGCTCGCCGGAGCGGTTTGGCCGACCAGCGGAGGGCGCAGGGGGCGTGGAGCGACGCGGAGAGGGACCTACTGCGGGCTGAGCAGCAGACGCGCGAGGTGCGACGCGGGCGGCGTCGCGAGTGGAGGCCGAGCAGCGCCCTGATTCTGGAAAAATTTCCAGAATCAGATGTCTGGGTTGATAGCCAGATGGCAAGGTCGACGTCTGGAATCTCATACAGACGTCTGAAAGGTCAGTTTTCCGCCTTCTTCTTCCTTCCTGTCGACTGACCGTACTGAGGGAGGGGTTGGCTGTGCGCAGGTTCGCTGATTCGCCATCCTTTGCGAATCAGACGTCTGGAAGTTGTACCAGACGGCGGGAGTGACCTCTAGACGTCCGGGGTGACCATCGGACGTCTGGGAGATAGGCCAGACGTCCCCGCAGACTTCTGGACATCTGGGAAACCACGCTGAACAGGTAATTCTCTGATCCACTATCTAAGACGTCTGGAAGGAGTTCCAGACGT
Source organism: Thalassia testudinum (assembly GCA_037157565.1). NCBI lineage: Eukaryota > Viridiplantae > Streptophyta > Magnoliopsida > Alismatales > Hydrocharitaceae > Thalassia > Thalassia testudinum. Next base: position 128,628,099 of record JAZHRO010000055.1, read on the forward strand.
CTGATTTTGCACAGTATCGTCTTTTTCGACCCGTTTAGGGCCCGTTCGGGCTCCGTTTTCCGTGATTCGAGTTGCGTTCTTTTCAGAATTAATTCCTCTACCCGTCTACAGTAGCTATACACTGTTTTGAGACACTCCTTGTGTTTGATCCTTGTGATAGGACCTCGTTCGGTTGCAGTCTTGAGAGTCGCGGAGGCATGCGGGATTCCCGATCACGCCCCCATTACTCCCGTTGTACCTGGTAGAGTGGCTTAAGTTTATTATTAAAATCTGTTAAAGTATGGAACCATAACTAGAATCTAGGACATTGCATGAATCCTAGGAATGAGAAATGTATGGAATGATAGCTCCTAGGTGATGCATGAATCCTAGGGCTGGAAAACTAGTTATATGCTAGATCCTAGGATGTAACATGAAACCAGGGATGGAAAAACTAGCGGAATGTATAATATTGCAGTCTTGGAAAAATGGAAAGGAATATAAAGATGCCTGTAAATTGAATTAATAGCTGCCTGTTATGAATAAAGAAACATGATTGAGATCATGGATTGTCAGAACGTGAAACTGGAAAGTGAAACATATGATGTTCTGAGATAAAGAGCTGGAACCCTACGGGGAATTAGGAGTGGAACTCCTGGAAAGAAAAAGGAATGGAACTGAGATGTAGTTGTACTGTCTCTTGAGTACGCGGTACCAAGGGAAGTACCTGTACCTGTTTAGTGCAGAGTGGGGCCAGCCGCCCCAGGGACCCGGGGGTTAGGATTGGCGGCTCTGTACCGACTTGTTGGCCCTCGTGTACGTAGTACCGAGGAGAGCTACTAGTGTTAGGAGAGTACTAGCTACCCCACGGGCCCCGGGGTTCTGCTAGCCTCCTTCACCGACTTGTTAGGCCCACTAGGGCAAACAAGGGTAGTCAGGCGAGGGTGCGCGGACTGTGGAGGGGCAAGGCCCCAGTTTGGTTACTGTGGAGGGGTTGGACCCCTGTTACTGAGAGGGCTCTGCCCTGGTTCCGTGCTGTGCTTTGGGCGCACCCGTTAACTCAAATGACTGACTGCGTGCCAGTGCGGGCTAGCTACCTGTGCGTTTATCGCACGTGCCGTAGTCACCGTTACGTCTGTCAGTGACCTTGGGGTGGTTGACTGAGGGTAGGATCACCACGGGGGACTCTCCCGGCCAGGAGAGCACCACGTGCTACTTCTACTTTTGGAAAAGACTGCAATCAAGATCGTTCCCACGAGGACATTCGAGATCAAGTAAAGGATTTGAGAAATAAATGAAATAGTGAGAAAATTGAAAGATGTGAATAAAGGAAGTAATAGAACATAACAGCTGCTGTACACTCTACTGTTGCCTTTAGTTAGTTTGCCACTCTACTCAGCGTTTTGCTGACGTGTTACACTCGTTACCTTTTTCAGGACCAGGTGTTGAGCAGCCAGGGTCGGCGGCTGCAGAGGACGCTGGGCCAAGTAGGGTCCAGTAGAGTTTACCACAGTCCTTGTACCTCTTTTGTTTCTGTTTTAGTGAGTAGTTTTTGTTTCCGCTGTACCTTATTTACCTGCAGTTATTGTTATATGATAAATGTTGTTTTACTGTTGTGGTGGTACCTACTGTTGTAGTTTTTTTTTCCTTACTGCTGCACTTTCTTACGGTTAGTTATATTCATGCTGAATGTGGTTTATTTTACTGTCTTTTAGTTACTTCCTCGTTGGACGACTAGGTCTTGGGATTAGTCGAGTCGGTCCGGTTCTCGTGCCTCGTAGGGACTCGGGAACCGGGTCGTTACAAGATGGTATCAGAGCAAGGTCGTCCCGAGAAGTGAATCAACTGATTGGAAAATAACCAATTCACATGTTTATAGCTAGAGTAGCCACCACAACGTGTCTCTTGACATGAGCTCCTAGAAGTTTTGTTAGGTACCGTATGTTTTGACGTTTCCATTTTATTTCGCGTCTCCTTGCAGGAGATGCCTCGTTACGGGACTGGCGAGACTGGCCGCGGGTGTGGCCGAGGGCGAGGTCGGCGAGGTGGACGTGCTGTCGTTGACGTCTCGGTGGACCAGCCACCACTCCCTGGCATCCAGGCCCAGGACCTCGCCAGACAGATACGGGATATTGTACGAGAGGAGCTCCACCCACCACCCCGACCACCTCCTCCTGGGGTTGCAGAGGGGGAGTCCTCTGTGGGACCACGCGACGGACACGAGGGAGGGGATGGGCCCCTGCCGCCCCCACCTTCCTCCGACACTTCTGTACACGAGGCACCTTCGCCTGGAGGTGCACCAGCACCTCCCCTACAGCGCCACTTCGAGCTTTTCGGACAGTTCTGGAAGCTGAAGCCCCCCTCCTTCAAGGGGATGAGGACCCGACCGAGGCAGAGGACTGGCTTGAGCAGCTGGAGAAGATCTTCGACACCCTTCGCCCCCTGGTGGAGTGCCACGTGGCCTTTGCCACGTACCAGCTGGAGAGTGCGGCACACCAGTGGTGGAGGGCAGTCCGGGGACAGGAGAGGGACGAGTCGACATGGGACCAGTTCGTCACCCTCTTCTGCGAGCAGTACTTTCCCCAGACGTGGCAGGACCAGAGGAGGCGGGAGTTCCACACTCTCCGCCAAGGGACGATGACCGTGAGCGCGTACCGCACGCGTTTCTTGGAGTTGTCCCGCTTTGCAGCGACAGCGGTAGCCACTGAGGAGTGCCTTTGGAGGTTCACCGAGGGGCTCCGGCCTGCGATCCGGGGGTATGCCAAACCCCTGAAGCTGCCGACGTTTTCGAGGGTGGTAGAGGCAGCTATGACTTACGAGGAGACCAACCCGTCCGCACGAGAGACCGACGGCGGGCGGAAGAGGCCCTTTCAGCCAGACTTCTCACAGGGCTAGCGAGAACGGAGACACGTGACATCCGCAGGAGAGCCGTCACGTTGTGCAGGGCCATCAGTGGCCTTTGGGGGCCCTCGACAGGGGCCAGTCGCCAGCACCGGACCCCTGCCTAGCCGACAGCAGGGACTCACTGAGGGCGGGAGTCGGGTTCCCCTCTGCTACGAGTGTGGCCAGCCGGGCCACGTCAGGAGGGACTGCCCATCTAGGGCAGGAGGTCAGCAGATACTTCCCGTGCAGAGCACTGGAGGGCGCGCAGGAGGCCGCGGTTCCCAGGCACGAGGAGGAGGACAGCAGTCGCGAGGAGGGTACCGGCCAGCACCTACCCGTCCGACGCAGAGTGTGGCTGCTTCGTCTGCACCTAGAGCTGAGGGGCGTATCAACACCCTAACACACAGGGATGCCAGAGCATCGGGATCCGTGGTAGCAGGTATGGTTTCAGTTTCTGGCAGACTCGTTTACACGCTTTTCGATTCCGGCGCTACGCACTCGTTTGTCGCAGCCAGTTTCGCAGTTAGTTTGGACCAGGATTATACACTGCTAGAGAATCCATTCGTAATCAGAGGTCCGAGTGGTCAGCTGTTTGTAGCTGAGGAGGTGTACACGGGTTGTGAGGTCAGCATCGGGGGACATAGCCTGCCAGCTGACCTGATTATGATACAGATGGAGGACTTTGGAGTGATTCTGGGGATGGATTGGCTGTCCGCTTACCACGCCTTGGTAGACTGTTTTGAGAGGAAGATTGTCTTCTCCATTCCGGAGTTGCCTTCATTCGAGTTTCACGGGCAGCCAGTGGACGGAGGTTTCAGGTGCATTTCGGCACTTCGGGCGGCGAGACTTTTGAGCCAGGGGTGTGAGGGCTTCCTAGCCTGTGTGGTGGCAGAGCCCAGCCCTGTGGCAAACTTCCAGAGCATCCCGGTGGTCAGAGAGTTCCCCGACATGTTTCCAGACGAGTTACCAGGACTACCGATCGAGCGTGAGATCGAGTTTGAGATCTCACTAGTACCAGGGACCAGCCCCATCTCCACCGCGCCATACAGGATGGCACCGCTCGAGCTGCGAGAGCTCAAGTCCCAGTTGCAGGACCTTTTGGAGAAAGGTTTCGTGAGGCCTAGTGCGTCTCCCTGGGGAGCCCCGATACTGTTTGTGAAGAAGAAGGATGGGACCCTACGCCTTTGTGTGGACTACCGACAGCTGAATAGGGTCACCATCAAGAACAGATATCCGCTGCCGAGGATTGACGATTTGTTTGACTAGTTGCGGGGTGCCACGGTGTTTTCCAAGATCGACTTGAGGTCTGGATGCCACCAGTTGAGGATCAGGGAGACCGACGTCTCCAAGACAGCTTTCCGCACCCGGTACGGACACTGCGAGTTTTTGGTCATGCCGTTTGGGCTGACCAATGCCCCCGCTGCTTTCATGGACCTGATGAACAGGGTGTTTAGACCATACTTGGATCAGTTCGTGGTGGTTTTCATAGATGATGTGCTCATCTATTCTAGAGATCGAACACAGCACGGACAGCACTTACGGATGGTTCTGGACACTCTGAGACGACGCAGGCTGTATGCCAAATACAGCAAGTGCGAGTTCTGGTTGAGGGAGGTGACCTTCTTGGGTCATGTGATCTCTGGTGACGGCCTGGCGGTGGACTCCACCAAGGTCGAGGCAGTGCTCAGGTGGGAGAGACCGCGTTCAGTCACTGAGATTCGCAGTTTCCTGGGACTGGCAGGTTACTACAGACGGTTCATCAGGGGATTTTCACAGATTGCGCGTCCTATGACACAGTTGACCCGGAAGGACGTGCCTTTCGCTTGGACAGACGCCTGTGAGGCGTGTTTTCTGGAGCTGAAGGAGAGGTTGACCTCGGCTCCCGTGCTCACCATCCCTGATAGTAGTGTACACGGACGCTTCCTTGCAGGGGTTAGGAGGTGTGCTCATGCAGAGGGGTCACGTTGTCGCTTACGCTTCGCGGCAACTGAAGCCCCATGAGCGTACCTACCCTACCCACGACCTAGAGTTGGCAGCTGGTGTCTTCGCGCTGAAGGCCTGGAGGCACTACTTGTACGGTGAGACCTTCGAGATTTTTACAGATCACAAGAGCCTCAGGTATCTTTTTGACTAGAAGGAGCTCAACATGAGACAGAGACGTTGGTTGGAGCTCCTAAAGGACTACAATTGCAGCATCTCCTACCACCCGGGAAAGGCCAATGTGGTGGCTGACGCCTTGAGCCGTAAGGCGCCCGCACGGTTAGCCAGTCTACAGTTACAGAGTTGGAGCCTTTTGGAGGAGGTGAGCAGTTGGCGACCTCTAGAGTTACGAGGATACTGTGGGCCAGTGACGGTGACACGGCAGACCAGGCCAGAGCTGATAGACCGTATCATCACAGGACAGATGGCTGATCCGTACCTGCAGTCCTTGCGCGACAGAGTACTATCAGGGGACCCAGGGGACTTCTCTTTCACAGACCAGGTGTTACGCTTGAGGGGACGGTTGTGCGTCCCCAGAGACGAGGAGCTGTTGAGAGAGCTCCTGACTGAGGCACACGGTTCCAGATTCACCATACATCCCGGAAACACGAAAATGTACCATGACTTGAGACGTGAGTTTTGGTGGAGAGGGATGAAGCGGGATGTGGGTGAGTTCGTGCAGCAGTGCTTAGTGTGCCAGCAGGTGAAAGCCGAGCATCAGAGGCCTGCAGGGCCGCTTCAGCCGCTTCCAGTACCAGAGTGGAAGTGGGAGAGCATCACCATGGACTTGGTGGTGGGCTTACCTGTTACCCAGCGGGGACACGACGCAGTCTGGGTAATAGTGGATAGATTGACGAAGACGGCGCGATTCTTGCCGATCCGAGTCACTTTGGGACCAGCACAGTTGGCAGAGAGGTATATCCGTGATGTGGTGCGACTACACGGAGTTCCGCGGGAGATCGTATCCGACCGGGATACCCGCTTTACGTCCCAGTTTTGGGCTGAATTTCAGCAGGCCTTGGGGACGAGGTTGAGGTTTAGCACGGCTTACCACCCCCAGACAGACGGACAGTCTGAGCGCTCGATACAGACACTTGAGGACCTTTTGCGTTCCTGTGTACTGGACTGGAGGGGCTCTTGGGAGGAGCACCTGCCCTGGCGGAGTTTGCATACAACAATAGTTATCACTCGAGCATCGGCATGGCTCCCTACGAGGATCCGTACGGACGGAAGTGTACGGCACCCTTGAGTTGGGTTGAGGTGGGGACCAAGTGGGAGGTTGGCCCCAGGTTGATCCGGCAGAGTCAGGAGGTAGTTGAGCAGATCAACAGACGACTCCGCACTGTCAGGAGCAGACAGAAGAGCTACGCGGATCGCAGACGCAGAGAGGTGCAGTTCGAGGTTGGGGACCACGTCTTCCTTCGTGTTTCGCCCATGAAGGGCTTACAGCGGTTTGGGGTGAGAGGGAAGCTCGCGCCGAGGTTCGTGGGGCCCTTTGAGGTCCTGGAGCGGGTTGGACCCGTTGCTTACAGACTTGCCCTTCCCCCGCAGCTTTCTGGTGTGCACGACGTGTTCCACGTGTCCAACCTCAGGAAGTACGTAACCGATCCCAGCCACGTACTGAGTCACGAGAGCGTCGAGGTGAGCGACGACCTGACCTACCCCGAGCGGCCAGTGCAGATCCTAGACCGAGCCGTCCGCCGGTTGAGACGAAAGCAAGTACCCTTGGTAAAGGTTTTGTGGAGGAGCCAATGGTACGAGGAGGCTACCTGGGAGCCTGAGGCGGCAATGCGGGAGCGGTACCCAGAGCTTTTCGCGGGTACGTCTTTTCGGACCGGCCTCGGTCCTCGTTGAGTTTGTTATGGTTAATTGGACATCTTTTTCCCGCACCCTAGTTGGCGCAAGTTTTGGGGACGAAACTTCCTCTGAGTTTGTTATATTGTAACGAACGTGTGAACCAGACGTATTTTAAGACGTCTGGGAGGTGGCCCAGATGTCTTACCAGACGTCTTGGATCACATCCAGACGTCTTGCCAGACGTCTGGGATGGTTTACAGACGTCTGAAAAATCGTTATCGTCCACACCCGCGAGTCGTCTGCGCACGCAGACCGCATATTCGTTATTCTCTCTTTTTCCCTCTCTCTCTCTGCGGCTGTAGGCGGCCTGCCACCTCCTCTCTCCTCCTCGCGCGGCCTTAAAAGGGCCACGCCTCCCCTCCCGTCTCCACCGTCTCCTCCTTCTTCTCCGTCCTGTGGGCGAGAGCAGCGGACGCGAGGGCGGCAGCGGCGGCTGCAGCGAGCGCGAAGGTGCAGCGTGCGAGGGCGGAGCTCTGCCGTGAGGGCGAGCTCGCCGGAGCGGTTTGGCCGGCCGGCGGAGGGCGCAGGGGGAGTGGAGCGACGCGGAGAGGGACCTGCTGTGGGCTGAGCAGCAGACGCGCGAGGTGCGACGCGGGCGGCGTCGCGAGCGGAGGCCGAGCAGCGCCCTGATTCTGGAAAAATTTCCAGAATCAGACGTCTGGGTTGACAGCCAGACGGCAAGGTCGACGTCTGGAATCTCATACAGACGTCTGAAAGGTGAGTTTTCCGCCTTCTTCTTCCTTCCTGTCGACTGACCGTACTGAGGGAGGGGTTGGCTGTGCGCAGGTTCGCTGATTCGCCATCCTTTGAGAATCAGATGTCTGGAAGTTGTACCAGACGGCGGGAGTGACCTCCAGACGTCCAGGGTGACCATCGGACGTTTGGGAGATAGGCCAGACGTCCCCGCAGACTTCTAGACGTCTGGGAAACAACGCTGAACAGGTAATTCTCTGATCCACTGTCTAAGACGTCTGGAAGGAGTTCCAGACGTCTGATTTTGCACAGTATCGTCTTTTTCGACCCGTTTAGGGCCCGTTCGGGCTCCGTTTTCAGAATTAATTCCTTTACCCGTCTACAGTAGCTATACACTGTTTTGAGACACTCCTTGTGTTTGATCCTTGTGATAGGACCTCGTTCGGTTGCAGTCTTGAGAGTCGCGGAGGCACGCGGGATTCCCGATCACGCCCCCATTACTCCCGTTGTACCTGGTAGAGTGGCTTAAGTTTATTATTAAAATCTGTTAAAGTATGGAACCATAACTAGAATCTAGGACATTGCATGAATCCTAGGAATGAGAAATGTATGGAATGATAGCTCCTAGGTGATGCATGAATCCTAGGGCTGGAAAACTAGTTGTATGCTAGATCCTAGGATGTAACATGAAACCAGGGATGGAAAAACTAGCGGAATGTATAATATTGCAGTCTTGGAAAAATGGAAAGGAATATAAAGCTGCCTGTAAATTGAATTAATAGCTGCCTGTTATGAATAAAGAAACGTGATTGAGATCATGGATTGTGAGAACGTGAAACTGGAAAGTGAAACATATGATGTTCTGAGATAAAGAGCTGGAAACCTATGGGGAATTAGGAGTGGAACTCCTGGAAAGAAAAAGGAATGGAACTGAGATGTAGTTGTACTGTCTCTTGAGTACGCGGTACCAAGGGAAGTACCTGTACCTGTTTAGTGCAGAGTGGGGCCAGCCGCCCCAGGGACCCGGGGGTTAGGATTGGCCGCTCTGTACCGACTTGTTGGCCCTCATGTACGTAGTACCGAGGAGAGCTACTAGTGTTAGGAGAGTACTAGCTACCCCACGGGCCCCGGGGTTCTGCTAGCCTCCTTCACCGACTTGTTAGGCCCACTAGGGCAAACAAGGGTAGTCAGGCGAGGGTGCGCGGACTGTGGAGGGGCAAGGCCCCGGTTTGGTTACTGTGGAGGGGTTGGACCCCTGTTACTGAGAGGGCTCTGCCCTGGTTCCGTGCTGTGCTTTGGGCGCACCCGTTAACGGAAACGACTGACCGCGTGCCAGTGCGGGCTAGCTACCTGTGCGTTTATCGCACGTGCTGTAGTCACCGTTACGTCTGTCAGTGACCTTGGGGTGGTTGACTGAGGGTAGGATCACCACGGGGGACTCTCCCGGCCAGGAGAGCACCACGTGCTACTTCTACTTTTGGAAAAGACTGCAATCAAGATCGTTCCCACGAAGACATTCGAGATCAAGTAAAGGATCTGAGAAATAAATGAAATAGTGAGAAAATTGAAAGATGTGAATAAAGGAAGTAATATAACATAACAGCTACTGTACACTCTACTGTTGCCTTTAGTTAGTTTGCCACTCTACTCAGCGTTTTGCTGACGTGTTACACTCGTTACCTTTTTCAGGACCAGGTGTTGAGCAGCCAGGGTCGGCGGCTGCAGAGGACGCTGGGCCAAGTAGGGTCCAGTAGACTTTACCACAGTCCTTGTACCTCTTTTGTTTCTGTTTTAGTGAGTTGTTTTTGTTTCCGCTGTAGCTTATTTACCTGCAGTTCTTGTTATATGATAAATGTTGTTTTACTGTTGTGGTGGTACCTACTGTTGTAGTTTTTTTTTCCTTACTGCTGCACTTTCTTACCGTTAGTTATATTCATGCTGAATGTGGTTTATTTTACTATCTTTTGGTTACTTCCTCGTTGGACGACTAGGTCTTGGGATTAGTCGAGTTGGTCCGGTTCTCGTGCCTCGTAGGGACTCGGGAACCGGGTCGTTACACCTGCACATTGCAGATAAATATTAATTACAATCGAAAAATGGCCACATTGAGAAGACGTCAATCTTTAATTTGAAGATGGTACACCACTAACCTATATGGAAGCGTTCAACATTTAAGTCCACTTGTAGAGGTGGTCATGGAAAGTGTGCATCTCAATAATTGTTGTGGGCATGGCTCAGATTGTTCTAAATTTTAAGGCCCAACTTATCATTGGGTCAACACCTATTAGTTAAGATGGTGAAAGGTTTTCCCTTTAACATTGTGTTGCATGGGGTTGCTGCATTGCAGCTATCCATTCCATGCAAACACAAAATCTTCTGTGGTAACTTAACCATTTCTTCCCCCTCTAGTATTTCATGGGGTTGCTGCATTACAACCATCCATACCATGTAAACACTTCATTTAATATGACGTCAAATTTTCCATCCAAACAAATAATAGGGTCACCTGCAAGTGTGGGATACCAATTAATGGAAGCGGTCATCATCGCCATTGTGGGCTAGGTGGGACTATATGGTGCAACCTGCAATCAATTTGTTAGTACAGATAAAAAAGCAAAATAATAATTAGACAGCATACATAATAATATCTAAATGGAAGCAACAACCTAACTACTTAATAATTTTGTACCAGAAGATAAGCAAATTCAATAGGAAGAGCAAACCTACCAATTGTAGCATTGTTCAGTATTCAACATTTAGTACTTATTACAATATGATTAATATTTGTTCAATAACGATAAAGACTGTGCAATATCATAGGATAATATGGAGTATGTAACAGAACACCTTCATTCCATCATTAAGTCCTCTATCAGATGATAGTGTGGGAATGGGCAGTCCTTCAGTCGAATAGCTTCCAGATCATCGACCTATGAAAGAAAGAGTTTAGTCATCTAATTTTATTATGTTTACACCTACTAAAGAAAAAGAAGTACACTTAATTTCATATGCTCACCAAATCCCATGCTTTCGGCATAGGAGGGAGTAATAAATGCTTGGCATCACACCACTCCCAACCCTCATTCTGTAAGACCCTATTTATGACCAAGAATTGTCGTTTGAGAATTTTCCACCTACTTTTCACGGTGGCCATGGGAAATGCATCACTGGACTGGAGGTTGAAGGAACGAGCTACACGCCGCCATCCAAGCCGTGATGCTGTACCTCCATGCCAATCTCCAGAACTCTTCACTTGAGACATGCTCATAATGAGAATGTGGTCCACGTCATCGGACCAAGACGAAAAGAGACGTGGCATCCTACAGTACCGACTGATGACAAACACATCGGATTTTGATAAAGAACATAAGACAACACTAGATATCACAATAACGTCAATAATAGCAGGACATGTTCAATAAAGATTACGTGTTCAAACTATGATATGATGTACCGATCATAACATTAAAGTTCAACGATATATAAGAACTTAATTGGAGGTAGTCTACATCCTATGATTATTGAAATGGTTGACCATTCCACTATACTGCTCTTCAACACTCTGACCTATTACCTTAACCTCTAGGTCTGATACCCTCTCCTGCAACTCTACATTTCGAGCATCAAATTCCTATAATTCATGTTTGAGCCTTCACACCTCCTCATTCTTATAATCAAGAGCACTCCAACTTTGCAACACGATCGATCAACCAATCTACCTGTTCATCATTGTCATCCCGGCTCCTCCTTGTTTGTGATATTTTCCTCTCTAGCTTCCTTACCAAACCAGACAAGAAGGTGAGCTCTGCTCTCATAGTTGCAGAAGTAGATTCAAGTAGCTCTGCAGGAACCTTGTATCCACATCCCTGATGGGAGATTGAAATATAAAAAGACCGTTGATAACATATATAATTTTGGAAGGTAGAAGGCATCGTACTCACATCACTGCCACATGGACAAAGATAGTATAACCTCTACAAGATCATGTCATCCTGACCATTGTCCTCAAATAGCACCAGACTACATAGCTTATGGCACATGCATTGTCTACCATGAAACCAAAATGGACCACATCGTGGTGCAACCTCCATTCCTACATTGTGACCCCAAATTTTGTGCATAGTTACTGTAACAAATGGTTGACGATATAATTATTACATTAGATAGTACATACATATCTAGACATAATTCATTAAGTAATAAAGTTCATTACGATGGCATATTAGATAAATAATATGCTACAGAAGCAAAATAGAAGGTAGAACATAAGCTCCCATAATAGAAGTGCAATCAGTATTGTTTCCCTAATGCCTTCTGATCATATATCGTTGTAGTCCGCCCCATAAAGAACTTGCTATACAATCATGCAGTACCTCGCCTGCCCTTACATCGGAATCGTCTACCTTACCATCAACGTCATCGTCTTCATCATCGTTGTCCTCATCCGATAGTCTCCAATGAAAGTCTGGATCATCAGGATCATGATGACGTAGGAAGTTGTGAATGATACAAGCTGCCAAGACCAAGAATCGTTGCACCGTAATGCTATAGAATGGTCGATGATCTGGTAATGGGAAGTTGGTTTTTAAAGCACCAAATGTCCTCTCAACAACGTTACGAAGTTGTGCATAACGGTGACTGTATATCTCCTTCTCAGTACAATATACTCTCCCCCTGTATTTGTTCAAGTGGTATGACAAACCACGGTATGGAGCTAGAAATTGATCTATACTTGCAAAACCCAAATCAACCAAGTATCTTTTCCCTTGCGGGACATGAAACTTTCCAAATTCCAATGCTTAGTTTAATATATGCTTGTCAGCTACTGAGCCTTCAAATCCACTGACAACATAAATAAATTCCATGTTGAAGTCAACGGTTGCGAGGACATTCTGACTTGTCCACCCTTTCCGGCAACGATATCTCCCGGCCTGTTTTGTTGGAACAGTCGCACAGACATGTCATCCATCAATTGCTCCAATACAATCCTTCAAGAAGAGTGCTAACAACGTACTATGTCAGTGTCAATTTGTATGTGGGAAGGATATTCCGATTTGAGATATTAATTTCAGTTAAGAAATTTACCTTAAAATAAGGATAGTGCTTTGAGTTATCCCTTATGGTGCTATGAATGAGTGCATCAGGATCGGGAACGCATATGAGAAGCTTCCTCAACTTAAGAATTCGTCTAAGCACATGATTGACATACCTACTAATTATCTCCCCTGAGTGTTGGAATCTCTCCATCAAGTGGTGATTGGAACCGCCGTACGCCAACATTGACATGAAAATTTCCAACTGCTCCACCGTGGTGTTCTTGGTATCCCTCATATTTGTTCTACTTCTTAGAAGGTCAACAAATGACATGAACAGTCCCAAGTGCATCTGAAACTCAGCATGGCACCTGTCATAATGACCAGATAGCATCTAGTGCACCCATGAGTGGCCCGACATGGATGCAGTATTACACGGTATTCGTTGACGAACTGCAACAACTATTTGGAGGTTTTCAACCTCCTCCATACTACAATGATCTGATTCAGAGCTCGTACTTGAACTACTTGAGCTACTAGTAATCTCATATTAAGAATACTCTAATGAAGACATCCTTGAAAGTATAACTCATAATTTGAAGTTTCTAAACCGTCCTGTTCACTTATTGAAAATCATCAACAATATTAGAACATGAGTAAAACTATTTCACTAAATGGAAAAATGCATAATATATTATTGTAATGAAACAAACAAAAGGATAACGAAATAGGAAACATGATCGCAAGGAATGCAACCAATAATGTTCCAAATTATTACATGCCAAAGGGTTCCAAAAGTGAACAACATAATAAACTATGAAGCTAAAGAACAGAAACATGTCATGCAGGTCCTACTTCAGTACAGACTCCAACCAATTGATGAAGGCATCTAGGATGCTAACAATATTCCTGAAAATTACATGATTTCTACTCATAAAATATTTTGCGAGTCTCACTATATCTGCACCAGAAAGCCTTGGTACTTGCTTGGTAACCATTGCTTGACATTGAGCAATCTCATTAGATGTATCCATCTTTTTCACCTGAGGTTGAGACCTAATAGTGACTAGGTCCTACAGAAATGAACTAATTTGGGCTATTCCATCTGAGATCTGAGCATTCGGATACCCAGAGCTTGATCGTCTTCTTTTTCCACCACTGGAACTGTCGTCTCCAATGGGTCTTTTCCCCTTACTATGCCGCAATGAATGAGGGTGGGGTGTCTGCATATCAATAGGCCTATAAACGGATGGAGTTTGGAAGGGGTTGGAGGATGAGCCCCCAATAGGACCTTGAACAACAGGCTGAGGCATTCCATGAATCGAAGATTGACTGATGCTAATCCCATGATATGGTGGTTAACCTAATGCTACCAACTCCTCGAAACTGAAGCAGGGGTCATTCACATCAAATCCACCCATTGTCAGCTTGCGTGTGGTCATGTTGTATGGCTGATGCTGGTAACAGTTGCCAATAGAATCCCTATTTTGAGAATTTGGGGGCATATCGCTTTCACCTCGTGGTAGAGGACCATTGTCTTCTGATAGTCCAACATTCGTTGAGACGACATTGCATGCTCTCCGGTAGCAAGGTCCCTTCCAACTATGGTGTTTATCTCATCATAGTATGGGAATGCAAGGCCCCTCAATTTTTACAACTTTGGTGGCACTGAGATGTGCGACATGGAAATTAATGTGGTGAAATGGAAAAGTTACAGGAGAGATTTAAGGAAATGGGAATTACGAAGTACCTCATCCCAGATGGATGTAGATGGTGCTAAAGGGCACTTAGTAATGGGGTCCAAGCCCCATCCACTCATGTTGAGGAGACGATGCTAGCTACGGAAGTTCTTCTTGAAAGTCTTCCATCTATGCAGAATCTTAAAATGATTGTATCCCAATTTCATCTCCTATTCAAACTCCAAGACTATGTCCATCCAAGCATGTTTTGAGAATGATCCCCCTTCCCAATGTCCACGGTCATAGTGATCCAACAAAATTCTGATTAATTTCCAATCTTGCTCGTCGGTCCACTTCTTCGTTCTTCTACTCCTCAACGCACTAGGACCAGCCTCTTCAGTGGCACATGAGCAATTTCTGTTGTTCATCTGATTCCTTTACCAAATTTGGAATTGTTACTCATTAGCAAGTGAGATGGAATACGATAGCAACCCAAACTAGTGAAATGTAACTATTTCATTTGGGTTCACAAGAGTACTTCATGTAGGAGCAGAAATCCTACTTCCATCTATCATTGTTGCCTCCACCTATACAAGCAGTAATGTTCATCCTAATCCAACAAGTCACGAGACAAGTTCTCTAAGCATGGGAGGTTCCATGTGAATGACTTGGATTTAATTGGGTTGTAATTTGATTTAAAGTAAAGGACTTGGATTAACTTCATTTTATTTACTTATTTCGTCTAGATTTTTATTAAATATGTCATCGTAAAAACGTCAATATTTCCCTTGAATTAAACAGCCTCTCTCTCTACCAAAGGAACTCTTCCGACAAATCAAAGAGATCATATAGTGGAAGGGTTTGAAGTATGAGCTCACCTACTTTCAAATGTACATGTTCATCAAACTGAGATAATAAATAAGTCCTATTTCAATCAGCATGCATAATTGAAAATGCAAAGGCATGTAACTTGAATTGCCACTTCAAAGCAAAATGTAATACTTCCACATCTGGGCAACTTATAGTTGATTTCTAATCAACGGGTAATGTTTGCTTCTTACATGCTTATGGTACACTTTTATTTTATCAGATTAAGAAAATGACAAGCTATCTCATTAAGTAGACCGTAGTGTGCAACCAAGTCTAAAAACAACTAAGTGACATTGCATACTTGGTCGAACAACTGGCAAATATATAGCTCTTGACAATACACATCACAATAGGCTTTCAATAATTAGATGCTAGTAAGTAACTTATTTCCCATACCTTACCTACATGATCAATGTGCACCTCTATTTACATGTTACATAAAGATAATGCATAATGATTTCCTATTTCAGATGCATTAATGGGATACCATCTTAAATGGACATATCGCAAGTAATTGTACTGTCCACATTGTGATGATATAGAAATCTATTTTAAAGGAAAGATATGAAATATCAAAATCTATGCCTAAATCATAGCAAAGCTTCAATTTTTTTATGTTTCAATTGCAATCTATGTCTAAACCGTAGTGTGAAATAGATGGCAGCTTCCTATGATTAGAATCAAAAGAAAAAGGGTCGTACAAAAATAGCCCTCCCTGGGTGGAAATAAATGACAAACGGTTGGAGAGATGAACTACCCTCTTTATGACAAACGTGAGCTATAACATACGATAGAATAATCACCAGAAAGAAGAAAACATTCCATCGAAGGTACAGAAAAGAGGAAAAACCCACAAATTAGACATTTCTTTTTCCAAAAAGGTAAAAAACTAATAAAATAACAACCACCCCACTGAAAAGTATTCGCACAAAAATCAAACTTGCTCAACCACCTCAATGAAAATCAAACAACCATCTCAATGAGAATCAAATTTGCACGAAAAACCACCATGTCATTGAAAATCTAACTTGCTGAAAATTGGGAGGTAAATTGAAGGGCAACAGCACAAAAGAAATGAATACCGCCCTAAAAGGGAAGAAAAGTGTAGATGTTCATTACAAGCCAGCAATAAAAGATTAGGGAAGAAAACCACATTCAAGGATGTTATCCTCCTTTTAACAAGTTCTGAAAACAAAAGAAAAAAAATGAAACCTCAACCTGAGATCAGTTACTGTAATAAGAAACACCTGAGAATTCAAACAAACAAGCTAAAGGCTTCCACAAACACAACCCATCTCAGAAAAGGAGGTAAAAAAACAAATTCCTTTCCACTACGCATATGGAATTAAGAACCACGTGTCACGATCAACCACAGCTTGTATAAAAAAATCGTCATTGTTGTAGTTGTATATGTCACAAATACAAACCATTATCGTGTCAATTTTATTTATTTACATAATTTTTATTGATTTATTCCAGGTCGTTCACTTGGAAGTAATTATTAATATACATCACTCTCTAAGTCCAACATTATTCTTTAATCCCAAAAAGATCAATTCTATGTACAATCATAAATGAATGAATTAATGAATAATCAATGAAATAATAGCTTAATTATGTACAAAAGAATCAACTAAAATGCTTGCAAACACCTAATTACAAACAAGCATCAAACACTATACATATATACTCTATACTATCTATTTATAACTTATAATACTAATACTTACATATATATACAATAATAAGTAAAAGAATATACTAGACTATCCTAACTTAACATACTAACATATACAGTAACATATATAATATCTACAGCAACAGATAAAAATGTCGCTACACCCCAGAAAAACTATGTACAGAATTTAAGGTAGAAATTGGGATCTATAGCAACACTTATTCTATCTATAGTGACGGTTTACTCTATCAGTAAAGCTATATGGTTATTTACGTACATATATAGCTCAAACACAACTATACTACGTATACGTATTATACTTATACTAAGTATTTACAATATACACTTATATACATGTTATATTTATACCATATATATATATTACATATATACATACGCATATATATACTTAACTCATTCTTCTTCTTCTCTGTTCTCTCTTCTTAATCTTTTAGGTTAACTTAGCCGTTTCTTCTTCCTCTCTGTTCTTCTCTTAATTTCTCTTCCTTAACCCTTCATTAGTTTAAAAATTACGTTTTAAGGTTGGCAAGTGGCCTTTTCGAGGGATACACAGCACCCTTAACGGGTGGGACCAGACCTCTACTAAGGTCACCCTAGTTCATTATTAAGCCTCTTTAATCTCAGTTTAAGCTTAGTATTAGGTTTAATCAAGTCCTTCGCATAGTGCATGGCTCCCAACCACACACCGCACACCAGTACCATCACACATCACATAACCATGCCATAGCCATACATATGCTCGTAAAGGGAAGGAGTTTATTTCGGGCACCCAGCACACGTGACGACTGGATAACCAATAGAAGAAAAACAACTTATAGCACTACAAGCACTCCGTGCCACACGATGTGGCACTATGTTAAGCACGACTTTGCGTTGGAATTCCAGTGACTATGCTGATTTCATGATTTTGGCCCTCGATCTGAGGGCCATAATTTATTATAAATTAAAAATAAATCATGGGGAATTAAAGTATTTACATATTACTTTAATTTAGAAATTTAATTACATTTATTATATAAATAAATTAGGTAAAGTTCCGAGTTTATACATATTGAATTCTAGGTTTTATTTCTTAATTACGTATAAATTAGTTAATGTGTGGTCTAATTGACCTTATACAGTATTAATATACATATTAGAGTATTTAATAAATATTTTTATTTTATTTTATAGGTTTTATTTCTATTTTATTTACAATTAAATAGCTTCTTCTTAAATTATTTTATATATAAATTAGATACAACTAATATAATACATTATAAATACAATTAAATTAGCTTAATTTACTTAAAATACATTAGTACAAATATACAGTATAAGTTAGTTTAGTTTTAACTTAAATTACTAATTTATTTAATTTAATCTATTAACTTAGCTAGTAACTTAATAAATTAATTATTTATTCTGTATATATAATTAAATTATGGTACAGGGTTCCTAATGTAAATAGTATACATATAAATACGTATGTACAATTTCAGTGCTAAATATGTTGATTTACAAGGTTTATTAATTTATATAGCTTACTATTACATATAAATTAGTATAATTGATAAATAGTTATATAAATAAGCTATGTACAGTCTAATCTAACTTAAATACTTAAGTTACATTATATAATATATACATAAGTTATTTATACTTAATATATATATATTTTACAATATTTACACATATAGCTTACTATATAGCTTATATCTACAAGTATTTACTTAGTGTACAATGTTCTTTTTAAGGTATTTTTAGGGTTTTTCTGATTTTTATGGGTTTTATATATATTATGGAGGTAGGAGGTGAGAGAGAAAGAAATAGATGAGAAAGAAGAAGTGTTTTTGGTGTTTTTATAGTTAATTTCTTTTATTAAGTTCCATGGTATACTGAACCGTCGACTGGTATGTTCTACCAAGCTGAGAGTTCAGAATATCATGAAACTTGGTATATACTTAAAATTGTACCTGATCTTCACCAAGATAGGCTTATTTGATTTTTTTGAATTTTTTATACTATTTTTATTTTTGTGCAAAGTTAGCACATTCTAGGCTTAAAGAGGATATTCTAAGTGAACCTAAGGACTAAAAGTGAACTACACATGCTAAACGAAAGGTTTATACAATTAAACACATTCAAAAAACAACACAGAAAGTGCGCAAGTGATTAAATCTAATTTTCAACTTAATTTCATTCAATTTCTACATATGGGTGGTTATATACATGTAACGACCCGATTCCCGAGTCCCTACGAGACACGAAAATTGGACCGACTCGACTAATCCCAAGACCTAGTCGTCCAACGAGGAAGTAACCAAAAGAGCAGTAAAATAAACCACATTCAGCATGAATATAACTAACAGTAAGAAAGTACAGTAGTAAGGAAAGAAACTGCTACAGTATATACCACCACAATAGTAGAACAACATTTATCATATAACATGAACTGCAGGTAAAGAAACGTACAGCGGAAACAAGAACTACTCACTATAACGGAAACAAAGAGGTACAAAAGACAGTGGTAACTCTACTGGACCCTACTCGGCCCAGCGTCCTCTGCAGCCGCTGACCCTGGCTGCTCAACATCTGGTCCTGAAAAAGGTAACGAGTGTAACATGCCAGCAAAACACTGACTAGAGTGGCAACTAAAACTAAAGACAACAGTAGAGTGTACAGTAGCTGTTATGTTCTATTACTTTCTTTATTCACATCTTTCAATTGTCTCACTATTTCATTTATTCCTCAGATCTTTTACTTGATCTCGAATGTTCTTCGTGGGAACGATATTGATTGCAGTCTTTTCCAAAAAGTAGAAGTAGCACGTGGTGCTCTCCTGGCCGGGAGAGTCCCCCATGGTGATCCTACCCTCAGTCAACCACCCCAAGGTCACTGACAGACGTAACGATGACTACGGCACGCGCGATAAACGCACAGGTAGCTAACCCGTACTCGCACGCGGTCAGTCGTTTCCATTAACGGGTGTGCCCAAAGCACAGCACGAAACCAGTCCAGGGCAGAGCCCCCTCAGTAACAGGGGTCCAACCCCTCCACAGTAACCAAACCGGGGCCTTGCCCCTCCACAGTCCGCGCACCCTCGCCTGACTACCCTGGTTTGCTCCAGTGGGCCTAACAAGTCGGTGAAGGAGGCTAGCAGAACCCCGGGGCCCGTGGGGTAGCTAGTGCTCTCCTAACACTAGTAGCTCTCCTCGGTACTACGTCCACGAGGGCCAGCAAGTCGGTACAGAGCGGCCGGTCCTAACCCCGGGTCCCTGGGGTGGCTGGCCCCACTCTATACTAAACAGGTATAGGTACTTCCCTTGGTACTACGTACCCAAGAGACAGTACAAAACTACATCTCAGTTCCATTCCTTTCTCTTTCCAAGAGTTCCACTCCTAATTCCCCATAGGGTTCCAGCTCTTTAATCTCAGAACATCTTATGTTTCACTTTCCAGTTTCACGTTCTTACAAACCATGATCTCAATCATGTTTCTTTATTCATAACAGGCAGCTGTTAATTCAATTTACAGGCAGCTTTATATTCCTTTCCATTTTCCAAGACTGCAGTATTATACATTCCACTAGTTTTTCCATCCTAGGATTCATGCCATATCCTAGGATCTATCATACAATCTAGTTTTCCAGCCCTAGGATTCATGCAACACCTAGGAGCTATCATATATTTCTCATTCCTAGGATTCATGCAACGTCCTAGGTTCTAGTTATGGTTCCATACTTTAACAGATTTTATTAATAACTTAAAGCCACTCTACCAGGTACAATGGGAGTAATGGGGGCGTGATCGGAAATCCCGCGTGCCTCCGCGACTCCCAAGACTGCAACTGAAGGAGGTCCTATCACAAGGATCAAACACAAGGAGTGTCTCAAAACAGTGTATAGCTACTGTAGACGGGTAGAGGAATTAATTCTGAAAAGAACGCAACTCGAATCGCGGAAAACGGAACCCGAACGGGCCCTAAACGGGTTGAAAACGACGACACTGTGCAAAATCAGACGTCTGGAACTTCTTCCAGACGTCTTAAAAAGTGGATCAGAGAATTACCTGCTCAGAGTGGTTTCCCAGATGTCCAGAAGTCTGTGGGGACGTCTGGCCTAGCTCCCAGACGTCCGATGGTCACCCCGGACGTCTGGAGGTCGCTCCCGCCGTCTGGTACAACAGCCAGACGTCTGATTCGTGTTGGATGGCGAATCACCGAGCCTGCGCACACCCATCTCCCTCCCTCAGTACGGTCAGTCGACAGGAAGGAAGAAGAAGATGGAAAACTCACCTTTCAGACGTCTGGAAGGTCTTCCAGACGTCGCCCTCGCCGTCTGGCTATCAACCCAGACGTCTGATTCTGGAAATTTTTTCAGAATCAGGGCGCCACCCGGCCTCCGCTCGCGACGCCGCCCGTGTCGCACCTCGCACGCCTGCTGCTCAGATCGCAGCAGTCCCCCCTCCACGTCACTCCGCGCCCCCCCCGCGCCCTCCGCCGGCCGGCCCTAGCAGCCCCGGCGAGCTCGCCCTCACGGCAGAGCTCCGCTCTCGCACGTCGCACCTCCTCCGCGCTCACTGCGGCTGCCGCTGCCGCCCTCGCGCTCGCGCTCACGCTCACTGGCTGAAGGAGAAGAGGGAGGAGATAGTGGAGACGACGGGAGGGAGCACGTGGCCTTTTAAGGCCGCGGGAGGAGGAGAGAGAGGACACGGCAGGTGTCTGCAGCCGCAGAGAAAGAGGGAATAAGCGAATATCCAGTCTACGCACTCAGGTGCGCAGATAACCCGCGCGTGTCGAAATTAACGGATTTCCAGACATCTGGAAACGATCCCAGACGTCTGGTACGACGTCTGGGGCACACGTTCATTACAATATAACAAACTCAAAGGAAGTTTCGTCCCCGAAACTTGCGCCAACTAGGGTGCGGGAAAAGACGTCCAAATAACCATAACAAACTCAAAGAGGACCGAAGCTGGTCCGAAAATACGTACCTGCGAAAAGCTCCAGGTACCGCTCCCGCATTGCCGCCTCAGGCTCCCAGGTAGCCTCCTCGTACCGCTGGCTCCTCCACAAAGCCTTTACCAGGGGTACTTGCTTTCGTCTCAAACTGCGGATGGCTCGGTCTAAAATCTGCACTGGCCGCTCGGGGTAGGTCAGGTCGTCACTCACCTCGACGCTCTCGTGATTCAGTACGTGACTAGAATCGGCTACGTACTTCCTAAGGTTGGACACGTGGAATATGTCGTGCACACCAGAAAGCTGCGGGGGAAGGGCAAGTCTGTAAGCAACGGGTCCAACCCGCTCCAGGACCTCAAAGGGCCCCAAGAACCTCGGCGCGAGCTTCCCTCTCACCCCAAACTGCTGTAAGCCCTTCATGGGCGAAACACGAAGGAAGACGTGGTCTCCAACCTCAAACTGCACCTCTCTGCGTCTCTGATCCGCATAGCTCTTCTGTCTGCTCCTGACAGTGCGGAGTCGTCTGTGGATCTGCTCAACTACCTCCTGACTCTGCCGGATCAACCTGGGGCCAACCTCCCACTTGGTCCCCACCTCAACCCAACTCAAGGGTGCCGTACACTTCCTTCCGTACAGAGCCTCGTAGGGAGCCATGCCGATGCTCGAGTGATAACTGTTGTTGTATGCAAACTCTGCCAGGGGCAGGTGCTCCTCCCAAGAGCCCCTCCAGTACAGTACACAGGCACACAAAAGGTCCTCAAGTGTCTGTATCGTGCGCTCAGACTGTCCGTCCGTCTGGGGTGGTAAGCCGTGCTAAATCTCAACCTCGTCCCCAAGGCCTGCTGAAACTCAGCCAAAAATTGGGACGTAAAGCGGGTATCCCGGTCGGATACGATCTCCCGCGGAACTCCGTGTAGTCGTACCACATCACGGATATACCTCTCTGCCATCTGTGCTGGTCCCAAAGTGACTCGGATCGGCAAGAATCGCGCCATCTTCGTCAGTCTATCCACTATTACCCAGACTGTGTCGTGTCCCCGCTGGGTAACAGGTAAGCCCACCACCAAGTCCATGGTGATGCTCTCCCACTTCCACT
This sequence comes from Thalassia testudinum, assembly GCA_037157565.1. Classification (NCBI taxonomy): domain Eukaryota; kingdom Viridiplantae; phylum Streptophyta; class Magnoliopsida; order Alismatales; family Hydrocharitaceae; genus Thalassia; species Thalassia testudinum. The sequence continues at coordinate 128,650,806 of JAZHRO010000055.1, forward strand.
CTGGCACTGGAAGCGGCTGAAGCGGCCCTGCAGGCCTCTGATGCTCGGCTTTCACCTGCTGGCACACTAAGCACTGTTGCACGAACTCACCCACATCCCGCTTCATCCCTCTCCACCAAAACTCGCGTCTCAAGTTGTGGTACATTTTCGTGTTTCCGGGATGTATGGTGAATCTGGAACCGTGTGCCTCAATCAAGAGCTCTCTCAACAGCTCCTCGTCTTTGGGAACGCACAACCGTCCCCTCAAGCGTAGCACCTGGTCTGTGAAAGAGAAGTCCCCAGGATCACCTGACAGTACTCTGTTGCGCAAAGACTGCAAGTACGGATCGACCATCTGTCCTGTGATGATGCGGTCCATCAGCTCTGGCCTAGTCTGCCGTGTCACCGTCACTGCCCCACAGTACCCTCGTAACTCTAGAGGTCGCCAACTGCCCACCTCCTCCAAAAGGCTCCAACTCTGTAACTGTAGACTGGCCAAGCGTGAGGGCGCCTTACGGCTCAAGGCGTCAGCCACCACATTGGCCTTTCCCGGGTGGTAGGAGATGCTGCATTCGTAGTCCTTCAGGAGCTCCAACTAACGTCTCTGTCTCATGTTGAGCTCCTTCTGGTCAAAAAGATACCTGAGGCTCTTGTGATCTGTAAAAATCTCGAAGGTCTCACCGTACAAGTAGTGCCTCCAGGTCTTCAGCACGAAGACAACAGCTGCCAACTCTAGGTTGTGGGTAGGGTAGGTATGCTCATGGGGCTTCAGTTGCCGCGAAGCGTAAGCAAAAACGTGACCCCTTTGCATGAGCACACCTCCTAACCCCTGCAAGGAAGCGTCTGTGTACACAACGAACCCACCACAACTGTCAGGAAAGGTGAGCACGGGAGCCGAGGTCAGCCTCTCCTTCAGCTCCATAAAACACACCTCACAGGCATCTGTCCAAGCGAAAGGCACGTCCTTCCGGGTCAACTGTGTCATAGGACGCGCAATCTGCGAAAATCCTCTAATGAACCGTCTGTAGTAGCCAGCTAGTCCCAGGAAACTGTGGATCTCAGTGACTGAATGCGGTCTCTCCCACCTGAGCACTACCTCGACCTTGGCTGGGTCCACCGCCAGGCCGTCTCCAGAGATCACATGACCCAAGAAGGTCACCTCCCTCAACCAGAACTCGCACTTGTTGTATTTGGCGTACAGCCTGCGTCGCCTCAGAGTGTCCAAAACCATCTGCAAGTGCTGTCCGTGCTGCGTCCAATCTCTAGAATAGATGAGTACATCATCTATGAAAACCACCACGAACTGGTCCAAGTACGGTCTAAACACCCGGTTCATCAGGTCCATGAAAGCAACGGGGGCATTGGTCAGCCCAAACGGCATGACCAAAAACTCGTAGTGTCCGTACCGGGTGTGGAAAGCTGTCTTGGAGACGTCGGTCTCCCTGATCCTCAACTGGTGGTATCCAGACCTCAAGTCTATCTTGGAAAACACCGTGGCACCCCGCAACTGGTCAAACAAATAGTCGATCCTCGGCAACGGATATCTGTTCTTGATGGTGACCCTGTTCAGCTGTCGGTAGTCCACACAAAGACGTAGGGTCCCATCCTTCTTCTTCACAAACAGTACCGGGGCTCCCCAGGGAGACGCACTGGGCCTCACGAAACCTTTCTCTAGAAGGTCCTGCAACTGAGACTTGAGCTCTCGCAGCTCAAGTGGTGCCATCCTGTTTGGCGCGGTGGAGATGGGGCTGGTCCTTGGTACTAGTGAGATCTCAAACTCGATCTCGCGCTCGGGCGGTAGTCCTGGTAACTCGTCTGGAAACACGTCAGGGTACTCTCTGACCACCGGGATGCTCTGGAAGTCTTCCACAGGGCTGGGCTCTGCCACCACACAAGCTAGGAAGCCCTCACACCCCTGGCTCAAAAGTCTCACCACCCGAAGTGCCGAAATGCACCTAAAACCTCCGTCCACTAGCTGTCCGTGAAACTCGAAAGAAGGCAACTCCGGAATGGAGAAGACGATCTTCCTCTCAAAACAGTCCACCAAGGCGTGGTAAGCGGACAGCCAATCCATCCCCAGAATCACTCCAAAGTCCTCCATCTGGATCATAATCAGGTCAGCTGGCAAGCTATGTCCTCCGACGCTGACCTCGCAATCCGTGTCCACCTCCTCAGCTACAAACAGCTGACCACTCAGACCTCTGATTACGAACGGATTCTCTAACAGTGTACAACCCTGGTCCAAACTAACTGCGAAACTGGCTGCGACAAACGAGTGCGTAGCCCCGGAATCGAAAAGCGTGTAAACGAGTCTGCCAAAAACTGAAACCATACCTGCTACCACCAATCCCGAAGCTCTGGCATCCCTGTGTGTTAGGGCGTTGATACGCCCCTCAGCTCTAGGTGCGGACGAAGCAGCCACACTCTGCGTCGGACGGGTAAGTGCTGGCCGGTACCCTTCTCGCGACTGCTGTCCTCCTCCTCGCACCTGGGAACCGCGGTCTCCTGCACGCACTCCAGTGCTCTGCGCGGGAAGTATCTGGTGACCTCCTGCACTAGACGGGCAGTCCCTCCTGAGGTGGCCCGGCTGGCCACACTGGTAGCAGAGGGGAACCCGACTCCCGCCCTCAGTGGGTCCCTGCTGTCGGCTAGGCGGGGGTCCGGTGCTGGCGACTGGCCCCTGTCGAGGGCCCCTAAAGTCCACCGATGGCCCTGCCCAACGTGACGGCTCTCCTGCGGACGCCACGTGTCTCTATTCTCGCCGGCCCTGTGAGAAGTCTGGCTGGAAGGGCCTCTTCCACCCGCCGTCGGTGTCTCGCGCGGACGGGTTGGTCTCCTTGTAAGTCATAGCTGCCTCTACCACCCTCGAAAACATAGGCAGCTTCAGGGGTTTGACATACCCTCGGATCGCAGGCCGGAGCCCCTTGGTGAACCTCCAAAGGCGCTCCTCCTCAGTGGCTACCGCTATCGCTGCAAAGCGGGATAGCTCCAAGAAACGCGTGCGGTACGTGCTCACAGTCATTGTCCCTTGGCGGACAGAGTGGAACTCCCGCCTCCTCTGGTCCTGCCACGTCTGGGGAAAGTACTGCTCGTAGAAGAGGGTGATGAACTGGTCCCACGTCGGCTCGTCCCTCTCCTGTCCCCGGACTGCCCTCCACCACTGGTGTGCCACACTCTCCAGCTGGTACGTGGCAAAGGCCACGTGGCACTCCACCGGGGGGCGAAGGGTGTCGAAGATCCTCTGCAGCTGCTCAAGCCAGTCCTCTGCCTCGGTCGGGTCCTCATCCCCCTTGAAGGAGGGGGGCTTCAGCTTCCGGAGCTGTCCGAAAAGCTCGAAGTGGCGCTGTAGGGGAGGTGCTGGCGCACCTCCAGGCGAAGGTGCCTCATGTACAGAAGTGTCGGAGGAAGGTGGGGGCGGCAGCGGCCCATCTCCTCCCTCGTGTCCAGCGCCGTGTCCGTCGCGTGGTCCCACAGAGGACTCCCCCTCTGCAGCCCCAGGAGGAGTTGCTTGGGGCGGTGGGTGGAGCTCCTCTCGTACAATATCTCGTATCAGTCTGGTGAGGTCCTGGGCCTGGATGCCCGAGAGTGGTGGCTGGTCCACCGAGACATCAACAACAGCACGTCCACCTCGCCAACCTCGCCCTCGGCCGCGCCAGCAGCCAGTCTCGCCAATCCCACGACGAGGCATCTCTTGCAAGGAGACGGGAAACAAAACGGAAACGTCAAAACAGACGGTACCTAACGAAACTTCTAAGAGCTCATGTCAAGAGATATGTTGTGGTGGCTACTCTAGCTATAAACATGTGAATTGGTTATTTTCCAGTCAGTTGATTCACTTCTCGGGATGACCTTGCTCTGATACCATCTTGTAACGACCCGATTCCCGAGTCCCTAAGAGACACGAGAACTGGACCGACTCGACTAATCCCAAGACCTAGTCGTCCAACGAGGAAGTAACCAAAAGAGCAGTAAAATAAATCACATTCAGCATGAATATAACTAACAGTATGAAAGTACAGCAGTAAGGAAAGAAACTACTACAGAATATACCACCACAACAGTAGAACAACATTTATCATATAACATGAACTGTAGGTAAAGAAAAGTACAGCGGAAACAAGAACTACTCACTACAACGAAAACAAAGAGGCACAAAAGACAGTGGTAACTCTACTGGACCCTACTCGGCCCAGCATCCTCTGCAGCTGCTGACCCTGGCTGCTCAACACCTGGTCCTGAAAAAGGTAACGAGTGTAACATGCCAGCAAAACACTGACTAGAGTGGCAACTAAAACTAAAGACAACAGTAGAGTATACAGTAGCTGTTATGTTCTATTACTTTCTTTATTCACATCTTTCAATTGTCTCACTATTTCATTTATTCCTCAGATCTTTTACTTGATCGCGAATGTTCCTCGTGGGAACGATCTTGATTGCAGTCTTTTCCAAAAAGTAGAAGTAGCACGTGGTGCTCTCCTGGCCGGGAGATTACCCCGTGGTGATCCTACCCTCAATCAACCACCCCAAGGTCACTGACAGACGTAACGGTGACTACGGCAAGCACGATAAATGCACAAGTAGCTAACCCGTACTGGCACGCAGTCAGTCGTTTCCATTAACGGGTGCGCCCAAAGCACAGCACGGAACCAGTCCAGGGCAGAGCCCTCTCAGTAACAGGGGTCCAACCCCTCCACAGTAACCAAACCGGGGCCTTGCCCCTCCACAGTCCGCGCACCCTCGCCTGACTACCCTGGTTTGCCCCAGTGGGCCTAACAAGTCGGTGAAGGAGGCTAGCAGAACCCCGGGGCCCGTGGGGTAGCTAGTGCTCTCCTAACACTAGTAGCTCTCCTCGGTACTACGTCCACGAGGGCCAGCAAGTCGGTACAGAGCGGCCGGTCCTAACCCCGGGTCTCTGGGTTGGCTAACCCCATTCTTCACTAAATAGGTACAGGTACTTCCCTTGGTACTACGTACCCAAGAGATAGTACAAAACTACATCTCAGTTCCACTCCTAATTCCCCGTAGGGTTCCAGCTCTTTAATCTCAGAACATCTTATGTTTCACTTTCCAGTTTCACGTTCTTACAAACCATGATCTCAATCATGTTTCTTTATTCATAACAGGCAGCTGTTAATTCAATTTACAGGCAGCTTTATATTCCTTTCCATTTTCCAAGACTGCAGTATTATACATTCCACTAGTTTTTCCATCCTAGGATTCATGCCATATCCTAGGATCTATCATACAATCTAGTTTTCCAGCCCTAGGATTCATGCAACACCTAGGAGCTATCATATATTTCTCATTCCTAGGATTCATGCAACGTCCTAGGTTCTAGTTATGGTTCCATACTTTAACAGATTTTATTAATAACTTAAAGCCACTCTACCAGGTACAACGGGAGTAATGGGGGCGTGATCGGGAATCCGCGTGCCTCCGTGACTCCCAAGACTGCAACTGAAGGAGGTCCTATCACAAGGATCAAACACAAGGAGTGTCTCAAAATAGTGTATAGCTACTGTAGACGGGTAGAGGAATTAATTCTGAAAAGAACGCAACTCGAATCGCGGAAAACGGAACCTGAACGGGCCCTAAACGGGTCGAAAACGACGACATTGTGCAAAATCAGACGTCTGGAACTTCTTCCAGACGTCTTAAAAAGTGGATCAGAGAATTACCTGTTCAGCGTGGTTTCCCAGACGTCCATAAGTTTGTGGGGACGTCTGGCCTAGCTCCCAGACGTCCGATGGTCACCCCGGACGTCTGGAGGTCGTTCCCGCCGTTTGGTACAATAGCCAGACGTCTGATTCGCGTTGGATGGCGAATCACCGAGCCTGCGCACACCCATCTCCCTCCCTCAGTACGGTCAGTCGACAGGAAGGAAGAAGAAGATGGAAAACTCACCTTTCGGACGTCTGGAAGACCCTCGCCGTCTGGCTATCAACCCAGACGTCTGATTCAGGAAATTTTTCCAGAATCAGGGCGCCACCCGACCTCTGCTCGCGACGTCGCCCGCGTCGCACCTCGAGCGCCTACTGCTCAGACCGCAGCAGTCCCCCCTCCACGTCACTCCGCCCCCCCCCGCGCCCTCCGCCAGCCGGCCCTAGTAGCCCCAGCGAGCTCGCCCTCACGGCAGAGCTCCGCTCTAGCACGCCGCACCTCCTCCTCGCTCGCGCTCACGCTCACTGGCTGAAGGAGAAGAGGGAGGAGATGGTGGAGACGATGGGAGGGAGCGCGTGGCCTTGTAAGGCCGCGCAAGGAGGAGAGAGAGGACGCGGCAGGTGTCTGCAGCCGCAGAGAAAGAGGGAATAAGCGAATATCCGGTCTGCACGCTCAGGCGCGCAGACGACCTGCGCGTGTCGAAATTAACGGATTTCCAGACGTCTGGAAACGATCCCAGACGTCTGGTCAGACGTCTAGATGTGATCCCAGACGTCTGGTACGACGTTTGGGCCACCTCCCAGACGTCTTAAAAGACGTCTGGGGCACGCGTTCATTACAATACATAAATAGCTGACAATGGAAGTTGATTAATGAATTACAAGCTATTCAAATGAAGTTTAAGGTCATTTACAATACATGAAAGCTTGTGCAGGGAATTATACAACATAATAAAATAAGCTAGCCATTTAAAAGGCTCACAACTCCATCTACTACCCTAACAATCTAGATAATCCAACAAACAGCTGCAGCAACAGCCACCATCTACAGTAAACAGCAGCAAACAACAATTACAGCAGTAGCTGCATAACATTTCCAGACGTTCTAGGAAAAGCCCACACGTTTTAAAAACAATCCAAGAGCTGTTGCAAAATTTAGAATTCAAAGAAATCATCTACAGCAGATCTGGAACTCACATATCAGCCCTTATCTCCTGATTCAGTCATTTACATCTCAAATCAGACTTGAGAAAGCCTAATCAGAGATGTAAAATAACTTGATCAATGTATAAAAAAAAGAATCTGAAATGAAATGTAGCTGTATCATGCAGCAATTTGATATGGTTGCTGGGATTCAAAAACACAAAAACAAATCTCTAAAACACATTCTAACAAGGACTAAAATTCACATAAAAACTTCTCTCAGAAATGCAACTTTAAATCAAAGACCCTTGTCAACATTTTTCTTTCTAAATCGTAGCTAAATCTACTAATTTAACACCTTCCTAATGCTATAGACAGCATGTAGGAGGTGTTGAAATCAGTCCATTAAATTCAATTTGAATCCTAATGTGTTAAAAACCTTAAGGGATACTGAAAATCCCTTAGGTGAAAATCAGATCTCAAGAAAAATAAATCCATGGTGGAAATCCTTAGTAGAGCCTCCAATCAACATAGTTGATCTTCCTTGGCTCTACAAAGCTTTCGAAAACATTAAGACCCTAAAATAGAACAGATCTGATTATGGCTCATATGAGATGAATTCTGACATCAGAATCATCTTATATTCACAACCATTTAGTGAATTATAAAAATACCTCAGTTTGCTCGATCAAAATCATTCAAACACTTAATTGATTCAAAATCTTGCGATCTTGTGTTAAATCCAAATTCAAAGTAAATCAAGCAAATCAATTCCATTTTCAGCTCAAATCAGGGGCCTTTGTGAACAAAATGAAGTGAGTGAGAGGCCCCTGAAATGGATTTGAGCGCAATTCCTCATCTCAAAGCTTGAAAGCAAAGATATGGGGATTTGACTCCAAATGCATGGGTGAGTTGCAGATTAAAATGCGAGTAAATCAGAAGCAAAATGAAAACATGTAGAGGGAGAAAAACAGTGGTCAATGTATGAGTGACTTCATCCCCTTTGATCTGAAATGATCAGAGGAGGTGAAATTGTGGGATCTCTATGCTACAACTACTCCTAAGCTATATTACGAGCACACACAGCAGATCACATCTAAATCTATACCTAAATTCTACTGCTAAGCTATCTAACTATACTACAGCTAATCTAAAAAAAATAGTAAACCTAATCTAATAGGAAGAATGGGACCTTTAGATCTCCACCCGGTGGATGGAGAGGAAGAAAGGAAGGAGGAGATGCTCCAGCAGAGTGAAAACCCTCTAGTGGAGTTCAGGGTCACCCTTAGGTGCTATGGAGCCCTTAGCGGCGAGGAGTGTTGGAGAGAATGTGGAATTTCACAGTTGGTGGCCATGAAAATGGGGAGAGGTAGGGAGAGTAGCTGGAGAGGATGAATGATCGCTAAGAGGTGTAGGAGGGAGCGATCAACCGTGCGCGTAGCTGTGGAGTTGCTTAAGTAGGAAGATCAGTGGATCAGAGCACCACGCAGGTGAAATTAGGCACAAAGGGAAAGAGCGGCGAGGATTAGAGGAGAGAGCGTGCGCGCTGCCAAGTCAAGAAGCGGCCGTTGGATGAGATCTGGGTGAAAAGGTGACTACACGTGCCGAATCGTGCGAAGGTTCGATTCAAATCGAGCCACAGATCAGGTGATCAAGGGAATGGACGGCCATGATGGCCTTAGTTCATCGCGTGAACAGTACACATGAGGTATAGGCTTGTGTTGGTGAAATTGTAGGGCACACCCCTCAACGAAGGGGTAGAAGAATTGCAGATAGACCCATTAGTGGTAAGGAAAGCCATCAAAGCAGTCCTTAAGGGCTTGCAGAAAGGTCCCTGCGGATTACAAATAGGTCTTAGGAGGTTTTCTAATGGATGATATGCAATGCATTAAGGACCTAAATGTAAATCTTTAATTTCAAGACCTTAATGATGTCCAAATGCATCCAAGTTTTTATCTAAGCTTAATTGAACATTTAAGAAGTTAATTATGCTTTTGATTTGAACTTTTGAGCTCATTTATGTGTTTAATTTGCAATTGGATCACCATTTCACATTTATCATTGGAATATCCCATTTAATGACCTAATTATGCATTTTTAACACAGAATTGATGTTTTAGGTCATTTTCTCTAATTCACACACTTAACCCTTTTTATGTGTTAATTTGATATTGTTTAGCCTAGTTTCTATCTTAACTTAGGCTATTTAATTATGATGAGTCGCAACTCATCACCACACTGAATTAAACTCCCCCTGAACTCGTCCAAGAAGATTTACTTGCCACATGGATGGCATCAAGAAACAAGCTAATCATTTCACAACAACCCATCTAATAAAGAAAGAATGAAATCACGTGTGGGAAAAAAAATTAGCGAAGCAAAAATGGAACAATCTGACGAAATTACAACAGAGAAGGGTGTTAAAAATATTAAGAAAGAACCAATCTTCTCTCCAAAACACAAATCCAAAGACACAGAACAGCCAAAGACCCAATCATTTCGGCTAATTGTGGCGAGAGGTGAGGTGGGTATCTCACTTGAGGTGCCACAGATCCCCCTCGGCATGTACTGATAGGAGCTTCTCCCTCCCTCCTATCCTCCAAATTAACTTACACCAGTGAGAAAATCCAATGAAATTGCAGGATGATAACTAACCTCATGTGATCATCCTATATACCCTCAAAAAAACAAATTACACTGTAAATTACACTTAACAAACGGTAAAAAAATTCCAACACAAAGAAGAAGCAATTCCCTTTACCTCATTAGCAATAAGGATCCATACTAGGATGAGAAATATAAGCATTAAAAAACTTCCAAACATGATAAACTCTGTATCCATTTAGTACATGGTTGCAACAAAAAATCCTATAGTCGAATATTGATTAAATTTTTCTTAGTTGCTCTTTTCACTTTTACAAAAAAACACGAAACACAAAAAACTTGAAGCAACAAAAAATGTAGCCATTGTGTAGAGATTGTATGGGCTTATAACAACAGCAACAATAATACAATTCTCATAGCAGTTAATGCAACAAGAAAACATAGGTGATACTAACCCTAAACTACCTAAGTACTATCAAGTGTAAATGTAAACAAAACAAACTAAAGAGAAGATTTGGTTGCTTAACATGCCTCTGCACATCACATATCTGTCTATCAGTTCTTGCCCAAGATTGTTGTGGATAACCCTAATCTGCTGCAGCAGCAACAAAGAGTCTGATCTCCACCCATTAATCCGACCTTCAGAACAAAACACAGAATCATGTTTGTTAACATTTCCAAGGGAAAATCAACTCAGAAGTAGAAGAAAGCACTTAGGGATGACACTAGATTCCCTCCTCCTCTTCAAGTTCCTACTACTCTTCGATGAGCAAAAGGAGCACAACCCATGCCACCACTTGTCGCAACCACACAACTAATTTATAATGAATTCTACCCCTCACTCTCCTCCTCACTGAACTCCATGAATGAGGATTGATGCAACCACAGGAAGAAAGCGTAGGGCTAAGTGGTGTCATTGTGAAGATGGGATATAAGAGAGAAAGGTCCTTTTATCAACCAAGTTGACCTCCTACTTGACCTTGCAGATTTCATCATTTTATTCAGGTAAAGGTGTGCTTCGAACCAAGCAAAGCTAAAAAGGAACACGGTGAACAGGTCGACATCATAGATCAGGGAAATAAAGACAACCAGAGGGACCTGCTGTTAATGAAGTCAACAAGTCAAGAAAGGAAGGTGGGGAAACCGACAACCAAGCAAAGCTAAAAAGTGTAGCACTACAAAGAACTTAATAAAGCAAAGCTGCAAACCCTATTCAAAGGCCACTGTAAATGCAAAAGTGGATCATGCCCAAAAATGGCAAATCGAAGACCACAACCTGCAATCGAAACTAAAATCCTCATCAACATTACTAGAAAGCACGCAAATCATCAATAATAGAGCCTATTATCTAGACAACTAATTCCAATTTCTAAAATAACCTAATAATAGAAGGAGCTTTGAGAATAACTCATCTTCATCAGAGATAGTCAACGAAGAAGTTTACGTCCATCTGCGATGTGAATTTGTGATGAAGACTAATCTCCAGAAAATGAAGCAGATATCGTGCCTTCTCAAGCATTGACGCTGCCTCGCCCGTCGCTAGGGTTTTGCGAGAGAATGGCAGTGATGTCTACCCTCGCAATCAAGAGCAAAAGTCAGAGTTCGTTAAGCCCCTTCTCGATCAACCTCGATAGGTCATCCCTCAACATTGGAGGTTAGGGTTTTGCGTGAGAGAAGGATGTTTGCAGGCAAAGGGGCATCACAACTCGAAACCATTGGTGCGGAACAAATAAAGGAACAACTCAATTCTGAGGTGGGCATGGAAGCAATGGAACTCGACATTAGTCCCACAACACCAAAAGCAAACTATTTTGTAATTAGGCCTTTCAAACGAGGAATTAAGGCCCAATTCTGAGTACCAGATGGAGCCTTACGATCAAGGGTCGAGTTAAGATGAGCATGAAAGATAGGATTCTCTAAACTTTGGTACACCCTTGAGATGTGAATCTAATTCAAAGGAATTGAGGGTATGAAAGTTAGTCAATTCCTTTGGGGCCCATTTGGTAGAGGGAAGTATGGAAAATAAAGAAATTAGTAAGGAGTTATGAGTTTGTGGGATGAATGAGGAATTGGGTGCTTCTTGTGTTTAAGTTGAAAATTGGAATTAAAATAGATGTTTTAGAGGAAAGGGTGTCCTATTATGGAAGTGTCAAAGGTAAAAAGGTGAAATCAAATAATTCCACTTCTAGGATGAAATTATTTTATTTCAAAATAAGAGTCCCAATTCTAGCAATATTAATTACTTTCCAAATTTCTAGCTATACCTAGACAAGGAATGGGACATGCAATTCCTATAAGCAAATAGGCCGTTGGGAATTCGAATTACCATTCTTTAATGGATTATTCTATCAAAATCATTTCACTTTCTCTTGCTCCTATGCCCTCCTCCTGCAAATCCTAAGAGTTGCCAAGTTCCTCCGATCTTACGGACATCGATCGGCTCCATCGTGTCGATTGGGGACGACCTACCCTTGCTTTCTACCTTCTCGCAGTTCCCCTCTTGACCCTTTTTGGTAGAGATGCCATCTCCATCACTTATTCCATGCTGCAATGGCCATAGTCTCCTTTCCCCCCCACCTTTATCTTGGTCCACTATCATCCCTTTTCGTGCCTCAAGTAGCTAAGCACGTCCGATCACACAAGAGGCCGATCCTTCATTCATTGTCAAACAAGAGTTTGGTGGTGAACATTGGCTTAGGGCTTATCTTCCACCCCCACGGTTTTTCGATTCAAGAAAGGGTCCATGCTCAATTTTGCAACAAACATGACTAAGTGCTTGACTGACTTGTTTTAACCTTCAACTTGCCGAATACTCATTAGCATTGATTAGGTTGATTGTTGAGGGTCTCCTTTGATGGCATTGTCATCATCTAAAAGCATAAGGTAACTGTTTGAGCCTATATGAGAAGGTGCTCAAGGATGCTTTCTTTTTTGCTTTTCCATACTTCTGATTTTGATTTTTTTTTGTTTTAATTTGTTGCTTGTTCAGTTTTGGAGTTTGGAGCATATCTTTCCTCTCTTTCTCAAGGGAGAGTATTGGTTGTCTCTTCCTCACCTTGCTTCATTACTTTGTACTTGTCTCGTTCCAATTAATGGAGTATTTACTTTTAAACAGAAACTTGTGCTAGATGAAACCTGCTCCTTGCTTGGTTAGAGCCTGTGGATTTCCAACAAGATTTCCCTGGTACGTGTTGGAAGGGCATTATATCAATATTCTGATCAATTATCGATCGATTTACAATTGTATACTTTATTTTATTTTTAACATTCAATTTTACTGAGTTCCTCTACAAAGAGCCCGAACTGCCTCCTGAAATATGCTTCCATTTTTCAACTCTTTGAACAAATTAATGAATTGGTTAAACCGGAATTGGACCTCTATGATCCGTCAAAAAAAAAAGGACGGGGGGGGGGGGGGGGGGGGGGGGGGGGGGGGGAAATTTAGCTTCCTTCGTTTATAGTGCAATTAGCTGTTGAGAAATAACAGAAATTTTGGTTCTATTAAAAAACGAACGGAAAACCAACTCGTCTAGGTTTTGGGCACCCTTATCTCTCGATGTGAGAAACTTCTAGATCCAAATGGTAAACCTTGGTTGACATTTGGAAATCTCCAACAATCCAGCGTATAAGGAGATTCAGAATACTTAAAACGGTGAATCATTCCATCATAATTCATAAGACTAATGCCATGTATGGGGCATGTGGCCTCTATTTCGAGCTGAATCTATATATTTCTTTTCGTCAATAATTGCAAATCGATCGGTACTTCAATCTATGAAAAACTGTTAGATTTTGAAAGGTATTGTTATTTTTTCCCCGAAAATTGAAACTATTTCGTGAGTCTAAACGAAAGGAAGGTGAGACAGAAGTTCATTTATTTACAATTTTGGAAGCAAATATGCTTTATTGCCTTGAATTTCTTGAAAGTAGTAGTAATACCTTATCTCGAAAGGAATTTCATGGAAGAAGCCCACTGGGTACGGCCAAATGCTATGGATTCCTGATTTTGGGAGGAAAAATCTAGGTTCAAATCTCAATTCCTACATTAGGTAAAGAATTAATGTGTGGGAAATGGTTAATTCATCTTCAATTTATCCAAATGAGCACTACAAGAAAATATATTGTTCTCAATTGTGCCTATTCGACTGTGTTAGAAATCTAAAGCACTTTCAATGTTGGACTGTCATTATTGTTGTCAGTTATTAACCAATGATTTAACAACATCAACGACGGTTAAAATAGAAATTGCCGATGATAGATCTTCCCAAAATTCATCGAAGTCAAAAGTTATATTTGATTTGATTACCCAACAATTTCTATGTTAATCATTGAGGATGTTAACATCGTCGGTTAATAACCAACGACAATATTGGAATCATCGATGGTTAGCATGAAATCATCAACAATAGTCCTTTTCAAAATTCTTTGAAATCATAAAGTTATATTTGAATTGATTACTTGATGGACAATTTTACATAAAATCGTCCAAAAAGGTCAGGCTAAAACCCTCGACTGATCCTGACTCCCACGCTTTCCACCTTCTTTTCCAGCCTCCTCCTCCCCTAATATTCACATGCAGCCCCCTCTGAGCCTGTCGTCCCTCCTTCCTCCAGCAATCCCCCCTCCTATGGCTACCCCTTCTTGATAAGGCCTGTTCTTCCCCTCCTCCCCTTGTCACTGCTACTTCTCCCCCTCCCCTTCGCGACCACCCCCACATCCTCTCCTTACCCCCTCCCCTCCCCTACTAGCGCTTCTACTTGACCCCCTCACAGCTACCACTTCTCCTTCTCCTCCCTTCTGCGACCACCACCTCCTCTCCTCCTCCCCTCCCTTGCCCACACTACTGCCCCCTTCTCCCCTCTCCACCACTAGGTAGTCGCCCTCCTCTCGCTGACCACCACCACCTACTCCCATCCTCCTCCCTGCCACCACAACCACCTCCTCCTCCTTGCCACCAACACGACCACCACCTCCTCAGCTCCACCTCCACCCTTGCCACTCCCTTCCTCCTCCTCTAATGACAATAACACCACCTCCCCATCCCAAGATTATCTAATTAAGAATATTTGTTTAATTTTATTATTTTTATAATTAACTAATTTTGATTGCATTATTAAATTTTAATTAAATGTTTAGTTTAATTAATATGTCGATTGATATTTATGGGTTGTGGCAACATATATAGGGGTGAAATGTGGGGTGTGCCAACATATAGTTTGATTAAAACATTGAGTTTCATTTAATTTGCATGTTTGTGTGGCATGTTATACATGTAAGTGAAATGTGGGGTGTGCCCATATGTGTTGCAATGTCTTTTTGTGTATGCAAAAATTGAGAACTATTTCATATTATAGGGAAAACTTTGCTAAACTTTGTCGTCTTATAGTTTAGGTCAGGTGTAGGTTTAGAGTTTATCTTAGGGTTTATGTTTTGGGGTTAGGGTTTTGCATTTAGGGTTCAAGTTTAGGGTTTAGTGTTTAAGAATTAGGGTTTTAGATTTTGGATTTTGGGTTTAGGTTTTGAAATTTGGATTTAGGATTTTGCATTTTGAGTTTAGGTTTAGGGTTTTGATTTTAGGGTTTAAGGTCTTGTGGTTAGGGTTGTGGCTTTTTCGTTTAGGTTTAGAGTTTTGGATCTTGGATTTTTGGTTTAGCTTTTAAGTTTCGGATTTAAGATTTACAATTTTGAGTTTAGGTTTAGGGTTTTGAGTTTAGAGTTCATGGTTTACAGTTTAGGGTTTTGTGTTTAGTGTTTTGGGTTTAGGTTTTTGGTTTTGGGTTTGCAGTTTAATGTTTAGGGTTTTGGGATTAGGTGATATGTCCACATGTGTGGAGTAATTATCAGTCTAAGTGCAATTGAATGGTATTTCCAGGGTCCCTATTTATCTAGACTTAGAGTACTAATTAATTTAACTTGCATGCAGAGTTATTATATTTCTCCATATTTAATTAGCATTTGATTACATGCTTTTATGTATTAACTTGATGTATGTAGGTGGAGATTAATTCTCTAGGGTGTAAGAGCCAAATTCTATTTAGAGGGAATCTTTGCAATATATCCCCACAATTAGCTCCTCCCCTTCCTTATGATCGAGAGAGTTCACACCCAGTTGGAAGAATATATGGCATTTCCAAAGAGGGTATTGGCTATCTTTGGATGGGATTTCAAAATCCCTGATATAGGGGCATGAATCAAGGGACTGTGAGGGAGGTGGAGTGTGGTATAAAAGGGGGGATTTGAAATGTGGAGACCATCATCGCCATTATCCACCTCTACCACTGTGACTCGAGCATGCACTGTGGATGCCATGAACACTATGATATCTAGCCACCTTAAACTGTTATCCCATTGCTGTCGAGTCGATGGTGATAGAGTCGACACCCCACCAACCTTTGTCTTCAACCACTATCGTCACCATTCCACCCACACCCCCTTACTCTCCATCTTCATTTTTTTCATCTTCTTTTTCTTCATCATCGCTCACAGAACCCATCTTTATTTTCCTCCTCTATTACACACACGTCCACACCAAGAACCCACCACTGTCTCTGCCACCCACCACTACCACTGCCCATCACCACCACCATCTAAACAACCACCCCTATCCTCTTCCTCTTCATCTTCTTCATTCTCATTTTCGTCCTCGTCATTTTCTTCTCCTTCAACTTCATCTTCTTCCCTACACATGAAAAAAAACCCAACCCACCATCACCATACTTCACCGCAGTAGCCACCTTCGATGACCATCCTCACTGCCAACATCATCGAGTTGGTGCCCACAATCCATCGCTCCTTCCTCGATGTCCACAACCACTGCCCAAGGCTCACGCATGACCATTGAAGAACCCATCACTGCCGGTGTCTTCCTCACTATTCGGCTATCTTGCGCAGCACCACCGCCACCAACACGCTCCCCATCCTTGACCGATCACCATTGACCTCACTCAAGTTGCCAACCATGCACCCTTCCACTCATGGCCAAGAGCATGAACCGCCCTCCCCTATTTTGCTATAGTAGGGCAAGGCATTAGTTTAAATGATCAGTTGAGGAGTTGATTGAAGATGTTTTTTTAGTTTAATATATTTATTTGGTGCAATTTGCTCTCACACTCCCTTAGTTTCTCTCTTTTTCTCTCACTCTTTCTCTCCTTTTCTCATGCACTCCCTCTATTTTTTTTTTTACTCTAAACTTTAAATGTGATTTCATGAAATATTTTTGAGTATACTAAGATTAGCTCTACTATTTTGTGAACAAGAATGCAAAAACATTCATAAGTTTTTATTAGGTTCGTGCCTCCCGGCGGAGATGGCTAATTTATTTAAAATTTTTGTGGTCAATTATATTAGAACACAGTGGTTAAATAGATGAATCTAATTACTTGATTTGCATTCTATTCTGTTTTGATTTTGATTTTGGCACCACGCATTCTGATTGGCAATGACAAAATCTCTATCATTTTTAAATTTATAGTGGAAAATCAATTATCATTAGGTTTAGGATTTTGGGATTTTAGTTTAGGTTTAGCGTTTAAGGTTTTGTGTTTAGGGTTTCAGGTTTAGGTTTTGGGTTTTGGATCTTTGATTTAGGGTTTTGGGTTTTGAGATTAGGTTTAGGGTTTCAAATTTTGGATTTTGAGTTTAGGGTTAGGGTTTTGTGTTTAGGTTTTTGGATTTAGAGTTTAGGTTTATTTTTTGGGTTACAGGTTTAGGGTTGTAGACAAAAGGAGGTGGGGAAGAGATCAAGGAAGGAGGAAGAGGAAGATAAAGACGATGGGTGGAGAAATTTATAAATTAAATTTAGAATGGGTTTAAGGTTGTATGAATGAAAACTAATATGAATGATATCTTTATAGATACACAGTTGCACAAATTTAGATGCACCTAATGACAAATAATAATGAGTTCTAACCCCTAGGGTATATGTTATGAGAGGGATATAATTATGTCAAAATACTTACTTGTTCAAGACTTTTGATCATGTCATGCAGACAATATGTTAATATATGTACATCTCACATACATGTGTGATATTGCCTTTATAACATGCCATAAGTCTTGATCGTCTTTAATTTGATGAACCCTTAAATTAAGGAGGGTACTTGAAAATTTGATCACAACTTAAGTGTTACTTGTTATATGTAACTAGTTGATGAGGGCATGCTTCACGAATTAGAATTAGGGTTCAGAGGACCCATCGTCGTAGCTCGCAAAATACGTTTATCAAATAAAATTTATAACTGAAACTTGAAAAGTGAGTCTCAGGTCGAATACGGGGGGGCGAATGTTTGGTTTTGAAAATTCGTGTTTCTCTTTTATTTCTTTTTGTCATTTTTTATCTTTTCTAATTCTTTTAGTTTTTAGCAAGCAAGAGATCAGGTCGATGAATTCTAGCTAATCTACTTGCAACAATATAAGAGAGAGAGGGAGAAAGAGAGAGAGAGAAACAATCATCTATTTATAAACGAATGTGTGTTACATTATAAAAGCAGGAAATCTATACTACGAAAGCGTAAAAAGATAAAGAGAGGTGAGAGAAATCCCCCTCGACAGTCGCTCGAAGGACGACTCGCTTTGACGTCGCCTGGAGGAAGGTGGCGAGGAGTAGGACGAACGGGGATGAAGTCGGAGGATGGAGGGTAGGGTAGGCGGTCTCACGGTGAGGATCTTCTTCCCAAAGGGCGATGAGAGGACAGCCACAGGATGCTCCACGAATGGGGATGAGGGGAAGGAAAACTATTTGATTTTCTACTCTAGAGGAGCATCCCGGGCTTGGGACAAGCTCTCTCTAGAGCTTGGAGGTGGTGAGAGGAAGAAAGGAAGAGATGAAGAAAAATGGGAGGGGTAGGGGTCCTTTTATAGTGGAGGAAAGAATCAAATTCGTATATAAGACATTTAGTGACAGCCATAAATGTCGCTAAAGATCCGCCGCAAACGTCGCTGAAGACAGCCCACGTGCCCACACTATCGTTGCGCTGGCATGCGCTCCGTGCACCGTATCGCATGCCTCCACTTGCTACGAGCCTGTGTGCGTTGCCACTGCACGCCCGCACTGCTGTGTATGTGCGGTGGTGCATGCGCGGGCATGGGCGGCCTGGGTTGCACCATGTGATGTAATCTAGGCTGTCCATCTTCTTTTTATTGTAGGGGCAGCTACAGAAGTCTAAATGAGTCGATTTTTGCGCCGTTGGGCTGCGATCGTCGACTCGAATCCATCCACGCAATCGGATTTGTCATTTGAAGCTCCGAATTATGTCACCTAGTCCCTTAGCCGTTGATCTTCCTTGGACTGCATATGGTGCTACGGGACTCTGATCAAGGTAATTTCGGAGCTGTTGGACTCCAATTGTCATCATGATCAGATCCGTATGATCGAATCATCAATCCAAGGCTCCAAAATAAATCTCCTTCTCTCCTAACCACAAAAAGAACGTAACTAACCTAAAATATATACAACTACTCTAAATGCAGAATGATGCATGCTATGTAATATTTATAATATGGAATGCAAATCTAAGCCTAGGAACATGCATAAATAGGCATTTTAACCTAAATAGATGTGTCTATATCATACCCCCATGCCTATCTTTTACTAGTCCATAGCAAAATTAAACTACATGCTATGTATAAAATCAAGAATAGGATTAGATCGTGTAGGCTTAAGTCGTTTACTAACAATAGAAAATTTCAAGTAAGGTCCTAAACAACGAAAACTCAACAGTACCTGGGTGCCTGCCAGAATGCAGACCGCCCAAGTCCTCGCCTTATTTGATAAGGGAAGATACAGTTTTTTTATTTCTCTTCTTTTCTAATTTTTTTATACTTTTGGAGTTTGAGAGTTCCGGGATAACTTTTTACAGCTACCCAACCCACCTAAGACTCGAAAAGGACTCTAAGTGCTAAGCATCTAGTGAAAAGAGTGAAAGACTCACTAGGCGACCTTTAAAATGGACTTCGGGTTTCTGCGACCCTAGGTGACCTTGCATAGAGGTTTATCTTTTCGAACGGTAGCTTTCTCCCTACTTCTTTTATTTATGCGATCAACACAAGGGCGAATCCACTGTATATCTCCCCGGTTTATTCTACTTCCCCACTTCTTCCCTAAGTGTTTTGGGAATTATTGTGCATTTTTCTGAGCTGGGCTCTGGACAACCGGCCAATGGACTGTTAACCATGACAACTTGCCAACCATACTCATGCGGTGATGTGTGATTTTATTTGTTTATTTTTATTTTTATTTTTTCTCCTTTTCTATATTTTTTTTCTTTTTCTTCTTATTTTTTTTCTTTTTCAAGTAGGTGGCATCCCTGATCTAAGATTTACCTAAAGGTAGTACGGCGAAAATAGTCATGTTGCTGGACTCTGGACAATCGATCAATGAGCTATTATCATCGACAACTTGCCAGCCATACCACCCTAGATAGTTCATTAGCTACCCAATTTCCAAAAAAATCGTCAAAAAGTGAGTCAGTGCAAAAAGTACGTAGATGCTTAGACTTAAAACCCCCTCAAATCAGAGGGTGGGTTGATAAGTCGCATACTTATCATCCCAAATTATATACCAGATTAAGATAAAATTATTTAGCGAGGACTCGAGACTAAGTCCACATTCAAGTGGACACTTAGGCTAATTAAGCCTGAAAACCTGAAGAGTCTAAATGTTTAGGTCCTCTTATATCATTTCCTAAAGTTAATAATGCCTAAAAGCCTAAGTTCTCTTCCCCTAATTCTATTTTCTCTCTTTTTTTTCTTTCTTTCTTTTTTATTTAAAGTAACTAAAAGAAATTCTATGAAGTTAACAAAATGATTTCAGGAAAAAGTATCCATCCCCCATGCCTAAATGATGCAATGTCTTCATTGTATAAATAAAGACATGAAAAGGGTGCAATAAATGGAATATCACCTGAATTTCGTGAAAATTCAGTCAACTCCACAGAGAACATGGAATATACACACGTGCTAAATTTAATGCCTTCAACTAGGCATAACATACATACAAAGAAGAAATTGAGAATTCACAAGTGCGGGTCAGAATCAAAATCAAAAGATTAATTATTAGACCTGCCAGTAGAAGATGTCCACAGATGTGAACCAGATTATGGTGTAGACCCATGCCCTAGGGTCGAGTGGTTCTAAGGTTCTGGATGAAAATCACCCAAACCTAAGATTATTGTGTTTGTGAGGCCGAGCCTGCAATTTTGTTGTGTGCAACCCAAGACCAAAGTGTCAGACAACGGGTAAAGATGGTTCAATAGGTTCGGATGTCCGCTTGACGTTTAGCTCAGAAAAATAATCAGTTATTTCAAGCTTAGGTTGCACGTGAAAGATATCGTAAGGGTCCTGGTAGAAAGTAGGTGGTTTCAGGTCCATAGGTACCCTTAGATCCAAAATCAAAGTTCCCTCAGAATTAGCCTCTCAAATTTTTTTTCAACAATTCTATCCCCTAACATCAAGGTTTCTAGGACCTCCAAATCATTGTACACCCCATCTAAAGTACCCAAGTTTAATAATTGTGACTCAATCAGGATTGACTTGGGTCTGGTGATTTCAAGAATATCATAATTTAGCTCTTTAGGGTGTGGTTGAGGAGTGGGGCTACTAATTGAATCATCAAGATTCGATTCGTCCAAGTTAGCCCCAACATGATCATAATCTTCAATGATCGGGCTATCAAATAGTTTGTTATGCTCCTCAAGCCCATTTGTCTCACTAAAATCATCTTCCTTAAGCTCAAGTGAGACTTCACTAAGAGATTCCTCACCCTCAGAATCAAAGAATCCATGATCATCATTTGTATATGTCTCAAAATCATATGTCATTTCATGGTCTCTGGAGACATATTTTTCATCATTCCCTGGCTTTGGGATCTCGGGTGAGAAACTTGATTCATCCTCAAAGGGTTGCTCTAGACCAACCTGGCCATATCCAATCTCAGAATGTGTATCCCCCCCGACAGGCGCCTAAGCGGGTTCAGACATTGGCTCTCCTGAAGGGGCTTCATCTTGAGAATCATCCCAAGATTTGATTAGGGCAACCACAAATTTTATCCTCAACCTCGATAATTTCCTAAGAAGAAACTTACTCAAGTCCCTATCCCTAAACTTTGGAGCAAATCCAATAAAGAACTATTAAGTTCATCAATCATTTTGATCATAAGCTCCAATGCTTAAGTGCATGGTGTTGGCTAAGCTTCTAAAGATTGTACAGTGTTCCTCAAATTAGCAAACACCCTATCCTGGATCTGGTTCACCTGAATCGAATGGTTTGGTTCAGGTTTGGGTGGGTTTGAGTTAAATCTAGGGGAGTCAAGATATCGACGTTCTCGAGTCCCTCCCTGAAAGTAGGTCATTCTAGGTTGTTCAAAGGATGGTGATGACCTATATTCAGTGGAATACTGGGGAGGGTAGGTGTTGTAATCATTATATCCTCCTTGATTGTAGATCGGGTTGGTTTGGTCATTAGAGGATGGAGATTCATAATGATTGTAGGTTTGGTAAGGATAGTAATCATAGTCTTGTTGTCCAGGGTTAGGCCCTAGACACTAAGGTCTGTATTCATATCCCCAATCAAAGTCATCCTAGCTAGTGGATGGGTAATTACAAGTCAAGTCAGAATAGTAATCATCTTGGGGATAAGTGGTTGTAGGAGGATAGGATGGGAAATGCGTGTAAGAAGTGGAAGGATACATGACAGAATAGGAGGGAAAACAGAAGAGAGAAAAGTGCCCTGCAGTATAATCAATCAACCCTATCCTTAGGTGGGTTAGCCTAAAGACCTACAGACTCCTAGGGCCCGTCTTGAGATTATAAACGATTTGGTCTACTTTTATCTGGTCAATCCAACTAGTTAGAAGGAGAGACTGGGGAGAAGGTTCTTCCTTTGGCTTATACCTTCGGTTCCTAGTGTACCCCCCAGCCGTGGTCGTTTGACACTACTCCCCTAGGTAGACATCAGATGGACCAGCAAAAGCAGATTAATCGAAAAAAATCTCAGTCTGAGCCCCGAAGAGTGAATCAATCCTTAAGGCCAATGTCTACTCAGTTTTAATTAGGCTTGGGATGATTGTGCTCATGGAATGTGATGGGCCCTTTAAATGGATTGTGCCCTTAATGATCAATTCAAATGTGTGTGTGTGCACAACCAGGGTTTGCAAACAAGGTTATTTGATGATGTGTCTTTTAGGGCTTAACCTTATTTAATAGCTTTTAGGGTTTAATCTTTAGGTTTGTTCAATCAAGGTTTAGTAGAACACTCCAAGTTTTGAAAACACGGGTGATGATATGTTCACTTAAAAATCAAAAATAATGTGGAGTGCCTGGTTCAGCCCTAAGAATCAACCCTAAGTGACAATCTACTGATGAATCACTTTTAATTTGTGTGGTGTGGCCCAAACAAATCAATCAATTGGCCTATTCTCACCACAGATTAAGGCACACAATGTCTTAACCTAATCAGATTTCTACTCACTTATGAGTTTTGAGTTGAAGTGTACCTGGTCTACAAGTTAGATCCCAGTTAAGTAATAGAATCAAAGTGGAGTGGTGTGCCTTAAGTCGAGAGTTGTGGGTGTTAAGGTGTGTCTCTTTCAGAAAATCCCACAATCAGATAACACTTTTTTAAATTTTTTTATTTATGTGGATGGCGAGGTGAGTAGAGGTGACAAACAAACAACCAAATCTATCCTAGGGTTTATAAAAAGCATCTAAGTTGATTAGGGTTTGAGTTATCAGGTTATGGAATGAAAACTAAGGAGGGGGTAGTAGGGATAAACTTACAAAACCTTCATTCGCACTTTTCTCCAATCTAATCGCTTTGGCCCACCTCGGAAGAGTACCTGCAATCACGGTAAGATTAGAGAAAAAGTGAGATAAAAGTTAAGTAAGGCAAAAAAAATGCAAGAAAAGCTAAAGAACGTTGCCTCCCAGGCAACAGCACTAAAATGATGAGGGCACGCTTCACGAATTAGAATTAGGGTTCAGAGGATCCGTCATCGTAGCTCGCAAAGCACATCTATCAAATAAAATTTATAACCGAAACTCGAAAAGTGAGTCCCGGGTCGAACACGGGGAGGCGAACATTTGGTTTTGAAAATCCACATTTCTCTTTTATTTCTTTTTATCATTTTTTATCTTTTCTAATTTTTTTAGTTTTTAGCAAGCAAGAGATCAGGTCGATGAATTCTAGCTAATCTATTTGCAACAATATAAGAGAGAAAGGGAGAAAGAGAGAGAGAGAGAAATAATCATCTATTTATAAACAAATGTTTGTTACACTATAAAAGTGGGAAATCTACACTACGAAAGCGTAAAAAGATAGAGAGAGGTGTGAGAAATCCCCCTCGACGGTTGCTCAGAGGACGACTCACTCTGACATTGCCTAGAGGAAGGTGGTAAAGAGCAGGACGAACGGGGACGGAGCTGGAGGACGGAGGGTGGGGCAGGACGGTGTCGCGGTGAGGATCTTCTTCCCGAAGGGCGGTGAGAGGATAGCCATGGGATGCTTCATGAATAGGGATGAGAGGAGGGAAAACTATTTGATTTTCTACTCTAGAGGAGCATCCCGGGCTTGGGACAAGCTCTTTAGAGCCTTGGAGGTGGTGAGAGGAAGAAAGGAAGTGATGAAGAAAAATGGGAGGGATAGGGGTCCTTTTATAGTGGAGGAAAGAATCAAATTCGCATACAAGACATTTAGTGACGGCCATAAACGCTGCTGAAGATCCGCCACAAACGTTGTTGAAGACAGCCCACACACCCACGCTACCGCTGCTCTGGCACGTGCAAATACGCCTATGTGTGCTGCCGCTGCATGCGCACGCACCCTCGCTGCTGTGTGCATGCAGTGGCGCGTGTGTGCACATGGGTGGCCTGGGCTACGCCATGTGGAGCGAACTGGGCCGCCCATCTTCTTTTCACTGTAGGGGCTACTACAAAGGTCGGATTGATTCGATTTTTATGCTATTGGGCTACAATCATCGACTTGAATCCATCCACGTAGTCGGATTTGTTGTTTGAAGCTCCAAATTATGTCACCTAGTCCCTTGGCCATTGATCTTCCTCAGATTGAATATGGTGCTATGGAACTCCGACCAAGGTGATTTCGGAGCCATTAGACTCCAATCGTCGTCCTGATCAGATTTGTATGGTCGGATCATCAATCCGAGGCTCCAAAATAAATCTCCTTCTCTCCTGACCACAAAAAAGATGTAATTAACCTAAAATATACACAACTACTCTAAATGCAGAATGATGCATGTTATGCAATACTTATAGTATGGAATACAAATCTAAGCCTAGGAACATGTATAAATAGGCATTTTAACCTACATAGATGTGTCTATATCACTAGTATTTGGTGAAATTTTGCTAATATCTTCTTTCTTTTTTTTGGTATACTAGCTAATCTTATCTAAGTTCTTGAAACGCCCTTACGTTGGAGCTAGAGGGAAGCAAGTTAAGGTTAGTTTTAGGAGGTACACGACAGACGTGGAGGGAGATGCCGCTGAAATTTCTCTAGATACCGATTGCATGTGACAAGTAACGTTGTGATCAAAATTTTCAAAGATAAGTTATCAAGTGAAAATCTTAATCTAAATACACACATTGGCCTTATTCGTATGTAAGTTGTAGGTGGTTTGTTTTAAAATTTAAGTTATCGTGGACAAGTCTTGGATTAGTTTGAAGAATTCAAATTACTACTAATATAAGAATGGAGTGATTTCGTTTCTCAAGTGGATCTTCAATGATAATAGAAAGTCATTTAGATGAGAAGAATTCCTTGAGAAGATTTTACGTCTATGTAGACAGTGTTTGAATGGATCCTTCCATGGTCGAAATACTGTATTCAGGCACGTGATTTGTAATGATTGGAGGTAGCATTATAAGAAATGGACTACTAATGGAGAGGAACCCATAGAGGAAGTCAGATGGTATACAATGGACAATTCGAAATTATATCAATGATTTATCAAATAGACAAGATGTTAGATGATATGAGAGTAACAGACGTCGAGAATGCAAATGATAATGAAACGTTAAAAAAATGTAATGCTTTTACAATGCAATTAAGGTGGTAGACTAAACTATTGCTCGTAGAATTACTTCCATTTCTAAGTTGTTCTTCTAAAATTATTTCAAATGAAGGTGATGAATAGAGTGACGGGGAAATTAATGTCTAAAGTATTTCAATTCATTGGGTTGATATTGAATAATCCTAATGTGTTTCACATGTCATGGTATGATATGAAGAATAAATACGCATGCTTGGACTAAGTTGTGAAAAGATAGATATCTATCCGATGGATAGTGTCATGTATAGAAACAAGTATGCGGGCTTGAGTAATTGACCCGAATGTGTTAATAGAAGGTATAAGGTGGGTAAATCAGTAAACATAAGTGGAAAGAAACAAGCTGAGAAGGTTTTTTTTCTATTTTCTATTAATTCCTAGGCTACAATGCCTTTTCATATTAAGTAGAACTACAAAGTAGATGATGTGACATCAGGAAATTAAAATAAATCATGGGGATGGGTGCATCCATCATCTAATAGATTCTGATGAGTGTAATAGATTTAATGAGAAACATGCATCATTTGCAAAGGCAGCACAGAATGTCACATTGGTCCATGCAAGCAATGGATTTAACACATTAAAGAACATGTATTTGTCACATAAGATATGGCCAGTAGTTATGGTAATATACAACTAACTTCCTTGGCTATGCATAGATCTTCATTTCAACAACTCTTACAAGTACTTCAAATAAGAGGTCTCTATCATCTATCATTTCATGAGTTTAGGAATTATCGTGATGACAATGATATGGGTGGGGCTGATAGCGTAGGTGCCCCAGCATGATGTATGTAATTTGACACATTTTGTAAACACTATTAGTTATATAAAACTTTCAAATGTAATTTTAAATGTTAATATTTTCTTTTGTCGTGTACTTTTAGTTTTGGATATCATTTGAATGGTATGATGTCTTTATGTTTACATCGGTGTCTTATAAAGATCAATTTAAATTAACTACAAAAAGAAATAGACATTTCTCGATGATTTTTTAAATAACCATTGACATATGCAAACCCTGACGATTCAATATCCACTGGCTAACACCATTCAATTCCTTTCATAGATCACCTCATTATTGACGGTTTAGTCTTTAACTGCCGGTAATATCTAATGTTGATAGGTAACTACTGATAAACTCATATTTAATTAGATAATTCATGCCTAACTTATATTGATTTGAGGGTATTTTTGGCATAATTGTGTTAGATTAGTACATCATATTTATGAGACATCATTTTGTAAATAATGCATTCTAACGTTTAATTGTGTATTCTGTAGCTTAGCCTTGTAATTGTGCATTAATGTGTATTTATTCGTTATTGTAGGAACCAATCCCACATCTCAGATGGAGCTCTACATCAGAATTATTTAATTGAGCTCAATCAGATACCCATCTCCAATCTAGTTCACCTAACAAACTAACCCAATTCCTAACCCGAAGCAAACCTTGCCGACCACATCTACTCCTAAATCCCATCCATTCAAACCACGTAAATATCCACCTAAACGCAACTCAATTTAAAAGTCACGTAACTTTCCCACGCAACCCAAACCAACGTGAATAGCCCCCATTCCCAGCCTTCTGGCGCCCTTCCTATCCCCTCAACATGCAACGTAACCTATCCCCTCACGCACGACACCGAACACACCCCAACGTACCTCCCTCTACGTGAACACTCAATCATGCACGATCCTCACGTAATTAACTTCACTATCCCAATCCCATGCAACAACCCCTACCCATTCCCTACGTAAACCTTCCCCCCACCTCTCTAGAAATCCCAACTCTCCATACGATTCCAGAGGCATTGACCCCTACGACCCTCCACGATTCAGCATTAATTCCCATCGGTCGCATCGGCTTCTCGTCTCCACGAGCATCTTTCTGCCCTCTATTTTTCCAACATCCCACGTACGAGATCATCCTCACCATCCTGCTCTTATTTGTCATTATCCTCCATCAGCCAAAGCCCTGTCCGATTTTTTTCCACGTTTAATGTCCACACATCTCCCCTCCAGGCCAATCCTTCTCCATTTCTCCATCATTTCTCTCCACATCCGGTCCTTCCTCCATTTCCACATTCACCACCCCTCTCAATCTCTTCCACAGTCTCCAATCTCTCTCTTACCTCTCCCAATCTCTCCATTTCTCAATCCCTCCATCATCAACTTCATCGCCTTCCACAGCATCTCTCCATCTGTCTCCACGCTTTGCTTCTTCTTCTATTTCTCCAAAGGCAAGGAGATCAGGTGGACGTCTCCACCACCATCCCGCGTCTTTTGCACCCACTACTTTTCCTCTCTATCTCTGTTACATTTCATTCTGATGCTTTTGTTCCAGTTAATTTAGGAAAGTTACATTTTGTTCTATTTGCCATTTAGACATTATATTTCTAGTTGTAATCAGATTTATTATATTAATATAAGTTTAATTTCTATTTCAGTTCTCTTGTCTTTGCACTTCTATTTATTTACTTGCATTTATTACTTATGATCTATTTGCTTTCATAGTTAGTTCTCATAGTTAGCCATTGATTCATGTTATTTCCTACGCTTTCGCTTTATATTCAAAAATTTAAAAAAAAAATTAAAAATACCAAAAATATTTCCCTGGAGCATTGTGAGAATGATATTTAATTCCATTTTACCTCCGTATGAATGACTCAGATTCGTAATTATACTTGAGAAATCAATTGAGTTTGATTTTATAAGTTCAAAACTTTCACACATTTCCGACTGCAACATCATGATTTTACCATATTAGGATTTATGTGATCAAATACCCGACAAGAAAAGGATCTATCTCGACGATTTTGTCTTCACCTGTCGATAATATGTATAGTCTAGATGAGTAACAAATCGACGACAACAAGATCTATCTTGACGATTTTCAAATAATCATTGAGATGTAGTAATGTTGATAGTGTGTTCAAATCGTCGACGATATGTACATATTCGATGGTTGTCATGTCTGTCAAGGTAACTATTGTTGATAGTTTCAACATAACTGCGGAGAAAAATTAATTTCAACGGATTAAAACCATCGACATGACATCGATCCTACCTGGGAGGTGGATGTGGTTTTCTCGCTGGTTAATTTTTAAAACCTTTGACAAAAGGTTCTTGTGACAAAACATTCCACGACTCCAATCATCGACGGTTAAAACAATGTTGCCAACGGTTTTAATCCTCAAGAAAATCGGATATTCCTGTAGTAGATATTCTAGGTCATTAAAAAAAAAAGAAATTTTTGGAAGAGGTTCTCATTTATCCAAATCAAACTACAATGCATTTTCTATCTCAATTATTTTTATGTTTTCTGCATACAACAAAAAGGTAGTCCAAGTAGAAGACATTCGGAAGCCATCCAACTTTGGCCCTACAACTCTAAATCACTCGCAACCTCTATTTTATTCATTTTCGATTCCTAAAAGTTCCTCCAACACCTAGTCATCATCTACTCATTCAAATTCAATTACATCCATGTTATTGCTTTTTGACGGTTCCTCCTCTTGAGAGGGTGTACGTGAGATGTTTAGTAGAGAAGGCGAGGACATTGACAATAATATGGATGATGATGATGAATAGTTATTCCAACAACAAAGTTTGAATTCATCCATGAAGTTGAGAATGGCAAGGGATCCCCTCAAGGCATAAATTGTGAGCAATAGTAAGCCTCGTGGCCTGTATTGAAAGTCCCTAACCACACTCATGCTCCTCACATTTCAGAATCACATATCTCTGCTAGGTATTTCCTCCATGGCCTTGTTTGCAGGCCCTAATAGGTTTTGGTGCCTACATTGATCAGGCTGATGATGTTAGAATTATAATGCGGACTTACATATATTATTATTGCGGAATTATACATTAAATATATACATATATTTAAACATAGCATTTTTTGTCATTAAAGTGGTTTAATTATGTAAATTGACCATTCACATCTCATAATGATATGAGATTTAATACATAGAAATTAAACATTAAGGGAAATGCAATTCCATGATAGGTGGAATTATCATTTCATACTAAGCGATTATGGTCCCTGGAGGGGTGAGGACGAAGTGGGCATTCAATTTTCTGCATCTCATCGTAGAAAAGTTATAAACCGAGCCCATGACAGAACCCAGGGGATACACTTCCATTCAGTTCTCTTCCACTCTCGCTCTCTGAACCCTTTGGAAGTACCATTGTCACCGCCTCTCATTGGAGAAGCAAACCCACAACTCCAAAGAATTGTCGTGATATC
The DNA here is from genome assembly GCA_037157565.1 of Thalassia testudinum. Taxonomy (NCBI): domain Eukaryota; kingdom Viridiplantae; phylum Streptophyta; class Magnoliopsida; order Alismatales; family Hydrocharitaceae; genus Thalassia; species Thalassia testudinum. The sequence goes on from JAZHRO010000055.1 coordinate 128,680,507, forward strand.
CTTAACACTTCCGCTATGATGGATTTAGGTATCCCTCCATCATTTCTCTTTTCAATCGTTGTAGGTTGATGTTTTGATGATTAGGATTGGTTTTGAGATTTGATAGAAAAATCATTTGATTTTTGATTTTATACATTTTAAATCCATCAAATGGTATCAAAGCCTTTCCTATTCATTGAATCATTGCCTTTTCGATTGTTTTAAGGAGCAATCCATTGTGTTTTTGAGATTGTTCTTGAGTTTGGTGTTTGATTCGTTTTCAATCCCATCTTGATGAATCAATGCCAACTAATGTTTGTTTTTTGTTTTCATGTTCATTTGTATCCCATATATGATCATCAAATCATGTTTTCTCGATCTGAATCGTAATTTTGGATTTTTTTCCTAAATCTCGATTTCAGATCACCACCCTGTAATCGGGCCATAATCAATCTGGTACCGGTACTCATTGCTGGGTACGAGTATCGATCAAGCGCTTCCTGGAGCGCCGCTAGTATTAATGGAGTATCGATACTCATCATGAGTACCGGTACATGTAGGATACTAGTCGAGCTCCATGGGGCACGATACTCATGATCAGTACAAGTACATGTGGGATACTAGTCAGGCTCAAGAGCACTACCAGTATCGATGGAGTACTGGTACTCATCATGAGAAATGGTACATGTGGGATACTATTCAGCGATGGGGTTCCGGTACAAGTTGAATACGGGTATTGGTTCTAGGATCGATCCGGTACTAATGCAGTACCGATATATAAGATCAGTACCGGTACACATCATTCTAGTACCGATGCCTGTATTTGGTCATTGTTGTTGGTACCAATACCCATCATGAGTACCGGTACTGGCATGTTGATTGGGATACAATCTTGTGATCATGAATATTTTGGTATGAACATCAGTGATTGGTTTTAATGTATTAAGTACTCTGCCACATTTAGTAATTCTTGCCAAAGCGGGTTGCTTCTTGTGCCTGCTTATTTAAAATAATAAAGTGACTGTGTATGTTGTATTCCTGTATGAGGCACTTAACCCAAAGGTGAACCACCTCATGACTGAATGCATATGTACACATTTAAGTGATAAATATTTTGTTGAATTATTAGGTTTCATTTCGGTAGTTAAGTGATGAGACAAGACGTCAACAATCATAAGAAAGCACTATTGTCGAGTTTTTATCCCCGACAATGGCACCAAAAATATGATCGTCGACTTTCAATTTGCAATAAAACGGTGTTTAAATGTTGTTGTTGTAGTATAGATGTCACGAAATACAAACAGATGTTGCATCAATTTTATTTATTTAATATTTTTATTGGTTTGTTTCTAAGTCGTTCACTGGAAGGCAGTTATTGATATACATCACTCTCTAAGTCCAAAGATATTCTTTTATTCCAAAAATATTGATTTATTTACAAAATAAATGAAAGAATCAGGTAATTATTTACAAAAGAATCAATTAAAATGCATCACAATGCCTGAAAACATATGTATACAAGCAAGCATCAAAAACTATATATAATTACTCTATGTTAATTATTTACAACCAATATAAATAATACTTAAGTATAGGTACAAAAATATCTAGTAATATCTATTATACCAAATTATATTAACATACTAATATTTATAATAACATATATTATATATACAGTAACATATATAAGTGTTGCTAAAGCCTTAGTAAAATTATATACAAACGCAAGACAAAATAACTATATGTACTGACATGTATATATATCTATATATATATACAATGACATATACATCTGTCACTAAAGCTCTAGGGTATACATATATATACAATAGCTCGAACATCTACTTACTACTATACTCATATATATACATATATACTACCATATACATATTTATTTACTTAATTTATATACATATGCCATATACTTGTACTATATGTATTATATATATATGTATATATATACTTAGATAGACATACACATGCATAGGCACAGGCACTCAAGTCTCAACACTTAGCCTCTTTTCTTCCATTCCTCTCCAACATTTGGTTTTTTAAGAGCCTTAGCACTTAGACTGGCTCAACCACTTAACCCAAATATTGGGTTTTTAATGGGCAGGCAACCTCTTCGAGCGATACACAGCACCTCGGTTGGGGTGGGATCAAACCTTTACTAGGGTTGCCCTAGTTTTAATTAGGTGTATTTTATCCAATTTCATGCTCATTATTGGGCCCAACATAGGCCTAGAAATAGGCCCATAGCTCACACAAACTTGCATGCTTACGCACACATGCACGCACCCACGCACCCATGTAGGCACATGCAGCATGCAAATCGAGACCAAGACCTGTATGCAATGTTTGGTGCCCAGCACCTGATGACCGAAGGGGCAACGTGGCAATTTCCTCTTAACCCGCATTGTACTCTTCTCAACACACGATGTAGGACTAAGCTGAGTGATCGAATGGCACTGCTGTGCGTTGCGCAGCTTTGGAATCGAAGTTTTTGGCCCTCGATTTGAGGTTCATAAATTAATATAATTTAAAAATAAATGGTATAATTACAAAGCCCTCATATAGGTTTACATATATATATAATTAGTTTACATAAATAAGTTATTTACATATATAACAAAATTAGTTGAATTTGGCTGATTATACACATTAAATTAGAGTTTAAGTTGTTCCTTAATGTATAAATTAGTGATTTAATTATAAAATTGATTTTATATAGAGTTAATATACATAATAAATTATTTATTACATACTTTTATTATATTTTAGGAACTTTATTTTAATTTATTTACAATTAAATATACGTTTTAGATAGTTTTACATATAAATAATCTATAAATACTATAATACAGTACAAATATAATATAAATGAGTTGAAAATACTTAATATAATATAATTAAAGTATACATTATAAATTATCTCAGTATTAGCTTAAATTACTAATTTATTTTATTTTAAGTTAATGAATTAATTTAATAATTTAATTACCTACTGTAAATACTTAATTAAATTAAATTATAGATACTCTATGGTACATAATACATTTATAAATACCTATGTATAGTATGAGATATAAATATGTACATATAGATAGGTTTATAGAATTACATAGTTTAGTATGTATTTAGTTTATAAAAATTAATATCTAATAATACAATCAAGCTATATATACATTAAATTATTCTAAATACTTAATTTAATATATAGAATACATATATAAGTTATATTTTCATATTATATACATATTAGGTTAAATTATATCTACAAGTATATACAAAGTATATAGGGTATTTTTGGGTGTTTTTGGGGTTTTTCTGATTTGTAGGATTTTTATAGGTTTAAAAGAGTTAGGGAAAGAGAGAGAAGGAGTGAGATGAGAAATAGAAGTTCTTTTTGGTGTTTTTCAAGTTTTTATCTTTTATTAAGTTTCAAGGTATACTAAGCCATCGACTGGTATGTTTACCAAGTCGGGGGTTCAGAATACCTTGAAACATGACACACACCTAAGAAAATACCTGACCTTACTCAAAATAGGTTTAATTTATCTTTTTTGTAATTTTTTAAAGATTTTTATTTATTTACAAAGCAACCCATTTTTAGGCCTTAAAGAGTGTTTCACTAATGAACCTAAGACCTAAGGTGAACTCTAAGTGCTAGAAAAACAACTCAATCACTCAAGAATGTCCAACAAAGCATATGGAAGGTATTCAAACATTTGAACTTAATTTTCAATTGAATTTCCTTCAAATTTCCCATTTGGACATTTAATGCATTTAGAAAGGTAACAAAGGAATTCAAAAATCATTTCCAAGCAATCTACAAGTTAAAATTAAACTACAAACGTACATGAAAGCTTGGTCTATGCTATTCTACAATTCTACACAAGGTCAGCTTCTCAATATCCTCAAATCCAACCAAAATACCCTTCATTAGGCTAATCTGCTCCTCAAATTCAGTAGCAAAGGGCTGCTACCTCTACTGCAACTCAGTAGCTAAGATGAGCTGCTGCAGTGTCAGTCCTATCTATTCTAGATCAAAATTTTGCTCCATCCACTCCTGATTCAGATGTCTTAGCACACAATTGCTACCCAACATCAGCAACAGTAGCAACTGTTGCTGAAACCCAGTAGCTACAGCTTTGATTAGATCTCATAGATCTAATTTGATGCTCATAATTCATCTCAATGTTGGACTGATAAACTCAGATCAGTCCTTTAAATCTATTTCTCTTTAAAGCTTAATATGAGAAATCAAAATAAAACATGATCTAAAATTCTAAGTTTGAAAACAAAACACCTTTGAATGCCAAACAAGCCAACAAGCCATGAAAATATACTCCTTATCCTCACAAATAAACTTCAAGGTGTTTAACAATCACTTTGAATTCAGATCACATCAAAAACCCAAATTCCAATTTCACTCAATCCCTATTTCAGATCTTACTCACATTGATCAATGTCCAATGCATAAATCGTGCTTTAAAAGATGATTTAGTTGTAGTATAATGCGAAGCAAACACCTTTGAATGCCAAACAAGCCAACAAGCCATGAAAATATACTCCTTATCCTCACAAATAAACTTCAAGGTGTTTAACAATCACTTTGAATTCAGATCACATCAAAAACCCAAATTCCAATTTCACTCAATCCCTATTTCAGATCTTACTCACATTGATCAATGTCCAATGCATAAATCGTGCTTTAAAAGATGATTTAGTTGTAGTATAATGCGAAGCAAACACCTTTGAATGCCAAACAAGCCAACAAGCCATGAAAATATACTCCTTATCCTCACAAATAAACTTCAAGGTGTTTAACAATCACTTTGAATTCAGATCACATCAAAAACCCAAATTCCAATTTCATTCAATCCTTATTTTAGATCTTACTCACACTGATCAATGTCCAACGCATAAATCGTGCTTTAAAAGATGATTTAGTTGTATAATGCGAAGCACGTCGAAAAATAAATTTATAAAATCCGGTGAGTACCGAGTCATTCGCAGGGAGGCAATCTCGATTTTAACGGAAGCTTTTCAATAAACTAATTCTAAATAGATATATATATGTATATACGTATAGAGCAAATATCAGGCATTCAGAAGATCAGAATTTTATTACAATTAGATAGAGTTTTTCACAATAGAAAATGCTAATAGAGATGGATAGATAGATAGAAAGAGAGAGAGAGAGAAGAATAAGGCAGAGAGACAACGCCGCTTGTAAGATGATTGTGCGAAGTGCGGCAACACTTTAGATCCAGAGCGTTGGGATGAAGATCAGAGCAGAGTTGCAGAGGGAGAGCCTGGTTTGGGTTAGAGTTAACAAAGCCTGGTGGGTGCTAGGGAGTAGGCTGAATTAGGTGTGCTTGTTGGTCCTGTGTGTTGTGCTGGCTAACCCTATCGAAGCTCCTCGGGTTTGGGATGGGTTGGGATGGCAACATCCCATGTTGTATACCATCAACTAATTGGTCTAATTGATTCATTTCTTCTTTATGTCTCAGATTCATTTCTCGCATTTCTTTGAGGACCAGACTCAGATCAGTGGGCTAGTTTTCCTGAGTAGGTTGTGGCTGGTATGTGCGCGGTTGTGTCTACCTACTAGGTTGCCCATACGTGTTTGGCTTGGTCAAGTTAGGACCCTGGGCGGGTTTCTGACTTTACCAAGCAAAGTTAGGATGGTTGCGCCATCCAAGGTTGTACACGTTTGAATAGGGCTCATTTTAAGTGTAACCCTAGAGTGCATTCACATCCTCAGGGTAACTAGGCATTGGGATGCCTAGTTCAGAATTTGAGGGCATCAAGGTCCCTCCTTGGTACCCCGAAAGAGATGGGTCCAAGTATAGTTGGCTCATAGGTGGAGCCATGGTTAGGTCATTAATGTTGTGCACTATTTCATGACCTATAGGGTTAGGGAGTTGGTTGCGGGTTAACATATTCACTCCTTCGGTAGGCATAGGATTTAATCTGGATTGTCTACCTAAGGAATTCCCGCCCTTTAGAAGATTATCCAGCTTCTTATCCAAATTCTCTACGTTCTTTCCCACGAGTTCCACCTTATCTAATCATTGTGCAATTAATTCTAAATCAACCAAGTTTGAATTATCTTTCACTTCATAAACTCCACTCCTTGGTTGATTAGCTCTGTTAAAGGTGCGCATTGAGACATTGTTGAGGGAATTTTCACTCATATTCTCGAACAATTGAAAGGCTCCCTCAGCATCTCAACTCAAAAAATTGCCCCTACATGTTGCATCAACAAAATTCTTCAGATTGTCACTTAACCCATAATAGAAAATATGAGCCAAGTGCCACTCTGGAATCCCATGACGAGGGCACTTCCTAGCTAAATCATTGAACCTATCCCAAGCCTCATGTAGTTGTTCCTCGGGGTTCTGCTTAAAGGTTATTATGGCACATCTAAGAGCATTAGTTTTTTCTACAGGGAAGAATTTCTTTAGGAATGTGCTTCTCAGGTCTTCCCAAGTTAGGATTGGTCAACCAATTGTTCTCAACCAATGTGCAGCTCTATCTTTCAAGGAGAATGGGAAGAATTTCATCATCAGGGTACCTTCCTTCATGTTTCTAGGGTCAAAGGTCCTTCCTATGTGTAGCAGCTCTTTAAGGTGGTGGAAGGGGTCATCTGACTCATGGCCATGGAAGTGAGGAATCAAATTGATAATTTGAGGTTTGAGTTCAAAATCATCCCCATCCTAAGGTACCCTGACAAAGGGTTCAGGTTAGGCATTAGGAAGGTTGTAAAAGTCACAGCGAGGCCGATCTGCCCTTTCATTTTGGAGTAGAGTAATGGCCTGCACTATGACCTCCATTTTTCAGTCATGATGCTGGCCCTGCTTAGTGATTTGCCTTTGTAAAAGGGTCATAGGATCCAAATTTTCCTCTTCAATCTCTTCTTCCTCGTGGTGACTAGCCATTACAGAGGATTCAGATTCAGATTCTGGATAAATAAGTCTTCTCCTAGGATTTCTTTGTAATGGTGGTAGCAAATTAGGATTTTGAGATCTTCTATCTTGCATGCACCAGAGGAATGTTTGTAGACGAGAGAGAAGACAAATGAGAGAAACCCCACTCGCTCAATGTAAGCAATTAAACTAGTCCTTAGAGTGCCAACCCTACATATACCTAATCCTGGCTTCCCAAAATACGACTGGGTTAGATCAACCCTTGAATTACTTGGCTGGCCAGAAGGGTAGGACCCCCTAGGACACCTCGCATGGTGGGACACCACTAAAGGTTAACGCTGTTACCGCATCGACCTTTCTTGTCACCAGTGGGTCCAAGTAGACAAGGCCTTAACCTTAGCCCAATCTAATTTCAAGTCCCCAAGACTATTAGTCCTGCCTAGGGCACGTCTACTCAATTTTAAGCTTGGGTTTGATATGCTTTTGGAATATGATGGGCATTAGGGGGTGTTTTCCCTTAAAATTGATTTCAGTTATGAACTGTTCAGGTAAAGGATTCACAAGCAATTTTTTTTATGATGAAGTGAATTTTAAGATTCAATTGTTTGTGTTAATGTGTTTTAGGGTTCACTTGAGTTAATATTTTCAATTAAGATTTTGATCAGGCACCCAAGAGTTTTGCAAATCCCAATTTGTTTGATATATTTCCTTTAAATATGGAAATGTAGGTGTGCTCTACCCTTAACGTGAATCCTTAAGCACAAATAGTTGCTAGATGTTCTTTTAAGTCCAAAGATCAGATTAGTGGTGCGACCCAAGTAATGCAATTAATTGGCCCTATTGCACCACTAATTAGTCACTTAAAAAAAAAATTCAAGAATTTTAATGCACGTTTTCTATTTTTTTCTGATTTAAAGTGTACTAGGGATTTTGCAGTCTATTTGACCCCTAGTTCGTGATTAGATAATCCATGCAATCAAATGTGCAAGAAATATTTTTTTAAGATTTTTCTTAAATTCTTGATTTCTTTGCAAACTTAGTGCCATAAATTTCAAGTCAACCGGAGTTGTATAAAAATTCTTGTGATATTTTGAACTTCGAAAAATTAGGAACAATAACTATTTTGACAACAGATCAATGTGTGAATTTAATTTTTATATAAGTCAAATTTGTACAAAATTTTGATATCTTGTTCCTAACTTCAAAACTCATGTCCATTAAAACTTTGAGAATTTTTGGATGTGCAGATCTTCAGGAATTGAATTTTTAAGATGGGAATTTCTTTTAACCCAAAAATCACTAATAAAAGAGATTTTTTTTTTCAATAAGGAAATAAATTCTAACTAATCCTAAGGTTTAATAAAATCCTAAATCTAACTAATCTATGGGTACTTACCTGAGATTCGAACCCGCAATTCCCGTTGTCGTGTTTCGTTATGATTTCCTCGCTTTCTTGCACACACGAAATCAACGAAAATAGCAAGCTAGAAATCTCAAATCTGCACCAAAAAGCTTCAAAAATTTCTGTTGCCTCTCCGACAATAGTGCCAACTTTTCCAGCACGTAAATCACATTTTAAAAGATGATTTAGTTGTAGTATAGCACGAAACACGTCGGCAAATAAATTTATAAAATCTAGTGAGTACCGGGTCGTTCGTAAGGAGGCAATCTCAACTTTAATGGAAGCTTTTCAATAAACTAATTCTAAATAAATATATATGTATATATGTATAGAGTAGATATCAGGCATTCAGAAGATCAGAATTTTATTACAATTAGATAGAATTTTTCACAATAGAAAATGCTAATAGAGATAGATAGATAGAGAGAGAGAAGAATAGGGTAGAGAGATGACACCGCCTGTAGGATGCTTGTGCGAAGTGCGGCAGCACTTCAGATCCAGAGTGTTAGGACGAAGGTTGAAGCAGAGTTGCAGAGGGAAAGCCTAGTTTGGAGAGAGAGAGAGTTGTATGAAGTTGATTCTCCATAAAGGGGGGCCTTGGGTTTTCTTTTATAGTTTTTATGGAGGGAAAAAAGGGTATTTTGACCCTTAAAACCATGCAACAACTCCCTTATGATCAGATCCATTGATCGTAAGATCAACGGATCAGATCTGGCCTCAAAATCACCTTATTTGCGCCCTCTACGCTCGGATTGAACCTCTGATTGACACGTGGCACACTGGATGATGATTGCACAGCTTCCTCTCATGCACTCTCCCGCTTCTCCTTTCTTCATGCATGCCCGCATACCTCATTTTAGCGTCACATCCTCGACCGTTCGATCTTACGATCGGATGAATCAGATTCATGCTAGCGCGTGCTTTGAATTTAGTTTGGCACCAATCACTCCTCAGTCATCCGATTGTAAACACAAGTAGCGCACCGCCTTTCCTTCAGTTTGAAAAAATGCGTGGGATCTCGCATTAGATGCACGTTGGATCCCACGTTCTATCGTGGCACGCTCAGGTCATGCCACGCATTCTTATCCATGCCTTCCTCTCGAGATCTGACGGCCAATAGCACCCGCGCCTCCCCGCTTTCCTGATTTGAGCACCACACAGATCGAACCCATGCTTTTCGCTCGTGGTTGAGTGCTCCAACCAACGCGCTGAGGCCACGTTTGTGTTGCATTTTCATTTTAAGACAACTTATTCTTGGCCGTTGGATGAAGATCCAACGGTCGAGATCTTCTTTCCTTTGATGAGGCATGAGGAGATTGGAGACGTGGATGCATTGTGGCCATTGGATGGCCATCCAACAGCCCACAATGCGCAAGGAATGGCCTTCAGAGATGGAGCGGCAATTAGGGGGGCAGTTGTGATGGCGCCACGTGGCACCATCATGGCTATCCTTCTTTTCCTTGTATCTAGTGATGTAAACCTCCAATCGGGTTGATTTTTGCATTGTTAGACTGCGATCATTGATCCGGATCCATCCATGTGGTTGGATTTTTCATCTGAGGCATGGATCTTTATCATCTAGCTCCGTGGCCTCTGTTCTTCTATGGACTGCACAAGATGTTCTGGTTATCTTATCGAGACAATTTTGGAAGCATTGGACTCTCATTGTCGTCTTGATCAGATCTGTATGGTCTGATTTGTCATCCACAGCTTTGAATCATCTGCAATTAATTTCATCTCTCATTAGTACATAAAATGACAATATTATCTATATGACTAATAAACTAGCTATTGGGCAAATTACGATGCTTATGAATGCATTGTTCCTAAGTTATGCTAGAATCTAACTTAATTCAGGTGATTTAGGTTGCATGATTGCTGTGAAATCAATCAACCACATTCAAACCTTCAAATCTCAGGTTAAAACAAGTAGACAGTGAAATCAAGTTGTTGCTCAAGTGGCTGTCAATTTAGGTTCACTAAGATGATTTGATCATTTATTCCTTTTGCATACCAATAATTGGTGTTCAAAGAGAATAAGAAAACCTATAAAAACTCTTAGGTTATCTTGAGGACCTCAAATCCATGCAATGGATTTTCCTTGGTCCTTACTACCCAGAAAATAGTATCATTCTAATCAAGTAAAACTCATCTGAGGAAGAAAGTCACATCAAATCAACTCAGAATCATCGCAATCAACCTAATTGACTCAAAACAAACTCAATTTGCTTGATTAAAACCATTTAAGGTTAAATTTATCAAAATCTTACAATTATGAGTGAAATCCAAAATCAAGTCAATCAAGCAAACTAGTTCAATTTAAAATTAGATCAGGTGTCCTTATGAATTTCTGAAATGGATGAAGAGACCCCTAGATGATTGTGAGCGCTATCTAGATCATGAATTCAGATCTAGATATGCTCAGGTGAATGAGGTGAATTATGGGTTAAAACGCCAAGAAATGAGTGAAAATGATTTACGAGGTGTAGAGGAAGATTAAAGAGTTGAAATAAGCATGTGAAAATACCTCTCTGATCTGAATTGATCAGAGAGGGCAGATCAGATCTATTCTACTCTACACCTACTCTACACTAAATCATCACTGATTTTGATTTCTAATCTACTCCTAGCTAATCTAATTGCACTAATTACTAATCTAAGCTACCTTAGAAAGCAGGAAATCCTAATCGAATCAGACGAATGGGACCTTTGGATCTCCACCTAGTGGATGGAGAGGAAGAAGAGAGGGAGGAGCTCTAGCGAACTAAAAATCCACTAGAGGAATTGTGAGGAGAGAGGAGGGGTTTTGCTCTTCATACCAAGGGTTCAACACTTAGTCACTGTGAGACTTGAGAAGCCTCTTGTGCATCAGAAGAAAAGAGGTGAAGAGCTGAAGAGAAAAAGAAGAAGCTCTCTAAGGAGTACTGTAGCCAGCAGTGTTTAAGTCGTCTGATATTCATTACCGACGTCAGATGAGGCTAATTTAGCTTGATACATTTGCTTGCGTGGAAATTGGCTTAAGTGGTTCAAGCCACTATTCATTTATTTCAAATACTGAGTAATTGATATATATGTATACATAGACTAGTAATTGGTGATTCAAATCACCATTATTTTTACCTCATTAAAACTCTTGATATACTCATGTTTTGCATTGAAGATCAATTTTGAGTAGATATTATTTATTGTTAATCATTCTTGGCTTGATTCCTTGTGCTCATTTATATATTAATCTAGATTAGTGTGTGAATTCCTACTTGCTCCCTGTGTTCAACCTCGGACTTCAAATTCGAGATAAATTTTATTTGTCTTCGTGTGATATCAACCTATACTACGACAAAGAATTTTTAAAACTCGATTTCGCGTGGTTAACATTTTGGCACCATTGCTAGGGAGCAATGCGTAATTCATCGCTATTCTCCATTTTATTTGATTATATTTGAGCACTAACTTGCCTTATTTGATTTCTTGTTATTTTGCGAGGTACATCACGAGGTGATCTTCCGCCCAAAACAACTACTACAAGGGTAGGTAAAGTCTGTCTTCTTCCCTAAAGAAACCTCCTAATATTAGGAAGATAAAAAGGAAACAATCAAATTAGGATTCACCTACCTTGATTTCTTAGTAAATCATCATTTAAAAGGCAAGTTTCTTGATTTACGAAAAAAATTTCATATCTGATTGAAAGCTTGAGGTGATTCTGTTTAGAATTCCCTATCCTATTTCCTTTACCTATTAGGGATTACGCTTATGTTCTAAGCATCTTGGACTACTCACCTTGTTATTTGAAGTCCAAGATGTACATCTTGAAGATCAAATTGGACTTGGAATAAAGCAAATTAGGGTTTTAACATTATGGTTTGAAGTGTTAGAACACATTTTGCCTACATAAAGAGAATAAACCTTCCCGCATTTGTGTGCTACCCAAACTCCTATTTGAAAAAATCTAATCAAGAAAAACCCTAAAAATCAGGCTCTAAATTCACTTAAACCCTAAAATCTTGAACCTAATAAACTGAGAGTCATTTAGGGTGATTTCTGGGTCTTGACCTAGATTTCATTCTATCATCTTTAGGGCAGGTCAAGTGAAGTTGATCTACTTTTTGGGCCAACCAACCTCCAAATTAGGTCACAAGTCAAATCAACTTCTAATCAAGTAAAATTCAAGGCACTAACTAGGTTAAAATTGGTAAACTTAAGGTCATAAGTCTGTACATTCCGGTCTACTTGGAACCATAGTGACAAGGAAGGTCAGGTGGGGGAAACCCTGTAACCTGTGGGGACGCTCTATCATGTAGGAGTCTTTGCGGGGCTCTCCCTTCCCAGCTACCCAGGTATTTCATGGGTGTGCGGATTTCTTATTTATAGGTATTATCCATCTTGAAATTGCCTCAGTCATCCAAAAATCTTTGGGTGCCTTGACTGGGTCCAAATAACATCCAGTCCCTCATCTTTTCTATAGAGCACATACATAGGAAGGTCATTAGATTTTTTTTACCTAAGAGACCTCACTAGATCTTCTTAGGAATTTCTTTCAGATCAAATCAAGTTCCAATCTGATCCTGAGTTTGATTCTACATCTTGATTCTACCATCTGATTCAAAAGTGCAACCTAACATTTTAGGAAAGCTATTTAGGAAACCTGAATCTCAAATGAGAATCAAAGAGAAGATGATTGAGGTTGCTCTCAAACACCATGATGACTATTTTAGGACCTCAAATCTAGCTAGTAGGATTCAAGTTACCATACCAGAAATAATAACCCACATATGAACCGTGCTGGACTGCTATTCACACAAATGATACACGGTTCAACCCGGGATGATCTTTTAACTGAATACAGTGAATTATGGAGACTACATAATACCGAGTATATACATTGTTTGTCTAATCCACACCTTTGGGAGATGTACCAAGGTCTCATGGAAAAATGTGGGTGTATGTTGAATACATTATAGCAAACCATTGATCAAAATTACCTATACTGAGGGTTGGAGAATATCTTATGGATCGCAACTAAATACTAGAGGAGAAGGGTGAATAGTATTGCTTTGAAAATATAAATCAGATTAAAAAATAAAACAACAGAGATTCATGCACTGAGTACACCTGATTTATAGTGGAAACCCTTCCCAAGTAAAAACCACTACCTAAGCCTCCCAGCTTAGGATTTTCCCGACTAGGCAACACTAGTCAATCCACTGATGTACCACTTGAATGAGGGTAGCACAACCTCTTACAGACCCTTCTCTTTTATCCTAAAGAGAAGCAAAAACAACCACGAATCTTCCAAACAGGCTTGGGATCTGTAAATCAAAACAACAATATAATAAAACAAGAATAACTTCTATGGAACCTCAATAAATAATCAAACCAATTTTTCACAGAGGTTCGAGGCGTCATGCTTTTCGAAGAACATGAAGAATAGGGCACAATGACCTTTGGAAATAAGCACGAGAAGTTTAACTATGAGAGGTCATTTTTCTCTTTGAAAGTCGTTTATGAAAGGGTTGAGTACGACCTCTACTTATACAAAAAGTTTTGCTTCAATAGGAAACAAAATTGGTCGATCAATTAAGGTTAATTGGTTGATCAAAAAGTACTTTGGTTGATCAATTAAGAATGTTGGTTGATCACTTGTTGGTCGATCAATTAGCTTGATTGGTCGATCAAGAGGATTTTTCTCAACTTCCTAAAATGGATTGATTTGATCGATCAAATAAGTAGGTTGGTCAATCAAAGTGTTTTGGTCGATCAATTAATTAGTTTGATTTGTCAATAACCCTAAAATTTGGTTTTAAAAAGATACACGAAAAAAATCATTGTTGAGTTTTATTTGAGGTTCCTTACAAAAAGTCCTAGACTCAAATAAATGAAAAAGATGCACATCAACAACTATCTGAACGTGTGTCTTGAACAGAGGCTTCAATCCAAGATAGTCCTGAAATGTCAGTCTTAGCAATAAACATAATTTTGGTGCATCAAAGCAGAAGTGCTTACATTCTCCCCCTTTTTGATGACAACAAAATTATAATTATGAATTTGAAAATAACTTTGCATAATATCTCCGACTTTTTGTTTCAACAAAAAGTAAAACATGCTGCTATTGATTTTACATTTAAACTCCCCCTTAAACATGTAATGTAAATAAGATAAACTTTAAACATGCATTGACTAAGAGAGTAATCACTTAATTGAGAGAGATAATCATTCATGCAAAAATAGTCTAGATAAACAGTGCATAAAATATAAATGGTCGGAGATAAATTATGTTATAAAGCCAATAGAAACAAATATAACATCTAATCATCTAATGATGCCATGAAGGCATCCATAGTGCTCTGAAGATTAGTGTCCAACTCGAGGTCCAGTAATGGATTTTAGGCGAGCTACGGGAGCATATGTTTCATTAAAACAGAGGTCTTAACATTCTCCCCCTTTTTGATATCAACAAAAAGATATATCTCAAGTGACTTATTATTAATTATGCTTAAACAAGTAAAATTCTAAGAATGAAATTTACATTTTTCTCCCCCTTTTTCAAGTAATATTCTATTAAGCGTGATGTCAAATTTATCATATGAAAACTATCAAATTCACGATAAGGAGATGATGAAATTCATGATAGTCTAACATAATGACTATATCAAAATGAAATGTAGTGTTGAGTAAGAGTTATATAGTCCAACATAGATAAATATGCTATCTAAATGTCACTAAGAAATTGATCTTGATTTTTCCCCTCAAATAATGATCCCTTATCAAGGTTTGATTTTCTTTATTCTTCTCCCTCTATCAAGTTGCTATCCTAAATTAATTAATTCAATGCTTAGTCAATTTTATATTAAAAACTTATTTATAACTAAGTAGGTAATAAAGATTTAGTTTTGGGAATCATACCTGCTAAGGTATAAGGAGTTATACCTAATAGTAGTAGCCAGGTGGAGGGGGTCTCCACCAAAAATTTGGCATCCATTGATATTGTTGGTTCCACCATCTTTCATAGCCAAATTGATGATTGTTGGCTTGTTGAAGGTTGCCTCTGAAATTGTAATTTCCATGTTGATCTTTCCCATAACCTGCAACAATTTTCCATAAATTTTTTCAGTACCCATATTCTTTTGGGTCCATGGCTGTTAATTCATTTTGAGTTAGAGGGTCCATTAGACTCTCTTCTTTTGGCCTTTTGATATAAAATGCATGCCTAATCTTCTTTTGATTCTTCTTTTTAATGTCCTCATATTTTTCTTCATATGTTCTAGTAGAATATTTGAGGTCATTAAGTGTATTTTTAAAGTGAATATATTGTTCCTTGAGATCTTTCACTTTCTCATGAAACTCCATGTTCACAATTCTTGTTACATCTAATTCTCTTTTCCTATTTTTTAAATCCAGAGATAAACTAAGTTTTTCATTTTCAAAACTAGTTAAGTTCCTTATTTTCTTTCTTTAATCTTTTAGCTAAAGTGTATAAATCATGATATGCATCTAATAATTCATCTAAAGTAAGGTCATAATTTACCCCTTCTTCGCTTGATTCTATTGGTGCCATGAGGCATAGATGAGTAACTCCATCTTCATGGCTTTGTTCCTCAGCATCTGATTCCAAACTTAGGTTGGAATAATCCCATGTTACTTCTTCGTCAGTGCTTTCTTCGTGTATGATAGAGAGTTGGTTCCATATCTCATATGCACTTTTGCATGAAGCAACTTTGTCAAATTCCTCTCTTGCTAATGCACAAATAGTGCATTCATGACTTTGCCATTATTTGTTGCTTTCTTCTTCTCTTCCTTCGTTAGCATATATTTGGACTCGATGATATGCCAAATCTCAAAGTCCATTGCTTCAAGAAAAATTTGCATTCTTCTTTTCCAATAATCATAATCCAATCCATTGAATAGTGGTAGTTGTAAAAATGATTGTCCCTCTACAAACTTATTGGGGCCATGTGAAGGTAAGGTGTGATGTCTCCTTCACGGTCAAGCTCTAATACCAAATAAGGGTAGGAGAATATCCTGTGATCGCAACTAAATATTAGAGGGGAGGGGTGAATAGTATTGCTTTGAAAATATAAATCAGATTAAAAAATAAAATAATAGAGATTCATGCACTAAGTACACATGATTTATAGTGGAAACCCTTCCTAGGTAAAAACCACTACCTAAGCCTCCCAGCTTAGGATTTTCCCAACTAGGCAACGCTCATTAATCCACTAACGTACCACTTGAATGAAGGTAGCACAACCTCTTACAAACCCTTCTCTTTTATCTTGAAGAGAAGAAAAAACAACAACCATAGATCTTCCAAACAAGCTTGGGAGCCGTAAATCAAAACAACAATATAATAAAACAAGAATAACTTCTATGGAACCTCAATAAATAATCAAGCCGATTTTTCGCAGAGGTTCAAGGCGTAGTGCTTTTCGAAGAATGTGATAAGAAGGGCACAATGACCTTTGGAAATAGGCACGAGAAGTTTAACTATGAGAGGTGGTTTTTCTCTTTGAAAGTCATTTATGAAAGGGTTGAGTACGACCTCTAATTATACAAAAATTTTTGCTTGAATAGGAAACAAAATTGGTCAATCAATTAAGGTTAATTAGTCAATCAAAAAGTACTTTGGTTGATCAATTAAGAATGTTGGCCGATCAGTTGTTGGTCGATCAATTAGCATTGCTGGTCGATCACGAGTATTTTTCTCAACTTCCTAAAATGGACTGATTTGATCGGTCAAATAAGTAGGTTGGTCAATCAAAGTGTTTTGGCCGATCAATAACCCTAAAATTTAGTTTTGAAAAGATACGTGAAAAAAATCATTTTTGAGTTTTATTTGAGATTCCTTACAATAAAGTCCTAGACTCAAATAAATGAAAAGACACATATCAGCAACTATCTGAACTTGTGTTTTGAATAGAGGCTTCAATCCAAGATAGTCTTGAAATGTCAGTCTTAGCAATAAACATAATTTTGGTACATCAAAAAAGAGGTGCTTACACATACATCCCTTCAGAAATTGATGAGACACCTTGGAACAACATTGAGGATCAATACAATTTCCCAGAGCCACGGGAAGAGAATCGAGGTTGCTGTGGACCCCCAACCCAAATAGAATTTAATTCAAATTATGTGCAGATTGATACGCCTGATCTTGAGATGGGTTGGGAGGATCCAATTGCAGGTGTTCCCAATGTTTAGCCATCCCAAGAAAATCAAGAACCTAGTTCACCAAGCTTTGAATTCTTAGACACCTATAATGATGAACTTAAAATAGAACTTCTCAAGAATGTAAATCCTGAGACTTATCCTGTTAAGGTGTTTCTCAAGAATGTTTCTAACATCCCTGTAGAGTCCAGCCTAGATTCTAGTAATCCAATCCTTACCCTTAACCTAGAATCTGGATTCGAGCCTATTTAGGATAATCATGAGGCCCAAAATGATGAAAGTCAGATTTTGAATTTTAGTTACGATTTTGGGCCTGTATTTGATGATTACACCTCTCCAGACTCCTCCGAAATACAAATCAATTTTTTGAAAGTCATGCTAATCTACGATATAGAAATCAAGGAGCTGGAAGAGTTGGGATTCAATTGGGTCTATCCTAGGAGCCAAGAACCCGAGCCTATACCCACTAAGGACACCTTTTTAAGTTCGGAATCTGAAATTAGGATAGCTCCAAATCAGGTTACTGATTCTACATATCTTGCTCATTTCTATGGTAGAACCTCTGATCTGGAATCGAATTCAGAACACGATCTTTGCAAGTTCTCCGATGATTTTGAATCCTACTCTGATTTCGGAGAACCTTTGTTTCTTGACAATTATGAAGTTGTTTACGACCTTAGCATCCATGATCTGTTCTTCAACTCTGACTCTGATGTCCCTAATCCTAAGATCACTAATTCAAAATCAGGTCCCATTGAAATGGAATCATTCCTTTATGATCTGCAGGATTCAGAAGCAGTAAGTGCCGAGAGTGTCGGCAATCTAGAGTTCGAATCTTTTATTGAATTAGATTTCCATGACCCTATAAGCACTCTCTAGGCATTTGCATTGATTTTGATGAACACTATAAGGACTCTCTAGATGAACCGATCGTTGAACCTTTTCTAGAGGAGCCCTCAACACATATAATTCTCCTTGAAGCCACCTCTTCTGCACCACAATCAGAACCTTCTCGAATCTGATCCCAACTCGACCCGCAACCAGAATCAACTTCTACTCTAATTCTCCTCTCGATGATCCGGTTGCATATGATTCTCCCCCTCATTTTGATCGGGTTTCGGACTTTGATCAGACTACTAATTGCATCCCATTCTTCTTTGATCATTTTCTTAGGGTTCCTACATCCTCCACAAACTCTTTTTCATTTGAGGATCCCTACTCTAACCAGGCAGTTCCGATTCAACCAAACCCTAGATTCTCACTTTCATATCTGTTTGAGCCTCAAAACACCTGGTGGGCACCGCATCAACTGGATTAGGAGCAGCTTATCAACACAAGTTGATTTGGATGAGTTCCCAATGCGGAGAGGCAGGAAATTCTCCTTAAAGATGCACAATAACATACCATCTCCTCAGTGCTTATCTCTTAGGATATCTAAATATCCTACCAGGGGCAAGTAAACACCTTGTGCTGGTTCAGGTGTCATGGGCAAGATTATCCCAAAATGTCGATTGCTAGGGCCTGAATTTAGCTATAGAACACCATGGGCGACACTATCTCGAAGTGTCGATTGCCAGGGTTCTGGGGGTTGCCATGGGCGGTGCTATCTCGAAGCATCGATTGCCAAGGACCTTACGAGGATTGATGGTGAGAGCAAGAAATCCGATACAGACCGTGTTTTTGAGTCAATCTGAAGCTAGAAATAATCAAGAAAAAGAGAGAGAAATCTCTCCAAAAATGAAAAAAAATTCTTCTATCTCTCTCTCTTACAAAAATGCACTACAAACTGAACCTGGACTAACCTTGTTTCAAGAATAGGTGCTTTAATCGCGAGGTTCAATGAACCTTTGGTTAGTTTCTATGGGCCTTAAAAACCTTCACGACAGATTGAGGCTAAAGCCGGTCAGGTCTGGATCAAGGTTGGTACTTGAGTACCTCTAGGCCTACTATTAGCATTCTGACCTAATTTCTAAAAATAAGAAAGAATCAGGACTTTGAACATCAAGGCATGGTCTAGAATCTGAGTAAATTTCATAAGATTTTGCTAAGGGAATAGCAAAAGTTAGGCATGGGGGTATGATGATAACGTCATCATCAGCCATATCTAGCTTTAATTAGTCAGAATCCATAGATAAATGCTCCTACATAACTGCCAAAGAGCGTTGATTCATTGCATAACCATTCTGAGAGATAAACATTAAAATAGAGGTAAAACTGCAGTTTTAACAAAATTTCCTAATTGTAGAACAATCATGGGGTTTCCCAGGGGTTAATTAAAGGTCAAATGTTCATAAATTCCTAATAAATGGGTTCATGCAGACAAAAATAGGTTTTCACGCATGTTGAGAATTAAATGACATCTAAAACCCTAAAATCAGACCTGCTTAATTCATTGAGGTTTGGTCACGATAAAACTCACCTAAATCTTCTAAAAATCATATAAAAATATTCTATAAGGTTCGGTATGCTTGCTTTGACCATCTGAACCCAATTTGACCTAAAACAGTCTTAGACAAACAATTGCCCTAATTTAAGTTTTTGCATAAATTATCCAATCAAACTTGGTCAAAACCAAAATCTGCCTTCACCATCAGATTCTTTGGGCCCAAATTAGATTTGTCCCAAAAACTTGAGCCCAATCAGAGATCATCTAGACCTAGTTTGCATTTTGGTCCAGTCTGACTCTTTTCTCTCACACGCATGCCCCTAACTTTTGAAATTCTTGCAAATACCACCTAACTTCGTTGTCTTCTTCACAAAAAGGACTCCATCGCCTCCATGGTTGTAGAACTCCTAAATCACCTTGTGTCGACCTTCAATAAGGTATAACTCCCTGATTTCACAGCCAATCCATTCCAAAATTGGAAGGGAAGATCTTGAGACCTTCCTCTTCCATTTAAACTTGATCATGACCTTCCAAATTTGTCCAAAAGCTCGTACGAAGTCCTTGAACTCACAGGTCCTATCCCATGATTTTCAAGCTTTCAAGCTTGGTTTCCAAGCTTGAAGCTCGACCTAATGGCCTATAAAAGACCCCTGTGCACAACCTTCTCTCCTTATCTAAGTTTTGGCCTTAAAACCCTCTTCAAACTCCTTCCCCGACCATCTCCAACCTAGCTCCAGCGAGCTCCTCCCTCTGCCGTCTTACGACCTCCCAACGGTTAAATTGGGAGTGCCACATTCTTCCCCGACTTCTTCCACCCCTCGACGACCAAATCAAGGGCTCTTAAGTCACCTTCCTCTTCGCTCCTCCACCAGAGAACCGCTCTTCCATGGTGCTGGCCAATCAAAGCCAGTGCCTTCTTGCCTCTTTCAGCCACTATATTAGGTCCTATAGCTCCCTCTTCTTTCCTCCTTCCTCTTTCTCTCTTTAAACTCCAATTCCAACCGTTGTTCACGCTCTCCCCCTCCGTCTTCTCCAAGTCTGGCAAGGGCTCTGGCGAGCCCGTGCCACCACGACACGCCACCAAACATTACACCACCATCGCCAAAACCTCTGCCGTGGCCCCTAGAACAAAAGCCCTAATCTTTTTGGGGCTATTGACCACTCCATCTCCCCACCGAACTGACCCACTTCCGCACACCTCCTCCGAGTTTGTTCGACCTCCACGCTTCACCAATCACCACAAAACCACTGCCATCGCCTTTTTCACACCGCGACGATACTTCTGAGCTGGTCTAATTGGGCCGAGAGGCCATGTTCTTGTTTTCAGGAGTTTGCTGGTCTTCGCTGTCGCCCCTGCCATGTCTGGCATCCAGCACTGAGCACCAACCTCCATTCAACTTGCAGGTACTCACATTTGATGCAGAAACACCTAAGGGAGCTCTCCAGGACTTCAAAGCAACGCAAGCACAACTTCAGCTGCATCACTTTGAGGGTCTATCTCCTATAGCTTTACGAGGAAGACCAGGGACTTTAGTCCCACATCAGTGGTAAAGGAAGCCTCCCCAGCGAATAAATCGTTTCCTTGCATATCACCTATCTCCTGGGACACAAGGGGGGCCGGGTTCCCCACGCACGCGCCTCCTCATGTCCTCACACCTCGCCCGTGCACACGGCACGCGGGCCTGGTCAAACCCAATTACCCGGATCGTGTTACCCGTATATATACCTAGGTGAGAGAGAGAGAAGAAAGGAGGAATTGTGAGGAGAGAGGGGGGTTTTGCTCTTCATACCAAGGGTTCAACACTTAGTCACTGTGAGACTTAAGAAGCCTCTTGTGCATGAGAAGAAAAGAGGCAAAGAGTTGAAGAGAAAAAGAAGAACCTCTCTAAGGAATATTGTAGCTAGCAGTGTTTAAGTCCTCTGATATTCATTACCGACACCTGATGAGGCTGATTTAGCTTGATACATTTGTTTGCGTGGAAATTGGCTTAAGTGGTTCAAGCCACTGTTCATTTATTTCAAATATTGAGTAAATGATATATATGTATACATAGACTAATAATTAGTCATTTATATCACCATTATTTTGTCTTAGACATCTTTTTGCCTTATTAAAACTCTTGATATACACATGTTTTACATTGAAGATCCATTTTGAGTAGATATTATTCATTGATAATCATTCCTGGCTTGATTTCTTATGCTCATTTATATATTAATCGAGATTAGTGTGTGAATTCCTACTTGCTAAATGTGTTCGATCTCGAACTTCAAATTCGAGTATAAATTTTATTTGTTTTCGTGTGATTTCGACCTATACTACGACGAAGTATTTTAAAACCTCGATTTCGTGCGGTTAACACGTAGGGAGCTTTGGAGCTACTTATGTAGCTGAGGAAGTGATTGTGATCACTGTGGAGTTGCAATTAAGCTCCTAGGTCACTGACAGCACGGATGAAGAGAGGGGAGCGCACAAAGCTCAAATCCAAATATCAGTCGTTGGATGAGACCTGGAGGGAATGGTGATTACACACACAAAGTCGCGTGAAGGTTCGATTAAAGATTGGACATTGGATCAAGAGATCAAGGGAGCGACAACCTAGATTGGCTGTGTTCTTGAGCCACTACTGTAGAGGTGAACCGCAGGTCTTTTGGTGAAATTGCAAGGAGGCCATCTACGAGTGAAGCAGTAGAGAAATTGTAGGAAAACCCATAAGTGGAGAAGAACTAATGCAAAGCCATCCCTGTGGTTTACAAAGAAGCCCTTGGAGGTTTGCAATTAGGTCCCTAAAGGTTCTAAATGTTGAAGAATGTGAATGAAGGAGGATCTATATGTAATGTCCATAATGCAATGTCCTAGTGATGTCCAAATGCCACCAAGGTTTTATTAAAGCCCAATTGAGCATTGAAGAAGTTGATTTCACTTTTGATTTGAAGTTTTGAACCCAAATGTGTGTTCAATTTGCAATTGGATCATCAATTTACATTCATGAATAGAATATCTCATTTTATGACCTAATTTCACATTTTTAACACAAATTGGATGTTTTAGGTCATTTCTGTTAATTCCCACACTTAACCCATTTCTTATGTTACTTATGTAGTGTTTAACCTACTTTCTAGCCTAACTTTGGGCATTTTAGCTATGATGAGCCACACCTCATCATAAAGTTAATCCAAAGATGGGTTGATTACTTACATGAGTGTTTTCAAAAGTTATTTATCATTCTTAAGGCTGCCCTTTACAATATTAATGTTTATTGTCCAAAGACTAAATATTAATAATTGTATTATTTAGCTTACTTGATTCTGAGCATGTTTTTTGATTTATTTCTTTTGTTTTTCCAATTAACTCCTTTGCATCTGCCATAATTGCCAACCTAAACTCTATTCCAAAACTAAATGGATCTAATTTTAAGTTCTAGAAAGAAAGTTCCTTATCATTCTGGGATGCATGGATCTAGACCTTGCTCTTAGGATTGATCCTCCTTCCCCTTTTATGGATAAGAGTTCTTCTAATGAAATAAAGAGCTCTGAGAGGTGGGAGCGATCAAATCGCATGTATCTGATGATCATGAAGCAAGCTATCCCATAAAACTTTAAGGGTGCTATCTCAAAGGAATTAAATGCTAAGAAATTCCTTGATGAGATTGAGAAGAGATTTGCTAAGAATGAGAAAGCTGAGCCAAGTAATCTCCTTAGCAAACATGTCTCACTTAAGTACAGGAGCAATAGAAACATTAGGGAGCACATCATGGAAATATCCCATTTAGCCTCGAAACTAAAGGCACTTAAGTTGGAGTTGTCGGATGGCCTCCTCGTGCATTTAGTTTTGATCTCCCTCCTTACACAATATGGGTGGTTTAAGGTCAGCTATAACTGCCAAAGGGAGAAGTGGACTCTTAATGAGCTTATTTCTCATTGTGTGCAAGAGGAAGAAAGGTTGAAACAAGACAAACTAGGGAGTGCTCATTTGGCTTCTGGGCCCGAAAGGAAGCGGGCTAAGGATACACTGCTGCTAATTCATCCTCCTCTAAAGGGAGTCAGAAGAAGCCTAAGGCATCTGCTTCTTTTGCAAGGGAGAAGGACACATGAAGGAGTATACCAAATATCACGCTTGGTGTGAAAAGAAAAGTGCATCATCTCTTTTGTTTGTTCAGAAGTTAACTATGCTTCTGTACTCTCAGACATTTGGTGGATAGATTCAGGAACTACTAGTCACATTAGTGCATCTGTGTAAGGTTGCCTAAGTGTTTGGGATGCTTGATCGAGTTTTAGAAAAGTCTCGTTATAGTACAATCGAAAAAGCATTCGAAACAAATACAATTTATTACTCGAAGTTTAAGTCCGAAGTCGAACACAGGGAGTAAATAAGGGTTTAGAAATCAAGATCACAACTTGAGAATTTAAATATAATATGCAATAAAAATCAGAGTTATAGTGCAAAAGGATAAATGTAAGCACAGAAGATTAAAGAAATCAATGTATGTGAATAAGCACAAAATTAGATGTCTGATTTGTGAATCAAACGCCTTAAATATGTAGTGCTTGATCTTCTTTCTTTTCTTTCTCTTCTCTTCTCTGTCTCTGGCAGCTACTTTCTTTCTTCTTTTTTCTTTCACTTCTTCTGATTCCTTGCCTTAGCCTTTCTTTTCCTCTGCCTTCTTCTCTATCTCGGGCTTTTGTCTTCTTCTTCCTTCAGCTTCTCCTTCTTTTCTTTCTCTTTCTCTTTAGCTCCTTCTTCTACCTTCAGCCTTTTCCTTCCTCTCTCTGCTACAGCTCTTCAACTCCTTCCTCTTTAGCCTTGTCTTCTCCTTCCTTAGCTTCCTCTTCGGCTTCCTCCTTCTTCCTTAGCTTCAGCCCTTGGCTTCCTTTTCTTTTTCTTTCCCTGCAAAGCAAAACCTACCCCTACCCGTGCGCGCTCCCTTCTCATCTTTCTCTCTTAGGTTCTCTCGCCTAGAGCCATCTTCTCGGGTAATCGGGTTGGGTACGCACCCGGGATCAAGCCCATCGGCATGCGGTGGTGGGCGAGGTGTGCTGGGTCGGGTCGGATCACTAGGTCCGGGGGGGTGGCCGTGGACGAGGCGGGCCGGATCAAGTGAGAGGGACCTCACCCCGTGAGTAGGAGGCGAAGAGCCTAATGTAGAAAAATAATTTATGTGGCTGCGGTGCGCCAAAAGCTTTCGATGTGGGACTAACTTCCCACCCTCTATCACACATGTCTTCGTTCAATTGTAGCTGCAGTGATGGAGTTGGACTTCAATTAGATGCCTGGACGTGTTCGCGAAAGTATTCCGCGCCACCTGGGACACAAGCCTGGAGAGGGCGGAGCCTGGAGAGAGCTTGCAAGCAAGCTCCTTGCTGTTTGTCAATGGCGGCGAGCCCCTGGACCTGCAATCACGCAAACAGCCTCACGACCACGTCAGAATGTTCAAGAGGCTTCACCGAGGCATGGCGAGTAGGTTGCGGGGGTCAACGTGGCATGGGACAGCCTAAGTGCGCATGCCTAGGGCAACCTGTAGCCGTGTGTGTGGGTGTGTTCGGGGGCGTGTGTGGGTGAGTGGCGGAGTGGTTAGAGTAGTGGAAGATGATCAGTGGGGTGTTGCGGAGGTCGTAGGGTGGTCGGCGAGGCGGATGGAGGTGCGAAGCGACGGGGATGCCTTGTCGGAGGTTTGGCCGGAGGTGGAGAAGGTGAGGGTGTTCAGTGGCATCGAGGGGTGTTTTTGAGAGATAAAGAGGGGAAAAAGGAGTAGAAGGGAGAGGGAACTTATCTGGGAGTGAAGGGACGAAGAGGGAGGCAGGGATGGCGTCTGTGCGTATCACTGATGCCAGAGACGAACGCGTTCAGTGAGCGAGGTCGACAAGGACGAAGGGGATGCAGAGGTGTCGGCAGCTGCGGCGCGATGCGGACGAGCGGGAGGAAGAGGAACCTGCCACCGATATTGTGGCTAGGCGACGAGGGAGAGTGGGAGAAGTCATCGGAGCTTGATGATCAAACTGGTTGGAGGGGGAGAGATGAAGTTGAGGGATTTCTTCGGTCAATTTCAAGCTTGGGAGATGCGGGGTGATTTGGGTTTGCCTAAATGGGCCTCTAAGGATGGATTTGTGCTTGGAAGCTTGGCTTCCAAGCAAGGGAGGTTCGCCGGAGATGGAAACGTGAAAGAGATCCAAATCTCTCATACGTTCGCATGAGAGATTGGGTACCAAACAGGGCTTCAAATTAGGTTCACACTGGAGGAGATTTCTTAGAGAATCTCCTTTCAATTTTGAAGGGGATTCTCTGAGAGATCAGGAAGAACTTGCCCTTGCAATCTCGCCGGAGTAGGATTCCCTCCGCTATAATGGTGGAGGGACCTAATTGGAAAGAATGAAGAAAAAGCTGGGGGGTTTTCTGCAAAGTTTTTCGAAAGATAGGGGTAGAAATGTAATTAGGATGGACCTATTTGCATAGTGGGTCAAGATGAATTTTTCTTAGGTCCAAATTTTGTTACAAACCTAATTTTGACCTAAGGAATCCAATGGTGAGGTTGGATTTTGGGTTTGACCACGTTTGACTGGGCAATTTACGTAAAAACCTAATTTAGGGCAAATATTTGTCTGAGACCCCAATTTAGGTCAAAATAGGTTCCAATGGCTAAATTGAAGGTTTTAAACCCTAGAGAATATTTTTATATGATTTTTAGATGATTTAGGTGAATTTTATCCTGACCATAACCTTGCTAAATCAAGCAGATCTGTTTTAGGGTTACAAAAAGTCATTTAATTCCCAAAATTCACATGAACCCTTTTCTGTTTGAACTAACCCACTTTTTATCTTGTTAAAATCATTTGACCTGTGTTTAGCTCATGAGAAAACCTGTTGTTGTACTGCAATGGTAAAATTACAATTTTACCCCTTGTTTCTTGCTTTTCTCTCAGAATGGTTATTCATTGGATTAGGACCTCCAGTTGGTTATGTAGGAGCTTTAATTCTCTTCTTTGGGTCAAAATGAGCTAGTTAGGGTTCATGATGGTGTTCCCATCACTAAGTTACCAAATGCCAAGTGATAGTGAAATATACATATATATGGGCAACGACAAGAAGGTGGAGGTAGAAGTCATTGCGAATTTCAAGCTATCACTAACTACCGGTCACCAATTTGATTTGAAAGAAACTTTCATTGTACCGTCATTTAGATGAAATTTAGTTTCTGTTTATCTACTGGACAAATTTAGTTATTCTTGTTCATTTGGAGATAGACAATTTCAGTTGTTTCTTAATTTAAATTTAGTTGGTTCTGGTTCTTTGTATGTTAGTAATAAATTATATATGCTGCATACATTTTCCTCCAATTTAGAAACCTTCAATGCAACTTTCAGTGGTACAAAGCGTAAAATAACTCAGGAGAATTCCGGTTTATTGTGACATAAGCATTTAGGCCATATCTCTAAATAGAGAATGGATAGGCTTATTTCAAATGAAATTTTTGATTCCCTTGATTACACGGATTGGATGTTTGTGTAGACTGTTTAAAAGGAAAAAGAACAAATAAAAGAGGTGTAGGTGCCACTAGAGTTGCTTATGTCTTAGAACTAATACATATAGATATCTATGATCTACTCCCTATGGTTTCTTGGAATAGGCAACAATACTTTATTATGTTTATACATGACTGATTAGGTGTGGCTCATCATAGCTAAAATGCCTAAGTTAAGTTAGAAACTAGGTTAAACACTACTGAATTAACACATGAAAAGGGTTAAGTGTGGGAAATAGTGAAAAAGATCTAAAACATTAAATCTGTGTCAAAAATGTGAAATTAGGTCATTAAATGAGATATTCTATTCATTATTATAAAATGATGATCCAATTGCAAATTGAAAACATATTTGAGTCCAAAAGTTCAAATCAAAAGTAAAATTAACTTCCTGAATGTTCAATTAAGCTTAAATAAAAACATGGTTGCATTTGGACATCATTAGGACCTTGCATTTATTAAATTAATGGTTACAAGGTGAAATTGGGCTTTAAAATAAAGCGTTGTAATATAGCTAAAATTGCTTTGAAAACAAATGAATTTTATTACTCGAAGTTTGAGTCCGAGGTCTAACACAGGGAGCAAATGGAATTCACGCACTAATCTCAATAATAATGCAAGTTGAACACATAAGACTACTCAAAATCTAATTAAGAATGTAAAGCATGAGTATATGGAGCATAAAAAGAATTGTAGCTAAAAATAATGGAGAGCTGATGAAAAATTAGACGTCAGATTATAAAATCAGACATCTTATAAGTGATGTGCTACAGTATCTTCCTTTGATTTTTCCTTCTTCTGCCTTCTACTTCTTCTTTCTTCTCTAGCTTCTCTTTCCTTTCTTTCTCTGTTGTTGGCTTCTTCCTTCTTCCCTAGCTTTGATTCTTTCCTTTGCCTTTTCTCCTAACTTTCTTCCTTCTTTGTCTTCTTCTTCCTTCCTTCTTATGTTCCTTCCTACCTTGGCTTTTTCTTCCTTCTTTCTTCTCTTTCTTCTTCTTTTGTCTTAGCCTTGAGAGCCTCAGCTTCTTTCTTCTTCCTTTCTTCTTCCTCTTTCCTTAGCTACTCTACGGCTCTTTTCCTCTTCAGCACTCTTCTGATTTCTGCTTCAGCCCTTAGCTTCATCTTCGGCTTCCTCCTTCTTCCTTGGCTCCCTCTTCTTCTTCTTCTTCTCCTTTCCCTGCAAGAGCAAAACCTACCCCCTACCAGCGTGAACTCTCCTCTCCTTTCTCTCTTAGGTTCTGCTCTCCCAGAGCCTTCTCAAGTTATCGGGTCGGATATGCACGCTCGGGACCAGGCCCATCGGTGTGCGATGGTGGGCAAGGAGTGCACGAGTTAGTCTGGTATACGGGTCAAGGCCAGGTCCGCATGGCGTGGGGTCACAGACGAGGCGGTGGGCGAGTGGGACCTCACCCCGTGGTTAGGAGGCGATAAGCCCCTGACACTTTTTCACTTTATATCATAGCACCTACTCCTGATCTTCCGAGGGACTAAATGTCCCACCTTCCTGTTATGCGCACCAGCAGTCAATGCCTTCACGAATTGCAGTAGCTACGTGATCGTTTGCTACCAATAGTTGGGCTGAAGTTGTGCGCGTGGAGAGTCCACACAACCTGGGACCTGGAGCCTGGGGCAAGGCTACTTGGAACAAGCTTGCAAGAAGGCTTCATGCCTGCTTCAATGGCGGCGGGGACCTGAACCCTATCAACAAGAAAATGGCCTTGCGGCCTCGACAAAACATGTAGGAAGCTTCGCCTGCACACGGCGAAGGTGGTATGGTGGTCGGCATGGCGCGGGGTGGCCTAAGCATGCGTGCCTAGGTCACCCTATGGCTGTGAAGGTGGGTGTGTTCAAGGGGTGTTTTGGGTGTGTGGCAGAGAGATTGGAGTAGGGGGAAATGGTCAGTGAGGTGTTGCGAAGATCATAGGGTGGTTGGTGAGGTGGATGGAGGTGTGGAGCAGCAGGAACACCTCGCCAGTGGTCTGGTCGGAGGTGGAGAAGATGGTGGTGGTTTGCGAACATTAAGGTGGATTTTAAGAAATAAAGAGGGGGAAATAGGAAGAGGAGGAAGAAAGGACTTATCTGACCTAATTTAAGGATGAAGGAGGAAAGGAGAGAAGACCGCTCGTGTTTGCCGTCGCCGGAGACGAAGCTCTCCGTAGGTGAGGCGGCAACGACGATAGGGGCAGAGGTGGCGTCATGCTGGTATGGCTGACATGGAAGAACGAGAGGAAGGTAGCCCAACCACTGGTATTGTGGTTGGGCGACAAGACAGAGAGGACAGAGCCGCCAGAGCTTGTGGAGAAATTGCAGCCGATGAGGAGAGAAGAAGGTGGGGTGGATCAGCCCAAATCCAAGCTGAGGTGCGGAGCGATCTGGGGAGGCTTTTATAAGCCCTGGCAGGAGGTCTTGTGCTTGGAATCCAAGCTTCCAAGCACGGGCATGTCGCCAGAGTTGGAAGGTCAAAAATACCCAAATCTCTCATGCCTTTGCATGAGAGATTAGGTACAAATTAGAGCTTCAAATTAGGTTCATATGAGAGGAGATTTCTCAGAGAATCTTCCAGGAATCAGGGAGTTCTTTCCCTCGAATCCTTGTCGGAGTATGATTCCCTCCGCTGTAATGGTGGAGGGACCTAATTGCAAAGAACAACGAGGAAGTTAGGGGGGATTCTGTAGAGGTTTTCAAAAGTTAGGGGTAGAAATGTAATTAGGCTGGACTTGTTTGTAATGTAGGTCAAGGTGAATTCCCCTTAGGTCCAAATTTTGGTACAAACCTAATTTGGACCTAAGGAATCTAATGGTGAAGTTGGATTTTATGTTTGACCACGTTTGACTGGGAAATTTACACAAAAACCCAATTTAGGGCAAACATTTGACTGGGACCCCTATTTAGGTCAAAATAGGTTCTAAGGGCCAAATTGAAGGTTCTAAACCCTAGAGGATATTTTTCCATGATTTTTAGAGGGTTTAGATAAATTTTATCCTAACCAAAACCTTATTAAATTAAGTGGGTCTGTTTTAGAGTTACAAGAAGTCATTTAATTCCTAGAATTCACATGAACCCTTTTCTATTTGAACCAATCCACTTTTTATCTTGCTAAGACTATTTGACTTGTGTTTAGCCCATGAGAAATCCTGTTGTTGCACTGCAATGGTAAAATTACAATTTTACCCCTTGTTTCTTCTTTTCTCTCAGACTGATTATTCCTTGAGTTAGGACCTCCAGTTGTTTACGTAGGAGCTTTTATTCTCTTTTATGGGTCAAAATGAGCTAGTTAGAGCTCATGATGGTGTTCCCATCATATTACATATAGGTCCTTAAGTCTTATACATATCATTCATATAAAAGAGTTCCAGGGAGCATTTTATAAATTGCAGGGACCTATTTGTAAATCCTAGGGACCGCTTTGTTAACTTTCTTCACCACTTATGGGCCTCGCCACAAAACCTCTACCCCTTCGCCCATAAGGGTTTCTCCGTAAATCCACCATTACACCTGCACCCGAGTGGTGTACTATAGGCGCAAAGAACACAATGCATCTCAGCTGTTGCTTCCTTGATCTCATCATCCTGTGGCCAGCCCTGATTCAAAGCTTTACGTGCTTAGGCTCGTGTGTTCACCCCTTGGCCCAAATCCCATCCAACGACCAATCTTTGATTTGGATTCTCGCATGCGCCTTTCTTCTCATCCCCACCGCCCAAGCCCTAAGTGTATAATCGCACCTCTGTGTGCTCTGATCCAGTGACCCGCCTACTAAAGTCCCTACCCAGCTCCCTACGCGCACCATCACCTCCCCTCCTACTTTCTTGAGGCGATCCCTTCGTCCTCTCTAGCTCTTGGTGGTTAACTTTCTCAACACAGTTAATTAAGTTAATTATGCTTAATTATGTGCAAAAGAAAGTAACTTAGGTCAACTTGAGTTTATGTCGATTAAGTAGTATAGGGTCAAGTTAACCTAACATTTTAGATTTTATTTCTTTTTAACTGGTTAAGTCCAGGTCGTTCGCTAGGAGGCATAACTTAATTAGATTCACCATTAATCCTAAGCTACTTATGGAAATTATAATTAAATTTACTTTAAGAACATGAATTTTGCTTAAGGATTTCTAATTAGAAGAATATGCAAAATTCCATAAGGAAACACATTTACACAAATGATTTACTTTTACAAACAAGTAAACATGTTTGTTTTTTTTAATTTCTTTTCATTTACAAGAAATTAAGGCAAGAAAAAGTAATTCTAAGATATATATGCCTTATTACAACGTTAAGCTCAAAAGAAATTAGTAAAATGCAAGAAATTAAACCATAATTTTTCTTCTTTGTCCTTAGCCTTATCTTTCTTCTCTTCTTTTTCTTTACCTCTCTCTCTCTCTCTCTCTCTCTCTTCTCTTAATCTTTCTCGAGCTCTTCTCTTATGCATGTCTTCTTCTCATTCTTTTCTTTCTTCTTAGTCTGCCTGTTATTTTTCTTTAGCCCTTGTGTTTATCTACCTTTCTTTTCTCCTTACGATATCTCCCCTTCTCTTCCTTTACATCCCTTCTTCTTCTCCTTCTCTTTTGAACCTTTGCAATCCTTCTCTTCCTTTGCATTCTTTCCTTCTGAACCCTTACAGATCTTCTGATCCAAACCAGTTTGACCCTTTGAACCCAAAAAATTAGGTTTTAAGGTTGGCAGCTTGGACCGGTCGGGGATACACAGCACCCCTCTCGACCAGACCCTACTAGGTCCAAGCCTGGTTTTTTATTTGGTTCGATTTACTTCTAGTTCGCATAGTCTCGAGCCCATCCGGCTCACGACCTCTCAGGCCCACATGCACATGCCCTTACGGGCCCACACTCGCATGCCCACAGGCCCACATAGACCTGGGCACGTGCACCGCATGCGCCCACACACACACCCATATGCTCATGTTCTTGCATGCGCCCTGCGCTGACGACTGAAGTGTCTAAAACACAAATTACTTTTATACCAAGGTGGCCGCTTCAGTTCCACCGATGTGGGACTAAATATACCCCTCCCAGTCCAAACTTCAGATGATCATTCCAACCAGCTTAGAGCTCCAATCCGAGCAAATGAAGGCTTGATGGAAAGCTCTAAGGTTGATCTACATGATTGTAGTATCAATTTGATACTCAGGGACGGTTTAGCTCTTCGATTTGAAGGGTGAAGGGACCTGGTTCACTACGGCCATATTAGCCTGCAGAAGGGAGTTTTGGTTCTAAGGTCTTACAGAAGGACATTTGACCTCCAGATGAGGTGTTGAATAGGTTCAGAGAGTGTTTCCGTGGCTATTGGTGAAGGTGATGAACTCTAAGAAGCTTCAGGAAGGTTATGAAGCTAAAAAGCTTCTCTAAAGAGCTTCAGAACTGCAATTCCAGTTCTGATAGGTTCAATAGATAGCTAAAGACCTATTTAATCAATTCAAACAACCTTTAGAGGTTGTTAAGAAACTATCTAGGCAAATTATCCATTTGAATCTCATCACAAACCTACTATCGTTAGTTTGGGTTCAAAACCAACCCAAATTGATAGAAATCAATTTCTTCTAAAGAATTGATCAGAGCTCATCTAAATTACATTTGAATCATTTAAAAACATCATAAGAACAGATTGGATTCCTCAATTTCTCTGATTGAATCCAAATTCCATGAATCAGACTTTAAGTTGACCATGAAGCCTTGAATTTTGACTTTCTGAATTTAACCATTTCAAATGAAATTAATGCCTTAGTCATCTTCTCTTTCACCTCAGGAACGGATTTAGACCCTTAGAAGGATGCCTCGGTTAAGATTCCTAGGGTTCCAGGCCTGTCGCCTGAGGTTCTAGATGAGTTTGTTCGACAGAACAAACTAAGGTCTATCTCAGAGGTTGACACATTGGAATGGTGTCAGGGTAAGTTACTGATGCTTTTAGACCTTTCAAATGAGACTTAACCCTAACTAACAATCGTCTCCAACTCTACCGGAGTTGGAGAAGACAAAGATCTAACAGAAGCTCCAGGCATTAAAACCTCAAATAAACTTCTTCAGCATGATCAGTGACCCTCAAATCAGTGATCTGGAGCTTCACACTAAGTTCTATGGTCTGAAGAGCTCATTTACTCATCGAAGCTCGCTGGAGCTCCGGTGAGTCCAAAAAAAGGCTAAAATGTACAGCCAATATGAAAACGTGCCATTGATTATCTAAAAATCTTCCTGAGGTCGTAAGGAACTTTAGGAACCCATTAATTCCTTCAATTATCCATTAAAGTGAAAATTATGCAGTGAATTCTCAGTAAGCAAATTTCGAGTGTGATTAGACTCAGGACCTATTTTCCCACCCAATTGAGTGGAGAAAACAAGTCAAAAGGTAGTTGCGATGGTTTATAGGTGGATAATTAATGATCTGAAATCCTCTTGAGCCGCCATTGACAGCGAGCTCAAGAGATTAAATTAAATTGGGCGTTTAAGTTATAGATGGTAATTACTTAAATTAAAGTGAGGATAGGGGCCCTTAAGTGATGGTTAGGTGATGGAGGGCCCCAGTGGAGGTGGAGTAAACTCAACCACTTCCACCATGGATAGTGGAAGAAGTTGGTGGAGGTAGAGGTGGTTTAGATGAATAGATGATCAATTCAGTGATTAAAAGTGATAGAAATGTTCATGAAAGGTTTAAGAAGGTGATTGATGACTTAAAATGACAAGAGGTTGCTCCTGACAAGCTCAATGATCTCGTCGGAGCTGGAGAAGATGAATGAGAATCTAGCATTACACCTATCTAATCTACCTAACCAACTATCCTAATTAATCTACTTACCTAATCTACTGTTACCTGGACGAAGGAGGTAGAAGATCTTTGTCGATGGTTCATAATGGAGGAGGAAATTAGAGGGTTGAAGGAAGAAGTCTGACAAGCATATGTGGAGTGAAACAGAGGAACTCCTAGTCAGCACTGCGTCAGGAGACTTGGCTGATGTCGGCGGAGATCCAGAGCGATCAAAGATGGATGGAGGAAGACGGATGAAGCAGAGGAAGGTCACCGGAGTTTGGAGAGAATAGCCTATCAGTTAGCTCAATGAAGAAGAGGGAAGGGAGCTAACTTAGTGAAAATCGAGGGTGTGGAGGGGTATTTATAGGTGGCGGCAGCTGAGGAGGGTGAATCTAGAAGAAGAAGTGGCTAGGAGTGGAGTAACCACCAATGTCTTCTCCGACTCTGGTGAGGTTATCCACAACTCTAAAATAGGATTGTAGCTTCATCTAGACCGGTGGATGAAAAGGAGATAGTGAGCACAAGCTCTAGGAGCTTGGAGAGGAAGGAATGATGTCAGATATGCGATGATTAGAAGGTGGAAGCACCTCCTAACGTCAGCCGTCGAGGAGGCTGAAGAAGGAAAGAAGAAGAAGTTTTCAGGGACTTATTCATAACAAAAGTTGAGGACCTAAGTGAAGAATCAGTACTCAATTGAAATAAAACATAAGGACTAAAATGTAAACTAATGTTTTCAAGGTTTATTTTAATTTAAATCCTTTTCAACTTTTTATGTATAACTATAAATAAGACAATTATTATATTTGGACCTTGAATTTACATTTTTTACCTTTTTAGATTAATTTATTTAATTAAGTAATGTTACTTAAGTTATTACATACTTAGGTATAAATTATACTTAAGCTAGTTAATACATTAATTAGATAAATTATTGATAATATTTTGAGTCCAATTATTAATTAAATTATTAATAATATTAATTTGATAATAATATAGAATTTTTAACTTATTTTAAGGTCCTTTACTATTTATCCCTTATTTAATAATTAACCCATATATTTACATATTTCTAGCTAATTAACTAGGAAGACTAGTTAATTAGGGGTAATTAGACTATGATGAGCTTCTCATTGATTGCACAACAAAAATACACCAACAATTATGCCATCTTGTGCTATTTCCTAGCATTGCCATTGCATATTTGGCAGCTATAGTTGCATTTGTAAAAATTAACACATGCATGCATTTAATTGAGAGGGGAGGAAAGTGAATAATTGGCCCTATAATTAACGTATTCTTCAAGTGCTACCTCGCAAAATCACCATCTTCATTTTTTATTTGGCTTTGAAGTTCTTCTTCTCCGTGCGGCTACAGGGCATGGCTGCTTCTTCTTCGCGCCACTCTTTGCCACAGCATGCCCTGTCAGTCGCATGCTTAGTCATGCGCAGCCCAGGGCATGGCTGGGCTTGCCTCCTCCTTCTTTAAAAGGCCCTCCTCGCTTCCTTGCGTAGGGGAGCCTGGTCCAACATACATACAGCAGCTCCTTCCTCCAGGCCATCTCCTCCCCTCTCCCCTCCATACGTAGCACCTCTTAAACTAAGGAGCTACGCTACGGGCAGGAGCAGCTCACAGTGGTACACGACTACCACTGTCATTCCCACCACTGCCCAGCTCATCAAAGAGTCTGTGGGCGTGGTGGTTCACCTCTCTGTTTTCGTCGTTCCAGCCCTTCCCACCATTGCTGCATCTCCGAGGTATGAAGCTCCGCAGCAGCATCAACAGCAGCAGCGGCAGCCCGCACGCACGCAGGCACCGATCGCAGCCTCTTTCCACGTGCACAGGAGCCTTCCAGCGTGCCCTCACATGCAGCACCGGCTGCAATCGGCTGTCCAGAGCATGAGGCACTGTAGCTACTATTCACGCTAGAGAGCGCGACACTGTAGCTACAGTGCGGTGACTGGAATGTTTCTCACTTATTCGGTCACCACGCGCTCTCTCTCAATGCCTGCGACTGCCTCCAGCCCGTCCCCGCTCCACGCCTGCACCTGCTCCAGCATCCACTAGCGCCTGCGCCAACGCCCGCACCCGCTCCAACATGCAACGCAGTGCTTTGCATCACACATTACGTTGCAGTCTCCCTCGCGCCTACTCCCTCCAGCGTGCGCGTGCATCTTCGTGCGCCTGCGCCTGAGCGTGGGCCATCAGACGACGGGCGCAGCCTCCAGGCGGCTTAAACACCCGCACCATCTTACTCCAGCAGACGCTCTCTCTCTCTCTCTCTCTCATAGACACACACCTCACTCACACACACTCACTCACTTGTACACTATTATATACTTATATATATATACATATATATATTTATATATATATATATATATATGTTTATATACATGTATATATATATATATATGTTTATATACATGTATATATATATATATATACATATATATACACATATATTTATACATATATATATATATAAATATACATACATATATACAGATATATCTATAGATATAAATACATATATATATATATATATCTATATACATAGATACTTATACTAATATATCTATAAACATATATACATATATATATCTACGTACATATATATATATATATATATATATATATGTATGTATATATATATATATATATACATACCTATACATCTAATTTTATATATATATATATATATATATATATATATATATATATAGATATATATATATATATATATATATACATATCGAGATATATATATATATATATCTCAATATGTATATATATATATATATAGATAGATGTATCTATATATATATATATATAAACATATATATATATACACATATATATATATTTATATACACAGATACACACACACACACATATATATATACACATATATATATATATATATTTATATACACAGATACACACACACACACACATATATATATATATACACATATATATATGTATGTATATGTATATACATATATATATATATATATATATATGTGTGTGTGTGTATACATATATATATATATATCTATATATAACTACATATACATCTATATAATTATAACCCTATCTATATATATACATATAAATATATACTTACTTTCATATCACCTACCGCACGTTATATCGCGAGAATATCTTCACCCGTTGCTAATATTTCCCAATACCCCCGTACAGAAAGCGTCTCCGCACACACCTTCCACCCATCCATCCTACACCCCACGCAGCACTTCGTCTTATTGGTTGCGTCTTCCTAAACGACGATCAACTCGACACCATGCTACACACCATTTCCACCTCCACCCCCACCCCTATATATATATATACTATATATGTATCTATATATATATATACTATATTTATCTTATTTCTATTTCTCTTACCTGCTATTAAAAAGATTAAAAAATATTAAAGAGAAAAGATAATCCTTGACTTGCAGATACTCGGTCTTACGAATAGCAAGACCAGTTTTGGAACCCTGATTTGGCTCAAAGCCAAGAACTTGATTTTGAGGGTGTACCTCAAGGACAAAAATTATCATAAAAAAATCTTAAATAGAAAAACACCAAAAACATAATAAACGAACGGAAGTGATTCGTTGTAGGAAGGGCATAGAAACTTATTCACCTCTAATCCCGCTTCCCTGAGTTCGACCCTGGGCCTAAAAGTGACTAAGATAAAATCAAGTAGGCCAGGTTAAAAATTTTGTAAAAAGATGGTTAGGCTCAATTTAGGTTAACCACTATACTCATTTCAATGATTAAATCACCATACTAACACAACCTATCCAGGTCTACACCACTCATCAGCTCTCCTAACCTCTTCACTCGCCATATCTGTGACAGAGGTGTGGCCTTTCACCTCCCATT
This sequence comes from Thalassia testudinum, assembly GCA_037157565.1. Classification (NCBI taxonomy): domain Eukaryota; kingdom Viridiplantae; phylum Streptophyta; class Magnoliopsida; order Alismatales; family Hydrocharitaceae; genus Thalassia; species Thalassia testudinum. The sequence continues at coordinate 128,718,534 of JAZHRO010000055.1, forward strand.
CCTCCTTGCCGCTAGGGATAATGTACGCCTGAGGATGACCCTGGGGCTCCTCTTGTGGGATCTTCATTCGGTTGAGATCTCCCCCTTTCTTCCTCCTTAGCCACCAGCTTTGGATCCAGGCAACTCCATTCCTATTGTTAGATTAGGACTTCTTGCTTTCTAGAGTAGTTTAAATTAGTAATTAGTGTAATTTAGATCAGTAGGAGTAGATTAGAAATCAACTTTGATGATGGTTTAGTGTAGAGTAGGAGTAGATTAGTGTAGATCCACTTCGCCCTCTCTGATTAGTTCAGATCAAAGAGGTGCTTTTCCACCTCCATTTCGACGCATACAACTTTCTTTACGCATCATAATTCATTTCTGATTTTCCTCGAATTTCATTCATCATCCAACCATCCATCAAGGTCAAATTCAAATATGAAGCTTTGGCCTTTAGATCTGAATTTGCACCTGAAATCCACTTGGGGGGTCTCTCACTCACTCTATAAATCCACAAAGAGCCCCCGATCTGGTTTTAAATGAACCAATTCGCTCGATTCTTTCAGTATTGATTTTCACACCCAATCTCATGAATTGGAATCAATTTGGTTTTACTAGAATTTTAATCGAGTGATTCGAGTTTGGATTTCCTTAATTGGGTGTATTACAATAAGTTTGATATGGTTTTATCGAAGATCTCAAATGAGCTTACACCTAATTCAAGCCTTGTTTTGGGTAGTTTAGGCCAAGGAGAATCAAATATTGATTTGAGGCTTTAAACCATGACCCAATGTTTTGTATTGGATCATTTGAGATTATAACACTGTTATATAGTGTTTAGAAGCTTATGATTATTAGACAATCTGAATCATCCTAAATTAAAGGCCCAAACAGGGCCACATGAATTCCTATACCAATCTGATTTCATCCTGGTTTTTAAATAAACAAATGCTGATTTTAAGGTCTTAATGGAGATTTAGAATTGCCTTGAGGTGATTTCAGTACCTAATGTGATCTTCTCTACATTGTCTAAAATGTAAAGAAAGATATCTTAGGGCCTTTTGAGAATTAAAAAGGATGAGAATTGGTCATATGGATTTTAAATTTTCATAAATGGATTTTTAAAGGAGTTTGGACAATGTCTTATGGATTTCATCTGCCTTAGATTAGACCTTCTTAGGTCTAATCTGGGCTGATCTCAGTGATCAGAGAAGCAGCCAGTTACTACTAAAATGGCTACAGTAATTGCTGCAGCACCTATCTACTGTCCAGCCATAACAATAGCAGCAGCTACAGCTACTATACTTCATAGCAGTTGAGCAACTGAATTAGCTGCTAAAGTTGACCAGCTGCTGCTGCTTTGTTTCTTGCAGCAGTTCAGCCATTGTTTTGGCTGTAAATGGGTCTGATCAGAGTGGATTTTGACTGGGAATTGTATTTGACTCATAGCTGACGTGTTATGTAGTGTTAGAATATAATGTAACAAGCATTCATGTGTTTCTAATTCACTGAAATTCAATGAGAAGTGCTTGTAATTCAGTATTTTTTCTTTTGTCAACTATTTGCATTTGTACAATCTGTCCAAACTAGAATTTAATGAAATCTGAAGTGAAAATTTCGTTTAATTTCTCATATATGTATCATATAGTGTGTTGGATATTTTTAGATGCATGTACCCTACTTCCAACCACTAGAACTCTTTTCAAGGCCTTAAGTTCATTGTTTAAAACTCTATCAAGGCCTTAAATGGGTCATTTTGTAAATAAATAAAAATCATAAAAAATTACAAAATAAAATAAATGTGTCTTGGTTAGGATTAGGTTTATTTCTAAATGTATGCCATGTTTCAAGGCATTCTGAACCCCCAGCTTGAAAGAACATACTAGTCGATGGTTTAGTATATCTTCAAATTTAATAAAATGACTTAACTTCAAAAACAACAAAAATAACTCTCTCTCTCTCATCTCACTCTTTTTGTCTCATCCTCTAACTTCCATAAACCTATAAAACCTATAAAAATCAGGAAAACCTCAAAAACTCCCAAAAATACCATGCATACTATGTATATACTTGTATATATTAATTAAACCTAAGCTATATGTAAATATTATATAATATGTATAAAATGTATATAGATAACTTATATATGTATTCTATGTATTAAATTAGGTATTTAGAGTAATCTAATGTATATATATAACTTTATTGTATTATTTTATATTAATTTATATAACCTAAATGCATAATAACTAAGGTATTATAAAAAAATGTTCATATGTATGTATTTGTATTTCATACTGTACATACGTATTTATCTATATAACATAAATATTATAATGCCTGTAATTTAATTTAATTATATATTTATAGTAAATAATTAAGTTATTAAGTTAACTACGTAATTTATTAAGTTAAAATAAAATAAATTAGTAAATTAAGTTAATACTGAGATAATTTATATTTTATACTTGTAATATATTATATTAAGTAATTTCAACCAATTTAAACCATATTTATACTATATTATAGTATTTATAGTTTATTTTTATGTAAAACTATCTTAAACCAACATTTAATTGTAAATAAATTAAAATAAAGCTTATATAATATCACAAAAATATGGAATCAATAATTTACTATTTATATTAATACTGTATTAAGTCATTTGTACTATTAATTAACTAATTTATATTGTAATTAGCAAATTAAACCCTAATTTAATGTGTATAAACTATAAACTTTAGCTAATTTAATTATATAATAAACTAACTTATTTTTGTAAAGTAACTACATAATTATATATCCCTATGTAAGGGCTTTACAATCCCATAATTTAATTTTAATTTATATTAAATTATGGCCCTAAAATCGAGGGCCAAAATCACCTAATCAAACTTGCAGGTGCGCGCTTGGCAGCGCCTAAAGGGAGCTTAGATAGCACCATATCGGAAACGAAGGAGCGAGCAGCATGCCTTAAATTATTTTTCTCATCTTTCCTTCCCAGTGGTCAGGCGCCAGGCGCCCTCTAATACACATACTTCTCTCTTACGAACATGAATATGGCATATGCGATACATCTGAGTGTGCGGTGCATTGGGCTGGGGTCGTGCACTGTGTGTGGGCCTATGTAGGCCCATCAACAAGCATGAAAGTGGACATAATACACCTAATAACTAAACTAGGGTGACCCTAGTAGAGGTCTGGTCCCACCTAGAAATGGGTGCTGCGTACCATCGAAAAGGCCGCCTGCCCATTAAACCAATTGTTGAACTGAGTCGATCTGAACCGGGTGTAAAGAGAAGAGAAGAGAAGAAGAGGAGTGAACCAACTAGGAGAAGTTGAAAAAGAAGCTAAGTGTTGAACCCCCTATGCATAAGCGTGAGTTGTGTGCTAGTTGTGTCTGTGTGTTGAGTGCATGAGTTGTGTGTGTCTGTGTGTGTAGATATGTGTGTATGTATGTATATATATGTAAAGTATATAGTATATAATGTATATGTATACAAATAATGTAATTGATTGCACCGCAAAAATACACCTGCAATTGTACCGTCTTGTGCTATTTCCTAACATTATCAGTGCATATTAGGGTTCCCTAGTCGCTTTTGTGAAAATACATGCATGCTTGCGTTTAATTGAGAGGGGAGGAGAATGAAATAAGTGGACTTGCATTTAACATTTTTCCTCAAGTGCATCTTTGCAAAATTCACCATCTTTTTATTTTTTATTTCTACTTAACTTTGAATTCTTCCTGCGGCTGCATGGATGGATGGACCTTCTTCTCCTTCGCGCCATATCCTTCTCCCCCTCTCCCTGCCAAGCCGCATGCACCTCTCCTTGCCAAGCCGCATGCAAGCCATGCACAGCCAGGGCATGGCTGTGCATGCTTCCTTCTTCTATAAAAAGAGGGTTGCTTCTTCCTTTGCAGGTGGCCTGATCCTCACAAAAAACTCAACGCAGCTTCTTCTCCAGGCCACCATCTTCTTCCCTCTCCCTCCATACGCAGGCCATCCTCCTCTGAGGAGACACTCTGCGGGCAGGAGACAATCACTGTGGTGCACACCCACCACAGTGAGACCACCACCGGCCAGCTCTTCAAGGAGCCGGTGGGCGTTGTGGTCTTCTTTTCCCTGTTTCTTCATTTCCAGCACTTCAGCCATTGCCGCAGGCTTCAAGGTCTAAAGCTCCACGGCAGCAGCAGCAGCCGCCCCAGCCCTTTCCGCGCACACCTGCAGGCGCCCTCGCCTCCCGCGCATGCCTGCAGGTGCCCTCGCCTCCCGTTTCTTCGCACTGCACTCGCCGTCCTGCCCACAACCGGGCACCGCGTGCCACTGCAACAGCCGGCCAAACCTCACCACGCACCCCAGCCAACACCTGCGGACCTCCGCGCGCCCTATCGCACCCCTTCGCCAGCGACCCAGCCCTCTCCGCACGCTCTGTCGCGACTTCCCGCCCGCAAGCCACCAGCCGGAGCCACTCTTTCGTGCGTGTCGAGCCGTCCGCACTCACAGCACCTGCAGCAGGCAGTTGCGTAGCTCGCCCGACCACTGTAGCCACTGTTCACGCCAATCTACGCGACACTGTGGCTACAGTGGCGTGACCGAAGAGCTTCTCACTTATCCGGTCACTCGACGTGCCGCTACCGGCCACTGCCCACGCACATGTTCAGCCCTGTGCCCGCTCAAGCGCCTACCAACGCGTCTGCGTGTGCCCACCTCTCCCTACACCTGCCTTCGCCCGCTCCCTTCGTCCGCGTATGCCTCTCCGCGCAGCGCTGGGCGCTGCGGTCCTCTCCGCGCCCGTCTCCCCCAGCGTGCACGTCCTGGTGCACTGCGGCCTCTTCTCTCCCCGCACTCAATCCCACTCCAACGCGCCCCTCTCTGCATGCCTAAGCGCCTGCACATGTGCGTGAACTCCAGGTGGCTCTTGGAAGCTTCAGTAGCGCCCTCTCTCTCTCTCTCACTCTCTCACACAACACTCTCTCACTCTCTTTACCGACACTTGCACACCTACACTCACACTTTCATACACACCTATACACTATTATATACATATATATATATATACGTATACATATATATATTGATATATATATATATTTATATACATATATATATACTTATATATATATATAATAGTATTTATATAACTAAGTATTATTATACATACATATATATATATACATATCTATATACTTATATATATATATATATATACATATATTTATATATACACACATATATATCTACACATAAATACTTATATACGTATACATATATATATACATATATATACACATATACTTATATATATATATATCTATATAGTATCATATACATACATATACATATATACATATATATATATATATCTATACATATATCTATCTATACATATTGTTACATACCTATATATATATATACATATACATATATATACATATACATATGTATATATACATATATAACTACATATATATATACCTATATATTTATAACCATATATATATATATAGATATATTTACATATATATACATATATATATATATATATATTTTTCACATTACTTATCATACGTGGTATCGCGGGAATATCTGCACCAGTTGCAGATATTCCCCGATACACGCGTACAAAAAGCGTGGTCACATACATCTTCCACTATCCATCCTACACTCCACGCGGCACCTCGTCCCGTCGATTGCATCTTTCTAGACGATGACCGACCTGACACCGTGCTACACTCCATCTCCGCCTCCACCCCCACCCTTTATACATATATAGTATAGACGTATATATCTATACTATATTTACTTTATTGCTGTTTCGCTTTCCTGTTAGTAAAAAGATAAAAAAATATATATATAAAAGAGAAAAGATAATCCTTGACTTGCAGGTACTCCTTGCGAATAGCAAAACCCATTTTGGAACCCTAACTTGTCTCAAAGCCAAAAACTTAATTTTGAGGGTGTGCCTCAAGGACCAAGATTATCAGAAAAAAATCTAAATAGAAAAACACCAAAAACACAATAAACGAACAAAAGAGACTCGTTGTAGTAAAGGCGTAGAAACTTGACTTGTAACCCCACTTCCCTGAGTTCAACCCTGGGCCTAAAAGTGACCAAGATAAAATCAAGTAGGTGTTCACGGGCGTTTCGTGCGAATTTAAAGCGTATTATGTTGTAGTATAACCGACAAAACGTTCGAACAAATACAAAGTTTTTATTACTCGAAGACCGGAGTATCCGAGGTCGAACACAGGGAGCAAATGGAACTTACCACTAAATCAAAATGTAATTGAACACTCTAGTTTACTCAAAATATCAATTCAGGTATGAATGTATGCGATTAAAAGGAGTTAGGGCAAAAAATATGAACTTGGACGTCTGATCTTGTGATCAGACGTCTTAAAAGCATTTCTCCTTTTCTTCTTGATTATTCTTCTTCTTCTTCTGCTGCAGTCTTTGCTCTTTCTTTTCTTCTTCTGATCTCTGCAAAGTTCTTCACTTGGCTTCTCTGTGCCTTCGCTTCTGGCTTGCTCTTTTCTTTCTTCCCCTGCGAAGGCTTCTTTCTTGCTGCTTCTTCTCTGCCTTGTTTCTTCTTCTTTCTATTCTTCTCTGCCGTTCCTTCTTCTTTCTTTCTTTTCCTTCTCGCGGCCAAGTCCTTCTCCTGCGATCAGCTTGCCTGCACAGGGAACAAAACCTAACCCTTCTCCCTCTACCCGCGCGTCTCTCTCTCTCAAGCAATTCACTCAAACCGCTCTACCAGAGCCACAGTCTTAATCGGGTCGAATCGTGTACCCGGGACCAGGCGCACCTGCAGGTGTGTGATGCGCGAGGAGTGCGTAGGTCTAGGTCGGGTCGGATCCGCCAGGTCCGCGTGGTCAGGCCGCGGACGAGGCGGGTGGGGTCAGTGAGGGACCTCACCCCTGTGCTTTCGAGGCAGTAAACGTATATCACAAAAACTCTTTATACCATACCTGTGCCTTGAGATTCCACGATGTGGGACTAAACGTTCCGCCCTTCCTTTGCGTGCGCCCGCAGACTCTCGTGTGCAATTGCCCACGCTGAAGGCCCTGCTGGTGCTCCTTGCTGAACTCAGTCACCTCGCAACACTTGCGAGAGTCTGCTGCACCTGCCGCCTGGGAAGCCTGACGCCTGCTGCTGCTCCAAGCTTCCTGCTGCTTCGACTGTTAATGGCGGCCGGGGCGTTCACCTGAGCTTCCACAGAACGGCCTATTGGCCCAATTAGAATAGTTGGAAACCTTCGCCGTAGCACGGCGAAGGCGGTGGGTGATGCTGCAGGTTGCCGGTCGGCCTAGGCGTGCCCGCCTAGGTCAACCTGTGGCCGGAGATGGTGGGTTGTTCGGGGGGTGGTTATGGAGGTCTGGAGTGGCAGTTGTGGGGTGGAGCGAGTTCCTGGTGGCGAGGCGGAGCTCACGAGGTGGTTGGCGAGCCGTGTGGAGTGGCGGAGTGGTGTGGGCGGCTCGCCGGAGTTCGGTCGGTGATGTGGAAGATGAGGGTGGTCAGCGTTGGTCGAGGGGTAATCAGATGAGATAACAGGGGGAAAAGAGAGAGGATAGGATGGAGAGGAGTTCTAACCTAATTGTAAGGACGAAAGGGGACAGAAGGCGGACAGCAGTACTTGCTGTCGCCGGAGAAGATGACGCCCAGTGGGGGAGAACGGCGGCGACGACGGGGCTGAGGCGGCGTGCGCTGGTACTGCGCGACGCGGAGGGAGGTCAGGAAGCTAACTCTGCCACTGGTTTTGTGGCAGAGCGAAGAGGGAGGGGAGGGGGGCTCGCCGGAGCTAGCTGGGGCATTTGGCCGAGCAGGAGGAGAGGAATTGAAGGGGGAAACTCGGCCAAATCAAGCTCAGCCTCTTCGGCCGGAGTTGTGGGTTCTTATATAGGCGTTGGACTTGGTGTGCAGGGCGTGAAGGGCACGTAATTGCCTGAGGTTGGTCGCCGGAGATGGAAAGGAGTTAGGATACCCAAATCTCTCGTGCGTTCGCACGAGAGATTGGGTTCACACCAGGGATCGATATCGGTCTTAAATGGAAGGCAATTCTTCAGAGAATTCTCCTTCCATTTCTGGGAGGGAATCTCTGAGGGATTAGAGAGCAATCCCTCTCCGAACCTCGCCGGAGCTCGGTTCTGCCCTAGCAATGGCGGCAGGACCGGTTTGCAAAGGAGGCGAAGAACCTAGGGGGTTCTCTGCAACGGTATTCAAAAGATAGGGACCAATTTGTGATTTGGGTGTACTAAATTGCAAAGTAGGTCAAGATGACCTCTCCTTAGGTCCAAATTTTGGTATAAACCTAATTTGGACCTAAGGAAACCAATGGAGAAGTTAGATTTCAGGTTTGACCTCGTTTGACTGGATATTTTGCGTAAAAACCCAAATTAGGTTAATTGAAGAGCTAGGACCCTAATCTAGGTCAAACTAGGTTCCAAAGGCCAAATTAAGTGTTCTAAACCCTAGAGTATGGTTTTCCATGATTTGTAGAGGGTTTACTTGCTTTTTGTTCTGACCGGAACCTTGTTAATTTAAGCGGGTCTGTTTTAGGGTTACCAAGTGTCTTTTAGTTCTTAGATTGCACATGAACCCATTTCTGATTGACTCAACCCACTTTTTATCTCATTTAGACCATTTGACCTATGTTTTGCCTCTGAGAAATCCCGTTTATCTACTGCAATGGTAAAATTGCAGTTTTAACCTTTATTTCATGTTTTCTTCTCAGAGCACTTGTTTCTTCAGTTAGGCCTTCTTCTAGGTTATGTAGGAGCTTTTATCTTCTTTATTGGGTCAAAATGAGCTAGTTATGGCTCATGATGAGGCTCTCATCATACCCCCATGCCTAGCTTTTGCTAGTCCCTTAGCAAAATTTCAAAGTTTTAACTTCCGTTCTAGACCCTGAATGTTGTCAACAATGATAAGTGCTTCTCCTTTTCTTTTGTGATTAGGTGGGAATGCCGACAATAGGCCTAGAGGTACTCAAGTACCAACCAAAATCCGGACCTGTTCCGCTTTAGCCTCAGTCTTCTGCAAAGGTTTCTACGGCCCACAGAACCTAACCTAGGGTTTGTTGGACTCCGCGGTTAAAGCACCCGTGCTTGAGATATTTTTAGCCTAAGTTCAGTTTGCAGTGCGTTTTCTGTAAGAGAGAGATAGAAGATTTATTTCTTTGGAGAGCTTTTCTCTCTCTTTTCTTTTTTATTTCTAGCTTCGGATTAGCTTCTCAACACGGTCTGTATCGGATTCCTCGTCCCCATCATCAATCCTCAAAGGTCCCTGGCTTTCGAGATTTCGAGATAATCCCGCCCATGGCAACCCCCGGAACCCTGGCTTTCGAGATTTCGAGATAATCCCGCCCATGGCGACCCGTGGCTGAATTCAGACCCTGGCGATTGACATTTCGTGATAATGCCACCCATGGTGTCTGAACCAACAGAGTGCTTACATGCCTCCAGTAGGATATTTAAATATCCTAAGAGACAAGCACCGAGGAGATGATATGTTGTTACGCATCTTCGAGGGGAATTTCCCGCCTCTCCGCGCTGGGAACTCGTCCAAATCAACTTGTGTTGATTGGCCGCTCCTAATCTAGGTGACTTTTTCAGAATATTAAACGCTCTTGCGTGTTTTGGATGTTTTATGCGCACTGAACCAGACTGTGTGTGAATTTGGGGTGCTTAGGTTACCGAATCCCGCAAACCGGAGGTCAGTTAACGAGGCTGAATACTTCCTAAGCCTTAGACCTAATACTCAAGCTTCGCATTTTCCTCAACCTCTTGAGGATTATCCAGATTTTAACGGATACGTGAATTTTTAAGCTAAAGATACTAGCCCAAAAGGCCTAAGACCAGCGTTCCCGCTAATCTCTTGTTATATCTCCGTAGCACTTTTCTTTTCTTTTTCTTGACTCGGTCTAGAACTTCAGTTAACCCCTTAATCTTTTACTAATGACTTTTTCTTTTTCTTTTCCTTTTGTGCTCCTTTCTTCATTTTTGCTCTTTTTCTCCTCCTTATGATTATATGGCTCACAACATTTCCTCCCTCCCCATTTTTTTTTTTTTTTTTCGTAATTTTTCAATTTTTTTTGTTTTTGACATATGCGAATTTTTTGTGAGAATCCTTCTGATTTTTTTTCTTGGTTTTGTATGTATGCACTTTATCACCCCCCCCATGCCTAAGTTTTGCAATGTCCTCATTGTAAACAGAGGGTGGGAATTAGTGTTGAGGTCAGGGGCTTAGAACAGGATATATCGGGTGGGTGAATGGGTCGGGAATGAGTGATGCGAATGATTTTAAGCTCTGATACGTGTACCAGAGGTGGGATCAACTGTCTAAGGCTGAACTCAAGGTGCAATAGACGTGGAGTACAGACGGCTAATCAGACGGGTCTCTATTTTTGAGATGACGGGTTGCCTCCCGTTAAGCGCTAAATTTAATGCCTTCAGCCGAGCGAAAAATGGGGTGGAGAGGGAGTGGTCAAATCAATGGAGTTTTGGAAAACAAGCACCTTGATTAAGAGCCTGGTTGGTCCAACCAGGTACTTGTTCAGATCAGTGGGCTGATGATGCAGCCCAAACCCAATAAGTCTGGTGGGTTGATAGATGTAGATTAGCAGATGTGGGACCCACCAAATGCAGTGATGTTCTGATAGATATGGAAGTGAAAACTCGAGTTGGGGCTCAGTCGAATCAGCCTGGTGGGGGTAGGGTTCCGAAAAATAATCAATGTAAGATGTGGAATCCCTACAGGGACGGTCAAAGGATGGAGGCTCCTGATTTGTGGTCTGATCAGTGTCCGATACCCGGTATAGATACGGAGTTGAATCATCTACAATCGGCTCATTGAGAGGTGAATCAGAATAGAAATTGAGTCCGGTTGCGGGTCGAGGTGGGGAACGGGTTTTGATTGGTGCTGTATATGTGGAGCAGGTGGCTTCAAAGAAGATTGACATGTTATAATCAGGAGGCAGATTTTCTCCGATGTTGTGGTCAGATTCGAGATCGTCGGAGAGTTTGCGAAAATCAAAGTTTGAATGAGATTCTAGATCATGAGTTCCACCATAGAATAAATCATATGTTGTATATTCAGCAGCCTGACTGGGATCTAGCCTAAATGTTAATTCTGAGCTTACAAAGGTGTCCCTATCTGGTAGAGGCTCAGGTTCAAGGTTAGTAGGGCAGAGCCAATCGAAACCCTGATGGTCGACCTGGATAGGTTGTTAATATGATATTTTTATCGTTGAAATGTGTATAGTGGTTAACCTAATTCAGACCTAACCATCTCTTTACAAAATTTTTAACCTGGCCTAATTGATTTTATCTTGTCACTTTTAAGCCCAGGGTCGAACTCAGGGAAGTGGGGTTCAAGTCGAGTTTCTACGTTTTCCTTAAAACGCGTCTCTTCCGTTCGTTTATTCTGTTTTTGGTATTTTTCTTATTTAGGTTTTTTTTCTGGTAATCCTTGTTCTTGAGGCACACCCTCAAAATTGTGTCCTTGGCTTTTAGCCAAAACAGAGTTTCAAAACACGTCTTGCTACTTGCAAGATGGGGTACCTACAAATCAAAGATTATCTTTTCACTTTTATACCTTTTTTTTTTTTTAATCTTTTTACTAAGGAAGCTATCAGATAGAAAGTAAATATAGTAGCTATAGATATATATTTATATGTAGTATATATATAAAGGGGTGGGGGTGGAGGTGACGATGAAGTGTAGCACTATGTCGAGTCAGCCGACGTCTAGAGAGACGCAACCAACACGACTAGGTGCCGCGTGGAGTGTGGATGGAGGATGGATGATGTATGGGACCACGCTTTTTTTTTGTACGCGTGTATCAGGGAATATCAGCAACTGGTGCAGATATCCCCGCGATACAGCGTATAATAAATAACGTGAAAATATATGTACATATATATGTATATAAATGTATAATTATATATGTATAGATATATATAGATATATATATATATATAGGTGTATATATATATATATATATATATATGTATATATGTATATAGCTATGTATATATGTATATAAGTATATATATATAATACTAAATAGATATATATATATATATGTATATAGGTATATATGTATCTATATATATATGTATATATATATATGTGTATAGGTATATATGTATCTAGATATATATGTATATATATATATATATGTGTATATGTATAAGTATATAGATATGTATATATATATATATGTATATGAGTATGTGTATATATATATATATATATATATATATATATATATATATATATTATATATGTATATGCATATATATATTATATTATATGTATGTATACATAACTATATAGATATACTATGTATATATAAGTATATATATATAGATATATGTATATGTATATATATATATATATATATATATATATGTATATAAGTTACTATTAGTGTGTGAGTGTGTGTGTGTGAAAGTGTTGGTGTAGATGTCTGTGTGCGTCGGTGTAGTGTGTGAGAAAGTGTTGTGAGAGAGAGTGAGAGAGAGAGAGAGAGAGAATGGGAGAGAGAGAGAGCAGGAGAGAGCTGGCAGGAGCGGAGAGAACGGAGGCAGCCGCACTGCAGGAGGCGAGTTAAGACGTCCGGAGGTGAAGACCGTCGTCTGATGGTCGCGGGCGCACGGGCGCGTCTTCGCCCAGAGGAGGAGAGGAGTCTGCGTCGCCGGCTGCGAGCGCGGAGGCTCGCGACAGCGTGCTCAGAAAGGGAGGCGGGGAGTCTGCAGGCGAGCGCGGAGGAGGTCTGCAGGCGCGCGCGGAGGAGGTCTGCAGGCGCGCGCGGAGGAGGTCTGCAGGCGCGCGCGGACGCTTGCAGAGGTTGGCAGGGAGCGGGAAGACGCTTGGCCGGCCGCTGCTGAGGAGCGCAGCGACCGGTTGCGGGCGCAGAGGCGGGCGACAGAGCAGACGAACGGAGGCGGGGAAGGCCTGCAGGCGCGTGCAGAGGGGCTGGGGCGCCTGCAGACGCTCGCGGAAGCTGCGGGGGCCGCTGCCGCTGCTGCTGCTGCTGCCGCCGCTTAGCTGCTGCTGCTGCTTCCGCTTAGCTGCTGCTGCTGCTTCAAGCTTCAGACTTTGAAGAAGCAGCAATGGCGGGAAGGGCAGGAACGGAAAACAAATGAAAACAGAGAGCCACCACGCCCACCGGCTCTTTGAAGAGCTGGGCGGTGATGGTCTCACTGTGGTAGTGTGCACCACAGTGAGCTCCTGCCCGTCGGGTTTCTCCTCGAAGAAGGTCCAGCGTATGGAGGGGAGAGGGAGGAGAGGAAGGTGGCGGCCTGCTGGTGTGATTCTTTCTTGCTGCAGCCAGCCGCAGCTGCGTATTGCAGCAATGTTCCCCCCCTGCCCTCGTCGCGAGGAAGAGCTGCTGCTTTATAGAGGAGGAGAGCATGGCGGGGAGGCATGGCAGCAGCAGGGAGAGGCGTTGGAGAGTGGCTGCTGCAGGGAGAGGCACGGGAAGTTGCAGCCGCGGGAAGGACGGCAGGGAGAGGCAGCGGAGAAGAGGTTGCAGCAGCGGGAGATGGGAGGAATGGCAGCCGCAGGGAATGGCTTGGGCAAGGAGAGGGCGGACGCGCGCGGGAAGGACCGCAGGACAGCAGGGAGAGGCGGGACTGCTGCATGCGGCTGCGGGAAGGCGCATGGCGGGGAGAGGCAGCGGAGAAGATTGCAGCCGCAGGAGAGAAAAAAAAAAAAAATAGAAATCAAGAGGAAATAAAAATAGAGAAGGGAATTTTTGCAAAGAGGCACTTGAGGAGAATGTAAATTATGAAGCCCTTTTATTCCAATCTTCCCTCCTCTTAATTAAATGCATGAATGCAAGTATTTTTACAGATGCGACTATAGGATTATAATATACATAGTTAATGCTAGAAAATAGCATAAGAAGGCGTCCCTATAGGCGTGTTTTGAGGTGCAAACATATACCCCCATGCCTATCTTTTGCTAGTCCCTAGCAAAACCGTATTTAGAAATGTTCTTAAGCTGAAGATTTTCTTCTGAGATGATATCGGTGTGTTTATTATCGGATATTGTGAGAACCAATTGTAAAGAAGACTACCAGTACTTTAAGTCTTACATGACAAAGATTATCTCTCAACTAACCAGGACTCTTGATATTTAAACCTTAAGTACGATTTCCAGGACCCAGGAGGTTTTTCCATACTCGAGAGCTCAAGAGGTTATGGTTTGTGCATAGTGAAGGATCAAGACTGACCAGATGAACCTTAAGACTCACTCCCAGGGTTTCACGAATTTTTAAGTACAGGTTGGTCCCAATTTCAGCTCGTGTTTTCGGATTGACCCTTAAGATGATTACGGAAAACTCAACTCCCATTTTTGAAAAACAAATTATACCGACATTTATGAGATATACTGATTCTTTTGCAACATCTTTTTTTTTTTTTTTTTTTTTTTTTTTTTTTTTGAAACATATGTCAGTATATCTCTTACAACACATTTTGAAAGAGCACACTTTTTTTTTTTTTTTTTTTTTTTTTTTTTTTTGTGGGAGAGTTTCTTTTTGGTGGAAAGAGCCACTCCTAAACACAAGACTAAAACTTGGGATAAAAAGTCTACCTGCACGCACAGGTAAGGACTCCACCTTTCCTAATGAACACTAGGGTTGGATCTTATGTTCACCTGATCTTTCCTGATATGTGTAGTGTGAACCAAGTTTACTTAAGCTCTCAAGAAAAAGCAAACCAACGAATCCTGTACTGTGTCTCAGGTACAAGAAACGTTCTTAGTTAGGAGAGATTTTGATCTATTTCGTCAATGCTTTAAGTGAATTAAGCCGAGCCTGAGCGAATCAAGCTTCTGTGGCCTGGAAATTTTTCAAAACAGAGGTTGAATATCCATAAACACTTATTGTATTTTTGTTTCAGCTTTTAGATCATTACTAAACACCATTTATTACTATATATATATATATTTTTTTTTTTTTTTTTTTTTTTTTTTCTTGCATATTTATAAATAGGTGGTAATTGTCTGATACCATAAAATACCCGGATCCTATGGATGCCTATCCACCCCCCCATGCCAAACAATGCTATGTCCTCATATGCATGCAGGGAAAGGCAGAGGAAGATCGGGTAACAAGAGCTGAGGTTCAGGGTATAGATCAGGGTGGAAGGGTGGGTGGATGGTGGGTGGTGAAGAGAAAAGTGAAGTGATTGCGATAGAGGTGTGAAAAGTGATGGTGGATGGTGAGTGCTGTTAGGGTGCCTCCCAACAAGCGCTGAATTTAATGTCCCCAGCTGGACTCAGAATGAGGCAAAGAATTAGTTACCCTCCAGCAGGGCAACGGTTTCTCCAACGGGGGCAGGTTCATGAGTCAGATAGGGTTTCAAACGCTGCCCGTTGACCGTAAATTTACGCCCAGATTTGGGATCTTCGATTTCGACGGCCCCATTGGGGAATGGTCTTGAGACCAGAAAAGGACCAGTCCATTTGGACTTTAATTTCCCAGGAAAGAATTTGAGTCGGGCATTATAGAGCCAAACTTGCTGAGATGGCTCAAATTCCTTCCGCCGAACATGGCTGTCATGAAAAGCCTTAGTGCGCTGTTTAAAGGTTAGAGCAGAATCATAGGCTTCACGACGGAGCTCTTCCAGCTCTTGGAGTTGGAGTTTCCTTTCTCGTTCACACAAGTCTGGGTCGAGGTTACATTGGCGAACCGCCCAATAAGCGCGGTGCTCCAACTCCACAGGCAAATGACAAGGCTTCCCGTAAACGATTCTATATGGAGACATACCAAGGGGAGCCTTGAAGGCGGTCCGATACGCCCAAAGTGCGTCAGTCAGCTTGTCGGACCAATCCTTACGGTCAGGCCGAACCGTTTTCTGGAGAATCTGCTTGATTTGCCGGTTCGACACTTCCGCCTGGCCGTTCGTCTGAGGATGATACGGGGATGCGATACGATGGTGGACTCCGTATCTCCTCAGAAGTGCCCGAAAAGAAGCATGGGTAAAGTGGCTTCCTCCATCCGAGATAATGGCCCGAGGGATCCCAAAACGCGCAAAGATATGGTCTTTGACGAATCGGGTGGAGATAACATGGTCAGCACGGCGCGCGGGAATAGCCTCGATCCATTTTGAAACATAGTCGACGGCCACGAGGATGAATTCGAAGCCGTTGGATGGAGGGAAGGGACCCATGAAGTCAATTCCCCAGATGTCGAAGATTTCCGCAGCTAGGATGTGTTGCAAGGGCATCATGTCACGACGTGCCATTGACCCTAAAGACTGGCACCTAGTGCAATGTTTGGCATAAGCGTGCGCATCCTGGTGAAGGGAGGGCCAAAAGAAACCGCACTGCAACACCTTGGCTGCAGTTTTCCTCCCAGAGAAATGGCCTCCACAGGCCTGATCGTGGCAGAAGGATAGCACACTGGGGAACTCACTGTCAGGAATACAGCGACGGATGATTTGATCAGCACCTATCCGAAAAAGAAGTGGATTATCCCAGAAATAATACTTTGCTTCTGCCATGAGACGCTCACGCTGGTTTTTAGGCCAGCCACGTGGAAGAGATCCAGAAGCAAGGTAATTGGCAATGTCGGCATACCACGGTCCACTTGCCGCATTTATTGCCAATAGGTGCTCATCAGGAAAAACTTCATTAATTGGCAGAGTAAGTCCAATATGGTCAGGGTCCAGTCTGGAAAGGTGATCAGCCACAACATTCTGGGCTCCGACCTTATCACGAATCTCAATGTCAAATTCCTGGAGCAGAAGGATCCAACGAATCAGTCTAGGCTTGGCATCCTTCTTGTGCATGAGATGGCGAATGGCCGCGTGATCAGTGAAAACAATAATGTGAGAGCCCAGAAGGTAAGAACGGAATTTTTCCAGCCCAAAGACGACTGCCAGTAGTTCCTTTTCAGTGGTAGTATAATTACGCTGGGCCTCGTCCAACGTCTTACTGGCGTAGTATACCACGAAGGGGTGTCTATCGCGTCTTTGTCCCAGGATGGCTCCGACTGCAAGGTCTGAAGCGTCACACATAAGTTCAAAGTTGAGGGACCAATCAGGCGGCTGGAGAACAGGGGCCTTGGTGACAGCATTACGCAGTTGCGTGAATGCTTGTATACAGTCAGGGCCCATGTCGAAGGGCACGTCGGTTGATAGGAGATGAGTTAAGGGTCGAGAAATTTTGGAGAAGTCTTTGATGAATCTCCTATAGAAACCGACGTGTCCCAAGAAGGAGCGGATTTGTTTGACAGAACCAGGCACAGGTAAATCAGCAATGATATCGAGCTTAGCTCTGTCAACCTCGATACCCCTATCGGAGATGATATGTCCAAGAACAATTCCTTCGTGCACCATAAAATGACTTTTTTCCCAGGAAAGCACGAGGTTTACATCAATACATCTCCTAAGGATGCGAGTCAGGTTGGCAAGACATTCGTCGAAAGATGGTCCAAAGACTGAAAAGTCATCCATGAAGACCTCAAGAAAGTCACCCACCATGTCATGAAATATCGCTAGCATGCATCTCTGGAAAGTTGCTGGCGCGTTACAAAGTCCGAACGGCATCCTTCTAAAGGTGAAGGTGCCGAAAGGGCAGGTAAAAGTGGTTTTCTCTTGGTCTCGGGGGTCTATTGCCACCTGGTTATATCCTGAGAATCCATCCAGGAAGCAGAAAAATTTATTTCCCGCTAACCGCTCCAGGATTTGGTCAATAAATGGTAGCGGGAAGTGATCTTTCTTGGTTGCAGCATTGAGTTTCCTATAATCCACACACACTCTCCAAGATGTAGGAGTGCGTGTAGGGATGGATTCGCCCCTGTCATTGACACGGATGGTGAGTCCTGCCTTTTTGGGCACAACGTGAATCGGACTCACCCAGGGGCTATCGCTGATCGGGTAGATTATACCCGCATCCAGCCACTTAATGATTTCATTCTTAACGACCTCCCGCATGTTAGGGTTGAGACGTCGCTGCATCTCGCGAGAAGGTCGAGCCTCCTCCTCCGTATATATACGATGAGTGCAGTAGGAGGGACTAATACCAGATAAGTCTGATAAAGACCATCCAATAGCTGCCTTGTGTTCTAGGAGGACCTTAGTTAGTTTGCACTCCTGCTCCATGGTTAATTTTGAACTGATGATTACAGGGAGCGTTTCATTTGGTCCCAGGAAAACATACTTGAGTGTATTAGGCAGCACTTTTAGCTCGGGAGTGGATGGGGAAGGATCTGGCATTTCTTGGGACGAGAGTGTCCCAGACGGGTAGGGGAACAAGTTAGGAGGAAGAAACTGGCCTTCAGATTGGCCAAGAAGAGGGGCTTCTTGGATAGATGGATCCAAAAATGAATAGCCCCAGTGAGAAGTATATGGGCTCAAGG
The DNA here is from genome assembly GCA_037157565.1 of Thalassia testudinum. Classification (NCBI taxonomy): domain Eukaryota; kingdom Viridiplantae; phylum Streptophyta; class Magnoliopsida; order Alismatales; family Hydrocharitaceae; genus Thalassia; species Thalassia testudinum. The sequence goes on from JAZHRO010000055.1 coordinate 128,736,890, forward strand.
TCCCAGTGTGGATTTGTAAATCCGCCTGATTTGGCGGGGAAGAAAGGGCAATTCGGTCTTCATGAGTGTGGACTGACAGTGAGTAGCCCGGATATGACTCAGACCACGAGGTATGGGAAGCGGAGAAAACCTCGTCAGAAGTCTGGCCAGGAGAAGGTACTGGACAAGGGAGGGATTGGGGAACGTCACAGTATGCGTTGGTCAGGCAGTTATCAGTGTTTATAGGTAATCCGCAACAGTCCGAATAGGTCCCAATTAGTCCGATACACGCGCTGACGGCCATGTCCTCGTCAGACGTGTCATCCTCAATGCAATCGCAATCAAAGTTCTTGGCTGCCTTGAATATGTTAAGCTTGAGCTTCTCAGATCCAACGGCAATCTCAATACAGCCCGACTCGCAGTCGATGTGGGCGCGGGCTGTGGCCAAGAAAGGTCGACCGAGGATGATCGGACAATCAGAAAGTGAACTAGGAACTTCCATATCTAAAACAAGAAAGTCAACAGGAAAACAGAGACTGTTGACCCTAACCACCACGTCTTCCACCACACCCTTCGGGATTTTGACAGAACGATCTGCCAACTGTAACGTGACAGGGGTGGGTTTCAGATTTCCCAAGGAAAATTTTTTGAGCATGATGGTCGGTATGAGATTGATGGAAGATCCTAGATCAAGCAAGGCACGGTTAAAACTGCAGCCTTGGATGCTACAGGAAATCAGTGGTGTGCCCGGATCTTTCTGCTTCGGTGGTAAGTTTGATAGTATAGCACAACTCGCATGAGGCGAGAGAACCACCGGATTCTTAGTCTTCTTTGACTGTCGCCTGGGTGTTGTGTAGTCTTTGAAAAATCGAGCGACAGTAGGTATGTGGTCGATTGCCTCGAGCAGGGGTACCTTGATTTCTACATCCCTGAACAAATTACGTAGGTTGTCAAAGGCCTGCGTATTTTTCTTTTTGCCTTTTGGCTCCCTTAGTAGAGCCTCAGGGAATGGGACTGATTCTGGCACAAGTTTTGGTGCATCATCCTCTCGCGAATGCGGTATGCATTCCGAATGAGAGGGCGAAGAAGAAGATGGGCCAGGATCAGGTCGAGGCGGATCGACGGTCTGCTTACCGCTCCTCGTAGTGATAGCATTGGACGATGCGGGTCCAGTGGGATCATACGGTGGAGGAGGGTTTGCAATGGGGATATAAGAGTGTGGTGCTGCAGCAGGATTAGCCTGAAATCCCGGTGGAATGTTCGGAGCTTGCAGAACTTGATTAACCTGTCCCTGAGAAGGTCGTACCTGTGGTTGAGAACCACGGGGCACGAAATTTCGCGGGTTTGGAACAGGTTGGGCGGGAAGAGTGCCCTGAGATCGAGTCGCCATGCGTAGTTGACTGATCTCGGCATTCTGCTGCGCCAATTGGTGCTGAAGAGAGGTCATGTTCTCTTCATGGCGCTTTGACATTTCCGTCATCATTCGCATCAATTTGTCAAGAGGGCTTGATGCGTGTTCAGTTTGTGGTACGCAAGGGCCTGATGGCGGATTTGCCATAGGATTAAACTGGACCCTTGGGATGACGGGTGCGGACGGTCGCATTGGTCCACCCGCGGGGTTTTGGCGCTGCGGGTTGTTGGACCATGCAAAGTTCGGGTGATTACGCCACCCTGGGTTATAAGTGGCAGAGAACGGGTTGTTCCCCAGGGCGCAAGCATCTTCTATGCCAGAAGACGCGTCCGCATGTAGATATGCGTCAGAGCACACGGAGGCTTGGTCCTCCGTGTCGAAATACTGGCTCGCAGAAGCCAGTTCCACATGACTTACCGAGTCGCTTGGCGCGACACTTGGTAAGGAAGGTCTAACGGGGTTTCTCGGGATAAGCCTGGTATTAGAAGAACTTGGATTGTGACGAAGTGGTGAAGAGGTGGTGTTTGCCATAGATCGGGCGGGGTTGGCCAGAAGCTCGTCCAGCTTCTTGTGCACGACGGAGACTTCATCCAGTTTTTGTGCAATAAGGCTTAGATCAGTGGATGAATGGGAGGGTCCCGTGTCAACTTCGTGGACATTTCGGGGCTGGCTGGTACGATTAAAGGCGACAATGGAAGCATTGTTCATCGAGTTTTCACTCATATTTTCAAACAGCTCGAATGCTCCATTCTCGTCTTTATTCATAAAGTTCCCTCCGCAGGAAGCGTCTGCAATCTGCTTCAAAGTCTCATTTAGCCCATAGTAGAAAATCTGGGCTATATGCCACTTAGGCAGACCGTGATGCGGACACTTCCTGAGGAGGTCGTTATACCTCTCCCATGCCTCATGAAATTGTTCGCCGTTTTGTTGCATAAATGAAGTGATAGCACGGCGAAGCGCATTGGTTCGCCCGATTGGGAAGAACTTCTTGAGAAATGCTGTTCGCATCTCTTCCCAAGAGTGGATGGTTCTCCCAAGGGTGCGTAACCATTGCGACGCTTTATCCCGTAATGAAAACGGGAACATCTTCATGAGGACTATAGATAACCCGACATTTCTTGGTTTAACGGTTTCAGCAAGTCGGGTTAGGTCTTCCAAGTGGAGAAATGGGTCTTCACTTGCAAGACCATGAAAGTGAAAATTGATTAGGCCAATTATGTTTGGTTTTAATTCAAAGTCGTCCCCGCCCATGGGAACCCGAATTTGTCCTATGGTCTCTGTAGCAGCGGGATTCTGATAAGAGCTAAGAGACCTAGGCTCCTCCCGTTCGGGAGGGTTCTGCATTTCCTCCAATGTTTCCCGAATGGCTTCGATTTGCTCATTATACATTTCCATTTGGGCTTGGAGGCGGGTTATGGGTTCTAAGGCTCCACCACCTGGTGGATTCTGAGGGCGGTTTCCTCCCTCGGGATTTGGGGGTGGGCGTGCAGCCATGTTTGTGGAGGAGGAGGACGATTCGACTTGTTTTCTAGATTTATCAGTCAATTCAAATAGTTCAGGGTTTTGTGACCTCCTCCCAAACATGCACTACCGCAGGAAGAATTGGGGAGATGAGAAGGGAAAAGGGATGAGAGAAATGACGCCGCAAAGGTACACTTGATTACAAATCAATACAGTCAAGTTCCTAACCTCTACAGTGTGCCCTTAGACCTAAAGATCTAAGTTACCTACTATCACGAACTACGGAACCGAATGCGAGCACCGCGGAACCACCGGGCCAGATTGAAAGGCCGTTTGCCCCAGTCTTAGACACCCGATAGCACGCGGGAACTCTCACCAGCACGTAGTCGCTACACACAGGTAGTTAGACCTCCAATCCTTAGTAAGGGTCAAGTTACTACCAGTTTTAATTAGAGGCTTAGGGTCAAGTGCTTTTGGAATGTGAAGGGCGTTGTTTACGGGTAATGCCCAAGTGATTGATTTTAAGAGTGTGTAAGAACAAGCATGCAACGGGGAAATCTCCCCGAATTGAAGTTTTTATTGGCGAATGGTTTTTTAGAGTTCAGCCTTAAGTAGTATGAATTTTAGGGTTTTGCTGAATTACCAATTCAACCAATCTCCGGGTTTTTTGCAAAAATACAGGTTTTCCTTCTAAAACCCAAGAAACCCTTCTTCAATTATCAATTAGTTAATGCATGCTAAAATGCAATGGGCTACCCTAAATGGAGATTTCTATGTGTGGATGCGCGAATCAATTTTATACCAATGTGAAAGGGAGCCAAAGCACTTCAATTCAAGTGCTCCCAATCACTAGAAAGATATCCACACACAAGGCTTCAACCAACAGATAAAGAAAATAAAATTTTTGGGGTTGAAGTATTCAGGATCGAATCACAGGCAAGTTTGAAAAGTCGTGGTGGGGTTGGAATCAACTCAATTCCAAATCTCCCCACCAAAAAAAATGATCCTGAATTAAAGATAATTGAGGCAAAAGAGGGATACAAGCAATCTTTTTCTTTGCCTCAAAGAATACTTCCCATGGCGAAAAATCTAAGAATCAAGATTCTAGAATTTTCGCTATGCGAAGTAAGGCGGGAAATCCCGGGGCAGTGGGAGTGAAGACAACCAATCAATCAAGTGAATTTTAATCCACTTGCCCTCAAGAAATCCCAAGAAGCTTTTCTAATTTTTAGTTTTTAAATTTTTTTTTTATTTTTGTGGTGGCAAGTTAACACTAATTTGATGAGAAAAGAAAACCTACTTGTTCGGCAACGTGTGCGAAGCTCCAATGCGATGTCGGCGTCTTCACGCTCTCGTTCCCGCCTTGGATCTGCTCACGTCCTCGACTTCGTTAGCCTTCTTCTCCTTCCACCAGGTTCACCTGCACACCAAAAACAATAATACCCGTGAAGAGAGAAGAGACAAATTTAAAGGAATTGGATAGAAACTTACTCGAAAGCGCACCTCCCCGGCAACGGCGCCAGAAAAGCTATGATGGTCGACCTGGATAGGTTGTTAATATGATATTTTTATCGTTGAAATGTGTATAGTGGTTAACCTAATTCAGACCTAACCATCTCTTTACAAAATTTTTAACCTGGCCTAATTGATTTTATCTTGTCACTTTTAAGCCCAGGGTCGAACTCAGGGAAGTGGGGTTCAAGTCGAGTTTCTACGTTTTCCTTAAAACGCGTCTCTTCCGTTCGTTTATTCTGTTTTTGGTATTTTTCTTATTTAGGTTTTTTTTCTGGTAATCCTTGTTCTTGAGGCACACCCTCAAAATTGTGTCCTTGGCTTTTAGCCAAAACAGAGTTTCAAAACACGTCTTGCTACTTGCAAGATGGGGTACCTGCAAATCAAAGATTATCTTTTCACTTTTATACCTTTTTTTTTTTTTAATCTTTTTACTAAGGAAGCTATCAGATAGAAAGTAAATATAGTAGCTATAGATATATATTTATATGTAGTATATATATAAAGGGGTGGGGGTGGAGGTGACGATGAAGTGTAGCACTATGTCGAGTCAGCCGACGTCTAGAGAGACGCAACCAACACGACTAGGTGCCGCGTGGAGTGTGGATGGAGGATGGATGATGTATGGGACCACGCTTTTTTTTTGTACGCGTGTATCAGGGAATATCAGCAACTGGTGCAGATATCCCCGCGATACAGCGTATAATAAATAACGTGAAAATATATGTACATATATATGTATATAAATGTATAATTATATATGTATAGATATATATAGATATATATATATATATAGGTGTATATATATATATATATATATATGTATATATGTATATAGCTATGTATATATGTATATAAGTATATATATATAATACTAAATAGATATATATATATATATGTATATAGGTATATATGTATCTATATATATATGTATATATATATATGTGTATAGGTATATATGTATCTAGATATATATGTATATATATATATATGTGTATATGTATAAGTATATAGATATGTATATATATATATATGTATATGAGTATGTGTATATATATATATATATATATATATATATATATATATATATATATTATATATGTATATGCATATATATATTATATTATATGTATGTATACATAACTATATAGATATACTATGTATATATAAGTATATATATATAGATATATGTATATGTATATATATATATATATATATATATATATATATATGTATATAAGTTACTATTAGTGTGTGAGTGTGTGTGTGTGAAAGTGTTGGTGTAGATGTCTGTGTGCGTCGGTGTAGTGTGTGAGAAAGTGTTGTGAGAGAGAGTGAGAGAGAGAGAGAGAGAGAATGGGAGAGAGAGAGAGCAGGAGAGAGCTGGCAGGAGCGGAGAGAACGGAGGCAGCCGCACTGCAGGAGGCGAGTTAAGACGTCCGGAGGTGAAGACCGTCGTCTGATGGTCGCGGGCGCACGGGCGCGTCTTCGCCCAGAGGAGGAGAGGAGTCTGCGTCGCCGGCTGCGAGCGCGGAGGCTCGCGACAGCGCGCTCAGAAAGGGAGGCGGGGAGTCTGCAGGCGAGCGCGGAGGAGGTCTGCAGGCGCGCGCGGAGGAGGTCTGCAGGCGCGCGCGGACGCTTGCAGAGGTTGGCAGGGAGCGGGAAGACGCTTGGCCGGCCGCTGCTGAGGAGCGCAGCGACCGGTTGCGGGCGCAGAGGCGGGCGACAGAGCAGACGAACGGAGGCGGGGAAGGCCTGCAGGCGCGTGCAGAGGGGCTGGGGCGCCTGCAGACGCTCGCGGAAGCTGCGGGGGCCGCTGCCGCTGCTGCTGCTGCTGCCGCCGCTTAGCTGCTGCTGCTGCTTCCGCTTAGCTGCTGCTGCTGCTTCAAGCTTCAGACTTTGAAGAAGCAGCAATGGCGGGAAGGGCAGGAACGGAAAACAAATGAAAACAGAGAGCCACCACGCCCACCGGCTCTTTGAAGAGCTGGGCGGTGATGGTCTCACTGTGGTAGTGTGCACCACAGTGAGCTCCTGCCCGTCGGGTTTCTCCTCGAAGGAGGTCCGGCGTATGGAGGGGAGAGGGAGGAGAGGAAGGTGGCGGCCTGCTGGTGTGATTCTTTCTTGCTGCAGCCAGCCGCAGCTGCGTATTGCAGCAATGTTCCCCCCCTGCCCTCGTCGCGAGGAAGAGCTGCTGCTTTATAGAGGAGGAGAGCATGGCGGGGAGGCATGGCAGCAGCAGGGAGAGGCGTTGGAGAGTGGCTGCTGCAGGGAGAGGCGCGGGAAGTTGCAGCCGCGGGAAGGACGGCAGGGAGAGGCAGCGGAGAAGAGGTTGCAGCAGCGGGAGATGGGAGGAATGGCAGCCGCAGGGAATGGCTTGGGCAAGGAGAGGGCGGACGCGCGCGGGAAGGACCGCAGGACAGCAGGGAGAGGCGGGACTGCTGCATGCGGCTGCGGGAAGGCGCATGGCGGGGAGAGGCAGCGGAGAAGATTGCAGCCGCAGGAGAGAAAAAAAAAAAAAATAGAAATCAAGAGGAAATAAAAATAGAGAAGGGAATTTTTGCAAAGAGGCACTTGAGGAGAATGTAAATTATGAAGCCCTTTTATTCCAATCTTCCCTCCTCTTAATTAAATGCATGAATGCAAGTATTTTTACAGATGCGACTATAGGATTATAATATACATAGTTAATGCTAGAAAATAGCATAAGAAGGCGTCCCTATAGGCGTGTTTTGAGGTGCAAACAAACCCCGCTCGTCCAACTCCTCGGTTTCTGTATCGTAGATTGGCATGACTTCCGAAAACTCGATTAGTTCTTCTGAGGAGGTTGACGAGGGATATTCATCAAATCGAGGCCCAGAATCATATTCTTCATTAAGAGATTGATTTTCTTCATATGGGGCCTTGAAATCTTCAATATAGGTTTCAGATCTAGGTTCTAGGCTTAGGATGTGGGTGGAATTACTAGAATCTAGGTCTGAATAACCTTCGCGGGCCACCTTATCAAAATAAGGGACGGAATTTATACCCGCGAGAGGTTCAGTTCTACTCTCATACTTGCAGGAGTCTTGGGATTCTAAAATGGGTTCATCATGGTCTTTTCCTGCATTTGGAGCTTCCCAACCTTCTTCAATATTAGGTGCATTATACTCCATCTGGGTTGGGAATCCACAACCATTTTGTGCCTCAAACCTGAGATCAGATTTATCCTCGATGTTGTCCCAAGATAGTTCATCCTCTGTTGGCAGTATGTACGGGTATTTCTAATCAATCACTTGTTTTATTAATCTCATTATCTCTTCCCGTTTTTCAAGACTATCTTGGTGTTGCTTCCAAAGTCGAGGATTTGTCATACATTGAAGGTATTCACTATTATGCAATTTTTCTATCTCAATGTATGCAGTAATGAGCAAGTCACGGGTTGATCCTTTGTTGGCTTCTGCTAATAGTACTTGGGCACAAGTTATGACAAAGGTTGTGGTTGTTGGGACATCAACCTGAATGTTTCCTACTGTTGTTGAGGTTTCTTCATTTTCATAAAATCTCATGGCATCCTCAATCATTTTATCTCTCATGGATCTCCGGTATTCAGGTTTCTCGACTGGTAGTCCTAGGTGGTTCGGCTGCATATTTGGATCAGGTGGTGGAATCACGATCAGAGTTTGACTCAAGATGTGTTATGAAGCGATCAGATCTGAATAACGAGTCCCACTGAAAATGAGTGTGTGTGCTCTACAGAGAAAAGATGCAGGACTGGAGATGTTCTTGACCCAATCAAGACACCCAAAAGATGTTTGGATGACTATGGAGGTTTGGGGCGGATGGACCCCTGGATCCGAAGATCGTCCACCTGCGAATTACCTGGGCAGCCAGAGAGGGAGAGTCCTGCAAAGACCCCTACACGGTAGAGCGTCCCTACGGGTTACAGGGTTTCCCCCACCCGACCTCTCTTGTCACTGAGATTCCAGGTAAACCAGAATGGGGACCTTGACCTCTTAAGTCTATCACTTTTTATTTCAAAGGTGCTTTTAGGGTTCTCACTTGAACTTTAGATGTTTTTGGTATTGTGACCTAATTTAGAGGTTGGTTGACCCAAGGGGTCAACTTCACCTGACCTGTCCTATAGATGGCAGAATGATTCTAAGCTCGGATCCTAGAGATCACCCTGATTTGACTCCCAGGTTATTAGGTCAAAAGAAAATTTTAAGATTCAAGTGATTTTAGGGCTCAATTTTAGGGTTTGTCTTATTTAACTTTCTTCAATCAAGGGCTTGGGTAGCACACTGATGCGGGAGGGTTTATTTCCTTTTACACAGGCATGTGTGACTAGCGCTTCAAGACCCTAATGTGGAAACCCTAATTTGGTTCTATTTCCAATCCTCTTTTTCTTTTTCAAAAGTTCTCTTTGGACTTATAAACAGGAAGTGTGTGGTCCGCCGAGATTAAGCGTTTATTTTCAATTAGGCACAAGAATTTGTGGGATGGGAAAAAAAAAATCACTCCAACTTCAAGAATATTTGCAGAAATTTTCGCAAAATCAAGAAATGTTTTGCCTTAGAGATGGTGATTACTATATAAAGAAGGCAATTGATTCCTAACTTGATTTTCTTCCTTTTGTCTTTCAAAGATTAGGGGATGATTAAGGAAGAAAAGAAATTACTTGCCCTGGAGTGGTTGACTTGCGGGAGAGATTTTCTCATGAAGTACCTGCAAGATCACATCAAAGAAAAGTAGGGCAAGTTAGTGTTCAATATGATAAAAAGAATGTAGAGACAAGTGGTAAATTGTGCAGAGCTCCCCGGCAGCGGCGCCAAAATGTTCACGGGCGTTTCGTGCGAATTTAAAGCGTATTATGTTGTAGTATAACCGACAAAACGTTCGAACAAATACAAAGTTTTTATTACTCGAAGACCGGAGTATCCGAGGTCGAACACAGGGAGCAAATGGAACTTACCACTAAATCAAAATGTAATTGAACACTCTAGTTTACTCAAAATATCAATTCAGGTATGAATGTATGCGATTAAAAGGAGTTAGGGCAAAAAATATGAACTTGGACGTCTGATCTTGTGATCAGACGTCTTAAAAGCATTTCTCCTTTTCTTCTTGATTATTCTTCTTCTTCTTCTGCTGCAGTCTTTGCTCTTTCTTTTCTTCTTCTGATCTCTGCAAAGTTCTTCACTTGGCTTCTCTGTGCCTTCGCTTCTGGCTTGCTCTTTTCTTTCTTCCCCTGCGAAGGCTTCTTTCTTGCTGCTTCTTCTCTGCCTTGTTTCTTCTTCTTTCTATTCTTCTCTGCCGTTCCTTCTTCTTTCTTTCTTTTCCTTCTCGCGGCCAAGTCCTTCTCCTGCGATCAGCTTGCCTGCACAGGGAACAAAACCTAACCCTTCTCCCTCTACCCGCGCGTCTCTCTCTCTCAAGCAATTCACTCAAACCGCTCTACCAGAGCCACAGTCTTAATCGGGTCGAATCGTGTACCCGGGACCAGGCGCACCTGCAGGTGTGTGATGCGCGAGGAGTGCGTAGGTCTAGGTCGGGTCGGATCCGCCAGGTCCGCGTGGTCAGGCCGCGGACGAGGCGGGTGGGGTCAGTGAGGGACCTCACCCCTGTGCTTTCGAGGCAGTAAACGTATATCACAAAAACTCTTTATACCATACCTGTGCCTTGAGATTCCACGATGTGGGACTAAACGTTCCGCCCTTCCTTTGCGTGCGCCCGCAGACTCTCGTGTGCAATTGCCCACGCTGAAGGCCCTGCTGGTGCTCCTTGCTGAACTCAGTCACCTCGCAACACTTGCGAGAGTCTGCTGCACCTGCCGCCTGGGAAGCCTGACGCCTGCTGCTGCTCCAAGCTTCCTGCTGCTTCGACTGTTAATGGCGGCCGGGGCGTTCACCTGAGCTTCCACAGAACGGCCTATTGGCCCAATTAGAATAGTTGGAAACCTTCGCCGTAGCACGGCGAAGGCGGTGGGTGATGCTGCAGGTTGCCGGTCGGCCTAGGCGTGCCCGCCTAGGTCAACCTGTGGCCGGAGATGGTGGGTTGTTCGGGGGGTGGTTATGGAGGTCTGGAGTGGCAATTGTGGGGTGGAGCGAGTTCCTGGTGGCGAGGCGGAGCTCACGAGGTGGTTGGCGAGCCGTGTGGAGTGGCGGAGTGGTGTGGGCGGCTCGCCGGAGTTCGGTCGGTGATGTGGAAGATGAGGGTGGTCAGCGTTGGTCGAGGGGTAATCAGATGAGATAACAGGGGGAAAAGAGAGAGGATAGGATGGAGAGGAGTTCTAACCTAATTGTAAGGACGAAAGGGGACAGAAGGCGGACAGCAGTACTTGCTGTCGCCGGAGAAGATGACGCCCAGTGGGGGAGAACGGCGGCGACGACGGGGCTGAGGCGGCGTGCGCTGGTACTGCGCGACGCGGAGGGAGGTCAGGAAGCTAACTCTGCCACTGGTTTTGTGGCAGAGCGAAGAGGGAGGGGAGGGGGGCTCGCCGGAGCTAGCTGGGGCATTTGGCCGAGCAGGAGGAGAGGAATTGAAGGGGGAAACTCGGCCAAATCAAGCTCAGCCTCTTCGGCCGGAGTTGTGGGTTCTTATATAGGCGTTGGACTTGGTGTGCAGGGCGTGAAGGGCACGTAATTGCCTGAGGTTGGTCGCCGGAGATGGAAAGGAGTTAGGATACCCAAATCTCTCGTGCGTTCGCACGAGAGATTGGGTTCACACCAGGGATCGATATCGGTCTTAAATGGAAGGCAATTCTTCAGAGAATTCTCCTTCCATTTCTGGGAGGGAATCTCTGAGGGATTAGAGAGCAATCCCTCTCCGAACCTCGCCGGAGCTCGGTTCTGCCCTAGCAATGGCGGCAGGACCGGTTTGCAAAGGAGGCGAAGAACCTAGGGGGTTCTCTGCAACGGTATTCAAAAGATAGGGACCAATTTGTGATTTGGGTGTACTAAATTGCAAAGTAGGTCAAGATGACCTCTCCTTAGGTCCAAATTTTGGTATAAACCTAATTTGGACCTAAGGAAACCAATGGAGAAGTTAGATTTCAGGTTTGACCTCGTTTGACTGGATATTTTGCGTAAAAACCCAAATTAGGTTAATTGAAGAGCTAGGACCCTAATCTAGGTCAAACTAGGTTCCAAAGGCCAAATTAAGTGTTCTAAACCCTAGAGTATGGTTTTCCATGATTTGTAGAGGGTTTACTTGCTTTTTGTTCTGACCGGAACCTTGTTAATTTAAGCGGGTCTGTTTTAGGGTTACCAAGTGTCTTTTAGTTCTTAGATTGCACATGAACCCATTTCTGATTGACTCAACCCACTTTTTATCTCATTTAGACCATTTGACCTATGTTTTGCCTCTGAGAAATCCCGTTTATCTACTGCAATGGTAAAATTGCAGTTTTAACCTTTATTTCATGTTTTCTTCTCAGAGCACTTGTTTCTTCAGTTAGGCCTTCTTCTAGGTTATGTAGGAGCTTTTATCTTCTTTATTGGGTCAAAATGAGCTAGTTATGGCTCATGATGAGGCTCTCATCAGTAGGCCAGGTTAAAAATTTTGTAAAGAGATGGTTAGGTCTGATTTAGGTTAACCACTATATACACTTCAACGATAAAATCACCATATTAACAACCTATCCAGATCCGACACCACATCTTTTCTGGCGCCGTTGCCGAGGAAGTGCGCCTTCAAGTAAGTTTTTACTCCATTCCTTTCATTTTTTTTCTCTCCTCTCTTCACGGGTGTCTCTGTTTTTGGTGTGCAGGTAAACCTATTGCAAGAAGAAGACAGGCAGACAAAGCCGGAGACGTGGGTAGATCCAAGGCGGGAACGAGAGCGTGAAGATGCCGACACCGCACTGGAGCTCCGCACACGTTGCTGCACAAGTAGGTCATTCTTTCTTAGCAACCTAGGTTAACTTGTAACCTTAATAAAAAAAAACTAAAAAAAAAAACTAGAAAACTAAAAAACCAGAAAAACTTCTTGGATCTCTTGGGGCAAGTGGATTAAAATTCACTTGTTTGATTGTTTTCCCTTACTCCCACCGCCCCGGGATTTCCTGCAAAACTTCGCATAGCGAAAATCCAAGAATCTTGCTTCTTGAATTTTTTTGCCGTGTGAAGTATTCTTTGAGGCAAATAAAAAGATTGATTGCCACCCCTCTTTGCCTCATTTACCTGCAATTTGGGATCACATTTTTGTTAGGGAGACTTGGAATTGAGTTGATTCCAACCCCACCATGACTTTTCAACTTGCCTAAGATTCGATCCCAAATACTTCAACCCCAACAGATTGATTTTCTTTATCTTTTGGTTGAGCCTTGTGTGTGGAAATCTTTTTGGTGATTGGGAGCACTTGAATTGAAGTGCTTTGGCTCCCTTTCACACTAATATAAAACTGATTCGTGCATCCACACATAGAAATCTCCATTTAGGGAAGCCCATTGCATTTTAGCATGCATTAACTAACTGATATTGAAGAAGGGTTTGTTGGGCTTAGAAGAAAACATGTATTCTCTCAAAAACCTAGAGATTGGTTGAATTGGTATTTCAGCGAAATCCTAAAATCCATACTACTTAAGGCAAAATTCTAAAAACCATTCACCAATTAAAACTTCAATTCGGGGAGATTTCCCTGTTGCATGCTTGTTTTACACACTCTGAAAATCAATCACTTGGGCATTACCCGTAAACAATGTCCTTCACATTCCAAAAGCACTTGATCCTAAGCCTTTAACTAAAACTGGTAGCAACTTGACCCTTATTAAGGATTGGAGGTCTAACTACCTGCGTGTAGTGCCTACGTGCTGGTGAGGGTTCCCGCGTGCTATCGGGTGTCTAAGACTGGGGCAAACGGCCTTTCAATCTGGCCCGGTGGTTCCGTGGTGCTCGCATTCAGTTCCGTAGTTTGTGATAGTAGGTAACTTAGATCTTTAGGTCTAAGGGCACACTGTAGAGTTTAGAAATTTGATTGAATTGATTTGTCATCAAGTGTACCTTTGCGTCGTCATTTCTCTCAACTCTTTTCCCTTCTTATCTCCCCAATTCTTCCTGCGATAGTGCATGTTTGGGAGGAGGTCACAAAACCCTGAACTGTGTGAATTGCCTGATAAATCTAGAAAAGAAGCCGAATCGTCCTCCTCCTCCACAAACATGGCTGCACGCCCACCCCCATATCCCGAGGGAGGAAACCGCCCTCAAAACCCACCAGGTGGTGGAGCCTTAGATCCCATAACCCGCCTCCAAGCCCAAATGGAAATGTATAATGAGCAAATTGAAGCCATAAGGGAAACTTTGGAGGAAATGCAGAACCCTCCCGAACGGGAGGAGGCTAGGTCTCATAGCTCCTATCAGAATCCCGCTGCTATAGAGACCATAGGACAAATTCGGGTCCCCATGGGCGGGGACGACTTTGAATTAAAGCCCAACATAATTGGCCTAATAAATTTTCACTTCCATGGTCTTGCAAGTGAAGATCCTTTTCTTCACTTAGAAGACCTAACCCGATTAGCTGAAACTGTTAAACCAAGAAATATTGGGTTACCTATAGTCCTCATGAAAATGTTCCCATTTTCATTGCGTGATAAAGCGTCACAGTGGTTACACACCCTTGGGAGAACCATCCACTCTTGGGAAGAGATGTGAACAGCATTTCTCAAGAAGTTCTTCCCAATCGGGAGAACCAATGCGCTTCACCGTGCTATCACTTCATTTACGCAACAAAACGGTGAACAATTTCATGAGACATGGGAGAGATATAATGACCTCCTCAGGAAGTGTCCGCACCACGATTTGCCTAAGTGGCATATAGCCCAGATTTTCTACTATGGGTTAAATGAGACTTTGAAGCAGATTGCAGACGCTTCCTGCGGAGGGAATTTTATGAATAAAGATGAGAATGGAGCATTCGAATTATTTGAAAATATGAGTGAAAACTCAATGAACAATGCCTCCATTGTCGCCTTTAGTCGTACTAGCCAGCCTCGAAATGTCCACGAGGTTGACATGGGACCCTCCCATTCATCCACTGATCTCAGCCTTATCGCACAAAAACTGGATGAAGTCTCCATCATGCATAAGAAGCTGGATAAGCTTCTGGCCAACCTCGCCCGATCTTTGGTAAACACCCCCTCTTCACCACTTCGTCACAATTCCAATTCTTCCAACACCAGGCTTATCTCGAGAAACCCTGTAAGACCTTCCTTACCGAGTGTCGCGCCGAGCGACTTGGTAAGTCATGTGGATCTAGCTTCTGCGAGCCAGTATTTCGACACGAAGGACCAAGCCTCCGTGTGCTCGGATGCATACTTACATGTGGATGTGTCTTCTGGCATGGAAGACGCTTGCGCCCTGGGGAACAACCCGTTCTCTACCACTTATAACCCAGGGTGGCGTAATCATCCGAATTTCACATGGTCCAACAACCCGTAGCGCCAAAACCCCGCGGGTGGACTAATGCGACCGTCCACACCCGTCATCCCAAGGGACCAGTCTAATCCTATGGCGAATCCGCCATCAGGCCCTTGCGTACCGCAAACCAAACACGCATCAAGTCTTATTGACAAATTGATGCGAATGATGACGGAAATGTCCAAGCGCCATGAAGAGAACATGACCTCTCTTCAGCACCAATTGGCACAGCAGAATGCTGAGATCAGTCAACTACGCATGGCGACTCGATCTCAGGGCACTCTTCCTGCCCAACCTGTTCCAAACCCGCAAAATTTCATACCCCGTGGCTCTCAACCACAGGTACGACCTTCCCAGGGGTAGGTTAATCAAATTATGCAAGCTCCGAGCATTCCACCGGGATTTCAGGCTAATCCCGCTGCAGCAACTCACTCTTATGTCCCCATTGCGAACCCTCCTCCGCCGTATGATCCCACTGGACCCACATCGTCCAATGCTATCACTACGAGGAGCGGCAAGCAGACTGTCGATCCGCCTTGACCTGATCCTGGCCCGTCTTCTTCACCGCCCTCTCACTCGGGATGTGCATCGCATTCGCGAGAGGACGATACACCCAAAGTGGTGCCAGAATCAGTTCCATTCCCTGAGGCTCTACTAAGGGAGCCAAAAGGCAAAAAGAAAGATACGTAGGCCTTTGATAACCTACGTAATTTGTTCAGGGATGTAGAAATCAAGGTACCCCTACTCGAGGCCATCGATCACATACCTACTGTCACCCGATTTTTCAAAGACTACACAACACCCAGGCGACAGTCAAAGAAAACTAAGAATCCGGTGGTTCTCTCACCTCATGCGAGTTGTGCTATACTGTCAAACCTACCACCGAAGCAGAAAGATCCGGGCACACCGCTTTTTTCCTGTAGCATACAAAGCTGCAAGTTTAACCGTGCCCTGCTTGATTTAGGATCTTCCATAAATCTTATTCCGAGCATCATGCTCGAAAAATTTTCCTTGGGAAATCTAAAACCCACCCCTGTCACGTTACAGTTGGGAGATCGTTCTGTCAAAATCCCAAAGGGTGTGGTGGAAGACGTGGTGGTTAGGGTCAACAATCTCTGTTTTCCTGTTGACTTTCTTGTTTTAGATATGGAAGTTCCTAGTTCACTTTCTGATTGTGCGATCATCCTTGGTCGACCTTTCTTGGCCACAAACCGTGCCCATATCGACTGCGAGTCGGGCTATATTGAGATTGTCGTTGGATCTGAAAAGCTCAAGCTTAACATCTTCAAGGCAGCCAAGAACTTTGATTACGATTGTATCGAGGATGACACATCTGATGAGGACATGGCCACTAGTGCATGTATCGAACTAATTAGGACCTATTCGGACTGCCGCGGATTACCTGTAAATATTGACGACTGCCTGACCAACACAAATTGTGACGTTCCCCCATCCCTCCCTTGTCCCGTACCTTCTCCTGGCTAGACTTCCAACGAGGTTTTCTCCGCTTCCCATACCTCATGGTCTGAGTCATATCCAGGCTACTCATCGCCGGTCCACACTCTTGAAGAACGGATTGCCCTTTCTTCCCTGCCAAATTAGGTGGATTTGCAAATCCACACTGGGACCTTGAGCCCACATCCTACTCACTGGGGCTATTCCTTTTTGGCTCCATCTATCCAAGAAGCCCCTCTTCTTGGCCAATCTAAAGGCCAATTTCTTCCTCCTGACCTGTTCTCCAACCTGCCTGGGACACTCTCATCCCAAGAAATGCTAGACCTTTCACCATCCACTCCCGAGCTGAAAGAGCTGCCTAGTATACTTAAATATGTTTTCCTGGGACCAAATGAAACGCTCCCTGTAATCATCAGTTCAAAATTGTCCAAGGAGCAAGAGTGCAAACTAACTAAGGTCCTCATAGAACACAAGGCAGCTATTGGATGGTCTTTATCAGACTTATCTGGCATTAGCCCCTCCTATTGCACTCATCGTATATATATGGAGGAGGAGGCTCGACCTTCCCGCGAGATGCAGCGACGTCTCAACCCTAACATGCGGGAGGTCGTTAAGAAAGAAATCATTAAGTGGTTGGATGCGGGTATAATCTACCCAATCAGCGATAGCCCCTGAGTGAGTCCGATTCACGTTGTGCCCAAGAAGGCAGGACTCACCATTCGTGTCAATGACAGGGGCGAATCCATCCCTACACATACTCCTACATCTTGGAGAGTGTGTGTAGATTATAAGAAACTCAATGATGCGACCAAGAAAGATCACTTTCCGCTACCTTTCATTGACCAAATCCTGGAGCGGTTAGCGGGAAATAAATTTTTCTGTTTCCTGGATGGATCTCAGGATATAACTATGTGGCAATTGACCCCCGAGACCAAGAGAAAACCACTTTTACCTGCCCCTTTGGTACCTTTGCATTTAGAAGAATGTCATTTGGATTTTGGAATGTGCCAGCAACTTTCCAGAGAAGTATGCTGGCGGTATTCCATGACATGGTGGGTGACTTTCTCGAGGTCTTCATGGATGACTTTTCGGTCTTTGGACCATCTTTCGAAGAATGTCTTACCAACCTGACCCATATCCTTAGGAGATGTATTGATGTAAACCTCGTTCTTTCCTGGGAAAAAAGTCATTTTATTGTGCACGAAAGAAATTATTCTCGGACATATCATCTCCCATAGTGGTATCGAGGTTGACAGAGCTAAGCTTGATGTGATTGCTGATTTACCTGTGCCCGGCTCTGTCAAACAAATCCGCTCCTTCCTGGGACACATCGGTTTCTATCAGAGATTCATCAAAGACTTCTCCAAAATTTCTCGACCTTTAACTCATCTCCTATCGACAGATGTACCCTTCGATATGGGCCCCGACTGCGTATGAGCATTCACGCAGCTGCGTAATGCTGTCACCAAGGCCCCTGTTCTCCAGCCACCTGATTGGTCCCTCGACTTTGAACTCATGTGTGATGCTTCTGACCTTGCAGTCGGAGCCATCCTGGGATAAAGATGCGATAGACACCCCTTTGTGGTGTACTATGCCAGTAAGATGTTGGACGAGGCCCAGCGTAATTATACTACCACTGAAAAAGAACTACTGGCGGTTGTCTTTGGGCTAGAGAAATTCCGCTCTTACCTTCTGGGCTCACACGTTATTGTTTTCACTGATCACGCGGCCATTCGCCATCTCATGCACAAGAAGGATGCCAAGCCTACACTGATTCATTGGATCCTTCTGCTCCAGGAATTTGACATTGAGATTCGCGATAAGGCCGGAGCGCAGAATGTTGTGGTTGAACACCTTTCCAGACTAGACCCTAACCATATTGGACTTACTCTGCCAATCAATGAAATTTTTCCTGATGAGCACCTATTGGCAATTAATGTGGCAAGTGGACCGTGGTATGCCGACATTGCCAATTACCTTGCTTCTGGATCCATTCCACGTGGTTGGCCTAAAAACCAGTGCGAGCTTCTCATGGCAGAAGCAAAGTATTATTTACGAGATAACCCACTTCTTTTTCGAATAGGTGCTGATTAGATCATCTATCGCTGTATTCCTGACATCAAATTCCCCAGTGTGCTATCCTTCTGCCATGATCAGGCCTGCGGAGGCCATTTCTCTGGGAGGAAAACTGCAGCCAAGGTGTTGCAGTGCGGTTTCTTTTGGCCCTCCCTTCACCAGGATGCACACAATTATGCCAAGCATTGCACTAGGTGCCAATCGTTAGGGTCAATGTCACATCGTGACATGATGCCCTTACAACCCATCTTAGCTGCGGAAATCTTCAACATTTGGGGAATTGATTTCATGGGTCCCTTTCCTCCTTCCAACGACTTTGAATTCATCCTCATAGCCATTGACTATGTTTCAAAATGGATCGAGGCTATTCCCGTGCGCCGTGCTGACCATGTTATATCCACCTGCTTTGGCAAAGACCACATCTTTGCGCGCTTTGGGATCCTTCGAGCCATTATCTCGGATGGAGGAAGCCACTTTACCCATGCTTCTTTTCGGGCACTTCTGAGGAAATATGGAGTTCACCATCGTATCACAACCCCGTATCATCCTCAGACGAACGGCCAGGCAGAGGTGTCGAACTGGCAAATCAAGCAGATTCTCCAGAAAACGGTTCGACCTGACCGTAAGGATTGGTCCAACAAGCTGATTGACGCACTTTAGGTGTATCGGACCGCCTTCAAGGCTCCTCTTGGTATGTCTCCGTATAGAATCATTTACGGGAAGCCTTGTCATTTTCCCGTGGAGTTAGAGCACCGCGTTTATTGGGCGGTTCGCCAATGTAACCTCGACCCAGACCTGTGTGGTCGAGAAAGGAAACTCCAACTCCAGGAGCTGGAAGAGCTCCGTCATGAAGCCTATGATTCTACTTTAACTTTCAAACAACACACCAAAGCTTTTCACCACAGCCATATTCGGCGGAAAGAATTTCAGCCATCTCAGCAAGTTTGGCTCTATAATGCCCTGCTCAAATTCTTTCCTGATAAACTAAAGTCCAAATGGACTGGTCCTTTCCTAGTCTCAAGACCATTTCCCAACGGGGTCGTTGAGATTGAAGATCCTAAATCTGGGCATAAATTTACGGTCAATGGGCAGCGTTTGAAACCCTATCTTACTCATGAACCTGCCCCCGTTGGAGAAACTGTTGCCCTGCTGGAGGGTAACTAATCTTTTGCCTCATTCTGAGTCCAGCTAGGGACGTTAAATTCAACACTCATTGGGAGGCACCCCAACAACACTCACCATCCACCATCACTTTTCACTTCACTGTCACGATCACTTCACTTTTCACTTCACCATCCACCATCCACCCACCCTACCACCCTGCTGTATACCCTGCACTTCAGCTCTCGTTACCCGATCTTTCGTCCTTTCTCTACCCTTCCCTACATGCATATTAGGACATAGTATCGTTTGGCATGGGAGGGTGGATAGGCATCCATAGGATCTAGGTATTTTATGGTATCATGCAGTTTCTATCTATATATATATATAAGAAAAAAATGATGAAAAATGAAAATGGTGTTTAGTAATGATCTAAAGGCTGAAACAAAAATACAATAAGTGTTTATGGATATTCAACCTCTGTTTTGAAGACTTTCCAGGCCACAGAAGCTTGATTCGCTCAGGCTCGGCTTAATTCACTTGAGCATTGACAAAATAGATCGGAATCTCTCCTAACTAAGGACATATTTTTGTACCTAAGACACCAGTACAGGATCCGTTGGTTTGCTTTTACTTGAGAGCTTAAGTAAACTTGGTTCACACTACACATATCAGGAAAGACCAGGTGAACATAAGATCCAACCCTAGTGTTCATTAGGGAAGGTGGAGTCCTTACCTATGCACGCAAGTAGACTTTTTATCCCATGCTTTAGTCTTGTGTTGAGGAGTGACTCTTTCCACCAAGAAAGAACTCTCCCACCAAAAAGAAAAGTGTGCTCCTCCAAATAATGTTGTAAGAGATATACTGACACGTGTTAAAAAAAAAAAGTCAGTATATCTCGTAAACGTCTGTAAAGTCTCTACCCGAAAAAAGTTCTTCAGGGCAAGTCGCAAATACCCTGTGAGCCACAAATGTTAGAAAATGGGAGTTGACTTTTCCATCATCTTCTTAAGGGTCAATCCAAAAACACGAGCTAAAACTGGGACCAACCTGTACTTAAAGATTCGTGAAACCCTAGGCTTGAGTCTTAATGTTCATCTGGTCAGTCTTGGTCCTTCACTAAGCACAAGCCATAACCTCTTGAGCTCTCGAGTACGGCAAAATCCTCCTGGGTCCTGGAAATCATACTTAAGGTTTAAATATCAAGAGTCCGGGTTAGTCGAGAGATGATCTATGTCATGTGAGACTTAAAGTACTGGTAGTCTTCTCTACAATTGGTTCTCACAATATCCAACAATAAACACACCTATGTTGCCTCATAAGAAAATCTTTAGCTTAAAGATTATTTCTAAATACATTACAAAAAATGTTTTGCTAGGGACTCGCAAAAGATAGGCATGAGGTTATAATTGCACCACAAAAATACACCTGCAATTGTGCCATCTTGTGCTATTTCCTAACATTACCAGTGCATATTAGGGTTCCATAGTTGCATTTGTGAAAATACAAGCATGCATGCATTTAATTGAGAGGGGAGGAGAATGAAATAAGTGGCCTTGCATTTAACATTTTTCCTCAAGTGCATCTTTGCAAAATTCAGCATCTTTTTATTTTCTATTTCTACTTAACTTTGAATTCTTCCCACGGCTACATGGATGGATGGACCTTCTTCTCCTTCACGCCATATCCTGCTCCCCCTCTCCCTGCCAAGCCGCATGCACCTCTCCCTTCTAAGCCACATGCAAGCCATGCACAACCAGGGCATGGCTGTGCATGCTTCCTTCTTCTATAAAAAGAGGGCGGCTTCTTCCTTTGCAGGTGACCTGATCGTCACAAAAAAACTCAACGCAGCTTCTTCTCCAGGCCACCATCTCCTTCCCTCTCCCTCCATACGCAGGCCCTCCTCCTTTGAGGAGACACTCTGCGGGCAGGAGACAATCACTGTGGTGCACACCCACCACAGTAAGACCACCACCGCCCAGCTCATCAAGGAGCCGGTGGGCGTGGTGGTCTTCTTTTCCCTGTTTCTTCATTTCCAGTACTTTAGCCATTGCCGCAGGCTTCAAGGTCTGAAGCTCCGCGGCAGCAGTAGTAGTTGCCCTAGCCCTTTCCACGCACACCTGCAAGCATCCTCGCCTCCCGCGCGTGCCTGCAGGTGCCCTCACCTCCCGCTTCTTCGCACTGCACTTGTCGTCTCACCCGCAACCGGCCACCGCGCGCCTCTGCAGTGACCGGCCAAACCACACCACGCACCCTAGCCAACACCTGTGGACCTCCGCGTGCCCTGTCGTACCCCTTCGCCCGCGACCCAGCCCTCTCCACGCACTCTGTCGCGACTTCCCACCCGCAAGCCACCAGCCGGAGCCACTCTTCTGCGTGTGCTGAGCCGTCCGCGCTCACAGCACCGGCAGCAGGCGGTCGCGCGGCTCGCCCGGCCACTGTAGCCACTGTTCACGCTAGTCTGTGCGACACTGTGGCTACAGTGGCATGATCGGAGAGTTTCTCACTTATCCGGTCATGCGGCGCGCTGCTACTAGCCACTACTCATGCACGCATTCAGCCCCACGCCTGCTCCAGCGCCCGCCAGCGTGTCTGCGTGCGCCCGCCTCTCCCAGTGCCTGCCTTCGCCCGCTCCCTTCGCCTGCGTACGCCTCTCCACGCAGTGCTGGGTGCTGCGGTCCTCTCCGCGCATGTCCTAGTGCGCTACGGCCTCTTCTCTCCCCGCGCTTAGTCCCGCTCCAGCGTGCCCCTCTCTGCGTGCCTAAGCGCCTGCGCGCACGCATGAACTCCAGGCAGCGCTTAGAAGCTTTAGCAGCACCCTCTCTCTCGCTCTCTCACACACACACAACACTCTCTCACTCTCTTTACCGACACTTGCACACCTACACTCACACTTTCATACACACACACACACCTACACACTATTATATACATATATATATATACGTATACATATATATATTGATATATATATATATATATTTATATACATATATATATATACTTATATATATATAATAGTATTTATATAACTAAGTATTAGTATACATACATATATATATATACATATCTATATACTTATATATATATATATATATACACACACACACACATACACACATATATATATCTACATATAAATACTTATATACGTATACATATATATATACATATATAACTACATATATATATATATACCTATATATTTATAACCATATATATATATAGATATATTTACATATATACATATATATATATTTTTTTTCACATTACTTATCATATGTGGTATCGCGGAAATATCTGCACCAATTGCTGATATTCCCCGATACATGCATACAAAAAGCGTGGTCACATACATCTTCCACCATCCATCCTACACTCCACGCGGCACCTCGTCCCGTCGGTTGCGTCTTTCTAGATGACGACCGACCCGACACCGTGCTACACTCCATCTTCACCTCCACCCCCACCCCTTTATACATATATAGTATATACGTATATATCTATACTATATTTACTTTATTTCTGTTTCGCTTTCCTGTTAGTAAAAAGATAAAAAAATACATATATAAAAGAGAAAAGATAATCCTTGACTTGCGGTACTCCATCTTGCGAATAGCAAGACCCGTTTTGGAACCCTAACTTGGCTCAAAGCCAAAAACTTAATTTTGAGGGTGTGCCTCAAGGACCAAGATTATCAGAAAAAAAATCTAAATGGAAAAGCACCAAAAACACAATAAATGAACGAAAGAGACTCGTCGTAGTAAAGGCGTAGAAACTTAACTTATAACCCCACTTCCTTGAGTTCGACCCTGGGCCTAAAAGTGACCAAGATAAAATCAAGTAGGCCAGGTTAAAAATTTTGTAAAGAGATGGTTAGGTCCGATTTAGGTTAACCACTATACACACTTCAACGATAAAATCACCATATTAACAACCTATCCGGATCGGACAACAGTAATGTAAATAAATATTGTATACTATAAATAATATAGTATAGTATATATAAGCATATAAATAGTAGTGTTGTTTGAGCTCTTATATGTATATAAATAACACTTAGAACTTGTGTGACGAATACATCCGTCATTGTATATATATATGTATGTTAGTATAAGTAGTTTTTACCTTGTGTAAATATGTTACTAATGCTGCACTAACGTTTATGTATGTCACTGTACATAGGATTATATGTTAGTATAGACAATATTTTGCCTTATGTTATGTATGAATTTTACTAAGGTTTTAGCGACATTTATATATATTACTGTATATCTTGTATATGTTACCATAGGAATTAGTATGTTATAATGATTTAGTATAGTAGGTATTATTAACTACTTTTGTACCTATACTTAGGTATTAACTATATTAGTTGTAAATAATTAACATAGAGTAGTTATACATAATTTTCGATGCTTATTTGTATACATTTGTTTTCAAGCATTATAATGTGTTTTAATTCATTCTTTTGTACATAATTAACCAAATTCTTTTATTCATTGATTCTTTCATTCATTTTTGTTAATAAAATTAACATTTTTGGAATAAAAGAATGTTTTTAGACTTAGAGAGTGATGTATATCAATAACTACCTCCCAATGAACGACCTGGAATAAACCAGTAAAAATTAAGTATATAAATAAAACTGATGTGACATCGATTTGTATTTGTAACATATACTACAATAATGATATTTTAAAACCCCTTTTTAGTGCGAATCGATCATTGACGATCAACGACTACTCTCTCCTTCACGAAAAGTCACAGTCTTTGGATGCGTTCAATTCTTATAAGGCCGAGGTGGAAAACCAACTCGGGAAAAGGATTAAAGTCATTAGATCTAACCATAGTGGTAAATACTATGGCAAATATGAATCAGGAGAATAGCGTCCAGGATAATTTACTTCTTTTCTAGATGAGTGCGGCATAGTACCTCAGTACACCATGCTTGAGACACCAAGCATGAATGGTGTTGTTGAATGCTACAACAGGACTCTTAAGGATATGGTACGAAGTATGATTAGTCATTCCACTTTACCTGAGTCTCTATGGGGAGAACACTAAAGATAGCTGTGTATGTTCTCAATCGTGTATCAACTAAAGCAGTCCCTAAAACCTCATATGAAATGTGGACTAATAAGGTACCTAGTCTGAAACATTTTCATATCTAGGGGTATTCAACTAAGGCTAGGCCATACAGGCCTGTTGAAAGGAAACTGGACTTTTAGACGGTTACCTGCTATTTTGTAGGGTACACTGAGAGGTCGAAGGATTATAAGTTTTATGACCCAACGGCTCGCATATTCTTTGAGACTAGGAATGCTCATTTTCTTTAGGATGTTGGTTTAGGGGGTGTGATAGTCACCACATTATATTTCAAGAACCAGATCCTATCTATAAGAAAAACATTGAACATGGTCAAGTTCTTATTCCAAATATTGTTCCAACAATATCAGGGGAAGAAAATAATGTGGATAATCTTCCCATCAATCAAACTGAACAACCTCAAAACATTTTAGATCCTACACCCATTAGGAGATCCAGTAAGGAAAGAAGTGCAATATCTAGTGATTACATTGTATTTCTTCAACTAGAGGGAGACTAAATGGATACAGATCCCATTTCGGTCACTCATTCCATGAGAAGTTCCCATTCACAAGATCGAATCAATGCCATGAATGAAGAGATGAAATCCATGAGTGACAATGAGGTTTGGGATGTTGTCCTATTGCCTGAAGATGTGAAGCCCATTGGTTGTAAATGGATATTTAAAACCAAACGTGATTCACAAGACAATGTGTAAGGCTCGTCTTGTTGTTAAGGGATTTACTCAAAAGGAAGGCATAAACTATAAAGAGACATTTTCGCTAGTTTCATTTAAGGATTCATTTAGAACTATAATGGCTTTAGTAGCTCATTTTGATTTGGAGCTACATCAAATGGATGTAAAGACAATGTTTCTTAATGGAAACATTAATAAAATAATTTACCTAGTGCAACCAGAGAACTTTGCATTAGGAGACGCAAAGAAAATGGTTTGCAAATTAAAGAAAGTCATTTATGGACTAAAGCAAGCTTCAAGATAGTGGTATTACAAATTTCATCAAGTAATTGTCTTATTTGATTTTGAGACAAATCTGGTTGATGATTGTGTATTCCATAAATTTTATAGGGGGAAATATATTTTCCTTATTTTGTATGCGGATGACATCCTCCTTGCCTGTAATGACAATGATTTGCTTCAAGAAACCAAGACATTTCTCTCTGGTAATTATGAAATGAAAGATCTTGGTAAAGCCTCTTTTGTATTAGGAATCCAAATACAACAAGATCGTTCTCGGGGTATCCTTAGATTATCACAAAGGAGATACGTTGATAACATTCTAAGGCTATTTGGCATAGAGAATTGCAAACCAGGAGATACTCCAGTGGCTAAGGGAGATAAATTCTCTCATAACCAATGCCCCATGAATGAATTTGAAGCTAAAGAGATGAAAAACATTCCTTATGTATCGGTAGTGGGAAGTTTGATATATTCCCGAGTTTGCATATGGCCAAACCTAGCATACATTATTGGCATGTTGGGTAGATATTTAAGCAGGCTTGGACACGACCACTTGAAGGCAACCAGATGTGTCATGCGCTACCTATAAAGAATAAAGAATTTCATACTTTGGAAGTCCTTGGATATTCTGACTCTAACTTTGCAGGATGTCAGAATAACCGAAGTTCTACTTCGGGATACTTTTATCTACTGGCTGGAGGGGCTATCTCGTGGAGAAATGCAAAACAAACCTTGATAGCTACCTCTATCATGGAAGCAAAATTCATAGCGTGCTTTGAGGCCTTAATTTATGGAGTATGGCTTAAGAATTTTGTCACAGCACTATGGATCATTGATGGTGTCGAAAGATCATTTCGACTTTACTGTGACACTAATTCGACGGTGATGTACTCCAACAGCAACAAAAGTTCTTCGAGGTCAAAGCACATTGATATCAAGTATTTTGCGGTCAAGGAATGTTACGACCTGATTCCCGAATCCCTACAGGATACGAGACTGGACCGACTCGAATGATCCCAAGACCCAGTCGTCTAATGAGAAAGTAACCAAAAGCAGTAAAATAAATCACATTCACCATGCAAGCAATTAACAGTAACAAAAGTACAGCAGTAAAGAAATAAATTACTACAGTACACACCACCACAGCAGTAGAAAAGTAAACGAGTACAGGAACATAAGGCTCAAAATGAAAGAGTACAAAATATAAATGTACAAGAACTACTCACTACTACAAACGAGTACAAAAACTACGACTACTGGGCTCTACTAGGCCCAGCACCCTCTGCAGCCATGTGCTCTGGCTGCTCAACACCTGGACCTAAAAAGAGTTATAAGTACACGAAATCAGCAAACACTGAGTAGAGTGGCAACCAACTAGCTAAAAAAGTAAAGGTGGACAGGTAGCTGTTGTTTTTCAATTTCTTTCTTTCTTTAACTAGTTATTCTTTCTTTCATCACTTGGTTTATTTATCAGGTCTCTTTCTTGATCTCGAATGTTCCTCGTGGGAACGATCTTGATTGTAGTTTTTTTCGAAGAGTAGAAGTAGCACGTGGTGCTCTCCTGGCCGAGAGAGTCCCCCGTGGTCGTCCTACACCCAGTCAACCACCCCAGGGTCACTGACAGACGTAACGGTGACTACGGTATGAGTGATAAATGCACGGGTAGCTACCCCGCACTGGCACGTGATCAGTCGTTTTCCGTTAACGGGTGAGCACAAAGCACAGCACGGAACTAGTATAGGGCATAGCCCTCTCAGTAATAGGGCTCTAGCCCCTCAACAGTAACCAAACAAGGGTCTTGCCCCTCCACAGTCCATGCACCCTCGCCTGACTACCTTAGTTTTCCTAGTGGGCCTAACAAGTCAGTGTAAGGTGGCTAGCTGAACCCTGGGCCCCGTGGGGTGGCTAGCTCTCTCCCTACACTAGTAGCTCTCCCCCGTACAGTGTACACGAGGGCCACCGAGTCGGTGCAAAGTGGCCAATCCTAACCCTGGGTCCCAACCCAAGGGCGACTAGCTCCGCTCTGCACTAAACAGGGGGACAGTCGCTCTCCTTGGTACTCCGTACTCAAGGGCCAGCTCACTTCCCCACTCACAATCCCAGTTCCATTTCATTTATTTCTATGAGCTCTACTCATAATTTCCCGTAGGGTTCATGCTCAAGTTTCTCAAGCCAAGCCATACCGGGTTACATCAATTCTATTTCCATTTCTCAGGTTCCACACATGTAACATGCAACTTTATTGTTCATATTCCAGGTTTATTAGTAGGTAGCTCGTGTTTCCATTCACTCTTCCATTTCCATTTTATATATATGCAGCTCATATTAAGTGTAACGACCCGATTCCCGAGTCCCTATGAGACACAAGAATCAGACCAACTCGACTAATCCCAAGACCTAGTCGTCCAACGAGGAAGTAACCAAAAGAGCAGTAAAATAAACCACATTCAGCATGAATATAACTAGCAGTAACAAAATACAGCAGTAAGAAAAGAACTACTACAGTATACACCACCACAACAGTAGAACAACAAATATGTACATAACATGAAGTTTACAATAAAGAAGTACAAGGAGTAACAAGGAAACTACTCACTACAGTGGCAGAAAGTACAAAAAGAACTGCGGGTAACGCTACTGGACCCTACTCGACCCAGCATCCTCTGTAGCCGCTGACCCTGGCTGCTCAACACCTGGTCCTGAAAAGTAACGAGTGTAACATGTCAGCGAAACGCTGAGCAGAGTGGCAGCTAAAAACTAAAGAAGCAGTAGAGTGTACAGTAGCTGTTATATTTTCTTTCTTCCTTTATTTACGTCTTTCTATTATTTCACAATTTATCTACTTCTCAGATCCTTCACTTGATCTTGAATGTTCCTCGTGGGAACGATCTTGATTGCAGTCTTTTCCGAAAAGTAGAAGTAACACGTGGTGCTCTCCTGGCCGGGAGAGTCCCCCGTGGTGGTCCTACCCCCAGTCAACCACCCCAAGGTCGCTGACAGACGTAACGGTGACTACGGCACGTGCAATAAGCGCATGGGTAGCTACCCCGCACTGGCACGCGGTCAGTCGTTTCCATTAACGGGTGCGCTCAAAATATAGCACGGAACCAGTATAGGGCAGAGCCCTCTCAGTAACAGGGGTCCAACCCCTCCACAGTCCGCGCACCCTCGCCTGACTACCTTGGTTTGCCTAGTGTGCCTAACAAGTCGGTGTAGGAGGCTAGTAGAACCCCGGGGCTCGTGGGGTAGCTAGTGCTCTCCCTACACTAGTAGCTCTCCTCAGTACTGCATACGCGAGGGCCAGCAAGTCGGTGTACAGTGGCCAAACCCACCCCGGTCTCAACCTGAGGGCGGCAAGCTCCCCTCTACACTAAGAGGAAATGTGTGCTCTCGTTGGTACCACGTACCCAAGAGACAACACACTTCCACGTTTCACTTTCTCAGTTCCGTTCTATTCTCTTTCCAGGAGTTCTACTCCTAATTCCCTGTAGGGTTCGTATTCTTTTGTTTGGCCATTGTAGGGTTCACTGTTCCAGTCTTACTTCATACAACCCATATTCTTAATCATATTTATTCATTCATGGCAGGCAGCTATTTATTTACAGGAGCTATTATTTCCTTTCCGCTTTTCCAAGACTGCAATATATGTATATATTCCACTAGTTTTCCAGTCCTAAGATTCATGCCATGCCCTAGGATCTATTATTCAATCTAGTTTTCCAGTCCTAAGATTCATGTAATACCCTAGGATCTATCATTCAATCTAGTTTCTCAGTCCTAGAGTTCATGCAACGCCCTAGACTCTATTACTTGTTCCACAATTGTAACAAATTATACTAAATAACTAAAAGCCACGCTACCAGCTACAACGGGAGTACTGGGGGCGTGGTTGGAAATCTCATGTGCCTCCGCAACCCCCAAGACTGCAATGGAACGGGGTCCTAACACAAGGATCAAACACAAGGAGTTTCTCAGAACGGTACATAATTACTGTAAACGGGTAGAGGATTTTATTCTGGAAAGAACGCAACTCGAAACGCGAAAAACGGACTATGAACGAGCCCGAAACGGGTCAAAAACGATGAAACTGCCCAAAATCAAACGTCTGGAACCTCTTCCAGATGTCTTAAAATGTGGGTCAGAGTGTACCTTCGCTCTGTGTAGTCCTTCAGATGTCCAGAAGCCTACGGGGGTGCCTGGCTTAGTTCCCAGACATCTGATGGTCACCCCAGATGTCTGGAAGTCCTTCCTGTCGTCTGGCACTGCGGCCAGACGTCCGATTCACATGGGATGGCGAGTCCTCGCGCCCTCCCGAGCAGATCCTGCACATATCCACCCTGCTCTTAGCACGACGGTTCGCAAACGAAGGCGCGGCGGACGGCCGCAAGGTCGTACACGCGAAAAAGGAAGAAGATAGAAATATCTTACCAGCCAGACGTTTGGACAGTCCTCAAGACGTCTTCACCGTCGTCTGGTCGTAAGCCCAAACCTCTGATTCTGGAAAATTTTTCAGAATCAGAGCCCGACTCGCTCTCCGCCCGCGACGCATGGCCGCGCTGCACCCCGTCCGCCTGCTGCCCGAGCTGTAGCAGCCCCTCCGCGACACTCCACGCCCACTGCTCCCCCGCCAACCTGCTCTAGCTACCCCGGCAAGCTCGAGCCCTCACGATCGAGCGTCTTCTTCTTCTCGCAACACCCCCTCTCGCACACTCGCCGCGGCCGCTGCTGCCGCCGCTCACTTGCTCGCTCGCGCTCTCGCACCGGCAGGGAGAAGAGGAAAGCTGAGGAGATGAGGGTGAGGGAGAGGACAAGGGGCCTTATAAGGCCGCGCAGGGAGAGAGAGAGAAAGGAGCTGCGCCCTGCAGGAGGAGAGAGGGAAAAAGAGAGAAGAGAGAGGCAGGCGCAGTCTGCGCCCGCATGCGCACAGACGCAACCCCGTACGTCGCAAAAATTTAATACTAGACGTCTGCAAAGGGTTCCAGACGTCTGGTCAGATGTCTGGGCCACTTCCCAGACGTCTTAAAAACCCATCTTGAGGCCACGTTTGTGACAATATAACAAACTCAAAGGAAGTTTCATCCCCAAAACTTGCGCTAGCTAGGGTGCGAAAAGAACGACATATAAAACATAACAAGCTCAAAGAGGACCGAAATCGGTCCGAAAAGATGTACCCGCGAAGAGCTCCGGGTACTGCTCCCGCATTGCCGCCTCAGGCTCCCAGGTAGCCTCCTCGTACCGCTGGCTCCTCCACAAAACCTTCACCAGGGGTACTTGCTTTCGTCTCAAACTGCGGACGGCTCGGTCAAGAATCTGCACTGGCCGCTCGGGGTAGGTCAGGTCATCGCCCACCTCGACGCTCTCGTGACTCAGTACATGATTGGGATCGACTATGTACTTCCTGAGGTTGGACACGTGGAACATGTCGTGCACACCAGAAAGCGGAGGAGGGAGGGCAAGTCTGTAAGCAAGGGGTCCAACTCGCTCTAGGACCTCAAAGGGCCCCACGAACCTCGACGCGAGCTTCCCTCTCACCCCAAACCGCTGCAGGCCCTTCATGGGCAAAACACGAAGGAAGACATGGTCCCCAACCTCAAACAGCACCTCTCTGCGTCTCCGATCCGCGTAGCTCTTCTGCCTGCTCCTGACAGTACGGAGTCGCCTGTGGATCTGTTCGACTACCTCTTGACTCTGCCGGATCAACCTAGGGCCAACCTCCCACTTGGTCCCCACCTCAACCCAACTCAAGGGTGCCGTACACCTCCGTCCGTACAAAGCCTCGTAGGGAGCCATGCCGATGCTGGAGTGATTGCTGTTGTTGTATGCAAACTTCGCCAGGGGCAGGTGCTCCTCCCAAGAGCCCCTCCAATCCAGTACACAGGCACGCAAAAGGTCCTCAAGTGTCTGTATTGTGCGCTTAGACTGTCCGTCCGTCTGGGGGTGGTAAGCGGTTCTAAATCTCAACCGCGTCCCCAGGGCCTGCTGAAACTCAGTCCAAAACTGGGACGTAAAGCGGGTATCCCGGTCAGATACGATCTCCCGCAGAACTCCGTGTAGTCGTACCACTTCGCGGATATACCTCTCTACCCACTGTGCTGGTCCTAAAGTGACTCGGATCGGGAAGAATCGTGCCGTCTTCGTCAGTCTATCCACAATTACCCAGACTGTGTCGTGTCCTCGCTGGGTAACAGGTAAGCCCGCCACCAAGTCCATAGTGATGCTCTCCCACTTCCACTCTGGCACTGGAAGCGGTTGTAGCGACCCTGTAGGCCTCTGATGCTCGGCCTTCACCTGCTGGCACACTAACCACTACTGCACGAATTCACCCACATCTCGCTTCATCCCCCTCCACCAAAACTCGCGTCTCAAGTTGTGGTACATCTTCGTGTTTCCCAGATGTATGGTGAATCTAGAACCGTGTGCCTCAATCAGGAGCTCTCTCAACAGCTCCTCGTCTCTGGGAACGCACAACCGTCCCCTCAGGCGCAATACCTGGTCTGTGAAAGAGAAGTCCCCTGGGTCTCTTGACAGTACTCTGTCTCGTAGGGACTGCAAGTACGGATCGGCCATCTGTCCTGTGATGATGCAGTCTATCAACTCTGGACTAGTCTGTCGTGTCACAGTCACTGCCCCACAGTACCCCCATAACTCTAGGGGTCGCCAACTGCCCACCTCCTCCAAAAGGCTCCAACTCTGTAACTGTAAACTGGCCAAGTGTGCGGGCACCTTTCGGCTCAAGGCGTCAGCCACCACGTTGTCCTTTCCCGGGTGGTAGGAAATGCTGCAGTCATAGTCCTTCAGGAGCTCCAACCAACGTCTCTGTCTCATGTTGAGCTCCTTCTGATCAAAAAGGTATCTGAGGCTCTTGAGATCTGTGAAAATCTCGAAGGTCTGACCATACAAGTAGTGCCTCCAAGTCTTCAGCGCGAAGATGACAGCTGCCTGCTCCAGGTCGTGGGTAGGGTAGGTATGCTCATGGGGCTTCAGTTGCCGCGAAGCGTAAGCAACAACGTGACCCCTCTGCATGAGTACACCTCCTAACCCCTGCAAGGAGGCGTCCGTGTACACAACGAACCCGCCACTACTGTCAAGGATGGTGAGCACGGGAGCCGAAGACAACCTCTCCTTCAGCTCCTAAAAACATGCCTCACAGCGTCTGTCCAAGTGAAGGGCACGTCCTTCCGGGTCAACTGTGTCATAGGACGCGCAATCTGTGAAAAACCCCTGATGAACCATCTATAGTAGCCTGCCAGCCCTAGGAAACTGCGAATCTCAGTGACTGAACGCGGTCTCTCCCACCTGAGCACTGCCTCGACCTTGGCTGGGTCCACCGCCAAGCCGTCCCCAGAGATAACATGGCCTAAGAAGGTCACCTCCCCCAACCAGAACTCGCACTTGCTGCATTTGGCGTACAACCTACGTCGTCTCAGTGTGTCCAGAACCATCCACAAGTGTTGTCCGTGCTGTGTCTGATCTCGAGAATAGATGAGTACATCATCAATGAATACCACCACGAACTGGTCCAAGTACGGCCTAAACACCTGGTTCATCAGGTCCATGAAAGTAGCGGGGGCATTGGTCAGCCCAAACGGCATGACCAAAAACTCGTAGTGTCCGTACCGGGTGCGAAAAGCTTCTTGGAGACGTCTGCCTCCCTGATCCTCAATTGGTGGTATCCCGACCTCAAGTCGATCTTGGAGAACACCGTGGCACCTCGCAACTGGTCAAACAAGTCATCGATCCTCGGCAGCGGATATCTGTTCTTGATGGTGACCCTATTCAGCTGTCGGTAATCCACACAAAAGCGTAGGGTACCATCCTTCTTCACAAACAGTACCGGGGCTCCCCAGGGAGACGCACTGGGCCTCACAAAGCCCTTCTCCAAAAGATCCTGCAACTAAGACTTGAGCTCTCGTAGCTCAAGCGGTGCCATCCGGTATGGTGCGGTGGAGATGGGGCTGGTCCTTGGTACTAGTGAGATCTCAAACTCGATCTCACGCTCGGGCGGTAGTCCTGGTAACTCGTCTGGGAACACGTCAGGGTATTCTCTAACCACCGGGATGCTTTGGAAGTCTGCCACAGGGCTGGGCTCTGCCATCACACAAGCTAGGAAGCCCTCACACCCCTGGCTCAAAAGTCTTGCCGCCCGAAGTACCGAAATGCACCTAAAGCCTCCGTCCACTGGCTGTCCGTGAAACTCGAAAGAAGGCAACTCCGGTATGGAGAAGACGATCTTCCTCTCAAAAAAGTCTACCAAAGCGTGGTAAGCGGACAGCCAGTCTATCCCCAGAATTACGCCAAAGTCCTCCATCTGTATCATAATCAGGTCAGCTGGCAGACTATGTCCCCCGACACTGACCTCGCAACCTGTGTACACCTCCTCAGCCACAAACAACTGACCACTCGGACCTCTGATTACGAACGGATTCTCTAACAGCGTATAGTCCTAGCCCAAACTAACTACGAAACTGGCTGCGACAAACGAGTGCGTAGCGCCGGAATCGAAAAGTGTGTAAACAAGTCTACCGGAAACTGAAACCATACCTACCACCACTGATCCCGAAGCTCTGGCATCCCTGTGCGTTAGGGCGTTGATACACCCCTCAGCTCTAGGTGCGGACGAAGCAGCCACACTCTGCGTCGGATGGGTAGGTGCTGGCCAGTACCCTCCTCGTGACTGCTGTCCTCCTCCTCACGTCTGGGAACCGCGACCTCCTGCGCGCCCTCCAGTGCTCGACGCAGGAAGTATCTGCTGACCTCCTGCCCTAGACGGGCAGTCCCTCCTGATGTGGCCAGGCTGGCCACACTAGTAGCAGAGGGGAACCCGACTCCCACCCTTAGTGGGTCCCTGCTGTCGGCTAGGCGGGGGTCCGGTGCTGGTGACTGGCCCCTGTCGAGGGCCCCCAAAGGCCACTGATGGCCCTGCAAAACGTGATGGCTCTCCTGCGGATGCCACATGTCTCCTCTCTCACCGGCCCTGTGAAAAGTCTGGCTGGAAGGGCCTCTTCCGCCCGCCGTCAGTGTCTCGCGTGGACGGGTTGGTCTCCTCGTAGGTCATAGCTGCCTCCACCACCCTCAAAAACGTAGGCAGCTTCAGGGGTTTGACATACCCCTAAATCGCAGGCCGGAGCCCCTCGGTGAACCTCCAAAGACGCTCCTCCTCTGTGGCTACCGCCGTCACTGCAAAGCGGGACAGCTCCAGAAAACGCGTGTGGTACGCGCTCACGGTCATCGTCCCCTGGCGGAGAGTGTGGAACTCCCGCCTCCTCTAGTCCTGCCACGTCTGGGGAAAGTACTGCTCGCAGAAGAGGGTGACGAATCGATCCCAGGTCGGCTCGTCCCTCTCTTGTCGCCTGACCGCCCTCCACCACCTGTGTGCTGCACTCTCCAACTAATACGTGGCAAAGGCCACGCGGCACTCCACCGGGGTGGCGAAGGGTGTCGAAAATCTTCTCAAGCTACTCGAGCCAGTCCTCTGCCTCGGTCGGGTCCTCATCCCCCTTGAAGAAGGGGGGCTTTAGCTTCCGGAACTGCCCGAAGAGCTCGAAGTGGCACTACAGTGGAGATGCTGGTGCACCTCCAGGCAAAGGTGCCTCATGCACAGAAGTGTCGGAGGAAGGTGGGATGGGCGACGACCCATCCCCTCCCCCATGTCCAGCGCCGCGTCCGTCGTGTGGTCCCGCAGAGGACTCCCCCTCCAAAACCCCAGGGAGAGGTGCTCGGGGCGGTGGGTGGAGCTCCTCTCGCATAATATCCCATATCAGCTGGGCGAGGTCCTGGGCCTGAATGCCCGGGAGCAGTGGCTAGTCCACCGAGGCGTCGACAGCAGCACGCCCACCTCGTCGACCTCATCCTCGGCCGCACCAGCGGCCCGCCTCGCTAGTCCCGCGACGAGGCATCTCCTGCAAGGAGACGCGAAACAAAACGAAAACACGTCAATATGGAACAATATCAAACGAAAATGTCTAAGAGCTCATGTCAAAAGATATGTTGTGGTGGCTACTCTAGTTACAGACATGTGAATTGGTTATTTTCCAGTCAGTTGATTCACTTCTCGGTACGACCTTGCTCTGATACCATCTTGTAACAACCCGATTCCCGAGTCCCTACGAGACACGAGAATCGGACCGACTCGACTAATCCCAAGACCTAGTCGTCCAACGAGGAAGTAACCAAAAGAGCAGTAAAATAAACCACATTCAGCATGAATATAACTAGTAGTAACAAAATACAGCAGTAAGAAAAGGAACTACTACAGTATACACCACCACAACAGTAGAACAACAAATATGTACATAACATGAAGTTTACAATAAAGAAGTACAAGGAGTAACAAGGAAACTACTCACTACAGTGGCAGAAAGTACAAAAAGAACTGCGGGTAACGCTACTGGACCCCACTCGGCCCAGCGTCCTCTGCAGCCGCTGACCCTGGCTGCTCAACACCTGGTCCTGAAAAGTAACGAGTGCAACATGTCAGCGAAACGCTGAGTAGAGTGGCAGCTAAAAACTAAAGAAGCGGTAGAGTGTACAGTAGCTGTTATATTTTCTTTCTTCCTTTATTTACGTCTTTCTATTATTTCACAATTTATCTATTTCTCAGATCCTTCACTTGATCTAGAATGTTCCTCATGGGAACGATCTTGATTGCAGTCTTTTCCGAAAAGTAGAAGTAACACGTGGTGCTCTCCTGGCCGGGAGAGTCCCCCGTGGTGGTCCTACCCCCAGTCAACCACCCCAAGGTCGCTGACAGACGTAACGGTGACTACGGCACGCGCGATAAGCGCACGGGTAGCTACCCCGCACTGGCATACGGTCAGTCGTTTCCATTAACGGGTGTGCTCAAAACATAGCACGGAACCAGTATAGGGTAGAGCCCTCTCAGTAATAGGGGTCCAACCCCTCCACAGTCCGCGCACCCTCGCCTGACTACCCTGGTTTGCCCAGTGTGCCTAACAAGTCGGTGTAGGAGGCTAGCAGAACCTCGGGGCCCGTGGGGTAGCTAGTGCTCTCCCTACACTAGTAGCTCTCCTCGGTACTACATACGCGAGGGCCAGCAAGTCAGTGTACAGTGGCCAAACCCACCCCGGTCTCAACCTGAGGGTCGCAAGCTCCCCTCTACACTAAGAGGTAATGTGTGCTCTCGTTGGTACCACGTACCCAAGAGACAACACCCTTCCACATTTCACTTTCTCAGTTCCGTTCTATTCTCTTTCCAGGAGTTCTACTCCTAATTCCCCGTAGTGTTCGTATTCTTTTGTTTGGCCATTGTAGGGTTCATTGTTCCAGTCTTACTTCATACAACCCATATTCTTAATCATATTTATTCATTCATGACCGGCAGCTATTTATTTACAGCCAGCTATTTATTTACAGGCAGCTATTATTTCCTTTCCGCTTTTCCAAGACTGCAATATATGTATATATTCCACTAGTTTTCCAGTCCTAGGATTCATGCAATACCCTAGGATCTATCATTCAATCTAGTTTCTCAGTCCTAGGGTTCATGCAACGTCCTAGACTCTATTACTTGTTCCACAATTGTAACAAATTATATTAAATAATTAAAAGCCATGCTACCAGCTACAACGGGAGTACTGGGGCGTGGTTGGAAATCTCGCGCACCTCCGCAACCCCCAAGAC
This sequence comes from Thalassia testudinum, assembly GCA_037157565.1. Classification (NCBI taxonomy): domain Eukaryota; kingdom Viridiplantae; phylum Streptophyta; class Magnoliopsida; order Alismatales; family Hydrocharitaceae; genus Thalassia; species Thalassia testudinum. The sequence goes on from JAZHRO010000055.1 coordinate 128,773,984, forward strand.
TGCAATGGAACGGGATCCTAACATAAGGATCAAACACAAGGAGTTTCTCATAATGGTAGATAATTACTGTAAACTGGTAGAGGATTTTATTATGGAAAGAATGCAACTCAAAACGCAAAAAACGGACTCCGAAAGGGCCCTAAACGGGTCGAAAACGACGAAACTGCCCAAAATTAGACCTCTGGAACCTCTTCCAAACGTCTTAAAATGTGGGTCAGAGTGTACCTTCACTCCATGTAATCCTTCAGACGTCCAGAAGCCTACAGGGGTGTTTGGCTTAGTTCCCAGACGTCCTATGGTCACCCCGGACGTCTGGAAGTCCTTCCCGTCGTCTGCCACTGTGGCCAGACGTCCGGTTCATGTGGGATGGCGAGTCCTCGCGCCCTCCTGAGCAGAACCTGCATGCACCCACCCTGCTCTCAGCACGACAGTTCGCAGACGAAGGTGCGGCGGACGGCCACATGGCCGTACACGCGAAAAGAGAAGATAGAAATATCTTACCGGCCAGACGTCTGGACAGTCCTCAAGACGTCTTCACCGTCGTCTGGTCGTAAGCCCAGACGTCTAATTCTGGAAAATTTTCCAGAATCGGAGCCCGACTCGCTCTCCGCCCGCTACGCACGGCTGCGCCGCGACCCGTCCGCCTGTTGCCCGAGTTACAGCAGCCCCTCCACGACACTCCACGCCCGCTGCTCCCCTGCCGACCGACTCTAGCTGCCCCGGCAAGCTCGAGCCCTCACGTTCAAGCATCTTCTTCTTCTCGCAACACCCCCTCCCGCACACTTGCCGCGGCCGCTGCTGCCGCCGCTCACTTACTCGCTCACGCTCTCTCACCAGCAAGGAGAAGGAGAAGAGGAAAGCTGAGGAGATAAGGGTGAGGGAGAGGGCGAGGGGCCTTATAAGGCCGCGCGGGGAGAGAGAGAGAAGGGAGCTGCGCCCTGCAGGAGGAGAGAAGGAAATAGAGAGAAGAGAGCAGCGGGTGCAGTCTGCACCTGCATGCGCGCAGACGCAACCCCGTACGCCGCAAAAATTTAATACCAGACGTCTGGAAAGGGTTCCAGACGTCTTAAAAACCCGTCTTGAGGCCACGTTCGTAACATTAAGACATGTAACGTAAATAACAGGAATTTACATGCAACAGTTTGCTAGCACAAGAACTTTACATTTCACGGACAGCTATTATTAATTTGCAAACAAGTTTCGTTATTCTATCTACTCATTCAAGCCAGCCATTCATTCAATACATACATTCTAGTGTTTCTGGTCCTAGGATTCATGCCATATCCTAGGTTCGAATCGTTCATTTCACACATACATTTAGGTTTCAATTAAATTAAGGGGGAAGCCACTCTACCAGTAAACCCAAGAGTAATGGGGGCTTGATCGGCAGGCCCACGTGCCTCAGCAAACCCCAAATCCACAATGGAACGAGCTCCTATCACAAGGATCATTCAAGAGACTACTCAGAACAGGATAAAAAACATTCTAGCAAGTAGAGGAATTTATACGGAAAACAACAGAATCTTAAATGAGGAAATTAGACCTCAAACGGATCCTAAACGAGTCAAAAACAGTAATTCTAGTTCATATCAGACGTCTGGAACATTTTCCAGATGTCTTAAAAGAGTCTAGAACCATACCTCACCTCCTACGCCCCTCCTTAGACATCCAAGAACCCTGCTAAACCATCTGGACCCAGTTCCAGACATCCGACCACTTCTCAGGACGTCTGGAAATGCTTCTCACCATCTGGTGCCTCGCCTAGACGTCTGAACTGCGTGGGATGGCATGTCCCGTGCCTTCCTGAAGCGAAACCTACGCAAAATCTACCGTATCTCCTAAATAAGGCACGAAGCAGTACCTCGGCGGAACAGCCTGCATGGCCGTATCCGCAAATAACATGTACGTGGTGAAACTCACCTTTCAGTCGTCTGGAAGTTTCTCTAAACGTCGTCTGCATCGTCTGGATGTAAATCCAGACGTCTGATTCTGGGAAAATCCCAGAACCAATGCCTGCCTTCTCCTTCTCACGCCGCGCGTGGGCCGCTCGCCGCGCCCGCTCGCCTGCTGCTTCTGCTGCAGCAGTGTCAGGGATGGCCTCCCCGACCCACCTCTCCGCCTTACGCACGCGCCGACCAGCCATGAGCTCTCCAGCGAGCACCCACACGAGCTCGCGCACGTGCTCTCTTGCTTTCCCCTCACTGCTCCTCCTCTCCTCCCACGTCGCTTACTCCCGCTCCTCGCTCTCGCCACTCACCGCTCTCGCTGGTGGAAGCAGAAAGGTGGCTGAAGGTGAGGTGAATGAGTGAGAGGAGGGGGGTTTAAGTAGGTGCTAGGGTTAGGGTTTCGTCGGTGAGAGGAGAGAGAAGGAGAGAAGAAAATGAGGCTGCATACTGTCTGCGCGCAGCACACGAGCAGACGCGAGGACGTACACGAAAAAATTAATTTCCAAGCATCTGGGAAGGTGTCCAGACGTCTGACCAGACATCTGACCCAAGTTCCAGACGTCTTAAAGATCTCTAACAGTGCGGGTCTTAACAAGGAAAGAGTTCAAAGTGGACAGGTGTCCATTGAACACATTGGGACCAACTCCATGGTAGCAGATCCGCTCACCAAAGGGCTAACGCCAACGGTTTTTCATGGGCATGTTATCTGTATGAGTGTTGTATCTATTCTATAATGCAACAATTCAGTGGGAGTTTATTCTATTTTGGTGTTTCATGTATAGACATCTTTTGGATTATGCGCATATTAATAAAGTTTTTATTCTTTGAACTCATCAGTCCTTGTCATGTGATCTTTTCTATGATAAGATTTTACATCAGTTGAAAATAGGCATGTGTAAATCATATTAACATGCAATTTTTATGCTATGCACCTATATCAGATCTATGTCATTACCTGTGTTAATGTATGTGGTCATTGTTTGGTCTAGTCAATTTCATAATGGAGAAAATCAATTTTGATCATATGTTAACGGAGTATGGATGAGATTAGTGGAGATGTGGTTTAATTGTAATGTTGTATTAATGAACTCATATAGGTATATATGAACATATGATTATAACGATAATATATGTGGTTCGAGTGGGAGATTGTTAGAATTATAATGTGAACCTACATATATTATTATTACAGAATTATACGTTAAATATATACATATATTTAGGCATCACATTTACAGTCATTAAAGTGATCTAATTATGTAAATTGATCATTTACATCTCATAAGGATATGGGATTTAATACATAAAAATATTAAGGGAAATGCAATTCCGTGATGGGTGAAAATGTCATTTCATATTAAGCGGTTATAATTCTTAAAGGGGTGAGGGCGAAGTGGGCATTCAGTTTTCTGTAACCTATCGCACAAAAGTTATAAATATAGCCCATGACAGAACCTAAGAGGTATGTTTCCATCCAATTCTCTTTTGCTCTCGCTCTCTAAGCTCTCTGGAAATATCATTGCTATAATCTCTCATTGGAGAAGTAAACCCATGGCTACAGAGAATATCCGTGATCTCCTCAACGCTTCCGCTTTGATGGATTCAAGTATTTCTCTATCATTTTTCTTTTCGATCACTATAGATTGATATTTTCATGATTATGATTGATTTTAGGTTTGAATAGGAAGATCATTCGATTTCAAATTTTATACTAATTAATTGCCTGGTTGCAAGTGGGTAATACATATAGGGAAATATTTTATATATCTAAGTAAAAATCCATGAATCAGTGGGCCCCACACCCCTACTTGGATCCTGCACCTTTCTTCGCCCACACCCCAGGTGTCCCGTAAGCGTCATGTACAATCTTTTGACATAAATACACCGAGGTGTTGATTGGCTAATTAAACATGGATGAACATGGTCTAAAGCCTAGACTATGGCCGTGGCTCAATCGTGAACAGTGATTGTCAATCAACAGGCACGTGAAAATCATTACCTTAAAATTCTTTACTTATAATTGGTCTATGTCTAAGCTATAGCCGTGACTCGATCAGGAACGATGATTGTCAATTAAGAGGCACGGGAAAATACCTTAAAATCATTTCCTTATAATTGGTGGAGCAGCAATGCTCAAATGAGAAGGCAAGTGGTGTGAGAGGACTGGGGTGACGTCATATGTGCTGATATCAGAAACAGCAACTTCTCATCGCAATCCCACGTCAGAGGACTTTGTGCTTCGTCACTATGCCCCTCATTGTCGTTGTCGGCATTGAAATGGTTTGGAAATTATGAAGAACCTGTCTACTTCGTCCTTAAACAACGATGCTGACGAATAGCGTGGTGCCACAGTTATACGGATTTTGTGTTGGAGTGGTCTGGATGAGAGATCTCTAGTAATTGGGATGTTCCCCGGAACAGTAAAAGGATTCCCCAGAAAAGATGGCAGAGAGAGGGCAAAGTTTTTGCATGAGTACGTTTTCTGGGTTCGGAGGTAAATAAATTTTATTATTTAAAAAATGGCTTAAATCTGGCCAGCATGCAAGAGAGAGTGAAAATCCAATGAGTCTAAAGTTGCGTTTGGTAAGAGGATACTACTATAATAGGATAGAATAAAAGTACAATAAGTGTAGAAGTTATTTAGTTAGTAGAATTATAATGATTGATGGAATTGTTAATGATTGATATGTTGATTTTGTGAGAGATGAGGGAGAGTTAGTAGATTTTGATGAAATAGTTATTAATATTTTTAATTTAAAAATTAAAAAACTTTTTTTTATTTCTCTCTCTCTCCAATGCCCCGCCCCTCCCACCCCCCTCAATTTTCCCCCTCACCTTGGAAACACCCCATACCCACCCCAATCACATACTGCAACCCTTATTCCACGCACTATCCCTCATCTAAATGCTCCTAAAGGCAAAATAGGTAAAAAGGAAATTGCAAGAAAGAAAATAGATCTCAATGTGACAATATAAATAAAACAATTTCACCATAAATGAAGTAAGAAGCAATGATGATAGTAAATTACAAAATAGCAGTTTCAGGAGAGCTTTGTCCTAGGAGTAGATTACTTCATGATCAAAGTAACTTGTCACAAAACCCACCAAAGAAGATCACCTGTCGAAAAGACAGGAAGCGTCGTGTCCCTACTAGAAGCTCTAGATAACACAAGAAAGCACAAGTGACGCAAACAATGGCATTGATCTCATAAGTAGTGATTGCATGAGAGCTTCATCCTTGAAGTAGGTTACTCCATCCTCTTAATAGCTCGTCCTTGAACTGCACCATAGGAGATCAATAGTTGAGATGCCAAGGAGCTTCAACCTTGAAGCCATAAAGGCCACATCCTCAATAGAAGCTCCAAGTTTAGCAGGGAGGGTGGTGATGATTTCTTAATATTTTATTTTGTTAGTCATTAGTGTTGGGAATGTGATTTCGTGTTTGTAGATATTTTTATCATAGTATAACGCGAACACACGTCAATAAATAAAAGATAACGAAATGGTAAGCCCTGATCGAACTTAGTTGAGTGTGATTGCGAATTTCAAAGATTAATTTCTAACTTAACTTTCCTAACTAAACTAACTAATATAAAATCTAAGCCTAATTACTAACATGGCTGATGTCTTGCACCAAATATTCACCACTGGTGAATTCGAAATGAAGGATCACGGTATATGTCAAATAGCAGTAGTATATATACATGAATCTTTTGTTGCGATATTCTTTTAATATATAAATGCTATCAACATCATTACCGTGCAACATGTAATAATTAATATTTGAAGAAATTGCCATAAAAATTAATTCTTATAAATCAACTCGAAATATATGGAATTGTTCACAACTTGATGAATGATTGAAATAAAATTAGCACTATAACTAGAACTAAGACAACTAGAATTATATAACTAGAAGATAACTACAACTAGAACTAGAATTAATGCATAAATTAGAAGAAGAACTAATCTACTAAAAGAAGGGCACAAAGGCCTTGGTGGCCTTGGAAGGATTGAGAGAAGAAGGTGAAGGCCAGCCACCTATGGAGGTGGTGGACGGCCTTGATGAAGGTGGAGGAAGGAGTTGTCCAAGATATGGAGAGAGAGGGGTATGGTGGAAGGGCTTTTTATAATAAGAGAGAGAGGGTGAAGTCGGTGGATGTGGGGGGTGTTTGAGATTTCGGTGGTGAGGAGATACAATAATTGAGAGAGGGAGTCAACTGTGGGCGTGAGATTCTTTTTGTTTTGAGTGGAGAAAATTCGGTAGAGTGGATATTACAAGGGGGAAAAGTTGGCTACGTAGAAAGGGAATTTGGTGGATACTCCTTTCCACCGTGTGAGGCTCCTCCCACTCTCCTCCAGCGGAAAGGGCAAAGTGCTACAATTGGGTCCTGATCGGTAATTTGGGGCTGATCGAGCCCCCCCTTCTGACGATCTCTCTTCCAAACCCCTAAAGGGTCTCTCCATCTGAGAAGAGGGAGACTTGCAAAGCTCCGGGTGGCTGGTTGTAGCTGATCCAAGTGAGATGGCTAAACGAGGCTACGATTGACGTTTGCTGCGGGCACCGACGTGGTTTCTCATCGGTGAGTGTGGTGATGGGTTGGGTGGACATGGCAAGAGGCAATGTAGGAGCATCAGTTGCAGTGTTGCTGTGCTCGGCCGATGTTCGGGGGTCTGGCGAGCATTTTTAGTCAACATCCGACCGACATGCTCTCGTACCAAGGCTGTGCTGTCGTAGGGGTATGGTCCTCTAGCTGCTGGTGGGGTCTCCCCTTTTGGTTCTAAGGTGGTTTTTTAGTAGTACCTTATTCTCAGTTCTTGATCTCAAGTTGGGTTCGACTAATTTTTTGTTTAGATTTTTATCTCATCTGGTTGTTGTTGCTTTTGTTTCCCTATGGGAGATGTTGTTGTTCCTTTGTGTGGGGGTACTATTTGGAGGTTATGTTTGGCATAGTTCTTCATATGATCGAGATGTGCCCAGATTGATTCCGAATTCGACATAACATCTTTGCTGATTTTCTCATTAGTACTAGAGACTAGGAACTTCTAGTGATGTTGTCGTATCTATAGATATGATGCATTGGTTGAATTTTTTCAACCACCATTTGATTTTCATGTTTGTGATGTTTGCCATGATATTTTGTAACTTTTCCTCAGGGATGCCAGTGTTGCTATTTTACAATCTTGCGTCACTTATGTGGTTGTCAACGCCACTAATAAAAGTTCTCTTCGGAAAAAAAAAAAAAACAAAGTGAAAAACAAAGAAAGGGAATTCGGTGGCGGAGGATTTGAGAGGGAATACGGTGGAGGGATGGAGGGAAAAATTTGGATGGATAGGGATAAATTGGAAAGGGGAAATTACGGTGGACGTGGGATTTTTTTTTTTTTGTTTTGGGAGATAAATCGGGAATGGGATGGGGTTGCATGGGAGAAGTACGTGGGCTCTTTTAGGTATGGTTTAGGCATTTGGTGGAAATGTATGGAAATTTATTTGATAGCTGACATAGATGTAGGTGGATATGAGAATTGGATTTTGAGGTGTTGTAGATTAAGTTTAAGTTCTGAAGTACTTCAGTAGTTTATATAGGTTTTGGGTACTAGTTTCATAGATTTTTTAAGGTAGAATATTAATTCTTTTCATTTTCTGCGTTAACTCTAAACAAGCATTCACATCTTTTATTCTTTTTCTCTTCTTGTGTTCTCAAACTTCTAGCTCCAACTCTACTACATTTTTTGCTCCTATCCAACTTTATTCCATCTACAATAGCTTCTCATCTAGGAATGACCTATAAACAATGATAATCCCTAATTAACATAGAAAAAAATGGTATTATAACATATGCAACTAAGTAAAGAAATGCAATGCATGATATGTAATTTATGAATGCAATATTTATAAATTAAACTAGGCTCTAACATTATTTAGGTTGATTAAAACCTATGATTACTGCACAATCATACCTCCATGCCTAAACTTTGCTAGGCTTTAGCAAATGCTAGACTAAATGCAAGTGTATGACTAAGTTATTTGCAAGTTTATTCTTTTTATCAAAGGCTTAACTAAAGATTTTTCTTTTGTCTTCATCCAAAAATCTAGAAATCCAGATAGCATGAAAGTGTAGTGATGGTAGCTTAAGGAATGGATCCAAGTGAAAAACTAATTCACAACTAAAGTTCATACTTGACCCTTAATAAAATTTCTATCGAGATAGGCAAACTTCTTCCCTAAGGGATACGTAACAAATAATGTGTAATTTTACTCGAGTTTTTTAGCTTAGATAGAAGATGTCTGAGTCAAGTGGTTTTGTATTTGGTGGCTGACATTCATTTGATGCTACATATAACCTGGTACTACACACTCTAGGTTTCTAGACTATCAAACAAATCAACCCAAAAAGAGGCTAAAAGACTGTGCTCTATTTAGTTTCTTTATACTCACTCTCTCTCTTTATTTATTTTTTTTTGAGCTCACAATCTCATCAGAATTTGTAAATATACTCAATATTTGGTGGTCCCACATGACATTAACACTTTAATTATGGTTCTGATAACCATTTAGTCACAATTCCTCAGCCAGTATTCGGAAAGTTAGAAATACAAAAAAAATAGGTTAGGGCCATATTTAGTGGATTGCAAATTTGGTGGTATTATTTCCTCAATGTAAATGAAATACACACAGATATAAACCCAACACTTTTTTTTCAAACTTTTTCTTCATTTCTTTTCTCTATATATTTCTCTCTCTCTTATTTTTCTATATATATTTTTTTCTTTCTCTTTTTTTTTTCATATCTATCAACACAACGAAATACAACATGATACACGCAAATTTTATTTAGGAGTCATTATTGGGGATTGGTGGTGTTCAAGAGGATATCGAGTGGTTTATTTGGTGGAAGTGCCTACTCTAGACACCGGGAAAGGAACACATAGGATACTGTATTATCTGACCTTTGACATTAGCACCCTCATTCAGCCGAGGATTTCGTAAAGTGTGTCGTAACCATCTACCTTAGTCCTAGTTATTTTAGAACTCGATCTCTGAATAGTTGTCATATTCAATGGCTCTCAAGAATTCTCACAGAAAATTCTCATGTAGGAATCGAGAGTGAAAAATTATGCCTAACTTATATCATTATCCAATTATCTAGAAACTAAGAGTTCTTGCACTTGACTTAGAGCACCAGTAGACACTCTACTCTCACCTCATAATTGTTTGGTGGATCTACTAAAAGATGGTTTGCCTAACTCCTTAATCATTGTCCAAAGGTTTAGGAAAAGAAGCAATGCTTCTTCTAGACAAACTAAAGATGTCTATTGGTCTTCACAATGGATCCATTACAAAATCTATGTGCAAGTGTGAAATTATACTAGATTCTAGATTAAGGAATCAACTAAAGAATAAAATCCCTAATAAAACCCCTTGATAAAAATCTTTATTCATGGATGTTGACCACCACCACCAACTCCCATCCTCCACCCTACCACCACAACCACCTCCACCTCCTCTTCCCTGCCACCACCACAACCACCACCTGTTGAGCTCCACCACCACCCTTGCCACTCCCTTCCTCCTCCTCCAACAACAACAACACCACCTCCCCATCCCAAGATTACGTAATTAAGAATATTTGTTTAATTTTATTTTTTTGTAATAAATTAATTTTGATTGCATTGTTACATTTTAATTTGAATATTTAGTTTAATTAATATGTCAATTGATTTTTATGGGGTACGGCAACATATATAAGGGTGAAATGTGGGGTGTGCCAACATATTGTTTGATTAAAACATTGAGTTTCATTTTAGTTTAATCTGCATGTTTGTGTGGCATGTTATATATGTGAGTGAAATGTAGGGTGTGCCCATATATGTTGCGATGTCTTTCTATGAATGCAGAAATTGAGAACTATTGAAATGACCCTTCCCAAGGGCCGCTCGAAGTTTTCCGGAAAGATAGGGGCGTGAGCGTAATTTTAAACCCCCCTGGATTTAGGTGTGTGGGCCTTGCGGGAAGGAGAAAGGTTTTACGGGGGAGATTCCGCAATTTCTCTCTCTCCCTCTCTCTCTTCCCACACAACACACCCACTCCCACACCCATGCACACACACCTCCCCTCACAAAACCTTAACCCTATCCCTATTAATACCCCTCCACCCTCTCCATCTCCACACCACCTCCACCTTTGTTCCTCCACCACCTGCCAGCGATCGCCTCCCTTCCCGCCCCCTTGCAGCCACGAGCAGGGAAAGTGGGGAGCTCGAGCTCGTGTGGTGGAGAGGGAGCTTCTGGGGTTTGGCTGCGAGGAGGAGCTTGTGAGTGGTTGCCGCTAAAGCTTTTGTGTTAGGTGGGAGGGAGTTGATATGAAGAGGGAAGTACTATTTGCTAGGAAAGAATCCTCGCAAACGATTCTGCGGAGTCATTTTTCCGCAGAATCGAATGTCTAGGAGGACCCTCAGACATCTGGTCGGACGTCCGGAGTTGCATCCAGACATCTGATACGACACAAGAATAAGAGGTAACACCCTGTTCGAGGCTTGTACATGTTATGCGGTATTTTTCCTACTCAAATAGTGAAGGTCCGAACCCACCCTTGATGTTGTGCTGCACAGGCGAAGAGATGCTCGCAAGGTATACTGTGGAATCGATTTTCGCAGTATTAGACGTCTAGGACGCTATCCGGAAGTCTGGAGGAGCCTCAAGACATCCGGAGCTGGCGTCGAATGTCTAACGGCATGTAGTGTGCTGAGGTATGTGCTTTGTTAGTGCCTGCATTCACGTACGTAAATTTTTTTTACGTGTCTCATTTAAACTCGCGCATGCATGCGCAGATAAAGGACATTGGAAAGGCATGTGGCGCGCCCTTCGAGGTGCTTTAGGATGTCTAGATGTCCCTACAAATGTCTAATAACCATCTCAGACATCTAGGTGCACTAGCAGACATCTAGGAAGACCCTAGGATGACCGTGAGGGTTTCCAGACATCCACCATCAGTGTAGGAAAGCAAGGTGAGATTCTAAGGTCATTTAAGACGTCTGGGTCTAGTCCCAGATGTCTGATTTTAGTCAATATGCTCATTTTTGGCCAGTTTAAGGCCCAAACGAAGTCAGTTTTACGCAAACAAAGTATCGTTGGTTTCCGTTCAAGTTTCTCTACATGTTAGTGCCACTCGTATACTATTTTGAACTCGTTTGATGTGATTTGATCAATGGTATAGGTCTTCAGCCAATAGCATATACGGGACCCGCAGAGATGACAAGATCTGCGATTCGAGCCCCCATTCCACTCGTGTATCCTGATAGAGTGGTTTTTCTCAATATTATGAATTAATTAATTAAGTGCATGCTATCTTAGAATGGATTGATTGAACCCTAGGATATGAAATGAACCCTAGGGTAGAATTGAATGAATGAACATTGCTTGAGCCACATGGTTTATTTTGAAATGCTTGTTAGAACCTTTCATGCTAGCAAATGAATAGTTAAATGATGTGATGTTTCTTTCAGTTATTAAATCATGAGCTGGCTGTTATATGGTTGAGAACCAAGTTGTGAACAATGAGATATTCATGTCGTGAAATGAAATGAAATGAATACATTGCTTAAACCCTACGAGGAAACTAAAGAACTCACATATATGGAACGAATATCGTATGTAGGAGGGAAGTGAGCTGGCCCTCGAGTACATGGTACCGAGGAGAGCAACTGTCCCTTTTGCATGGAAAGTGAGTTGGCCCTCGTGTACGCGGTACCAAGGAAAGCTACCATCACTTTACTGTAGGGGGGAGCTAGCTGCCCTTGGATCGAGACCTAGGATTAGGAATGGCCCCCTACTTTGACTCTTGTTACTTTAGTGTATGGGGGGAGCCAACTGCCCCATGGGGCCCGGGGTTAGGACTGGCCACCCTACACTAACTCTTGTTATGCCCACTGGGCAAACCAAGATAGTCGAGCGAAGGTATGCAGACTGTTGAGGGGTGAGACCCCTGTTCTGAGGGGTGAGAGCCCTATTTTGTTCTATGCTATACGTTTGGGCGTACCCGCTAGTGGAAATGACTGATCGCGTGCCAGTGTGGGGTAGCTATCCGTGTGCTTAACGCGCGTGCTGTAGTCACTACTACGTCGCAACCACGACCTCGGGGTGGTAGACCAGGTGTTGGACTACCACAGGGGCTCTCCCGGCTAAGAGAGTGCCATGTGTACATTCTACATCACGAAATAAACTATAATCAAGATCGTTCCCTTAGGGAACAAGAGGATTAAGAAATGTTGTGGATTCTTATTAGAATAAACGAATCAGAAACACCTAGTTGAGATAAATGGAAATGAATGATTAGTTATTTACTTGCTTTTTTGTGTTAAATTGCATGTAAATGGCTTAACCACCACTCTACTCAATGTTAGCTGTTAAGAACGCGCGGCTTCAGACGTTTTTAAGACGTCTGACCAGACGTCTGGAACCCCTTCCAGACGTCTGGGATTCGATTATCTTCGACACGCGTGTTTCGTCTGCGCGCCTGAACGCGCAGACCTGCGAGCGTCTCTCTCTCTTTTTCCTTCTCCCTCCCGCTCCCTCTATTCCACTCTCTCTCTCCTCCTCGCGCGGCCTTAAAAGGCCACGCCCTCCCCCTCACTCCCGTCACCTCTGCCCTTCCTCTTCTCCTTCCAGCCGGTGCGCGAGAGCGAGCGCGAGTGAGAAGTGGCAGCGACAGCCGCGGTGAGAATGGGAGGAGGTGCTGCGCGTGGGAAGAGGGGCTCGGCCGTGAGGGCGAGCTCGCCGAGGCTACTAGGGCCGGTCGGCGGGGGAAGCAGCGGACGCGGGGTGACGCGGGAGGCCCGCTGCGGCTCGAGCAGTAGGCGGACGAGTCACGGCGCGGGCGAGAGTCGCGAGCGGAGGGCGAGTCACGCCCTGATTCTGGAATTTTCTCTAGAATCAGACGTTTGGGCTAACAACCAGACGGTTGGAGGACATCTGGAGGACTGACCAGACGTCTGAAAGGTGAGTTATTTCGTCTTTCTTCCTCTTCTTCGACTGACCGTACTAAGAGAGAGAGAAATGGGTACGCGCAGGTTCTGAGATTCGCATCCAACGCGAATCAGACGTCTGGCTGCAGTACCAGACGACGGGAATGACTTCCAGACGTCCGGGGTGACCATCGGATGTATGGGAACTAGGCCAGATGCCCCGCAGGCTTCTGGACGTCTGAGAGACCACGCAAAGCAAAGGTAACCTCTGATCCACTTTTTAAGACGTCTGGAAGAGGTTCCAGACGTCTGATTTGCACTGTTTCGTCGTTTTCGACCCGTTTAGGGCCCGTTCGGAGTCTGTTTTCCGCATTTCGAGTTGCGTGCTTTTCGGAATTACATCCTCTACCCGTCTACAGTAGTTGTATACTATTTTGAGAAACTCCTTGTGTTTGATCCTTGTGATAGGACCCCGTTCCGTTGCAGTCTCGGGGGTTGCGGAGGCACGCGGGATTCCCGACCACGCCCCCAGTACTTCCGTTGTAACCGGTAGAGTGGCTTTTAAGTTTACTAGTATAATCTGTTAAATTATGGAACCATAAATAGAACCTAGGACATTGCATGAATCCTAGGAATGAGAAATAGATTGAATGGTAGATCCTAGGGTGTTGCATGAATCCTAGGGCTGGAAAACTAGATTGTATGATAGATCCTAGGATATGGCATGAATCCTAGGACGGAAGAACTAGTGGAATATATGAATACCGCAGTCTTGGAAAATGTGGAAAGGAAATAATAGCTACCTGTAAATTGGTTTAACAGCTGCCTGTTATGAATAAATGAGCATGTCTGGGAATATGGGACGTATGAATGTGAAACTGGGAAGGTGAAATCGGAATGTGCTGAGTTAAAAGAACTGGAACCCTACGGGGAATTAGGAGTAGAACTCCTGGAAAGAGAAAGGAATGGAACTGAGAAAGAAAGACGTGGTAGTGTGCTGCCTCTTGGATACGTAGTACCAAGGGAAGTACCTGTACTTGTTTAGTGCAGAGCGGAGCCGACCGCCCCAGGGACCCGGGGTTAGGACTGGCCACTTTGTACTGACTTGCTAGCCCTCGTGTACGTAGTACCGAGGAGAGCTACTAGTGTAGGGAGGTACTAGCTACCCCACGGGCCCCGGGGTTCTGCTAGCTTCCTACACCGACTTGTTAGGCCCACTGGGCAAACCAGGGTAGTCAGGCGAGGGTGTGCGTACTGTGGAGGGGAAAGGTCCCTGTTTGGTTACTGTGGAGGGGTTGGACCCCTATTACTGAGAGGGCTCTGCCCTGTACTGGTTCCGTGCTGTGCTTTGGGCGCACCCGTTAACGGAAATGACTAACCGCGTGCCAGTGCGGGTTAGCTACCTGTGCGTTTATCGCGCGTGCCGTAGTCACCGATACGCCTGTCTGTGACCTTGGGGTGGTTGACTGAGAGTAGGATCACCATGGGGGACTCTCCCGGCCAGGAGAGCACCACGTGCTACTTCTACTGTTCGGAAAAGACTGCAATCAAGATCGTTCCCACGAGGAACATTCAAGATCAAGTAAAGGATCTAAGAAATAGATAAATTTTGAGACAATAGAAAGACGTAAATAAAGGAAGAAAGAAAATTAAAACAGCTACTGTACACTTTACTGTTCTTTAGTTTAGCTGCCACTCTACTCAGCATTTTGCTGATGTGTTATACTCGTTACTTTTCAGGACCAGGTGTTGAGCAGCCAGGGTCAGCGGCTGCAGAGGACGCTGGGCCGAGTAGAGTCCAGTAGTGTTACCACTGTTCTCTTGTACCTCTTTTTGGGTCCACTGTAGTGAGTAGTTCTTGTTACCGCTGTACTTTTCTTTACCTACAGTTTCATATTATGTTATGAATGTTATTCTACTGTTGTGGTGGTATATACTGTAGTGGTTTCTTTCCTTACTACTGTATTTTCTTACTGTTAGTTATATTCATGCTGAATGTGGTTTATTTTACTACTCTTTTGGTTACTTCCTCGTTGGATGACCAAGTCTTGGGATTAGTCGAGTCGGTCCGGTTCTCGTGTCTCGTAGGGACTCGGGAATCGGGTCGTTACATTAGCTGACCACAGATTGTATAACCATGTTCAAGTCAAGGAGTTGAGCAGCAAGCGCCATCGGTTGCCGAGGATGCTGGGCCCAACTGAGCCAGTATTTTTCTCTTTTTTATTGCAGAGACTTTTGGAGTAGTGAGTACTTTAGTATGTATTAGTTGTTCCTGCTATGTTCTTGTTACATTTCTTTCTGTGCTAGTTGTGATGACTATGTATGTTATAGTACTCTTCCGCTTGTGGCATGTAATATTTTTGAGAGTTCTCGTTCTGATTTCCATTACTGCTTCTTTTTTATTTCTACTTAGTTACATTGCATGTGTGGTTGTAAAATATTTTTTACTTTTGGTTATTTCTCGTTAGACGACTAGGTCTTGGGATTAGTCGAGGCGAGCCGATCTTGGGTCTTGTAGGGAGCTGGGATCAGGTCATAACAAAGATGGTATCAGAGTAAGGTCATCCTGAGAAATGAACCAAATGGTCTAAAAGAAACCACTCATGTGCATGTAGCTAGGATAGCTATTACAACATATTGTCTTGATCTTTGCTTTCGAGTCTTATTTCTTTATGTAACCTAGTATCGTTGATAGTTCCTGTTCTTTCTCTTTTATCTCCTTGTAGGAGATGCCTCCTCGAGGAGTTCTTGAGGCGAGCCGCGGACATGGCCGTGCGTAGGGTCGTAGGGGTGGACATGTCGGACCTGAGGTACTAGTCGACCCACCCCTTCTTCTGGGGATCTAGGCCCAGGACCTCACCCAGCTGATTCGGGATATAGTACAGGAGGAGCTCCAGCAGCCTCCTCCTCAGCCACCCTTCCCTGAGGATGTGGAGGGAGAGTCCTCTGTGAGATAAGGGAGCCGCTACAGCGCTAGACGAGCTAGAGGGAGAGGGGGTGATAACTCTGCATTCAATGATGATAATTCCATTCACTGGGGTTAGTTTCAGGGATATATGTGCACTAATAACATACCATGATGGGCATGGGAGCACTGCATGCATTGCAAATTAAGATAGCTTATAAATCAATGTTTAATGGCCATATGTACAAGTGCATGTTGAAACAAGCCTCAGATGAGCAATTGGACTGCACAGATGAATTCAGATCGACGAATGGAGTCCAACTGACTTGAAATCACTTAAATTCGACATCCGGAGCTCCCTCGACCAACCCAAGAAGTTCTGGCCGTTGATCTGATGATCAATGGCCCATGACGTGCCACGTGGCGCCCGCCTGCCCGCATCCGCCGCTCTCTCTCTTCATTTTATGATCTCAGCCGCACGTTCCTCATCGAACGACTAAGGATCTGTGAGCTCAGCACCGCACCCCTAGCGCATCCAAGGAGCTTTAAGATCTGACCGTTGGATCTCCATCCAAAGGTCGACATAGCGCGCGCCTAGCTTCGCTGCTACACCAACTCGACAAGGTAGCACAGCGGTCGAACTCTCACACTCACAAGCAACGGCGAGCATTTGACTCCCGCTGCTCCTCAAATTGTACCCAACACACACCACGAGGAGTTCAGATCGTTTGATCGACGCCAAGCGATGCAAATGGCGGCTACGTGGCGCTCTGGATGCGCACCATCGCCCACCCATGCTCAAGGCACGATCCATAGCGCGTGCCCACGCAAATGCTCGACCGTTCGATAAATCAATCGGACGGCTCACATGGCGTGCACACGAATCACGCGAGCGAAGGAAGAACATGTGCGTGCTTCGACTAGAAGGCGAGGGGCTTCACCAACATTTCTAGAATGGGTTTAGCAACGTCACAGACGTCGCTAAAACCCTTCTTCTCTATATAAACCCTCCCACCCACCCCATTCAATGGCATTCAATACACACACACCTTCCATACTACTCTAGCCTTCTCCTAGATCCACCAAATACTCCATACCAGCCTCGGAGTTGTCAAGCCACCGACGAAGCCTCCCTCCACCGCTGTGGCCACCTTGACTCCTTCTCACACTCTCTATTTACCTTAGTTTGTGTTGTATTTATTTAAGCTTTCATCTATTGTTGTAGTTGTAAACACACTTTAATTGCGTGCTATATATTGATGAAAGTCTCATATATTGTAGCTTACATCCCCTTAATGCTTGCCATGTTTTAAACATGATCTCTAACCGTACTCTCTCTTTCTCTCTCTCTCATGTTTTCTAGCAAGCAACCAAACCAATCATTCCTGTGACAACTAAAGCGACAAAATAATACGATTTTATGCCTCCTTGTATTTGACACTTGGACTCACCAACTCCACTTCTTAAATTAAAATTGACGTTGCGAACGCATACTGCAATGGCATAATTAAACAAACACGTTCCGCGTGTGTCATTTTTTTGCGCCGTTGCCTGGAAGGCAACGGATTTCCTTTGTCGCTTTTATCTCGCATTTGTATTCTCATCTTCTAACTTATTTTTCTCTCTCTACTTGATTGGATGCAGGAACTCGACACTTGGGTGATGGAGGAGCACGATCCAAGACAGTGGACCGAGGGTGAAGTGTTCTGAAGACGGTTGTGAGTACCACTTTACCCATTGATTATTTGCTTGCCTAAAAAAAAATACTAAAAAAATATATGTAAAATTGGCATAGTGAATGGCTACTTAACCCACATTCCAAACCCATCACCCAACCAAAAGAAAATACACTCTAACGTTCTTGAAGGGATAATCTTTTTAGGGTGTTCTTCTTTCTCTTGAGTGGTGTTTGCAAAGCCACCATGACTTGATTTGGGTCGCATCACTCACCATAATTAAAATCAACTCACTTGGTAGAATTGCATGAACACTAAGGTGACCACACTAGGGTTGTTTTTCTAGGGCCACATCATTCTAAAGGGAACTACTTTCGCTTATTGTGTGCAAAACCTTATGTGCCCACTTGAACTTTGTTTGAAATCATTAAAGAACTTCAACCCTAAAAGGCATTAAAGCAAGGACAAATCATTAAAAGACACCACATATTAAAATCCTTGCTTGAAAACCATGTTTTGTTAAGTGCACACAAATTCTCAAATCAGTTAACCAAGAGGTACAACCCCAAACAACGCCTCATCACATATCCTGAGCACAAGCACTAACCTAGCCCTCATTAAAATGGAGTAGACATGTCCTAGGTAGGACTAGTCTAAGTCTTGAAGGTGTTATTAGGTTTGCTAGTCACTTGGACTTCATTCCCTTTGTAGAATCTGGTGTCTAGGCTGTGAGGAAGTGTCAAACGATCGTGGTTGTGGGGTCTACAGAACTAGCGATGAAAGACAAGGAAGAACCTTCCCTTCAATCCCCTCGTAATCAACTTGGCCAGATTAACATCGGGAAGGGTGGTTAAGTGCTTACAGATCTAATCATTCCTTTGAGGCTTCTAGGTCACCTAGGTATACATTATAAGGACTAGATTTGTTTGCTTGTTTGTGCACACACTTCTTGCACCTGTCTCTCTCCGCATCCCTCTCCCTTCTTCCCTAGTGTATGCATTGGAGACGATCACTGCATCCCGAGTTATTTGTTTTAGATAGGGAAATAAGGAGACTTGATTTTTATATAAGAAATGGCTGAACCAAGAATTGATGAGGTTGAGAACCAACCCCCACCAAATGCTATGGCAATCATTCAAGCCCAAATCTCTGCCAACCACCAACTTCAACAATAATAAATCCAAACCATCATCCAAGCCATACACAGATTGCAAAACCCTCAAGGGCAACTCCCACTGAACCCACCTAACCCACCACAACCTCCTGAAGGCAAACCTAGGCCTCTCCGTGATTTTTACAATCCATCTGTTATCCAGATTGAGCCACATCTTAGGGTCCCTAAAGGGGGAGATGATTTTGAGCTGAAACCTAATGTCCTGAGCTTAATTCAGAGCTAATTTCATGGGAGCTCAAATGAGGACCCCTTCCAACACCTTGAGGAGCTAGACCGGATCGCCAGGATAGTGAAACCTAGGAACATCAGCTTGGACATTGTTTGAATTAAGATGTTCCCTTTCTCCCTAAAAGACAAAGCATCTCACTGGCTTAGAATCTTAGGTAGATCCATCTCCACCTAGGAGGAACTGAGGCATGCATTCTTTAAGAAATTTTTTCCCATAGGTAAAACCAATGCCCTCAGAAGAGTCATTACCACATTTACACTACAAGGTGGAGAACAATTCCACGAGGCGTTGGAAAAATTTAATGAATTATTAAGGAAATGCCAACACCATGAGGTTCTAAGGTGGAAATTGGCCCAGATCTTCTACCATGGCCTGGACAGCAACCTTAGGAACTTTGTTGATGCCTCATGTGGAGGTAACTTTTTGAATAAAGATGAGGATAGCGTGTTTGAACTCTTTGAGTCCATGAGTGAGGACTTGCTCAACAATGCCTCCATGACCCAGTTTAATTGATCCAGTCAACCCTGTGGTGGGATCTATGAAGTGCAAGCCAATTTTGGAACGGTTGACATGGACATTATAGCAAAAAAGTTTGATCGAGTTTAGTTGGTAGACAAAAAGATTGATGAGCTATTGAACCAAACTAGAAACCCGTTACAGACCCTTTCCCTAGCAAAGGGAGCCCACAATGTAAATTTGGTGCAGTCAATAAACCAGATACACCTGGAACAACCCCTAACCATGTTCCAAGGAGGGACCTTTGCTTCCTCAAACCCTGATTACTCTCTCGCCTCCCCCTCGGTACCTTCAATCTTTGAAGATGTCCAAGCCATCCAAGGTTACTCCAAACCTGACCCCTTTTCCAACACCTACGACGTCGGATGGCGTAATCACCCAAATTTCACCTAGACGAACCAAAAATCGAACCAATTCCAGAACCAACCCAGGCCAAACCCCCTCCTATCAGCAAGGTCCACCGGTTAGACCACCCTATAATCAGAATAGGGCGGCCCCTCCTCCACAAAATCAAATTTACATGCTGATAAAAATGATGGTTGATATGAATCAGAAACATCAAAAGAAAATGGCATTAGTGAAGGGACAGCTGAGCCCTCTATTGGATTGTAAACAACAGGGATCCATTCCTTCTCAACCCCAACCGAACCTGAGAAATGTGGTCAATAGAGGCTCCAATTCTCAAGGGTTCCAAGCTAATCTTGGGCATGCCCACATGGTCTAGCAAGCCCCACAAACACCCCATGGGTTTGGTGCTTCTTCTTCCTCCTCTTCTCAAGGATCTACCCCTGGTCCCAACACCTCGGCCAACGCGGTTACCTTGAGAAGTAGCCCTAAAACCCAGGACACCAAATGGCCAACCCCTCCTGTGACCTCACTTCCTGAGACACCCGAGTATAAGTATGAGCAGGAGGAACCCAAGGACATGGAGACTGACCCGATTCAAACCCAAACACCATACCCTGAGGCCTTGGAGAAAAGGAAGAAAAAGAGAGGTGTAGTTGAAAATGACGAGCTGTTGGAGATTTTCAAACAAGTCCAGATTAATATTCTACTCCTCAAAGCAATTAAACATATCCCGACTTACGCTAAGTTCTGAAGGATGTCTGTACACCAAAGCGTAAGCCGAAAACCCAAGCACCTAGGAAGGTAGTGCTCTCAGAACAAGCTAGTTTAGTGATATTGAGCAGCCTGCCCCCCAAACGGATTAACCCAGGAGCGCCCCTAATTTCTTGTAATATCATGGACATAATATTTGATAGAGCGCTGTTGGACTTAGGTGCCTCAATCAACCTAATCCCGACTACCCTTTATCATCAGTTTGGATTTGGACAATTGAAACCCATACCTGTGACTATCCAATTGGCTGATAGATCTGTGGAAACCTCGAAGGGGATAGTCGAGGATGTAATTTTTTGGGTCAAGGACTTCTATTTCCTAATCGGCTTTTTGGTCCTCGACATGGAAGTCCCTGAACAGCTGCAAAACACACCCATCATCCTAGGCAGACCCTTCTTAGCTACGGCTAAGGTAAACATTGATTGCAACACGGGATGCATGGAAATCGCCTTTGGAGATAAGAAGATGCAATTAGATATCTTCAGGGTGGCTAAGTCTTTTTATTATGGTTGGGTTGAGGAGCACGATCCTGTGGAACCTTTGGTTGAAGAATGCCTCACTCTTAGCTCTTCAGCAGACGATCTGACTCAACTAGTTGATGACTACCCTGAACCACCCCAACTTGTGAAGGTTGACCTGTGCAGAGCTGATTACCTCCAACAACCTCCATTCAAGGAGATTGATGTTGATCAACTCCCCCCTTTCCCTTACCCATCAAATGTTGTCCCACCTACACCTGAACTAAAGCCTTTACCCGATAATCTCAAGTATGTCTTCCTAGGACCTGACCAGACCTTCCCTGTGATTATCAATGCCCACTTAACTAAGGATCAAGAACTTAGGTTGACTGCAACCCTCTCTGAGCATCGGGTAGCCATTGGGTGGATTATTTCTGACCTAAGGAGAATTAGCCCTACCTATTGCACTCACAAGATCTATTTGGAAGATGGGGCTCGACCTTCTCGCCAGATGCAAAGGTGATTGAACCCGAATATGTGAGAGGTCATTCAAAAAGAGATAATCAAGTGGCTTGACATAGATATCATTTACCCGATTTCCAATAGCCCTTAGGTGAGCCACACTCAAGTAGTACCCAAGAAAGCTGGGCTCACCGTGGTCACCAATGACCAGGGCAAATCCATCCCCACCTGCACCGCTACCGCATGGAGGGTGTGCATTGACTATAGGAAGCTTAATGAGACCACCAAGAAAGATCATTTCCCTCTGCCATTCATTGACCAGATTCTCGAGCGATTGGTAGGGCAGAAATATTTTTGCTTCCAAGATGGATATTCAGGATACAACCAAGTTGCTATTGCATCATAAGATCAAGAGAAGACCACATTCACTTGCCCGTATGGCACGTTCACATTTCGTCGTATGCCGTTCAGGTTATGCAACGCATCCACTACGTTTCAATGTTGCATGATAGCCATTTTTTCAAAAATGGTGGGTGAATATCTGGAAGTTTTTACAGATGATTTCTCCTTGTTTGGGAACTCATTTGACCATTATCTTAGTAACTTGGAAAAGATCTTGAAGAGATGTATTGAGGTTAACTTGGTTTTAAGCTGGGAAAAGAGCCATTTCATGGTTCAAGAAGGGATTGTCCTCGATCACATCATCTCGCATAGGAGCATTGAAGTGGATCGAGCTAAAGTTGATTTAATTTCCAAACTTCCACCCCCTAGCTCGGTTAAGAAAATCTGATCTTTCCTAGGACATGTTAGCTTCTATAGAAGATTCATTAAGGTTTTTTTCCAAACTTTCTAAGCCCTTGACTGACCTTCTAGCCAACGATGCCCTTTTTCACATGACACCTGATTGCATCAAGGCTGACAACACCCTTAGGGAAACAAACTCCACTACACCAGTTTTACAACCCCTGGACTGGTCCCAGGACTTTGAGATAATGTGTGATGCATCAGATTTTGCCATTGGTGCAGTCCTAAGACAAAGAAGAAAGAAGAAACTCATGGTGATCTACTACGCGAGCAAAATGTTGGATGAGGCTCAACGAAATTACATCATCACAGAAAAAGAACTGCTCACCGTAGTCTTTGGATTAGAAAAGTTTTGATCATATCTTCTAGGATCCCACATGACTGTTTACACTGACCACTCGACTATTCAGCATTTGTTGGCCAAAAAGGATGCTAAACCCAGGCTCATCCAATGGATCCTGCTCTTGCAGGAATTTGACCTGGAAATACGTGACAAAGCTAGGTCCAAAAACGTCGTAGCCGATCACCTATCCAGACTTCACCCAGACCACATCGGATCCTCATTACCTTTGACTAACACCTTCCCTCATGAACAACTTCTAGCCGTGCAAGGAAGAAAGCTACCATGGTATGTAGACTTAGTCAACTATCTGGTTCAGACAGTAACGGGATAAGTTCTTGGCTGAAGCCAAGCACTATTTCTGGGATGATCCTATGCTATTTAGACTCTGTGCTGACCAGATCATTAGGAGGTGTATTCCTGAAGAGGAAGTCCAAGGTGTGCTGTCCTTTTGTCATGACCAAGCCTATGGTGGCCACTTCTCTGGGAAGCAAACGGTTGCAAAAGTTTTGCAGTCCGAATTTTACTGGCCATCCTTATTCAAGGATGCACATAGTTTCGCCAAGACTTGCTCTCGATGCCAGATATTAGGGACTATGACTAGAAAGGATATGATGCCCCTTCAGCCCATTCTGATTGTCGAAATTTTCGATGTTTGGGGTATCGATTTTATGGGTCCCATCCCACCATCCAACAGCTACGAGTACATATTAGTCTCAGTAGACTATGTCTCAAAGTGGATCGAAGCCGCAGCCACTTGAAGATGTGACCATAAGACTTTCATGGACTTTGTTAAGCAGAACATCTTCTCTTGATTTGGGATACTGAAATCCATGATCAGTGATGGTGGGAGCCACTTTATTCATGCCCAATTTCGTGCCCTACTTAGAAAATATGGGGTTACTCACCGCATTGCCACCCCGTATCACCTACAAACAAATGGGCAAACTGAGGTCTCTAATAGACAGATCAAGAATATTCTGCAAATGACCATGAGACCTGACCGGAAGGATTGGTCTACACGATTGGATAATGCCCTTTGGGCATACAGGACCACTTTTAAGACCCTAATAGGCATGTCACTTATGGGAACACCATCATGAGCCCTAATTAGCTTATTTTTGACCCAATTAAGTCAATAAATGCTCCTACATAACCTCTAGAGAACCATAACTCACCATATAACCATTCTGAGAGAAAGATAAGAAACTAGGGTTAAAACTGTAATTTTATCAGCTTATCATGAATGCAGTGCAACCACGAGTTTTCTTAAGGGCTGAATAAAGGTCAAATGGTCTTACTAGGATAACAAGTGGGTTAAATCAGACAGAAAAGGGTTTACGTTTGTTCTGAGAATTAAATGACTTTTGAAACCCTAAAAATAGACCTACTTAATTAACTAAGGTTATGGTCAGGATAGAATTCACCTCAAACCCTCTAAAATTCATATAAAAATATTCTCTAGGGTTTAGTACCTTCAATTTGACCATCAGAACCCATCTTGACCTAAAATGGAGTCTTAGATAGATATTTGCCCTAATTTATGTTTTTGCATAAATTACCCAGGAAAACATAGTCAAAACCAAAATCCAAGTTCACCATTAGATTCCTTAGGTCCAAATTAGGTTTGTACCAAAATTTAGAACCAAGATGAGCTTGCCATGACCTAGTTTGCAAAATGGTTCTGTCTGATTACATTTATACCCCCAACTTTCAAAAATCCTTGCATTCAGCCCCCTAACTTCTTCATCATCTTCACAATTAGGTCCACGGAGGAAACCTACTCCGGTGACCTTTGACAGGAGATTTCTCCTTGATTGCTTGGAGAATCCCTTCCAAAATTGGAAGGGAGATTCTCTAAGAAATTCTCTCCAGTATGAACCCATCCATGTGTTCTGATTCTTTCCCAATCTCTCATGCGAACACATGAGAGATTTGGGTCTCTTGAAACTCCCAAATCTGGTGAAGGATTCCAAGCTTGGAAAGCTTGTTTTCCAAGCCTTCCTTGCCTCTAGATCCTTATTTAAGGGAGCCCAGATCCTCCCGAATTTCCCATGCTCGAAATCAGTCGTGAATCCCCACAATTCCTCTCTCTCCTTCACGGTCGAAGGTTCCTCGACATCCGATGACCTTTTCTGCCTCTTCTTGTCGTCCATCCACCATACCTGCAGTGGATTCATCCTCCCTATTCCTCTTCGCGTCTCACTGTACCAGCAGACGTCCTTTCCTCCTTCGTCCTCACCCTTTCTCCCTCACTGGAACTATCTTCGTCTCTAGCGTCGGCCACACCACATCCGATGCCATCCTTGCCCCACGTCATACATCAACCTCCTAGCTAAGTCCCCTATCCCCTCTACTGTCTTCCCTGCTCTTTATTTTCCAAATCCAACCACTGACGACCCTTTGCAACTCCATCTCCTCCATCTCCAGCCATTCGCTCCAACGAGACCGTCCCACCTCCACAAACCACCAAAACCCTCACCGACCATCGCAAAGCATTCACCACACCTCACTGATCATTTCCCCTCTTTCCATTCACCTCACCACTCACTCACACGCACCCCCGAACACACCCACTCACACGCACACAGTTTGCACTCACCACGCACTCACAGCCACTCTCACTCCACGCCACCACCCCCATCACGTTCGCCGTGCTCCGGCGACACTCCCTGAGCATTCTAACGTGGTCAAGAGGCTGTTTCACTGATTTTAGGTGTTAGCCTTATCGAAAAATGTTAAAGCTGCTACCTGCATAAATTGAAAAAGTGACAGTAGCTGTTAGCCTCAAGTTCACAGGGTGAGGTTCCTCTCACTCACTCACCCGGCCTCGTCCGCGACACTTACCCGTGGACCTAGTCGACCCGTAACCTGCTTGACCTACACTTCTTGCTCACCACCGCACGTCGGTGAGCCTGGACCCAGGTATGCTCCTGACCCGATAACCCGGATACCCTGTGGCTCTGGGAGAGCGGATCATAAAAGAGAAAGAGAGAGTAGAGTCGCGCGAGTAGGGGGAGGGTTTTCCTATAGGGACCTTTGGCTGACACTTAGCCAGATTCTGAAGAGGAAAGCCAAAGAAGAAAGAAGAGAAAGAAAAAGAAGAAGAGGAGGCCTCAAGCTGAAGAAGAAGAGGAGGATCGCAGAGCCAAAGAAGAAGAGAGCTCAAGGCAGAAGAAGAAGAGAAGGCTTGAACTGACGGGCCAGAGAAGAAGAAGAGCTAAAGGCACAGAGGAGAAAGAAGAAAAGAAGTGAAGGCATGAGAAAAAGAAGAAAGAAAAGAAACTACAGAGGAAAGGAAGAGTCAAAGAAAGAAAGATTAGACTTTAAGCTGTCTGATTTGTAAATCAGACGCTGGGGTTTACTTTCATTTCATGCATATACATTGAGTTCCTTAGTTGATATTGTAGGAGCATTTGGTAATCTAAATCACCATTTTACTCCCATATTTTTGCACATTGGTACTGATATTATTGCAAATTCTTTTAGTTTGAATTGTGATCTTGATTTCTAAATCCCATATTGTTCCCTGTGTTCGACCTCAGAACTTATTTGAGTAATAAAAATTGTATTATTTTCAAAGCGATTTTGACTATATTACAATGCTTCATTTAAAACATCAATCTCGCAACGATAAACACCTAATATGATCTATAATCAAGAAGGATATGCTGATCCTTACTCTTCCTCAGATTACACTGCTTATAAGTCATCACCTCCTTTTGAACAACTTGAAATGACCTATTATCAGAGAGGGTATCAAGAACCTCAATTCCTTGACTTCCCCAGATTGAACCCAAACCCACCCAACCCTGAACCAAACCATTTGGTTCAGGTTAGCCATGTCCAAGATAAGGTGTTGGCTAACTTAAGGAATACCATACAATCTTTAGAAGCTCAGCCAACACCTTGCACTGAAAAATTAGAGCCCCTGATTAAAATGATTGACGATCTTAACAAGTATTTGCTGGATTGGCTCTAGGATGTTAAGGATAAAGGCCTAGGTGAGTTTTTACTTGGGAAGTTATTGAAATTGAGGATGAGATTTGTGATTGCTTTAGTCCAATCTTGAGAGGATTCCCAAGATGAACCCCTGATAGGAGAGCCAATGTCAGAATTTGCTCAGGCACCTGTAGGGGGGAAATGTTTTACGAGACTAGGGTTGACCAAGTTGTTCTAGAGAAATCAATTAAGGATGAATTGATTTCTTCACCTGAGATCCCTGAGTCGGGGTACGAGGAAACGTATGTATCCATGGAACAAAAAGTGATTGATGATTTTGAGACATACATTAATGTGAATTTAGAATTCTTTGATTCTGAAGGTAAAGAATCATTATACGAAGTCTCACATGAGTTTATAGAATACGATTTTAGTGAGACGACTAGGCCTGAGGAATTTGATAAATCACTTGATGGCCCTAAAATTGAGGAACTTGATCCTATTGGGGCTCACATGGTGGATTTAGATCCTGATTTCATGAATGATTCAATTCAAAGCCCCATTCCTCAATTACACCCCTTTGAGCATATTGATGATTTTGATTTTAAGATCACTAGACCCAAGTCAATTTTGGTTCAACAACAAATCTTGGACTTGGACATTTTAGATGGGGTGATTAATATGCAGGATGTCCCGGAATTCCAAATTCTGAATGAGGAGGATAGGAATTGGAAAATGATGATTTGGGAAGCCAATTCCGGAGGAAGTAAAGGATCGAGTCTAAGGGTGCCTATTTGTCTGAAACCACCAACCTTCTACCAGGACCCTTATGACATCTTTATCTTAGAGGATGTCCAACCTAAGCACAAATTCATTGATTATCATTTAGAGTTTAATCTCTCGATTATCTGACTTTTTGGACTTGGGTTGCATCCTCACAAATCACAGGCCCGACCCCGTTTGCATATTGATCTCAGGTTTTGGATAATTTTTATGCAGAACTTTAGGTATACTCGACCATGGGGTATGGGTCTGCATCACAATCTGGTCCACATCTGTGGACATCTTCTCCTGGTAGGTCCAAATTTAAATTTTCTCATTCTAATTCTAACCTGCACCTATGAATTCTTTATTTCTTCTTCTTTGTATAGTGTGCCTAGCTGAAGGCACTAAATTCAGCACGTATACAATTTCTTTTCATCTCGGAGCCAACCTGTTATTCACGTAATTCAGGTGCTTTCTACTCTACTCCACTCTATTTCATGTCTTTTTAATACATTGAGGATATTGCATTAGATAGGCATGGGGGGGTGGATATCATTTTCTGAATCATCTTGTTAGCTCTGTTGATTCTTGTTATTTTCTCTTTATTTTTGAAAAAAAAGAAAAAAGAAAAAAAAGTTGAATTAGGAAAGAAGACTTGGGCTTTAAAAAATTTTCAATCTTAGAGAATAAAATTGTATGATTTGAACACTTGGACCCTTTAGGTCTTCATGATTGTACATGCTTCAGTGTGCGCTCTTCGCTTGATTAGCGTGTGATCTCGGCCCTCCATCAGCAATCGAACGATTGAGGAGATGCAGGCACGCGGTATGCATGAAGAAGCAATGTGCGTGCATTTTAAGCTGTCCGATCTCTTGATCAGACGGCTGAGGATGCGTGTACATGCGTAGGCATTGAGTCACAAGGAGTGGAGACACAACCTGCGCATGACCTATGCCCACATTTAGGGTCTTTAGTGACGCTTAAATCCATCACAAAAGACCCTAAATTAATGTTTTTGAGTGTAAAATATCTGAATTTCCCTCAATCTCTACAACTATAAAAGGAGACCCCTACCACTCGAATTTCGCATCCCTTCCTTCACCTCTCTCCCTCTCCAAAGCTCTAAAGAAGCTTATCCCAAACCCAGGATGCTCCTTTAGAGTTAAAATCAAAGCTTTTCTCGTCCCCATTCCGAAAGTGGATCCCATGACGACAACGCCCTGCCTCGCCCCTGGATCTTCCCGCTTCGTTCTCTGTCTTCTGTCTTCACCATTCGTCTTCCAAGCATCGCCCCATCTGGCTCGTCCTCCAAGCAACTGTCGAGGAGGATAACTTCTCACCTCCTTTCTCTTTACTACTTTCTAGAGTAGATTTTACTGCTTTCTAGTTGTAATATTTCCCATTTTCTAGCTATAATATTTCTCGCTTTCTAGTTGTAAAACATCATTCATATTATAAAGTGTTTGTTCTCTCTCTCTCTTTCTCTCTCTCTCATTGAATTAATTGTAATTATCTTACTTTCTAAACAAAAACAACAAAAAAAATCCTAAAAGAAAAGAAAAAATAGAAAAGGAGAAAAGAAAAGAAAAAAAGAAATAAGGCAAACTTCATCGTACGAGTATGGCTGGCAAGTTATTGTAGGTAACAGCCATTGGTTGGTTGTCCAGGACCCAACTCAAGAAATGCACGTATAATTTCAAAACACTTAGGAAGAAGTGGAGAAGTAGAATAAGCCAAAGAGATATACACTGGGTTTGGCCTTGTATTGACCCCATAAAAATAAAAGTAGGGTGAAGCTACCGATCAAATTGATACACCTTTGGTAGAATTTCTTTTCAAGGGCACTTAGGGGTGTAGAAACCCGAAGTTTGTTCTAATCGCCGATCAGTGAGTCTATCACATTTCACACAAAGATGCCTAGAACTTAGGGTTCTCTTTGAGTCTTGGGTGGGTTGAGTGGCCATAGAAAGCTGCTTCGAAACCCTAACCTCAAAAATCCAAAAAAATTAGAAAAGAAGAAAAGAAGAAAAAGATCCTTCTTTGAATAAGGCGAGGGCTTAAGGCGGTCTGCATTTTGGCAGACACCCAAGCGCTGTTGTATCTTTGCAGTTCAGGTCCTTAGTAAAAATCTTCTAGAGTTGAAGAATAACTTTTGCCTAAGAAATCCAACCTAATTCTTTTATAAAGAGCATATAGTTTTTGCTAGGAAATAGCAAAAGATAGGTATAGGGGTGTGATGTACATACATCTGAATAGCCAAAAATATCTATTAATGCATGTTCTTAGTATCATATAAGCATCATGCATTGTAAATATTGCATCACATGTATCAACATGCATTTAGGTCAAATTGGACAAATTGTATAGTGTTGAACATCTAGTTACTACGCTAGCGTGTTTGGTTTTAAAAAACCTGTCGTTGTAGTTTGAAAGCGAAGAACTCGTATTCAACAAATAAAATTTATACCGAAATTGAAATTTCAGGTCAAACATAGGAAAGTGGACGTTTGATTTAAAAACTACGCGTTTGTTTTTATTTGTCACAAAATAATTCAATCGATTAGAACTCCTTACAATAAATAAAAGAGAGAGAATAAGAGAGAATAATATAAACAAAAATCAAAAGAGATAGAATGCACATGGAATTCATTATCAAAAGGGATTGTTCATTACACTAAATATTACGACTAGAAAGAGGGAAAATGATTACACTAGAAAGCAGTAAATCTACTCTAGAAAGCAGTAAATCTATTCTAGAAGGCAGTAAAAAGAATGGGGAGAGAGATATCCTCCATGACGGTCGCTTGGAGAACGAGCCGGAAAAGACGTCACCTAGACGAAGGAGGACGAAGCAGAAGAACGGGAACGGGGCAGCACGTCATCGTCGTCGCGGGATCCACTTCCAAAGGGGGACGAAAATTGGACTTTATCTCGCGAGAAGCATCCCGGGTGTGGGACAAGCTTCTCTTGAGCTTTGGAGAGGTAGAGAAGAGAAGGAAGGGATGAGAATTTCATGTGGAGGGGGTCTCCTTTTATAGTTGCAAGGAGTGGAGGCAAATTGGGCATTACATCTTTAAAACATTAAATAAGGGGTCTTTAGTGATGGATAAAACTGTTGCTAAAGCCCCAACGTGGGCGTAGTGGGCGTTGGACGCGCGCGCTCGCTCGTCTGCTCGCGCCTAATGCTCGCCGCACGTTCAGCCGTCCACAACGATCGGATGGCCCAGATCGCGCCTTCGCCCGCCTTACTGCGCGCCCGCCCCAACGTGTGCAATGCCGCGTGAGGCGCGGGCGTGCGATAGCCCGTCGACGCTATTGAGCACGGACGGCCGCCCGATCAAGATTTGACGCACGCCCATGCCCGCTTGCCAACGCCCTTCGCCTTTTCAATGCGGCTCGAACTCGCGTCCGCTGCTCGTGATAACTCCCTTGCTTACTGCACTGCGGAGTGCGGATGGTCGCACGGATGAATTCATGGTACCGCATCCACAGTCGTTGGATCCTAATCCAACGGCGGAGAAGCGACGCTCTGATTGAAGAAGAGATGGTGCCACGTGGCACCATCTTGGCCGCCCATCTTCTGGATGTTGTAGATGGTGCCACGGGTATCGGATTGACTTGATTTTTGCGTCGTTAAGCTGCGATTGTCGATCCGAATCCATCTGTGCGGTCGGATTTATCATTTGAAGTGTGGATTTACACCATCCTGACCCTTGATCTTCTAAGGTTCCCCGATCACTATCTAATGCTACAGATGCCTGATTAGGGCAATCTTGGAGTTGTTGAACTCCAATCATCACCCTAGTCACATCTATACGGTTGGATCTTCAATCCAAGGCCCTGATAAAAAGTTTGTCCTGTCCAAGCACATAAAAGGAGACAATTAACCTCCATTTTATTCAAACTACTCTAAATGTAAGATGATGCATGTTATACAATATTTATAGCATGCAATGCAATCCTATGCTTAAGAACATGCATAAATAGACATCTTAAGTAGTGTAAATATGTTTACATCATATAGTAATTTCTTCTTCTTGGTGGCCAGGGATAGGGTGACATTTAATTGGAGCCTCGAATTGAAGACCCAACCATACGAATTTGATCAGGGCGATGATCGGAGTTCAACAACTCTAAGATCGCCTTAATCAGACTTCTGTAGCATCAAATATAATCCGAGGAAGATCAGAGATCAAGGGCCAAGATGGTGTAAATCCGCACTTCAGATGACAAATCTAACTGCACAGATGGGTTAAGATCGATGATCGCAGCCCAACAACGTGAAAATCGATCCAATCCGACATCCATGGCACCATCTATAAGGCATAGAAGATGGACATCCATGATGGAACCACATGGCACCATCACAGCCACCCAAACCAGTTGCAGCATAACGTCTCAACTTCTAAAGGCACGGGTAAGGCAAGATCTTAGCCGTTGGATCTTGATCCAACGGCTGAGAGGGTTCAATGATTGAATGGTCTCTGTGCCAATCCACGGAGATAGCGCAGTGGTAAACGCCTCCACACGCAACCTTGCGATGCTCGTTCGAGTCCCCATGCACCTCAAATCGAGGGTGTAAGTAGGCGCAGTCAAAATTGGGCCATGCGATGGAGCACGGGCGGTGCAGATGCGAGCGACGTGGCATGAGGGATGGGCGCGGATTACGCACCCACGCGATGACGAGCGTTTGCACGCGTGATCATACACACATGCGTTGAGGCATTGAAGAGGAAGCGGGCGCGAGCGTCTCTTAGCCATCCGGTCTCGAGATCGGATGGCTGGGATCATCTAATCATGGGAGGCATTGAAGCACGAGGAGAGGAGGAGGCGCAGGCGCGCGTGCATGTTTAGCAACGTGGGGTCTTTAGTGACGTTTATATTCGTCACTAAAAATCCGTCACTAGAGACCCCATTTAATGTTTTTAACTTAAAATGACCTTTTTGCCCCCAATCTCTACACCTATAAAAAGGCCTACGCCCCCTACATTTCAATCATCCCTTCATTCACCTCTCTCCCTCTCCAAAGCTCTAAAGAAGCTTGTCCCAAACCCAGGATGCTCCTTTAGAGTTAAAATAAAAGTTTTTCTCATCCCCATTCCAGAAGTGGATCTCGCGACGATGACGTCCTGCCTTGCCCAGGTTCTTTCCGCTTCGTTCTCTGTCTTCTGTCTTCGCCCTCTGTCTTCCAAGCATCGCCCAGTCTAGCTCGTTCTCCAAGTAGCCATCGAGGAAGATAACTTCTCACCTCCTTTCTCTTTACTACTTTCTAGAGTATATTTTACTACTTTTTAGTTGTAATATTTCCCACTTTATAGCTGTAATATTTCTCGCTTTCTAGTTGTAAAACATCATTCATATTATAAAGTGTTTGTTCTCTCTCTCTCTATCTCATTGAATTCATTGTAATTATCTCTCTTTCTAAACAAAAAAATATAATCGTGGATTTCAAATCAACGTAGCCTGCCTGTGTTCGACCTGGAATTCTTTTCGAGTTTCGGTAAAATTTATTTGTTGACAGATTTCTTCGCAAACCATACTACGATGGGTTTTCAAAACTCAACCTTTTTGCGACAATTTTCCACTTCAGCAAGGTCCTTATAGAAGACAAGGAGTTTAAAATCATAAGGAATCCTTAAATTCTGGTGTAAATCTCTGTAAATTTTCTTTTGAAAAGATGATTTCTTTATTCATATCCTCTAAACCATTCAGATCTTTACTTGGGATATTTTGAATTTCATCAGCCCCTTCTATAGGATCCAAGTCTATAAAATCATCTGGAATTAGTTTAGACTTGCATTCATCATATTCAAGTCTCATTGATTCACATTTAGCCTCTTCAAGGGTTGATTTGGAGGTAGGATTATTGATCAATTCCTCTTCAGATTTAGAAATCAATTCATCATGTTCCACCTCACCTAAATCAAGACAAGGGCCATCAAAATCATTCTTAGAATTGATTTCCTTAGTTAGCCCTCTTCCAAAATTGAATGTCAGAATCATAATCTACTTTAATATCAGTTGAGTCATTTACCTTAGTGTCCCCATTTTCTGACTCCTTAGAATTAGGCTTATCATCCAATGTCTCATCAACCACACCTTCAAGTTTAATCAATTCATTCTTTATTAGTTCATAGGAACAATCATAAGTTGGATTTATGATAGGGGAGTCTTTTTCGAGCTCATTGGCTTTTGTTTCAAGTGGTCCATCCTTTCTCTAAGAAACAAAGTCAAGTGTTTGTCACATTAAGTCCACCATCTAAGATCTTATTCTGATAATCTCTTGATGCAGCATCTCAGCTTGGTTCTTTTGAGCTCGATCATCCATGTGTTTCATCTAATGTAATAGTTTGTCCCTCATGTTATCCAACTTATGTAATTTTTCCATCCATTGCTCATATTGATTTCTTGTAGGTGTTGATTGGGAGCCCATGGGTTGCCCTTCCAAATTGCGGATGATGTAAAAATAATCAGTTGATTCAATTGACTCATATTGGGAGTTATTTAGGGTTGGGTAAGGGCTAGGATATCCTCCTAAATTGTCAGCTTGATTATTTCATTCGCCAAATTCATCTCAAAACCAAACGAGATGATCACTTGATGAAATTTCAAATACCATTGTCTTGAAGCTTGCTTGAGTCCATAAATGGATTTCTTAAGTTTACAAACTGTCCTCTTTGCGTTTCCAGCACCAAGCTTTTGAGTTACACCATATAGATCATTTCATCAATGTCTCCATTGAGAAACATCACCCTAGTTCTGGGTCTCAAGCATAGGGTTCTATGGCTTGGAAACCTACCTAAGGTTTGTGAGAAACTGAAATGCTAAGCATCTATGCTCGTGAAGCTGACTCGGTAGGTGGGCAACTTTTTATAAGCTTTCTCTTCTTAAAAGATTAAACCCACCTATTATCCCACTCATTCTACTTTGGATTTGGCTTACTGCATAAATGGAATGATCACCCTTAGATATTTATTATATACATAAATATGAGGAAAGCCCTACACTCCGATGTCTCGGGATGACACCGTAAGAGGCATCTTCCCGGCTAGACCCTATACTCCGACGTCTCAGGATAATGTCGTAAGAGGCACCCAACCTTATTCTACAGTGCATATTTGAATATACACATCTATATATTTTTTTTCTTTATTTTATTTTGTGTGTATATGTGCGTATATAACTATAGGGATCATCCAAAGACTTGGTTCGGAACATCACTTCAGTGGAATTACACGAAAATCTAGGTGTCAGGCTGGGCTCTGAATATCCTACATCTGGGGAGCATACCCAGTGCAATGTTACAGCCATGCCTGTGAAGTTTAAATTATGTTCTTAATGTGTAGTTCCCCACAAATGAGATCAGAGTAAAAGTGTAAATGTGAGATACTCAGCTTTCAAAAACTTTCGAACCAAAGGGTGGAAAATCAAGCCATAGATTGCTGACATTATTGACTTAATACCTAAGCAATTAGTTTCCTCAAGGACTTAGAAATAGGTCCATATCTTAGTAAGTATAGGAGTTGATTGATTCACTAGTGACCTGAAGAGTCTAGCTACAAGATCTTAATACACACCGATAAGGCCAACAACTCCTTAGTACCTATGCTCATCATCTTTCCCTAGCTCAGATCATGCAATTCATGCTATATACAACCCCCCCTCCTTCTTTCACAAAGAAACTAATGGAGAGTAGATGTAGGATACTTAGCAAAAATTTACCCACCCCCCATTCCTATTTCATGCAATGTCGTCATGGTATGCCTATGAATAGAAAAATAAGCATGAAAAAGGGAGGAAAGGGAGGATAACACCTAAATAACTCTGAAGCAATTCATGAAGGATCACTAGTTCTGATCTTGAAAGGAAATCAACCTACTATTTACACAAAACTAGGTTGGGTTGCCTCCGAACAAGTGCTAAGTTTAACGTCTTCAGCCAGACCAAGTCAAGAATTCTTGTTATCCAAGTTCCATTAAAACCACTTTGTCTACTAGAGGTGCTAAGGCACTAACCATTTACAGTGAAGGTTTGGCCCGTCTTCGGATCAATGATTCTAACAACCCTATAAGGGCCAATACAGCAAGACTAAAGTTTCTTAGGAAAAGTCAAAGCTGGCAATCAAAGAGTCAGACTTTCTGGTTGGGCTCAAAGTGATTTCTAACTATGTGTTTGTCATGAAAGGCCTTTGTCTTTTCTTTGTAGATTCGAAAGCTTTCATATGACTCATTACATATCTCCTCAAGCTCACTAAGTTGTAATTTCCTATGTTCTCCAGCCTACTCTAGGTTGTAATTGCATTGTTTAACTGTCCAATAAGTTGTATGTTCTAACTTCATGGGGAGGTGACAGGCCTTACCAAAAACTAAATAGTATGGAGACATCCCTATATGGGTTTTATAAGTTGTACGATAAGCCCACAAAGCATCATCCAATCTAGTAGACTAGTCTTTTCTACCTTGCTTAATCATTTTTTGTAGGATATTCTTAATCTCCCTATTAGACACAATTTGTCCATTTGTCTGAGGATGGTAAGGTGTGGAAATGCGATGTGTTACCCTGTATTTCCATAATATAGCGTGGAACAATACATCTCCAAGGTGGGAACCTCTATCACTTATGATATCTAGAGTCATGACAAACCTAGCAAAGATGTTTCTACAAACAAAGTCGATGATTGTAGTGTGATCATTCTTCCTCATAGGAATGGCATCTATCCATTTGAATATGTAATCAATTGCAACAAGGATATATTCGTATCCAAAGGATGAAACGAAGGGTTTCGTGAAATCAATACACCAAGCATCAAATATCTCAACTATAAGTATGGGGTTTAAAGGCATCATACCTCTCATAGACATGTTTCCTAAGGTTTGACATCTGGTGCATGATTTGGTGAAGTCGTAGGCATCCTTGAAAAAGGTTGGCCAATAAAACCCACTTTGAAGAATCTTGGCCGCAATCTTTTTACTCGCGAAGTGGCCCACACAGTCACTATTATGGCAGAAGGTCAAAATACTCTGTACTTCATTCTTAGGGGCACATCTCCTGATAATTTGGTTAGCACAAATCCTAAAGAGTTGACGATCCTCCTATAAATAATGTTTGACCTCTGAACAGAACTTGTCCCATTTGTGCTTGTTCCAATCAGGTGGGATTTGCCCTATGGCTAAGTAATTGACGATATCAGCATACCAAGGCATCCCAATTTTTATTTTGGCTGGTAATTGTTCATCAGTAACAGAGTTGCCAATGGGTGGTAGTGGCTTGTTATCCTCCATCATAATTCTCGACAAGTGATCAGCTACTACATGCTCAAATCTAGCTTTGTCTTTAGCCTCTAGATCAACCTCTTGTAGCAACAGAATAAACCTTATTAATCGGGGCATAGCATCCTTGTTAGCCAATAAGTCTCTTATCGTGATATGATCAGTATACACCATCACATGTCTACCTAAGAGATAAGATCTGAAGTTTTCTAAAGCAAAGACTATCGCCAGCAGTTCTTTCTCGGTTGTGGTGTGATTCCTTTGTGCCTCATCCAATGTTTTGCTGGCATAATAAATGACCATTGATTTCTTTTCTACTCTTTGTCCTAGGACTGCCCCTACAACGTAATCTGATGCATCACTCGTAAACTCAAAAGGGTGGGACCAATCAGGTCCTTGATGCATTGGGCTTGAGTCATTGCATCTTTTAAAGTCTAAAAGGCATTCATGCAAGCCTCGGTCATGAGAAAGGTGGTCTCCTTGGCCAATAATTCACTTAAAGGTCTGGCGATCTTCGAAAAGTCCTTGATAAATCTCATGTAAAATCTAACTTGTACAAGAAAGTGTAACGACCCGATTCCCGATTCCCGAGTCCCTACGAGACACGAGAACTGGACCGACTCAACTAATCCCAAGACCTAGTCGTCCAACGAGGAAGTAACTAAAAGAGCAGTAAAATAAACCACATTCATCATGAATATAACTAGCAGTAACAAAATACAACAGTAAGGAAAGGAACCACTACAGTATATACCACCACAACAGTAGAACAACATTTATAACATAACATGAACTACAAGTAAAGAAAAGTACATAGAGTAACAAGAACTACTCACTACAGTGGAACAAAAAGGGCATGAAAGAATAGTGGTAACTCTACTAGACCCTACTCGGCCCAGCGTCCTCTGCAGTCGCTGACCCTGGCTACTCAACACCTGGTCCTGAAAAGTAACGAGTGTAACACGTCAACGAAACGCTGAGTAGAGTGGCAACTAAAACTAAAGAAGCAGTAAAGTGTACAGTAGCTGTTTTATTTTCTTTCTTCCTTTATTTACATCTTTCTATTATTTCACAATTTATCAATTTCTCAGATCCTTCACTTGATCTCGAATGTTCCTCGTGGGAACGATCTTGATTGCAGTCTTTTCTGAAAAGTAGAAGTAACACGTGGTGCTCACCTGGCCGGGAGAGTCCCTTGTGGTGATCCTACTCTCAGTCAACCACCCCAAGGTCGCTGATAGACGTAACGGTGACTACGGCACGTGCGATAAACACATGGGTAGCTACCCCGCACTGGCACGCGGTCAGTCGTTTCCGTTAACAAGTGCGCCCAAAGCACAGCACGGAACCAGTATAGGGCAGAGCCCTCTCAGTAACAGGGGTCCAGCCCCTCCACAAAAACCAAACAGGGGTCTTGCCCCTCCACAGTCCGCGCACCCTCGCCTGACTACCCTGGTTCGCCCAGTGGGCCTAACAAGTCGGTGTAGGTGAGCTAGCAGTACCCCGGGTCCCGTGGGGTAGCTAGTACTCGTTCTACACTAGTAGCTCTCCTCGGTACTGTGTACACGAGGGCCAAAAGTCGGTACAAAGTAGCCAGACCTAACCCCGGGTCCCTGGGGTGGCTGGCTCCGCTCTACACTAAGCAGGTAACAGGTGCTTCCCCTGGTACTACGTACCCAAGAGACAACACACTTCCACGTCTTTCTTTCTTAGTTCCATTTCATTCTCTTTCCAGGAGTTCTACTCCTAATTCCCCGTAGGGTTCCAGCTCTTTTAACTCAGCACATTCAAGTTTCACCCCTTTCAGTTTCACGTTCATACAACCCATATTCTCAATCATGTTCATTTATTCATAACAGGCAGCTGTTAAATCAATTTACAGGCAGCTATTATTTCCTTTCCACATTTTCCAAGACTGTAATATCTATATTCATATCACTAGTTCTCCAGTCCTAGGATTCATGCCGTACCCTAGGATCTATCATTCAATCTAATTTTCCAGCCCTAGGATTCATGCAATACCCTAGGATCTATCATTCAATCTGGTTTCTCATTCCTAGGATTCATGCAATGCCCTAGGTTCTATTAATTGTTCAATAATTGTAACAAATTATGTTAATAATTTTTAAAGCCACTCTAGCAGCTACAACGAGAGTACTGGGGGCGTGGTCGGAAATCCCACGTGCTTCTGCAACCCCCGAGACTGCAATGGAACGGGGTCCTAACACAAGGATCAAATACAAGGAGTTTCTCAGAACAATATATAATTACTGGAAACGGGTAGAGGATCTTATTTCGAAAAGAACGAAACTCGAAACGCGGAAAACAGACTCCGAACGGGCCCTAAACGGGTCGAAAACGACGAAATAGTCCAAAATCAGACGTCTGGAACCTGTTCCAGACGTCTTAAAAGGTGGTTCAGAGGATACCTTCACTCTGTGTAATCCCCCAGATGTCCAGAAGCCTGCGGGGGCATCTGGCTTAGTTCCCAGACATCTGATGGTCAACTCAGACATTTGGAACTCCTCTCCGTCGCCTGGCACTACTGCCAGATGTCCGATTCGCGTTGGTTGGCGAGTCCCGCGCCCTCCCGAGCAGAACCTGCATGCACCCACACCGGCTCTCAGTACGACGGGTCGCAGGCGAAGGTGCGGCGGATGGCTACATGGCCGTACCCGCGAAAAAGGAGGGAGGGCGAAATCACTTACTTGCCAGACATCTGGACAGTCCTCCAGACGTCTTCACCGTCGTCTGGTTGGAATCCCAGACATCTAATTCTGGAAAAACTTCCTGAATCAGAGCTCGACTCGCTCTCCGCCCGTGACGCACGGCTGCGCCTCGTCCGCCTGCTGCTCGAGCTGCAGTAGCCCTCCCGCGTCACTCCACGCCCGCTGCTCCCCCGCCGGCCGGCTCTAGCTGCCCCGTTAAGCTTGATCCCTCACGGTCGAGCATCTCCTCCCTCACGAAACACCTCCTCCCACAACTCATCGCGGCTGCCGCTGCCGCCGCTCGCTCGCTCTAGCACCGGCTGGAAGAAGGAGAAGAAGGGAGCGGAGGAGATGAGAGTGAGGGAGAGGACGAGGGCCTTATAAGGCTGCGCGGGGAGAGAGAGACAGAGAGAGAGCGCAGCACTGCGCCTGCAGGAGGAGAGAGGGAAAAAGAGGGCGTTCGCAGGTCTGCGCGCGCAGGCGCGCAGACGCATTCGTCCGTGCCGCAGAAATTAAAATCCCAGACGTCTGGAAGGGGTTCCAGATGTCTGGTCAGACGTCTTGGCCACCTCCCAAACGTCTTAAAAAGACGTCTTGAAACCGCGTTCGTAACAATATAACAAACTCAAAGGAAGTTTCGTCCCCGAAACTTGCGCTAACTAGGGTGCGGGAAAAACGTCATATAAAAACATAACAAACTCAAAGAGGATCGAAGCCGATCCGAAAGACGTACCCGCGAAGAGCTCCGAGTACCGCTCCCGCATTGCCGCCTCAGGCTCCCAGGTAGCCTCCTCGTACCGCTGGCTCCTCCACAAAACCATCATCAGGGGTACTTGCTTTCGTCTCAAACTACAGACGGCTCGGTCAAGAATCTGCACTGGCCGCTCAGGGTAGGTCAAGTCGTCGCCCACCTCGACACTCTCGTGACTCAGCACGTGACTGGGATCGGCTACGTAGTTCCTGAGGTTGGACACGTGGAACACATCGTGTACACCAGAAAGCTGTGGAGGGAGGGCAAGTCTGTAAGCAACGGGTCCAACCCTCTCCAGGACCTCAAAGGGCCCCACGAACCTCAGCGTGAGCTTCCCTCTCACCCCAAACTGCTGCAGGCCTTCATGGGCGAAACACAAAGGAAGACGTGAACCCCAACCTCAAACTGCACCTCTCTGTGTTTTCGATCTGCGTAGCACTTCTGTCTGCTCCTGATAGTGCGGAGTCGCCTGTGGATCTGCTTGACTACCTCCTGACTCTGCCGGATCAACCTGGGGCCAACCTCCCACTTGGTCCCCACCTCAACCCAACTCAAGGGTGCCGTACACCTCCGTCCGTACAGAGACTCGTAGGGAGCCATGCCGATGCTCTAGTGATAGCTGTTGTTGTATGCAAACTCCACCAGGGGCAGGTGCTCCTCCCAAGAGCCCCTCCAGTCCAGTACACAGGCACGTAAAAGGTCCTCAAGTGTCTGTATCGTGCGCTCAGACTGCCCATCCGTCTGGGGGTGGTAAGCTGTACTAAACCTCAACCGCGTCCCCAGGGCCTGCTGAAACTCAGCCCAAAACTGGGACGTAAAGTGGGTATTCTGGTCGGATACGATCTCCTACGAAACTCCGTGTAGTCGTACCACGTCGCGGATATACCTCTCTGCCAACTGTGCTGGTCCCAAAGTGACTCGGATTGGCAAGAATCGTGTCGTCTTCTTCAGTCTATCCACAATTACCCAGACTGCGTCGTGTCCTCGCTGGGTAACAGGTAAGCCCACCACCAAGTCCATGGTGATGCTCTCCCACTTCCAGTCTGGCACTGGAAGAGGCTGTAGCGGCCCTGTAGGCCTCTGATGCTCGGCTTTCACTTGCTGGCACACTAAGCACTGCTGCACGAATTCACCCACATCCCGCTTCATCCCCCTCCACCAAAACTCGTGTCTCAAGTCATCGTACATCTTCGTGTTTCCGGGATGTACGGTGAATCAGGAACCGTGTGCCTCAGTCAGGAGCTCTCTCAACACTTCTCGTCCCTGGGAACGCACAACCGTCCCCTTAGGCGCAGCACCTGGTCTGTGAAAGAGAAGTCCCCTGGGTCTCCTGACAGTACTCTGTCGCGCAAGGACTGCAAGTATGGATCGGCCATCTGTCCTGTGATGATGCGGTCTATCAGCTCTGGCCTAGTCTGTCGTGTCACAGTCACTGCCCCACAGTGCCCCCGTAACTATAGGGGTCGCTGATAGCGATTTCACGTGGTTTGTTAAAATACGTCATTGTAACGCGTAAAATCGCTTTCGCTCTTAAATTTATATTCCTAGATAGGGGAGTATCTAGGGTCGTCTAAGGAGGCAATATG
Organism: Thalassia testudinum; assembly: GCA_037157565.1. NCBI lineage: Eukaryota > Viridiplantae > Streptophyta > Magnoliopsida > Alismatales > Hydrocharitaceae > Thalassia > Thalassia testudinum. The sequence continues at coordinate 128,815,598 of JAZHRO010000055.1, forward strand.
GTTGCAAAATTGATTCTCTTGCTTGGAATATATCTCAACTTTCTTTTTGGTAATTTTCAATATACCATTTTTCTTTATTTTTGAACTAAGGCAACATGCGAACTGATGGCGTGAAAAGTGTTTACACTTCCAATTAAGTAAACAACTCTAAAGTAGCAAGTAGAGCCTCTCCCTAAGCTCACTCTAGGCAAGTGGAGACCTAGAATAATTAGGGAGAGGAAGTGAAGAATGCTGAAAATAAGCAAAAAGAAATGCAAACAAGATATGCGAAGAAGGCAACTAGATAATTGATAAAGTGTTTAACAAAAATGCCTAGTAGAGGAATGCTTCTACTACTGGATAATTGAAGTAAAAGAAAACACAAATCCTCTAAATAGATGGTGAAGAAGAGGGCTTCTTGCTCCAAGGTTGGTGGCTCCCAAGCTTGAAAAGAATCCTTCAACTCTTTCCTTGCAGAACTCCGCCAAGGTGATGACCTCCAAGGCAAGCCCTAAGGGGGCGTGCCCTAAGTTTCTCTCCAAGGGTGGACGTCCACCCTAAGCTTTTTTCCTTTGCCTGGCCGTCCTCCTTGAAATGGGAGAGTCCTCCTCCTTGGCGTGGCTCAAGTTGAAGAGAGTGGGGAGAAGAAGGCACCAAAGGGGCTGGTGATGTGCCCCTTTAATCTCCTTCTCTACTCCTTCTTCTTGGCCGTAGGTATAGGTGGTTTAGGTAGAAAAATATACTAAGGGAGGATGCCCAAAAATGGTGGTAGGTGGTGGCTTTTTATAGAATAGGAGGGGGGCTATGGTGACCTTTGAAATGGATGGCCAAGATGAGTTGATGGAGGTGGTTGGAGATCCCATGGCCAAGGAGAGTTGGCGCCACCTTAAAGGGCACCAAGGGGTAGTTATGGGTGTTGACACCCTTTGGTGTTGGCGCCAAAATGGACATTCTAGAAGGTCATTAGGTGGCGCCACCTTAAGGTTCTAGAAGGGGGGGTATGTGGATGGCTAGGATGGCTTATGTGGGTAGGTGTAGGGTGGATTAAGGGGCTGAAAGTGGCGCCAATATAGAGGTGGTTAGGGGTGGTTTTTGGCACCAACTTGAAGTGTCTTTTGGTGGAGATAATGGGGTGAAGGGATGGCTAGGAGGTGGCCCCAACTTAAGTAGGGTAGCTAGCTTAGGTAGGCTTGAGTTGGTGGAGCTAGCTAGGGTTGATTTTTAAGGTAATGGATGGCCAAGGAGCTGGTTGTTGGCTAAGCTAAGCTAAGCTAAGATAAGCTAAGCTAGCTTAGCTAATGGAGGAGTAGAGGAGAAGATGTTGGAGCTAGGGTTTGGAGGAAGGAGCTGAGGAGAAGAAGTCTGGAGTTGGAGCTGGAGCTGGCTGCTGCTGAAGAGGCTGGCATAGGGCCACTCTAGCTGGCTTAGCTTGCTAGTTCTTTGCTAGTTGCTAAGCCAAGCTAAAGTGAGCTAACTTCTACCAAAATGAGCTGAGGTGAGCTAGGTCTGGTGCTCCCGGGGAGAATCAGGCTGGTTGAGGCAGCTAAGGTGGCTTAGCTTAACTGAGTTGAGCTAAGCTAAGTCCCTGGGAGCTAGACTTGAGCTTCCTGAGCTGGGATGAGTTCTTCTTCAGCTGGCTGGAGCTGAGTGGAGCTGGATGTAGCTGGATCTGAGCTGGGGTGAACTCCTATCAACTTAGCTGAGCTAGCTAGAGCTCCCTGTGGACTAGTGGGAGCTGAGATGAGCTAGACTCAGCTAAGTTGAGCTGGATCTGAGCTGACTTGAGCTAGGGTGAGCTAAGGTGAACTCTCTTGAGCTGCCATCCAGCTGAGATTAGCTGAATGGGGCTGGGATGAGCTAACCCTAGTTCAAGTAAGCTAGGTTCCAGCTGCGGTGAGCTGGATCAAGCTGAGGTGAGCTGGATTAGGCTGAGTTCCAGCTAGTCTGGGCTTCTCCTTCACCATTTGCCTTCTTGAGTGCTAGGGTTTTAGGGATCTATATATCTGTACATCCCTAACACTCACAAAAACATATTAAAAAGACAATAAAAAATGCAATGCATGCCTAACCTATTTAATGCCTAAATGCAGCCCAAAAACCCGTTTGCGAAGTAAAATCCTAAGAGCTAGGTTTGTTTTAATGCATAAGAATGATGATAAACTGGCGTTTATCAGTCGCCAACTGCCCACCTCCCCCAAAAGGCTCCAACTCTGTAACTGTAAACTGGCCAAGTGTGCGGGCACCTTCTGGCTCAAGGCGTCAGCCACCACATTGGCCTTGCCCGGGTGATAGGAAATGCTGCAGTCGTAGTCCTTCAGGAGCTCCAACCAACGTCTCTGTATCATGTTGAGCTCCTTCTGATCAAAAAGGTATCTGAGGCTCTTGTGATCTGTGAAAATCTCGAAGGTCTCACCATACAAGTAGTGCCTCCAGGTCTTCAGTGCGAAGACGACAGCTGCCAACTCCAGATTGTGGGTAGGGTAGGTATGCTCATGGGGCTTCAGTTGTCGTGAAGCGTAAGCGACAACATGACCCCTCTGCATGAGCACACCTCCTAACCCCTGCAAGGAGGCGTCCGTGTACACAACGAACCCGCCACTACTGTCAAGGATGGTGAGTACGAGAGCCGAGGTCAACCTCTCCTTCAGCTCCTGAAAACACGCCTCACAGGCGTCTGTCCAAGTGAAGGGCACATCCTTTCGGGTCAATTGTGTCATGGGACGCGCAATCTGTGAAAAACCTCTGATGAATCGTCTGTAGTAGCCTGCCAGTCCCAGGAAACTGCGAATCTCAGTGACTGAACGCGGTCTCTCCCACCTAAGCACTGCCTCGACCTTGGCTGGGTCCACCGCCAAGCCGTCTCCAAAGATCACATGACCTAAGAAGGTCACCTCCCTCAACCAGAACTCGCACTTGCTGTATTTGGCGGTGGACCCTAATTCCCCGCAGGGTTCCAGCTCTTTTAACTGAGCACATTCAGGTTTCACCCCTTTCAGTTTCACATTCATACAACCCATATTTTTAATCATGTTCATTTATTCATAACAGGCAGCTGTTAAATCAATTTACAGGCAGCTATTATTTCCTTTCCACATTTTCCAAGACTGCAATATCTATATTCATATCACTAGTTCTCCAGTCCTAGGATTCATGCCGTACCCTAGGATCTATCATTCAATCTAGTTTTCCAGCCCTAGGATTCATGCAATACCCTAGGATCTATCATTCAATCTGGTTTCTCATTCCTAGGATTCATGCAATGCCCTAGGTTCTATTAATTATTCCATAATTGTAACAAATTATGTTAATAATTTTTAAAGCCACTCTACCAGCTACAACGGGAGTACTGGGGGCGTGGTCGGAAATCCCGCGTGCTTCCGCAACCCCTGAGACTGCAATGGAACGGGGTCCTAACACAAGGATCAAACATAAGGAGTTTCTCAGAACAGTATATAATTACTGGAAACGGGTAGAGGATCTTATTTCGAAAAGAACGCAACTCGAAACGTGGAAAACGGACTCCGAACGGGCCCTAAACGGGTCGAAAACGACGAAACAATCCAAAATCAGACGTCTGGAACCTCTTCCAGACGTCTTAAAAGGTGGTTCAGAGGATACCTTCGCTCTGTGTAATCCCTCAGACATCCAGAAGCCTGCGGGGGAGTCTGGCTTAGTTCCCAGACGTCTGATGGTCAACCCGGATGTCTGGAACTCCTCTCCGTCGTCTGGCACTGCAGCTAGACGTCCGATTCGCGTTGGATGGCGAGTCCCGCGCCCTCTCGAGCAGAACCTGCATGCACCCACACCTGCTCTCAGTACGACGAGTCGCAAGCAAAGGCGTGGCGGACGGCTGCATGGCCATACGGGTGAAAAAGGAGGGAGGGCGAAATAACTTACTTGCCAGACATCTGGACAGTCCTCCAGACGTCTTCACCGTCGTCTGGTTGGAATCCCAGACATCTGATTCTGGAAAAACTTCCAGAATCAGAGCTCGACTCGCTCTCCGCCCGCGACGCACGGCCACGTCGCGCCTCGTCTGCCTGCTGCTCGAGCTGCAGCAACCCTCCCGCGTCACTCCATGCCCGCTGCTCCCCCGCCGGCTGGCTCTAGCTACCCCGGCAAGCTCGAGCCCTCATGGTCAAGCGTCTCCTCCCTCGCGAAACACCTCCTCCTGCAACTAGCCGCGGCTGCCGCTGCCGCCGCTCGGTCGCTCTCGCACCAGCTGGAAGAAGGAGAAGAAGGGAGCGGAGGAGATGAGAGTGAGGGAGAGGGCGAGGGCCTTATAAGGCCACGCGGGGAGAGAGGGAGAGAGAGAGAGCGCAGCATTGCGCCTGCAGGAGGAGAGAGGGAAAAAGAGGGCGTTCGCAGGTCTACGCACGTAGGCGTGCAGACGCAATCGTGCGTGCCGTAGAAGTTAAAATCCCAGACGTCTGGAAGGGGTTCCAGACGTCTGGGCCACCTCCCAAACGTCTTAAAAAGACGTCTTGAAATCGCATTCGTAACAGAAAGGATCAGAATTGTCAGATCAAGGTAGTAATTGAGAGTTTGGTAATCAAATCTACCATAGCTCGATCAACCTCAATGTCTCACTCAGAAATAATATGTCCTAAAATAATTTGTTCTTGGATCATTAAGTGACTTTTTTCCCAACTAAGGACCAAATTAACTTCAAGGCATCTTTTAGAATTCTCTCTATGTTCCCCAAATATTCATCAAATGAATCCTCGATGACTGAAAAATCATCCATGAAGACCTTAAGGTAATCCCCTATCATATTAGAAAAGATGTCCATCGTGCATTGTTGGAAGGTTGCTAGTGCATTACAAAAGCCAAAGGGCATTCTATGGAATGCAAATGTCCCGTAGGGGTAAGTGAAAGTGGCCTTCTCCTGGTCTTCGAGGCTAATCACAACCTGATTATACCCAGAGTATCTATCGAGAGGAAGCAATAGAACTTCCTTCTAGCAAGTATCTCCAAAATTTGGCCTATGAAGGGTAGAGGGAAATGATTTTTCTTGGTAGTTGGGTTGAGTTTTCTATAATCAATGCATGTCCTCCACAAGGTTGCAGTTTGAGTCAGGATAGATTCTCCCTTGTCATTTGTAACTACAGTAAATCTAGCTTTTTTGGGTACAACTCGGATTGGACTAACCCAAGGGCTATCAAATATAGGGTAAATAATTTTGACATCTAGCCATTTGATGATCTCTTTCTTTACAACTTCTCACATAATTAGGTTTAATCTCCTTTGTAATTCCAGAGAGGGCTTGGATCCATCCTTAGTGTAGATGTGATGAGTACAATATGAGGGGCCCTAAGATCAGCTATTCTCCACCTAATTACCATTTTGTGGTTCCTTAAGACCTCAATCAACTTGTATTCTTGTTCTTTTATTAACCTGGCATTGATTATCATGAGTAGAGTTTGATGTGGTCCTAGGAAGACATACTTGAGAGAATCAAGAAAGGGTTTCAACTGTAGTTGAGGTGGGGATTGGATTGAGGGCACTAAAGGTTCAGTTTGCATTTCAGGTAGCTTCTCTACATGGTAGGCCCATGGTGGGCTAAGAGTAAGTGATGCGTTAGTAGGATATTCACCTCCTTATGGTAAGGGTCTTCATGTAGGCTATCATGCGAAGATTGTGTCAGACGAGTTTTCGAGGGATCACTGGTCAACCATATTTGTGTGTGTTCTTCGAAGATTTCCTCGACCAAACCTATCTCTCCAACCATATAACATTCATCTTCTTTGCAGAAATTTCTTGATGTTTTATAGATATTGAGGTTTATCTTTTGATTGCCAAAGGCAATTTCCATGTTCCCAGATACACAATCAATGTATGCTTTGGCTATGGCTAAGAATGGTCTCCCTAAGATAATTTGTGTGCTTTTAATGTTCTTAAGAGTTTCCATATCTAAGGCAATGAAATCTACAAGAAAATAGAAGTCTTTCACCTAAATAATGACATCTTCCAACATGCCTCTTGGGTTTTTTATCATTCGGTCGACCAGTCAAAGTGTAACCGAAGTGGTTTAAGCTCCCCGAGTTTGAATTTCTCACAAATAGGTGTTGTTAAGAGATTAATGGGGACTCAAAGAAAACCATTAAGTAAAATATACGTTCATTGTAGCGTGATTTTTTGAGATAAAAAATAAACTACTAGAACTTTGGTGGGTCCTAAGTCAAACACAGGGAGGCATGGGATCATATCAAATCTAAATGCACAAACATGAAACGAAATATGAACTAACTAATTTTTTTGGTATTTTTGAGTAAAGAGACAGAGATGAGAAAGAAATCAACCACAAGATAAATATAGAAGGGGGATGAAAAGCATGGATTGCAAAATAAGATAACTTCAAAATAAAACTTTATTCTACTAGAGCAAGAGTCAATGATTACAACTAGAACTTGAAAACTAGAAAATAGAAAACAAGAGATGACATTAGAGCATAGTCCATTGTTGCAGCCGCCTTGAAATGGAGTTTGAGTTGATCTATTAAAGGTAGTGATGATAACACCATCATCAGCCATATCTAACTTTAATTACTCATATTCCATTAATAAATGCTCTTACATAATCGCCAAAGGATCATAATTCACTGCACATCCTTTCTGAGAGTTAAACAGGAAACCAGGGTTAAAACTGTAATTTTACCATCCTATCATCTGAAACCATCAAACCAAAACCCTTATGACATTTATTTTGAGGATGTTCAACCCAAGCATACATTCATTGATTATCCTTTCGATGCCAAATTCTCTGTAACCCGACTCTTTGGTCTTGGGTTGCATCCTCATAAATCGCAGGCCCAACCCCACTTGCATACTGATTTTAGGTTTTGGGTAATTTTTATCCAGAACCTTAGATATTCTCGACTATAGGGTATGGGTCTGCACCACAATCTGGTCCACATCTGTGGACATCTACTGGCAGGTCAGAGGTTTCTTCTTTTTTTGATTCTGATCTGCACCTGTGAATTCTTTATTTCTCTTCTTTGTATAGTGTGCCTAGCTGAAGGCACTAAATTCAGCACATACTATTTTTTTAGTTTTATCTTGGAGTGGACCCGACATTCACGCAATTCAGGTGCTTTCTACTCTATTCCACTCTGTTTTATGTCTTTGAAACAATGAGGACATTGCATTAGATAGGCATGGGAGGGTGGATATTCATCTCTGAATTTATTTGTCAGCTCTGTAGATTTATTTTATTTTCTTTTATTTATATATTTTAAAAAAAATTTGGAATTAGGAAAGAGAACTTGGGTTTAAGAAAATTTTCAATCTTAGGAAATATTACATGAGGATCTGAACACAAAGACCCTTCAGGTCTTTTGACTTAATCAGCCTATGTATCCATTAAAATGTGGATTTATTTTTCGAGTCCTCGCCAACCTGAATTCTATTTTAATTCGAGTAAATAAGTTTGCGTGATAAGTACACGACTTATCAACCTGCCCTCTAATTTGAGGGAACTTTAAGCCTAAAGCATCTACACACTATCTTGTCACTGACTTGTTAATCGGCGGTTCTAATAGAAATTGGGTAGCTAATGAACCTTCTAGGGTGATATGGCTGGCAAGTTATCGTGGGTAACAGCCCATAGGTAGGTTGTCCAAAGCCTAGCCACTGGACCATTCTCTTTTTGCTGCCTTTAGGTAAATCTTAGACCATGGAAGCCACCTACTTAAAAAGAAAAAGAAGAAAAAAAAAGTCAAAAAGAAAAGAAAAACAAAAGGAGAAAAGAAAAAAAAAGAAAACAAAAGAAATAAGGCACACTTCGCCACACGAGTATAGCTGGCAAGTTGTCGGTGGTAATAGCTCATCGACCGGTTGTCCAGAACCCAGCTCAATAAATGCACTGAAAATTCCCAAAACACTTAGGAAGAAGCGGAGAAGTAGAATAAATCGAGGAGATATACACTGGATTCACCCGAGTGTTGACCCAATAAAAATAAAAGTAGGGAGAAAGCTACCGGTTGTAAAGATACACCTTTAGGCAGAATTATCTTTTTAAGGTCACCTAGAGGTGAAGAAATCCGAAGTCCATTTTAATTGTTGATCAACGAGTCTATCACATTCACAATAAGATGCTTAGAACTTAGGGTTCTCATCAAATCTTGGGTGAGTTGAATCGCCGCAGAAAGCCACTTTTAAACCCTAAAACTCAAAAATCCAAAAAAATTAGAAAAGAAGAAAAAGAAAATTTTCTTTGAATAAGACGAGGGCCTGAGGCGATCTGCATTTTGGAAGATACCTGGGCACTGTTGTGTCTTTGAAAGTTCAGGTCTTAAGTAAACATTTTCGTAATGATTGAAAATAACTCATGCCCAAATAATCCAACCTAATTCTTTTACAAATAGCATGTAGTTTTTGCTAGGGACTAGTACAATATAGGCATGGGGGTGTGATGTGAACATGTTTACACTACATAAGATGCCTATTTATGCATGTTCTTAAGCGTAGAATTGCATTACATACTATAAATATTGCATAGCATGCATCATCTTGCATTTAGATTAGTTTGAATAAAATGGAGGTTATCTCCTTTTATGTTCAGGGACATGCCAAATTTTATCAGGGCCTCGAATCGAGGATCCAACCGTACAGATTTGATCAGGGCGATGATTAGTGTTCAACGACTCTAAGATCGCCTTAATTAGACATCTATAGCATCAGATAGACATCGAGGAACCCTAGAAGATCAAGGGCCAAGATGGTGTGAATCCACACTTTAGACGACAAATCCGACCTCATAGATGGATTCAAATCGACGATTGCAGTCTAACGGCGCAAAAATTGACTCAATCCGACAACCGTGGCACCATCTACATCATCTAGAAGATGGACAGCCAAGATGATGCCACATGGTGCCATCTCAGACACCCAACCAGCCACTGCACCTGCCGCTCCATCTCTTCTTCATTTTGAGCGCTGCTTCTCCATCGCTGGATTCGCATCCAACGGCTGTGGATGTGTGCACACAAAACATTATCGCAACACAAAGGCTTGTGTAGCGCAGTAGGTGAGAGCGCTCGCGAGATCAGGAGGCGCACATTCGATTTGCAAGGAGTTGCTGCTGAGGCGCGGTGAGCGGGTGCGATTGATTGCTCGATCGTGATCGAGTGGTCGCGCACGCTCAATAGCGCTCACGCCACATCAAACGCTCGCATGTAACGTGGGATCAAACACGGGGAGCGCGCGATGAGAAGGCACGGCGAGGGGCGAGTTAAGTTGTCCGATCGTGAATGTGGAGGCGAGAGGCGAGCAGGCACGTGAGCGCCGGCTACGAAGGCCATGTTTTGACCTTTAGCGATGGTTTTATGTGACACTAAAGGTCTTGAATTAATGTTTTTCAAATTAAAAAGACCAAATTGCCTTCACTCCTTGCAACTATAAAAGGAGACCCCCTTCATACGAAATGGGCATCCCTTCCTTCTCTTCTCTCCCTCTCCAAAGCTCAAGAGAAGCTTATCCCACACTCAGGATGCTTCTTAAGAGATAAAGTCAAATTTTCGCCCCCATTTCGGAAGTGGATCCTACGACGACGACGACATGCTGCCCTATTCCCATTCTTCCTCCTTCATCCTCCTTCGTCCTGCTCCGCTCCCCGTCTTCTAGGCATCGTCCCGTCTAGCTCGCCAAGCGACCGTCGAGGAGGATAACTTCTCTCTCCATTTTTTTTAATGCTTTCTAGAGTAGATTTACTGCTTTCTAGTGTAATCATTTTCTGCTTTCTAGTCATAATGAGTAATGTAATGAACAATCTCTTTGATAATGAATTCCATGTTCATTCTACATCACTTTTTGATTTTTATTTGTAATATTCTTTCTCACTCTCTTCTATTTATTGTAAATAGATAGATAGTTTCTAATCAATTATTCTTCTTCGTGACAATTAAAACAAACGCGTATTTTTAATCAAATGTCCACCTCCCTGAGTTCGACCCGGGATTTCTATTCCAGTATAAATTTTATTTGTTGAACATGAGTTTTTCGCTTTTAAACTACAATGGCAGGTTTTTCAAAACCAAATACGTTAGCATAGTAACTTGTAGCTTCAACACTGCCCCTTCGGAACGTTTGCTTTCCGAAAAATGCCCTTCAATCTTTGCAACGCACCTGTGACTTTTCAAAGGTGTATGCTTGCGATATTTTCGGACCTGGTAAGTGAATGTTTAAAAGTCTTCATGGATGACTTCTCTATTTTTGGAGATTCTTTTGACCATTGTCTCAAGAACCTTGAAAGAACTCTCCAAAAATGCATAGAAGTCAATCTGGTCCTCAGCTGGGAAAAAAGTCATTTCATGGTCCAGGAGGGTATTGTCCTAGGCCATGTTATATCAAAATAAGGAATTGCGGTAGATAAAGCAAAAATAGATGCTAGATCTAAGCTCCCACCACCCACTACTGTAAAACAGATCAGATCCTTTTTAGGTCATGTGGGTTTCTACAGTAGATTCATACAAAATTTTTCTCAAATCCCCAAGCCCTTAAGTCAGCTTCTTACTAAAGACCAACCATTCGATTTCAATGATAAATGTCTGGAGATTTTTTTGAGGTTGAAGAAGGAAGTTACCAAGGCACCAATTTTGCAGGGACCTGAATGGAATAATCCCTTTGAATTAATGACGACTGCCTCAAATTTTGCTGTGGGGGCCGTTCTAGGGCAAAGAATTGACAAGAAGCCCATTGTGATCTATTATGCTAGTAAAACTCTTGATGATGCACAGCGAAATTACACGATTACTAAAAAAGAACTTCTTGCCATTGTATTTGCCCTAGAAAAATTTAGCTCTTATCTTTTGGAGTCACATGTCACTATATATGCCGACCACTCCACACTTAAATATTTGCTGACAAAAAAAATTTGCGAATCCCCGCCTTATCTGTTGGATCCTACTACTCCAGGAATTTGACCTGGAAATCAAGAATAAGGCGGGATCGCAAAATGTAGTGGCCGACCATCTCTCTCATCTTATGACAAATGACATAATGACCCCCCTTGATCAATTCCCTGATGAAAGCATTTTAGCTACCACCACCCTCCCTTAGTTTGCACCCATTGCAAACTATTTAGCAATAGAACGAATCCCCGCTGATTGGCCAAAAATAAAAAGGGATAAGTTCTTTGCTGATATTAAATACTATTTTTGGGAGGAGCCCAACCTTTTCCGCATTTGTGCCGATCAGGTCATCAAACAATGTGTCCCTTATTCAGAAATCCATGATATTCTGACACATTATCATTCAATGGCCTGCGACAGACATTTTTTGGACAAGAAAACTACAGCTAAAATCCTTAATGCAGGATTCTTTTGGCCCAGCTTGCACAAAGATGCTCATAATTTTGTTCGGTCCTATATGCGTTGCCAGAGCATCGGTAACATGACTCGGAAGGATATGATGCCCCTTAATCCAATTTTAGAAGTTGAAATTTTTGATGTATGGGGCATCGACTTCATGGGACCATTCATCAACTCTGGTGGGTATTTGTATATACTAGTCGCAGTCTACTGTGTTTCTAAATGGATTGAAGCAATACCCACCCACACCAATGATCACCGTGTCGAATTCATTAAGAAAAATATTTTCTCAAGATTCGGCATTCCAAAGGCCATTATCAGTGACGGAGGCTCACACTTCACTCACTCACAATTCCATCACCTTCTTTCTAAATATGGGGTTGATCACAAAATTTTCACACCTTATTACTCCCAAATCGGGAAATCAAAAATATTTTACAAAAGACGGTTAGGCCCGATCGTAAAGACTGGTCCACTAAATTGGGCGATGCTTTATGGGCTTACCGTACCACTTTCAAAACCCTGCTTGGCATGTCTCCCTTCCATCTGATTTTTGGAAAGGCATGCCATCTCCCGATAGAACTTGAATAAAAGGCTTTTTGGGCAATAAAGCAATTAAATATGGACTTATCTGATGCCGGTATCCACAGAAAATTACAATTGACTGAAATGGAAGAATTACGTAATTTTTCATATGAAAACACATGTATTTATAAAGACCAAACAAAGAAATTTCATGATAAATACATTGTTCAGAAACATTTTGACGTTAATCAACGCATTTGGCTTTTCGATGCATGATTACGTATTTTTCTTGGAAAGTTAAAATCAAAATGGACTGGCCCATTTATTATCCTAAAAGCATACCTATACAACATTGTTGATCTTTTTTATCCTAAAACTAATATGACTTTTCAAGTTAACGACCAACGTTTAAATCCCTATTTTGATCATGCTCCGAATCTTCCGTTTGAATCTTTCGATTTCACATAACCAACCACAGCTAATCACTGATGCACACTACGACCGACTGAATGGCATAAAAGATAGCACTGGATGGGAGGTAACCCATCATTTTTCCTACTTTCTTTTTCTTTCTTTTCCCCAGGTTTTGACTATCCTAAATCCGACTGCCTTTTAGTAAGGTAATCCCTCTTTCCCTCCTAATGCATGAGGACATTACATATTTTACGCATGTGGGGGTGTTTTTAAATTTTGACAATCAATTTAGGATTTTCAAAACCTAAAAACATTCATTTTTCTTTAGTCATTTTTTATTTTCCTGCTTGCATGCCCAAAAAAATAAAAAATTGAAATCTTTTTGAGGAAAATTTTGAAATCGGGACTAAGGATGATAACTCACTTTTGGTACAACGGGATTTTATCTTTAACAAACTAGGGATGAGGATATGAATCTGATCATTAGAATTTCAGGGTTTATCTTTAGACTAGATCAGATATCCTTCTCCAAAATTCCACCTGAACTCATGATAGTTCAAGTGACTTGATCCTCTTTTGTAATATGGAAAGTATCTGGCTTAGTTTCTGATTCAAAAACTTGCATTTCTTGTGAAACTTCTTGTGTCAAATTTCACACACAAACCAACACCTGAAAACTACTAAAAATTAGAAAAACCCCTTTTTTGGCCTTATTAAATGACTGAAGTGGATCATTGGTTTGAGTTTCCATCGTCGAGGAGGAAATGCCTCCTTTGAGGATGCGATGTCAACATGTTACCGCCTCGATGCTGGTCCATATCTATATTTCATATCTTTAGACATAGCATTAAAGTGCATTTTTTGTAGCTCAAGTGTCTTGGACGGTGCTCTACCTATAGTGTCGATGGAAGAGCTTGAGTTTGCTTGGAGTGCCTCTTTACACTGCACTGTGTTTTGGGGTTGTGAGATGCTGGGTGGTGTCATGGACAGTGCTATCTCGAAGTACTAGCACCAGAACCCCCTCGAGAATTCGTAATGGGAATGATGATCCCGACACATTTGTTGTAAGACTAACCTAAAAATAAGCATGGGGGAGAAAAAAAAAGTTTTAAAACAAAAACATGCACGTATAAATGTTGGCTTTTCACAAGCATAGACACAAAGTTTTAAAGGTTATTGTAAGTTGCGAATTAGATTCAAGAGTTAGAAAAATCCCAAAAATAAAAATTTCAAGTCATCTAAATTAACAAGGGATTAATCTGTAAATTTTTGGAGGATATATTGATCCCATTTTTGTCTAATTTTTGGATCCGAAAATAAATCCTGATGTTTATCCTTAACAAATCCCGTACCTCCTATTTCTGGATCAACCTATGTCCCTAATCTCTTTCTCCTCAAAAGTTGAAAAAATTAGGTTTCCCAAAAATTCTATTTTGTAAAAATTAAAGTTTTACTAGGAGACTAGCAAAAGATAAGCATGGGGGTATGATAAATGCCAGATTATCATCATTCTTATGCATTAAAACAAACCTAGTTCTTAGGATTTTGATCCGCAAACAGGTTTTTGGGTTGCATTTAGGCATAAATTAGGTTAGGCATGCATTGCATTTGTTATTTTAGTTTTGATGTGTTTCTTGGAGTGTTAGGGATAAGTAGAGAGTCAGATCCCCAGAACCCTAACACTCGGGAAGGCAACTGATGAAGAGGAAGCTCAATCAGGCTAGGACTCAACTAATTCCAGCTCATCATGGCTAGATACCAACTCCCTTAGACTAAGGTTAGCTCCATTCATCTCCATTCAGCTCACCTTAGCTGAATGGTAGCTCAAGAGAGCTCACCTTAGCTCACCCTAGCTCAGGTTAGCTCAGATCTAGCTCAACTTAGCTGAGTCTAGCTCAACTTAGCTGAGTCTAGCTCATCTCAGCTCCCATTAGTTCACAGGGAGCTCTAGCTAGCTCAGTTGAGTTGATTGGAGTTCACTTCAGCTCAGCCCCAGCTCAGTCTAGCCCCACCCAGCTCATGGCAACTGGACTCCAAGCTAGCTGAGGTACTACTTGTCAACTAATAGCTTAGCTAGCTCTAGAGTTCTCATCAGAGGCAGTTCTAGCTCAACCTAGCTCTAGCCAGGTTGAAGTCAGCTCAACTGAGCTCAACTACCCAGGCTTGGCTACTTGCATAAGAACTAAGTAGCTGAGCTCAGGAGTTGAGCTCCCCTTGAAGCTGCCTCAGCAGACCCAACTCCAACATAGCTTCCATCAGCTCCAGAGTCTTCTCTCCCAACTCCTCCTTCATGAAACCCTAGCTCCTCCACCTCCACTCTACTAGCTAAGCTAGCTTAGCTAAGCCCTTAGCTCCACCAAAAACTCCATGGTTGTCCACTCTTCAACCCCTAACCCTAACCCAACCTATCCTTGGTGCCAACCCACACCAACCACCACCACTCACACCCCCTCATGTTGGCGGCAAAAATGCCCTAGGCATCCCTTCATTTTGGCACCAACATGTGCCTAATTCCTAGCCCCACACCTCATCAACCAAGGCCATTTAAACCCTACACCTAGTGTAACGACCCGGTTCCCAAGTCCCTACGAGACACGAGAACCGGACCGACTCGACTAATCCCAAGACCTAGTCGTCCAACGAGGAAGTAACCAAAAGAGCAGTAAAATAAACCCCATTCAGCATGAATATAACTAACAGTAAGAAAGTACAGCAGCAAGGAAAGAAACTACTACAGTAGATACCACCACAACAGTAGAACAACATTTATCATATAACATGAACTGCAGGTAAAGAAAAGTACAGCGGAAATAAGAACTACTCACTATAACGGAAACAAAGAGGTACAAAAGACAGTAGTAACTCTACTGGACCCTACTCGGCCCAACGTCCTCTGCAGCCGCTGACCCAGGCTGCTCAACACCTGGTCCTGAAAAAAGTAACGAGTGTAACACGTCAGCAAAACGCTGAGTAGAGTGGCAACTAAAACTAAAGACAACAGTAGAGTGTACAGTAGCTGTTATGTTCTATTACTTTCTTTATTTACATCTTTCAATTGTCTCACTATTTCATTTATTTCTCAGATCTTTTACTTGATCTCGAATGTTCCTCGTGGGAACGATCTTGATTGCAGTCTTTTCCAAAAAGTAGAAGTAGCACGTGGTGCTCTCCTGGCCGGGAGAGTCCCCCGGGGTGATCCTACCCTCAGTCAACCACCCCAAGGTCACTGACAGACGTAACGGTGACTACGGCACGCGCGATAAACGCACAGGTAGCTAACCCGTACTGGCACGCGGTCAGTCGTTTCCGTTAACGGGTGCGCCCAAAGCACAGCACGGAACCAGTCCAGGGCAGAGCCCTCTCAGTAACAGGGGTCCAACCCCTCCACAGTAACCAAACCGGGGCCTTGCCCCTCCACAGTCCGCGCACCCTCGCCTGACTACCCTGGTTTGCCCTAGCGGGCCTAACAAGTCGGTGTGGGAGGCTAGCAGAACCCCGGGGCCCGTGGGGTAGCTAGTACCTCTCTACACTAGTATCTCTCCTCGGTACTACGTACGCGAGGGCCAGCAAGTCGGTACAGAGTGGCCAGTCCTAACCCCGGGTCCCTGGGGCGGCTGGCTCCGCTCTGCACTAAACAGGGGGACAGTCGCTCTCCTTGGTACTCCGTACTCAAGGGCCAGCTCACTTCCCCAAAACTATTCCATTCACTTTCCAGGAGTTCTACTCCTACTTCCCCGTAGGGTTCCATCCTTTTTACTCAAACATCCAGGTTTCACTTTCCAGTTTCACATTCTTACAATCCATGTTCTCAACCACGTTATCTATTCACAACAGGCAGCTGTTAATTCAAATTACAAGCAGCTTTATATCTCTTTCCATTTTCCAAGACTGCAGTATTATACATTCCACTAGTTTTCCCATCCTAGGATTCATGCCATATCCTAGGATCTATCATACAATCTAGTTTTCCAGTCCTAGGATTCATGCAACACCTAGGAGCTATCATTCCATCTATTTCACATTCCTAGGGTTCATGCAATGTCCTAGGTTCTATTTATGGTTTCATAATTTAACAGATTTTAATAACTTAAAGCCACTCTACCAGGTACAACGGGAGTAATGGGGGCGTGATCGGGAATCCCGCGTGCCTCCGCGACTCCCAAGACTGCAACTGAATGAGGTCCTATCACAAGGATCAAACACAAGGAAAGTCTCAAAACAGTGCATAGCTACTGTAGACGGGTAGAGGAATTAATTCTGAAAAGAACGCAACTCGAATCGCGAAAAACGGAGCCCGAACGGGCCCTAAACGGGTCGAAAACGATGACATTGTGTTAAATCAGACGTCTGGAACTTCTTCCAAACGTCTTAAAAAGTGGATCAGAGAATTACCTGCTCAGTGTGGTTTCCCAGATGTCCAGAAGTCTGCGGGGATGTCTGGCCTAGCTCACAGACGTCCGATGGTCACCCCGGACATCTGGAGGTCACTCCCGCCGTCTGGTACAACTTCCAGACGTCTGATTTGCAAAGGATGGCGAATCAGCGAGTCTGCACACAGCCAACTCCCTCCCTCAGTACGGTCAGTCGACAGGAAGGAAGAAGAAAGTGGAATACTCACCTTTCAGACGTCTATATGATCTTCCAGACGTCTCCCTCGCCGTCTGTCGATAAACCCAGACGCCTGATTCTGGAAATTTTTCCAGAATAGGTCACCGCTCGGCCTCCGCTCGCGACGCCGCCCGCATTGCACCTCGCGCGCCTGCTGCTCAGACCGCAGCAGGTCCCTCTCTGCGTCGTTCCGTGCCTCCTGCGCCCTCCACCGGCCCACCAAACCGCTCCGGCGAGCTCTCCCTCACGGCAGAGCTCCGCCCTCGCACGTCGCACCTCCTCCGCGCTCACTGCGGCCGCCGCTACCGCCCTCGCGCTCGCTCGCTCTCGCGCACAGGAAGGAGAAGAGGAAGGGGACGGTGGAGACGACAGGAGGGGAGGCGTGGCCTTTTAAGGCTGTGCGAGGAGGAGGGAGAGAGAGCACAGCAGGCCTGCAGCCGCAGAGAGAGAGGGAAAAAGAGAGAGAGAGAGAGGAATCGCAGGCCTGCGCGCACAGGTGCGCAGACGAATCTCTCGTGCGAAAAATAACTATTTTACAGACGTCTGGAAACGATCCCAGATGTCTGGTCAGACGTCTGGATGTGCTCTCAGACGTCTTGTCAGACGTCTGGGCCACCTCCCAGACGTCTTAAAAGACGTCTGGGGCACATGTTCGTTGCACCTAGCCCCTTCTAGAAGCCCTCCATTGGCGCCAAACATAACCCCCCATAACTACCCTAAACCCTACCCTAGTTGGAACCAAAAATCACCCCCTACACCCCTTCATTTGGCACCAACACCTCCTCTCATCTACACCCTACATATTACCGCCCAACCTATCCTAACCCTCCATCTAGTGACGCCACCTAAACCTCCCCCTTAACCCACCTAAAGTGGCGCCAATTCCCTTAACTCCACCATAACTACCACCTCAAGCAAGCTTCCCCTTGGCGCTACCCTATATCTACCCTTCATCCCATAACCACCACCTAACAACACCATCCTAACCCTACACATAACCTACATGCAACCTAACTCTACCACCATATAACCTAACCCTAGTCCTCTCTTAGGGTTAGCACCAAATACCTAACACCCCCCCATTTTGGCGCCAACCATTATCAACCCTAGGATCCCTTAACTACCTCCAACAAGCCATCCTAACCCTCCATCTATCAACTACCCCTAACCCCCTACCATTCCTATATAAACCCCCTACCACCACCATTAAAACTCAACCTTGGCTACATTTTTTCTACCCATATTTCCACCTACATAGAAGGTCAAGAGAAGAAGAAGAAGATGATGATTAAGGGGATACTCTATCCCCTTGGTGCCTTCCCCTCTTCTCTTCTCTCTTGTGCCCCACGCCAGCTAAGGGAGGAAGCCAGGCATTACAAGACAACCTAGGGTACACACCTACCCTAGGAAGAGGAGGATTTGAGGGTAGTACACTACCACACTTGGAGGAAGAATCAAAGGTGGTCCACGCCACCTTAAGGAGGAGTTCTTGGAGTGGGAGCCATCCACTCTAGGAAGGAGAAGGCACACCCATCTAGGGTTTGCCTTTGGAGGACGTCAAGGAAGGAAAAGGAGGAGTCCTTTTCAAGCCTAGGAGCCACTAAGCTTGGAGCAAGGAGCTTTCCCTCATCACCAACAATTCAGGAGGACTTGTGTTTTATTTTATTTGTTGCAATTATCTAGTAGTAGAAGCATTCATCTACTAGGATTTTTGTAAAGCACTCTCTCTTTCAATCAAAGTTGCCTTCTTTAATCTTTTTGTTGCATAGTCTTGTAGAATTCTTGTTTAACATTTTTCACTCCCTGCCCCTAATTATTCTAGGCCTCCACGTGCCTAGACTCAGCTTAGGGAGAGGCTCTACTTGTCACTTTAATAGTAGTGTGGTGGATTAATATAAAGAATTTTCTCGCTATCAGCAAACCCACATTGTTCCTGTTATTTCAAAACCTAAAAAAAAATCATATATATAAAACACCAAAAAGAAAGTTGAGTTCCTTTTAAAGATTGCTTTAATTTAGCAAACAAATTGCCTTCCTTAGACGACCCTAGATACTCCACTATCTAGGTCTTACAAATTTTAAAAGCGTATGCGATTTTGTGTGTTATAACAACTCTGAAAACCCTAATTACTAATCATGCCAAATTTTGCATCAATGGCCAGCATGCACCTTTGAAAAGTTGCGGGTGATTGCAAAGCCCGAACGGCATTCTACGGAATGCAAAGGTTCTGTAGGGACATGTGAAAGTTGTCTTTCCTGATCTTTGGGATGGATAGGGACTTGGTTATATCTCGAATAATCATCCAGGAGGCAAAATGATGAACGTGTTTCGCATGGTAGAAATCAAGGTTTGGAGGACGCGTCGTCATAGCCGCAAAACCCGTTATCAAATACAATTTTACCGAAACTCTATGGGAGTCCCGGATTGAACACTGGGAGGCGATGTTTACTTTGTTTGAAAACAACACTTTGTTTTATTTCTTTTTGTTATTTTGTTATTTTTTTTATGAAGGATGCAAACAAGATGGATCACAATATAGATGGAATCAAATATGATATATTGCACAAATGTCTATTACAATAATCTACGAAAGCATAAAAGAGAGAGAGGTCAGAAGGAATCTCCCGAATCAATTGCTCGACAAGACGACAGCGCCTGGTGGAAGCTTGGACAAAGGAGTTGAGGAGCGGGACGATGGAGGTGAGATGCAGGAGGACGTCGGGTAGAGGAATGCTTCACCGAGGCTCTAGAATGGAGGTGAGGAAGTGGAGGCGATCTGCTACCGGAATGGAGGTGGGAGGATGGCTCCAAGGCAACCTATGATGGTGATGAGATGGGGGACGAATATTTGGTGGGATAAAGGAATGCTACAATAATACGAGGCCTTTGGAGCTTGAGAGTAAGCTCTAATGGAGCTTTGGTAGGCTACTAGAGCTTAGGAGTAGGTGGGAGTAGAGTAGGTAGAGATGAAGAGGAATGGCAGGTGTAAGGGTGTTTATACAGTGGCGGAATGGAGGTGGTTTGCGTGCACAGGCCTTTAATGACATTTAAGACGTCACTAAAGACCCGCCAGAGATGTTGCTAAAGCATTCACGCGCCTTGGTTGGCGCTTGGAAGCTTGGCCACAACTAGCGTAGGGTGCGGTGATCGTCGGCCGTTGGATCAGGCGTGAGCGGTTGTGATAGAGAGAGGAGAATGTGTGCTCGCCCGCGTTTGAAATCCGCACTGCTGGTGTGTGTGTTGACAGTCATCAAATGATGCATTGCACGGTCGAGACTCTCCCGCAGATTGCGCATGCCTTGATTTGAATCGTGCCTTGTGCCCTCGCGGAGTTCCAACAGTCGACAACAGATCCACTTGACTTAAATGAGTGCCTTGGATTGTGCACGTGTGATCTGCCGTGCGTCCCCGCGTCGGTGGGTGGTGTTAGATCGCGCGTGGAGAATCTCGATCGCTAGATCGAGATCAAGCGGCCCTATTTCAACTGGCACTGTAGCGGGAGCAGCGAATTGCGGCTCGAACTCGTGCTCGCGATTGCGAGTGCTTGTCTTAACCGTTGCACCAAAGTGGCACTTTGTCGAGTGGAGGGCAGTGCAGTCACGCACTCCTTGACCGTTGCATGAAGATCCAACGATCGAGGTGAGTCCTTACTTGAGGCTAAGCACGATGGCTTAGGTGGGTGGGTAGCCTTGTTGGAGCCACGTGGCTCCATCTAGGCCATCTGTCTTCATCTTCTTATAGAGGATGCTATGAGCTCTGATCGGGATGATTTTCGCGTTGACAGATTGTGATTGTCGCTCCGAATTCATTCGCATGGTCGGATTCTTCATCCGAAGCTCATAAAGATGTCACCCTACCTCCAGGCCATAAAAAATGGAAGAATTAATGTACATAATACACAACTATCCTAAATGCCATGCAATGGATGTTATGCAGTATTTATAACATGATATGCAATGCTAAGCCTAGGAACTATCATAAATAAGTATTTTATCATGAATTCATGTGTTATTATCACCCCCCTCCCCCTCTCACAAATTCCTCCACCTCTTCTTTCTCAGATAACTGGGTATCCAATCACGTATTCGAGTATGAGCAGTATCAGGTCCAGGGCTACTGGCAGTGGGTAGTAGCCGAGGAGTGAGTGGTTAGGTGGGTACGGGTGAACGGGTAAGGGGACCCGACCCCAGTGTTACTTGGACGATAGGATGGAAATAGAAATTCCTCTTATGCCGAACAATTGGCTTCTGAGTCCACAATGTGGAACTATCTTGTCCCTCCATCGCAACACAGCAACAGCTGAAGATGGCTTTGATTGAGGCAACAACTATGCATGTAGGTTCCAATTAGGAGCCTAGAGATGCACTTAGAGGTCAACCGCAACGTCTAAGGGTGCTATCTGGAGAGGTTGCGGCCAGAGGACTGCAGGTGTCGTCGAAAAAGTCGAGGGTAGCGATCGTCGTCGGTTGAAGACATGAAAGCACGAATACGGCCTTACAACCAAGTCAAACCAGTTTTAAAGATTCACCGTGGAACGGCGAGTGCAACAGTGAGTACGACATGTGGTACGAGTGAAGGTGGAGGCCTAACGACCTCGAGAAGGTGGTGCGGTAATGCTTGTGTCAGGTGGAGTGCGTGAGCAGCCATTCCTTTCAATTTCTTGAGGGGTTTTACTGGGTGATGTACGGCGAAGGTGTAGGGACTAGTGGTAGCTGATTTGGTGGAGTGTAGTGGCCGTGCGAGCTCATCGGAGGTACGTCAGCGAGATGGAAGATGAAGTTAGAGCGGGCGCGTTGATGGTCGAAATGGTGCTGTGGTGGCACGGTGAAGATGAGCTGATGCTAGGGAGTCAAACGAACTAGTTGATGGATGAAGAGGAGCGAAGGGAACACTAGGTCTGGTATTGCCGATGCCGAAGGAGATGAATGCTTCGATGAGAGGGAACGGCGACGACGGAGGGTTAGGAAGCACCTCGTTGGAATGGCAAGGTGTGGAAAGATGAGAGGAGTTGGAACCGATCGCCTATGGTATGTGGTGGCTGGCGAAGAGGCCGTAGGCTGGAGCGAGCCGGAGATGGAGGAAAGATGGTTTTTGGCTCAAAAACTTGCTAAGGTGAGGAATGTCATGGGGGGTCTTTTATAAGGCTTAAGAGAGATTGGAAAATAGGAATCAAGCTTCATAGCATGCTTGGGATTCAAGAAGAACCCCACTGATTTCGTGGGTTCACATGCATGAATCAGAGGGAGTTAGGCATTGAGATTGATCCCAATAGGTTTCCCTAGGTGTGAACATCAATCCCACCAAATTTGGTGAGATTTGATTGAAGTTTGAGTAGGATTATGCTCGGTCAACGCTTGCTTGGAGGTCGGTTTACCTCTAATGGCTGAAAGGACTTCTTTGCAAAGATGATGAAGAAGTTAGGGGACATTTTGTAAAGATTTCAAAAGCTGAGGGGCCTTTTGAGAGGATAAGAGTCAGACTTGGACCAAAATGCACAGTAGGTCGAAATAATCTTAGATTGAGCCCAAATTCTGGTACAAATATAATTTAGACCCAAGGAATCTAATGGTGAAGTTGGATTTATGTTTTGACCAAGTTTGACTGGGTAAATTACACAGAAGCCCAAATTAGGACAACTTTCTGTCTGTGACCTGTTTCAGGTCAAAATAGGTTCTGATGGTCAAATTATAGATACCAAATCCTATAGAATATTTTTATATAAATTTTATAGGATTTAGGTGAACTTTATCCTGACCAAAACCTTAGTTAATTAAGCAGATTTGTTTTTAAGGTCTCAAATGTCCATTAATTCTTGAAATGCAGATTTTGTGCAATATTTTTATTACAATTGATATCACACTTGATAGGGTGTTGATGAAAGGGGAGGATGGGCGATCGGCGATGGGCGGAGCGAGGTAGTGGGGCGAATCCATCCAGGGTGGGCGCAGAAGATGAATGGAAGACGTGGAGATCAAGGGCCTGGAGGAGAAGAGAGCGGTTGTGGCAGGAGAGGTTTCTTAGGTCGTCTGACCGTTCTCAAAGACGTCCTTGGAGGCGGAAGAATGGTGATGTTCTCTGCTTCAGATGCAGACAAAGGGGGCATGTGGCTGCGATATGTAAGAATTCTCAGATCTGCTTGGAGTGCAGGGGCGAAGGACACAAAAGCTATTTGTGCCCTAGGAGGTTCCCTTTGCGACAATGGCGGGCAGTCTCACGTCCTGTTTGGAGGGTCAAAAATGAACCTCAGCCGCCACCACCACCGATTTTGGGCAGGCATACAATTGAAGTTGAGATCCCATCTATGAAAGAGATCTCGGCTGCAGAGATCACACTGAGAGGTGCTTTGATTGGGGAGATCATGTCAGGTAGGCCTTCGATCGAAATGCTTCAGAACCTGGTACTTTCCTTAGATCTTTTGTCTGCGGGCTGGAAAGTTGCTCTATTATCCCCTTCTCGATTCTTGGTGTATGGTTTGGGCATGCTAGATGTTGAGCGATTAAGATTTCGTTCAAGTATCTTTAAAGATTTCATTGTGATCTGGAGAATGGTCTCTCCTTTTGATGGGGCACTATCTGAACGGCCTCCACAAAGAGTGTCCTCCAGGAGGGTCATCCTTGAGATCTCTGGACTACCACTGCACCTGCGGGTAAAGGGTGTTGTCTCCAAGATGCTAACAGGTTTTGCATCAATCTGTGATGGTTCTGATGTTCTGATTGGAGGAGACATTAGGTCGTTAAGAATTGAGGTGGAAGTTGCTAATGCTGGTTCACTTCCAGATTCGATCATTATCAGATGTGGGGGCACCTCTTGGCTTGTTAGGTTAGCTATTATTGGGCAGGTTGATTGCTGTCAAGATAATTCTCCTAAGGAGAAACCAATGTCTGGAACCAAAAATGAGGTGAGCAAACAATGTGATAGCTGTGGATGCAACCCTGCAGCTGAGGCTTCTGATCTCACAAAGAGGAAGGAGTGCCACTGTGCTATGGGTGAGAAGGATCAGATGGAAGATGTTGCAACACCTGCTGAAAATAGATCAGTGTTGATAGGCAAAGAGGGTGACTGTCTGGAGGTTGCTGAGACTGAAGTGGTAAATTCTGAGATGATCTGTAGTATGGAGTTGGGCAGTACAGAAAGGGAGTTGAGGCTTAAAGAACCAAGCCAGATGCAGCACCTGAGTCCTCCTGCAGTTGAGGTTCCTGAGCCCAAAAAGAGGAAGGACTGCCACTGTGTTATGACTGAGAAGGACCAGATGGAAGATGTTGCAACACCTGCTAAAAATAGATTAGCTCTGATAGTCAAAGAGGGTGATTGTTTAGGGGTTTCTGAGACTGTTTTGGCAGAATCTGAGATGAACTGCAGTGTGGTATTGGGCACTTTAGAAAGGGAGTTGAGGCTTAAAGGATGCAACCTTGCAGCTGTGGCTCCTGATCTCACAAAGAGGAAGGAGTGCCATTGTGCTATGGCTGAGAAGGATCAGACGGAAGATGTTGCAACACCTGCTGAAATTAGATCAGTGTTGATAGGCAAAGAAGGTGACTGTCTGGAGGTTGCTGAGAATGAAGTGGCAAATTCTGAGATGATCTGCAGTATGGAGTTGGGAAGTACAGAAAGGGAGTTGAGGCTTAAAGAACCAAACCAGATGCAGCACCTGAGTCCTCCTGCAGTTGAGGTTCCTGAGCCCAAAAAGAGGGAGGACTGCCATTGTATTATGGCTGAGAAGGACCTGATGGAAGATGTTGCAACACCTGCTGAAAATAGATTAGCTCTGATAGTCAAAGAGGGTGATTGTTTAGAGGTTACTGAGACTGATTTGGCAGAGTCTAAGATGAATTGCAGTGTGGAATTGGACAGTTTAGAAAGGGAGTTGAGGCTTAAAGAGCAGAGCCAGTTACAGTTTGCTACTCCAACTGATTTGCAGTATGGCTGTGGGTCCAAACAAAAGAGAGGCGTGGGCAGATCTCCATATGTGCTGCGAAGGAGAAGAAAGGAGCATCCTATTGTGGAGCAAGATATTGCTAAATCTATTATGGTAGAATATGTGGGCTGCAAGGTCAATGGGGATCTTTCAAGTGAGAAATGAGAGTTTTGTCGTGGAATGTGCGTGGGCTACGCAACAAGCAAAGAAGGGCTTCTCTTTGTAGATATCTCTCTGAATGGGAGATAGACTGTGCCCTTTTACAAGAGACTCACTTGGAGAGGGAGAATGGTCAAGAATGGGACTGTTTCAAACAATCTGGCCATAGTGATATTGTGGCTAAGGGTGCTACTGGTCGGTCTGGTGGTATGGCTTTTTGGTGGAGAAAGTCTGCCATTTCAGTAACTGAGATTTTTCGTGATAGGTTCTTAATTTCCTGCAGGTGTCAATCTCCCCAAGGTGATATGGAATGGTTTATATCATGTATTTATGGTCCTTGTGTGGCAGCAGAGAGGGTTGGCTTGTGGGAGGAACTTTATGCAATGCATCAAAGAGTGCAAGAGACTCCATGGCTGTTAGGGGGTGATTTCAATTGTTATCTTTCTGGTGATGACAATCCAGATGGGAGAATGGACAGTTCTTCAACAGGCTTCCAATTGGCTTTGCAGAACATGGGCTTGACTGAATTTCCCATCAGTGGTGTGGAATATACTTGGAGGAATGGAAGTGGACAGATTTCCAAATTGGACAGGTTCTTTGGCAGTCCTAGTTTGTTAGAGAGTTTTCAGTTATCAGCTGTTTTGAGCCTTGATAGACCGTTCTCTGACCACACGCCTTTGGTTTGGGACAGTGGGGTGAATGCAGACACGGGGTCATATTTCAAACTCAAGAGATCTTGGTTTAGGGAAGAAGGCTTTGTGCAAATGGTTTCTCAGTGGTGGCAGAGCAAGGATGTTCAAGGCACTGCCACACAGCAGTTGGCTGCAAAATTGGTTGGTCTGCGTGAAATGTTGAAAGAATATGGGCAGGCTGTGAACCTGATTAGAGACCAGAAGAGGAAGGAAGCCTTGACAGTCATCAGGGATTTAGATATGAAAGAGTGCAGGCTGAATTTGGACCAACAGGAGCAGCAATTGAGGCAGCAAATGCAAGCAATTGTGAGGGATGAAGACCTGAAAATTGAAATGGATTGGCGGGAAAAATCCAGACAGCTTTGGCTTAAAGAGGGTGATGCGAACACAAAATTTTTCCATCTTGCGGCCAGTGCTAGAAGGAGATTCAACCTTATTTCATCTATTAAAGTTGAAGAAAGAAATATTACCTCGGTTAAGGAGATCAGATCTGAAGCAACAAAATTTTTTAAAGAAGCTTCCAAGGCAACTCCAAGAGGTTCATGGAGGATGGCAGCAATGGATTTCCCTTGTGTAAATAATGAACAGAGTGGCATGCTTGTGACCCCTATTTCTGAACAGGAAGTGCTAAAGGCCATTAAAGATTTAAATAATGAAGGGGCTCCAGGTCCAAATGGTGTTCAGGTGTTTTTCTACAGAGAGTTATGAAATGTTGTTAAGGTGGATGTAATGAAGGTCATCCATGAGTTTGAAGTGGGTAACTCTGGTTTTGAGAGGCTAAACAAATCCTACCTGTTTTTGTTGCCCAAGAAATCAAGTGCAGAAAGTTTTTCTGATTACAGACCCATTGCGTTATCAAATTCCATCTACCTTATTATTAGTAAGGTTATTGCTAACAGATTGCGGGAGGTTTTAAAGGATTTGATTATGCCTGTTCAATCAGCTTTTCTTCCTGGGAGATCGTTACAAGAGTCATTCATTGTGGCGCAGGAAATTGTAATGGGGTGGCAAAGGAGAAAATCAAAGGCTTTCTTATGGAAAGTAGACTTCTCAAAAGCCTATGATTCTATCTGCTGGTCATACTTGTGGGAGATCCTTAAAAGGAGGAAATTTCCACCCTTATTGATTCAATGGGTGAAGAGATACATTACGACAGCCTCTTTTTCCCCATTGATAAATGGTAAACCGTGCCGTTCTTGGATTCAGCCCCAATGTGGAGTAAGGCAAGGTTGTCCTATTGCCCCTCTAATTTTTAATCTTGCGGTGGATACTTTGGCTAGGTTTGCCTGCAAATTGGCTGTGGATGGTTTTATAAGGGGGTATTCAATGTCTAATCATAGGGCTCTAGCTCCTATACTTCAGTATGCTGATGATACTGTTTTTCTTGTAGAAGGGGGGAAGAGAGAAGCGCAGGCTTTGTTACATATGGTTAAATTGTTTGGAGAGGTTTCTGGGCTCAGATTGAATGGAAGTAAATCTTCCCTGGTCTGTTTTGGGATGAATGATGGTTTACAGAATGAGATCTCTGCCACTCTTGGTACACCTGTGGTGCCACTACCGATTAAATATCTGGGTCTGCCTTTGAAATGTTCTAAGCTGAAGAAAGCAGATTGGTCTTTCCTCTTTGAAAAGATAGCTACAAAATTGGAGGGCTGGAGCAGTAGATACCTATCAAAAGGGGGGAGGTATATATTACTGAATTCTGTTGTCACATCGATTCCTGTTTTCTTCTTCTCTGTCCTGAGAGCTCCAAATTCTATTTGGAAAAAGCTGGAGGTGATGCGGAAAAGATTCTTTTGGAAAGGGGCCTCCCATAAAGGGTCTTTCTTTCAACCCTTAAAATGGGAGTTAATTTGCAAACCAAAGAAGCTGGGAGGCATGGGTGTCAGATCCCTTAAGGAATTCAATGAAGCTTTACTGTTGAAATGGGCTGTTCGGTTACTGCAAGGGGAAAAAAAAACTTGGACAGAAATTATTCAGGACAGTTATGGGAGTACCAATGATGAGATAAATCATCTTAACCCACGTAAACCATCCCCGTTTTGGCTTTCTGTGGTGCGTGCCTTGAAGGAAAATTGGAACTTTTTCAAATGTGTTTTAGGTGATGGAAAAAGCTTTAAGTTTTGGCTAGAGAATTGGGGGCACGGAGGGACGCTTAAAGATAGGTTCCCCCTTGCTTATGCTGCTGCAGCAAATAAAAATGCAGTGGTAGCTGATTATTGGGATGTGGATTCGGAGCAGTGGCTGTTAAATATTGGCGGGAGGAATAATCATGAAACAAGAACACGCGTAGAGAATGAACGTCTCATGCAAGAGCTTGCTGCTTTCAAACCCATGCCTCATGAATATGATACATACAAATGGGAAGGTAATTTTTCTACTGCGGCTGCCTATGACAAATTGATAATGTCCTCCAGGATGGCGGAAGATGAAGAAATGGGGAAAAAGCTTTGGAAGTTAAAAATACCATTAAAGTTACAAATTTTCTTATGGCTGTGCAGGAGGGATGGTTTGATTACTGGAGATCTGAGGCACAGAAGGATGGGGACCCCAACCCAGTTTTGTTATTTGTGTGGGTTGCATAATGATTCTACAGATCATATCTTCTCTTCATGTGCTATCACTGATTATGTTTGGAGGAGAGTATGCAATGAGTCCTTACCCACCTGGGGAAATTTGTGGAGCTGTCTAGTAGATGGGAATAAGCCTTATATACATATGGTGGCGGTTCTGTGGGCGGTATGGGGGGCTAGAAATGAGTGTGTTTTTCAGGAGACCCCAGCTCATGTGGAAAACATTGTAAATTTTTGCTGGAGGCTCATACAGTACTGGGAGTCGAACTTGTAAATTATTTTTTTATTATCAATAATAGCTCTCCTGGTTTGCTATCGGTGATTCGATAGCATTCCTTTCTTTCAAAAAAAAATTCTTGAAATGCATGAAAACCCATTTCGTTCTGCATGGACCCACTTATTAGACATTAATGACAATATGACCTTTAATAAACCCCTGAATACCCCGTGGTTATTCTGTAGTTGTGAAATGTTATTAAAATTCCAGAAATAACCTTGATTTCTTATCTTCACAAAACAAAACATTACTTATATGACCCTCTGATGGTTATGTAAGAGCTTTTATCAACTTTATCAGACCAAATTGAGCTAGTTATGACTCATGATGGTGTTCCCATCAGGGTCCAAGTTGTGCAATTTGTTGGCTTCCTTCCCCTTGTCTTTCCCAAGAAAATTCAGGTGGTTTCTCCAACCAGGATTATAAGTGTTGGAGAAAGGATTTCTATTGTTTACTTGGATAGCCAACACATCCTCATATCCAAATGATGATGAAGATAAGTATGTGGAATCAGGATAGCAGGGATCAAAGCTCCCTACGTGGGTCCCATGTAAAGGGTCTTGGGTCAATTGGCTTGCATCTTAAGCCATGTGCAGCTTGTTCACAAACTCCCTCCCTGAGGGAGCTTGGATAGTAGGTGATGGAAGGGTTGCTCCCTTCCTATTTTGGCTCATTAGCTCATCCAATTTTTTTTAAAATAGCCTCAACTTTGTCCAATTTTTCATAAATCAAGTTCATATCCAAATTATTGGAGCTCTCCTTGTTCTCATAAATTCCACCTATAGGTTGCATGAATCTTCCATAAGTTTTCATGGAGGCATTATTCATGGAATTCTCACTCATATTCTTAAATAAATCAAAAGCACTATTTCCATCCTTACTCATAAAGTTGTCTCCACAGGCGACATCCACAAGCTCTTCATATGATCATTAAGCCCAAAATAAGAGATCTGTACTAGTTGCCATCTAGGAACCTCTTGATGTGGGCATTTTCTAATTATATCCATGAATTTCTCACAAGCTTCATTTTATGGCTCTTTAAGGCATTGGGAGAAGGTGGTGATAGCTCTATTAAGTGCATTGGTTTTTCCAATGGGGAAAATTTTCTTTAGGAAGGCGCTTCTTAGCTCCCCCCCCCATTTTTTAACAGGTCTTCCTATAGACCTTAACCAATGACTAGCTTTCTCTTTTAAGGAAAAAGAGAAGAGTTTCATTTTAAGCACATCATCGTGTAGATTTGGAATTCTAACTGTCTCATTAATGGCTATAAACTCTTCTAAGAATTGGAAGGGGTTTTCATCGTTGTTGCCCTTGAAATATGGTAGGAGTTGTATAGTGGAATGCTTAATTTCAATTTTGAGCTTCTACAGGTGGGGCCCTAACATAAGGTTGGTGTTAATACTAGCAGGGTTGTAAAAATCCCTCAAGGGTCTTCCCGGTTGGATTTGTAAAATCTCAAGAAGCTCCTGCATTTATGTCTGATGGTTCTATCGGAACTGATTCAACTGGAGTTGGAGGTTTTGGATTTGAGCCTAAGGGTCCCTTTGATTCAATTGTGGATTATCATTGGCTAGGTTAGCCATCAAATCAAGATCAGAGTCTAAATTAGATGTAGAATTGGATTCACCAATAATCAATCTCCTCCATGGTTCTCTTTGCAGAGGTGGTACCAAGTGTAGATTTTGTGATCTAGTTCCATGCATACACTTGGAGGAATGGTATACATGTGGAGAGAACAGGAGAGAGAAGTGTGTGCACAGTACAAGCAATCAAATTCTAGCCCTAAAGGGTTTCCCCTATTGGACCTAGTCCAAATTTCTCTAACCCTAACCAAATGACCTGACCCTTGAATTACTTGGCTGGCCAAAAGGGTGGGACCCCCTAGGACACCTCGCTTGGCAGGACACCACTAGAGGTTAACACGATTACCGCACCGACCATTCTTGTCAATAGTTGGTCCAAATAGACAAGGCCTCAAATACAATCAACTAGGTATGGCTCCAATTTGGAAAATAAAATCCAACCTAGTTGGTGGGCCTATCAAGTTAATTACGACCTAGTATTTAAAGTGCATGGGATTAGATGATGGGCGTAAAGGGGTTGTTTACCAAATTAGATCAATTGAATTGAGTGTGTGTGCCAAACAAGGGTCCACAAATAGATTTAATTGGTGAAGTATCTTTTAATGTTCAAATAATTAATTCACCAATTTTAGGGTTCAAATTTCAAGGTCTTTTCAAACAAGTTTTGAGTGGAACAAATACTATTTTGCAATCCTGGGACCTTGATCTTTTTCCTTCAGATTGTGAATCTGGCAACCCTAATGTAGCACCTTAGTATGTAGCTTCTAAGTGAATCAATTTTATTTCAAGTTGTACGTCCCAAACAATGCAACAAAGGCTTCCTAAACACCACTTGATCAAACACAAACAAAATAATTTTTTCAAAATTTTTTAGGGCTTAAAAATATTTTTTCAGATTTTGCAATTCAGAATGGCAAAATAGTCAAAACTGACCTCTAATGACTATTTTACAGAACTAGTAATGATATGTTTGTCAGAAAATTTTTCTAATTCTTTTCAATAAACTAGATTTGATCAGAAATCTAATGAAAATATTACACTCAATTTGGAGTTGTATAGAATTCAGGAAAATTCAACGAACCTGGATCTCTAATAGAATAAATTTAGATTAACCCACTAATAGTAAAATATTTTTCTATGATCGTAAAAAATGAACTATCACGTGAAATTTGGTGGGTTTGTTTCTGATTTCAAGGGATAATGTAGTAAAAATTTGAGAAATTTTGGGCATATCAATAGTTTGAAATTAAATTTTTATTCAATAAGAGAAACCAATCTGAACGTGGTTGGGATGAGATAAGATCTTTACAACACAACTAGAGTAGGATAAGAGATTTCATTCTTTTAAAATAATACTAAATGTAATTACTCCTAAGAGTCATGAATCATTCTTTTAAAATAATACTAAATGTAATTACTCCTAAGAGTCATGAATCTACCTATGTCTATGACAACACAAGTAGAGTAGGATAAGATCTTTACCCACACTTTTTCTTCTCGTCACTTCGCAATTTGTTCTCATGTGACAGTGTGATCCTACACACAAAATGACAAAAAGATAAGAACAAGTTAGATGTCACAAATGCAAATCAAGATGAAGCTATTGAAAGCGAAATAATCGTTGTGCCTCCCCGACAACGATGCCAAAAAGTGTTCTAAACACGAATATGATTGTGGAAATTCACTTTCGTCATAGTATAATAGCATTAGAAAGTCTTAAATTTATATTTAGATCAAACTCATAAATATGGAAATCATAGTTCAAAATGGAGTCTGATTCGTTTACAGGGAGGCAGTTGGAATAATTCGCTTTCCTAATGTTAAGAAACATATAAGCAGATTCGAATATGAGATTACTACTACTAAAATGTGACTAGAACTAATAACATGAAACTATTATAAATACTAATAGAAAGCATACAACTTTAAGGCAAGTTAAAAAGGAACTACTAGAACTTTTATTGCAGTAATAAAAGTTTGACACAAGTACAAATAGTATTACAATTGAAAAAGATACTCTGTCAAACATAGAATGAGTAGCCTGGCGACGGGGATACTGGCGTCCAGGCGGCTGACGGTTAGGGTGGGGAGAGGTGGCCCTGGCTGGATGGTGGTGAGCAGGAGGTCACGGAAGGGAGCGAAGCCGGTGAGGTGTTTCAAATGCCTCGGGAAGGGGCATGTGGCGGCGGAGTGCAGGGACCCAGTGCGGTGCTTGCGCGGTGGTGATCTGGGGCATCGGAGGTCAAGTTGCGGGCGTCGGGGATCGGCTGGAATGGTCTCCTCGAGAAGGGAGGGGACACCTCCACCCCCTCTAGAGGGGGAGCCCCTCGTGGAGGTAGAGGCACTGTGGTCGGAGGAGTTTGGAGCTTTGGAAGGGAGGCTAGCGTCGGCATTGGTAGCTGTGGTTTTGGAGGAGGAGGTGGAGGTGGGGGCTCTGAGAAGGGCGGTCACCGCCTTCTTGGGGACTGGCAGGGGACGATTTGGGGTGGCCTCCCTGGGAAGTGGGCGGTTGGTGCTGTTGGGTCTTGGCCGGGAGGAGTTAAGGCGGCTGGTCTTCAAGGTGCTGCAATGTGGCCGAGTGGTGCGGTGTCGGTGGCCGGTGAGATCGGATGGCGCTCTGGCAGAGAGGCCGCTGACTGGCGCGAGACGGAAGGTCCTGGTTGAGGGGGTTCCACTCTTCCTCCGCACGGTGGAGGTGGTGGCGGCGATGGTTGCCCCTTTTGCGAGGTTGCGAAGCTGCGAAGGCCTGGGCCTGAAGTCAGCCGATCTATCGCGTATTGAAGCCTGGGTGGAGATGAGGCCGGGACAATAGCTTGTGGAGAGGTTGGTGCTCAGGTGGGGGAGCTCTGCCTGGCTGATCTACATCTCGTGGGGATCTGGGAGCCCTAGGTCTTTTGCTGAGGCAGTGGTTGGCGGAGCGGCGGCGACGCTTGCAGGAGGTAGTGGCAGGCGGGTGGAGGAGGGACAGGCTGCTCTTGGGAAGGCCGAGCGTTGCGGCGAGGATTGTGGCGAGGATTGTGCGGCGGTTGCGATCCCCATGGTGCAGTCAGTTACAGGTGAAGGGGCGGGGATGAGGGAGGCCGATGCGGACCTTGCGGAGTTTTCGGAAGAGGTGACTGCAGCGCTGAAGCTGGGCGACCCCGCTGATTGCGAGTGCGATGGTGGCACTGAGGTGGCCCCGGGTTATGTGGGAGGTGCTCATGGCAGACCCGGGTCAGGTGGGCGTGACTCGAGTACAGGAAATGGGGGCTTCGGTGCTGAGGTCATTTCGGGTCTTCCCGTGCGCTCAGTTCCGTGACCCCAGGTCTCTGCAGATGGAGGGCGGGGAGTTGTTGTTGGAGGATCGAGATGCACCATGGCCAGACCGGACCTGGCGATGGGGCACGGTGCGACTGGTGAGGAGGGACGGGGGGGGCGACGGGAGCGAAGGTTGTCTGGCTCGTAGTGGCTCGTCTACAGGCCGTGATGGTTCTACTGTAGGGGGTAGGCTCGGAAGGTCTCAGCTGGGGGCGTTGCTGGGGATGACCGGCGTCAGTCACCAGTGGAGCTGGGCGTCGCCCCGCTCCCCAAAGGAGGAGACGCGGCGTCTGCGGCGGCCCTAGATGGGAGCGATGTTGGGGTGATATCTGCTCTGGTGTCCCCTGCAGTGGTGGAGGGGTGGTGAGCGGCGGGAGCTGGTGGTGAAGCTGGGAATCTGGAGGATGTGGTGACAATGCGAAGGGCTGATGTAGTGACTGGGCTGCTTGAGGGGGAGGTCCTGACGCTAGGGGACACGTAGGTGCTGGCTACAGACAGTGTGGAGGATGCGGGGCGAGGAGGGTCGGTGGGTGGTTGTGAGGGGAGCTCGCGTGGTCTGCGTTTGTTGATGGAAGAGGAGGAGGATGGAGTGGCCGTGATGATGGGGTTTAGGTGGTTGACGCAAGGAGGAGGTTCCCGTAGGTCTTCATGAACAAGGTCATGTCGTGGAATGTGAGGGGTCTGAATGACCCATCGAGGCGGGTGGCTCTGCGTGGGTATATTCAGAGATGGGGGCTTGATGTGATCTTTCTCCAGGAGACGAAGTGGGGGAGCTGTGAAGGAAGGTTGTGGAGGGAGGTGGGGGGAGGTGTTTTTGGGGGTTTCTTGGCCTTGGACGTGGATGGAAGTGCGGGGGGAATTGCTATGGGGTGGAGGGATGAAGAGTTCTCCCTACTGGACTCTCTGGTTGGGTCCCATGTTGTCACTGTCAGACTTTAGAGACTCCAAGATAACACATGTATGCTCCTTTCCTCAGTCTATGGCCCAACGGAGGGTTGGAGAAGGCAGGCATTGTGGGAAGATCTGAGCCAGGTCGAAGCAGCTTTTCAGGGGATACCTTGGTTGGTTGGTGGTGATTTTAATGTTACTCTACGAGCAGAAGACAAACCAGGTGACCGAGGGGGATTGGACCAGGGCTCTGAGGTGTTTGCAGGCTTTGTGGCGAATCAGGGGCTGGTTGACATGCCACCTTTGTCCTGTCTCTACACGTGGTGGAGCTCTAGAGGACAGTGATCCCGAATTGATAGATTTCTTGTCTCAACGGCAATGGCAGAGTTGTTCTCGATGGCGGAGGTTAAACCCCTGGAGCGACCTTTCTTGGACCACACCCCCTTGCTGTGGGTGTCGAACAAGGGATGGAGGCATGGTACTTACTTTAAGTTCGATAGGGCGTGGCTCCTAGAAGAGGGTTTCAGGGGGTTGGTAGAGGAACGGTGGAGGTCTATTCAGGTGGATGGTTCGGCGGCTGCCAGGTTGGAAGTGAAACTGAGAGATTTGAGATCCTTCTTGAAGGTCTGTATCAAGCAGATTAGGGAGGAACGTGGGAGGAAGAAAGAGGAGGCTCTTGGTGAGATTGCACGTCTGGACAAGGCAGAGGATGTTGGTCTCCTTTCAGATGCTGACAGGGTTTACAGAGCAAGACAGATTCAGGTGATACAGGAGGAAGACCGGAAGGTGGAGATGGAGTGGAGGGTGAGGTCTAGGCAGAAGTGGCTGAAGGAAGGCGATTCCAACACCCGATTTTTTCATATGGCTGCATCAGGTAGGAGGAGGAGGAACTAGATTGACAGATTGGTGGTGGATGGGGAGGAGTTTATGGGAAGGGAGGCGGTGGGAGGGGCAGCTGCGAGGTACTTCAGAGACTTTACTGGGAGGAGACGGGGGGAAGGTGGAGATGGTTAGGGTCTGAGGTACTGCAGATCGGGGAGGCAGAAGCTAGCTTCTTGACGGGCTCATTTGGGTAGGATGAGGTCCGTAAGACAATTTGGGGGTTGAACGCGAATGGTTGTCCAGAACCGGATGGCTTTCCGGTTGCCTTCTACAGAGAGTTCTGGCCGGTGGTAAAGGAGGACGTGATGCAAGTGGTGCAAGAATTTAGAGCTAGAAACTTGAGGTTCAATAGGCTGAACAAGTTCTACATGTTCCTGCTGCCGAAGAAGGAGGGCACTGAGAAGATCCAGGAGTACAAACCGATAGCTCTATCTAATGCTATCTACTTGGTAGTGGCGAAGCTTCTGGCAAATAGATTGAGGAGAACCCTGGCTGGGATTGTAGATTCAGTGCAGACGGCCTTTGTTCCTGGCGGAATATTTTGGAAGGTTATGTGTTGGCCTCAGAGATCCTTTCATCCTAGAAGAGAGATAAGAAGAAGGCTTTCCTGTGGAAGGTTGATTTCAGCAAAGCTTTCAACTCGATCCAGTGGTCGTTTCTTTGGGCGTCCTTGGTGAAGAGGGGTTTCCTGCCGGTGTGGATTGACTGGATGAAGAGATGCGTCACCACGACGTCGTTCTTGGTTCTTATCAATGGAAACCCAGCTGGGGGTTGGATTCAGCCAAGGAGGGGGGTGAGACAAGGATGTCCGTTAGCCCCGATGCTCTTTGTGATTGCTGTGGATGCTCTTGCAAGGGCAGCTAAGAGGTCATGTGAGAGAAACTTGATGAGAGGTTTCTCCTTAAGAGATGGGACGAGTATCCCGTTACTGTAGTATGCGGATGATACGATCTTCTTCATTGAAGGTGGAGAAAGGGAGGCCTGAAGAATGCGGTTCCTTATCTTCTTACTTGGTGAGGCGTCAGGACCGCAGATCAACCTAGCTAAATCTAATTTTGTCCCTTTCAATCTGACTAAGGCAGAGGCGAGGGGGTGTAGTTTGGGACTTGGTACAGCGCAGGTTAAGCTCCCGATTAGATATCTGGGTTTACTGTTGATGGATGGCAGGATTCTGGTGAGAGATTGGGCCCCCCTGGTGGAGAGGCTGGAGGGGAGGTTGGAGGGGTGGGCGTCCAGGCTGTAGTCAAGAGGTGGAAGGTTGGTCCTGCTCAAGGCGATTCTGTCAGCAATGCCATCGTATTTCACTTCCTTGCTGAAGATGCCTCGATAGGTAGTTGCAAAGATAGAGAGATCTATGAGGAATTTCTTTTGGTCCAACCAGGGGACGAATGGACAGGGTGCCAGGTTGGTTGCTTGGGAGGAGGTCTGTAGACCGTTGGAAGATGGAGGGCTCGGGGTGAGGGATTTGGGGAGATCTAATGACAGGCTATTGGTGAAATGGGTAGGAAGCATGTTGGAAGGTAGGGGGAATGTGATGGGCAAGGTATTCGAGACAGTGTATGGTGGCCCGGTGCGGTGGGATCTCCTAATGTCTCTGCCTAGGGATGCCTCTCACTTTTTGAAAGGCCTGTCGACGGTGGCTCCTAAGGTGAGGAATTGCTTTGTTCCTATTTTGGGAACAGGGGAGATTTTCAGATTTTGGCAGGATGATTGGACGGGTGATGGAGCGCTTGGCAGAAGATTTCAGAGGTTGTTTTCCCTATCCTAGAACAAAATGGCATCCGTGGCTGAGGTATGGGAAGATGGGTGGTGCCCGCGCTTCATAGGCAGCTTGTCAGATGCGAGAGCGCATGATTTTCAGGTCCTACTTGAAGAGTTGGAGGGACTGCATCCGGCATCTAGTACGGATATGTTTGGATGGGATGAAGGTGATTTTTCGGTAGCGGCTGCTTACAGGAGATTGTCCACTAGTGATCCTGTGGTGGAGTTGGATCTGGTGAGGGACTGCAGATAGATTTGGAAAGCCGCGTGTCCCCTGAAGGTCAAGACTTTTGCTTGTCTCCTTAGGAGGAGAAGGCTTGTGACTAAGGTTTGGAGGGAGAGGTGGGCTCCTGGAGAAAGTAAGGTCTGCCCTTTGTGTGGAGGTGGTGAGGAGGAGGTTGACCACCTTTTTTTCACTTGCCCTTTTGTGGTGCAGATTTGGGACAGGATGGGTGGGAGGTGGTGGGAGTGTTGTCTGTTCGGAGACTTTTGGCATAGTTTCAGAAGCAGAGGTGGTGTTGGTGGACAGTTCGTCTTCCGTACAAAGAAGGAGAAGGCCAGACTGTTGGCAGTACTTTGGGGTATTTGGTTGGGCAGGAATGCGGTGGTTTTCAGGGGCCAAAGACCTTATGTAGAGAATTTTGTTGAGTCTATTAACTCCTTGTTTACTCTTTGAGTTGATTCCTTGTGAGTGGGGGACCTTGGGGTCTGCCTATTGTATTGTTGGAGTTTGTTGATTCTATTATATATATTCTTGGGTAGTTATCACTCTGGATAATTACCCTTTCCTTTTTCAAAAAAAAAAAATAGTATTACAATTAGAAGAATGATTCTAACTACAACTAGAACTAGAGTGAAAATGATGGAAAGTAGGGGCTTCGAAGGCGAAGTCTGAAGCGATGACGTAGAAGTAGATGTGAAGGTGCACCCAAGATCTGCAAGGGAAGAAGCAAGAAGAAAGGAAGAACTATTTCTAGTTGGTGGACTTTATTTGGAAGTAGAAAGGAATGATCCCATGGAGGGTGGCTAGGGTGTTTATATAGAGGTTAGGAAGGCTTGTGATTAGTTGATCCAAGTTTCCTTGGATCACCAAAAGAAAGGGCTAGGATTAGAAGCCTAGGATTCAAGGGGAAGGATGAAGGAATAGGTGGATAGAATAAGTTAGGTGTCGTTGGAATTGATGGAGGGCTAGGATGGCTTTGAGAGGATGATGGAAAGTTGTAGTTCTCTCAAATTTTTGGCCTCTTTATATTTCAAATTTCAAGTTGCACATAAAATAAACATTGTAGCCCTGAAGATCAGCTTTCCAATGCAACTTGAATCACTTAATTTGGATTTCAAATGAAACATTATGGCCAAACTACTAAAGATGTGTCATGCTGTTACGAATTTTGAGATTAAGTTTAGGATTAAGAATAGGATTTGGTTTAGGGTTCTAAATAGGGATTTAGGTAGGCAATTTAGGACCCTAGGATTTAGATCTAGTGGTCAATAAATTATGGTGTATTTTGACCATCCCAAATAGTTTTTATTTAAGGATAAACGGGGTGGTCAAATAAGGTTTGTTGGATTAGGATTTAGGTTTTCTAAGGATAAGGGATAGGTTCTTTTAAGAAAGGATAGGATTTAGTTTAGTCAAGTAAATAGGTTAGGATTTAAGGTCTATGGTCGACCCTAGGGTGTACAAAATTAGTTCCATAGGTTAGGTCATAGGTTTGAAATTTGGATTCCTAGTTAGGCGAGGGTTAGGTTTAATTGGGTTCCCAAATGGGTCCACCAATTAGGCTCAATCCTCTTCCACGTGAGCTCAACTTAGAAAGTTCATTCAACCTTGCTCCAAATAACCTAAAATTATGTACTTGTACATATAAAAATAAACACATCAATGTACCAGATACAATTGCTGGAAAAATTACACAAAAGCCCACAAGTATGCATTGTTTACATAATGACCTAAAATGACTAATCTAACCTAATTAAGTGCAATCTAACCCATATTACCCTTAGACTAACATTAGTTAGGATTAATTAACATAAATAAATATGGAAAAATCAAGGTTATTCTATATGTTCCCTTGGATAACATTCACATCCTTAGAGTCGGGTAAAGGGGCCAAAAGGAATTCTGGTTGACGATAACTCGCGAGTGTTGAACGTTTACGAACCTACGCTAACGTGTTCGGTTTTGGAAAACCTGTCGTTGTAGTTCGAAAGCCAAGAATTCGTGTTCAACAAATAAAATTTATACCGAAATTAAAATTCCGGGTCGAACACAGGGAGGCAGACATTTGATTTAAAAACTACACGTTTCTTTTTATTTGTTACAGAATAATTCAATTTAGAACCATCTAATTATTTACAATAAATAGAAGAGAGAGAGAGAGTAAGAGAGAAAGAGAATATTACACAGAGAAATCAAAATGAGATGTAGAATAAACAAGGAATTTTTGTATTGAAGAGATTGTTCATTACAACTAGAAAGCATAAAATAATTACCCTAGAAAGCAATAAATTTACTCTAGAAAGCATTAAAAGAATGGAGAGAGAAATGTCCTCCTCGACGATTGCTTGGAGGACGAGTAGATTAATCTAGAAAGCAGTAAATCTATACTAGAAAGAGGTAAAAAGAATAGGGAGAGAGAAATCCTCCTCGACAGTTGCTTGGAGGACGAGCCGGACGGGACGATGCCTGGACGAAGGAGAACGAAGCAGGATGAAGGAGGACGAAGCAGAAGAACGGGAACGAAGCAGCACGCCGTCGTCGTCGCGGGATCCACTTCCGAAGGGGAATGAAAATTGGACTTTATCTCGCGAGAAGCATCCCGGGTGTGGGACAAGCTTCTCTTGAGATTTGGAGGGGTAGAGAGGAGGAAGAAGGGATGAGAATTTCGTATGGAGGGGGTCTCCTTTTATAGTTGCAAGGAGTGGGGGCAAAATGGACATTACATCTTCAAAATAATAAATAAGGGGTCTTTAGTGATGGATAAATCCGTCACTAAAGCCCCGACGTGGCCGTCGCCGCCGCGCCCTCGTGCGCCTCCTCGGCTGCCCGCTCCTCAACGCTTGCGCACATCCAGTGCTTTTCAGTCGTCCGATCGCGAGATCAGATGGCTTAAAACGCGTCCGCGCTCGCAGCAACCCGCCCCCCTGCGCGTGCGATCGCGCGTTACGCAGGGCGTCCAATCGCCTGTCGGCGCTATCGGGCGCCCGCGACCGCACGATCTCCATCCGACGCTCCACGCGCCTCAATTACCCGCGCCTCCAATCCCCTCGCCGCGGCTCGAACCCGCGCCCCGCGCTCGCGTAAGCACACTCGACCGCTGCGCTGCGGGGGGCGGATGGTCGAGCGCATGTTTCAAGCGATGTGCGGCCACAGCCGTTGGATCTCCATCTGACGGCGGAGAGCGATCGGGTGGGGGCCTTCACAAAATGCCAGCGGCCGTTTGGGCGGTTGAGATGGCGCCACGTGGCGCCATCTTAGCCGTCCATCTTCTGGAAGTTGTAGACGTGGCGCCATCTTAGCCGTCCATCTTCTGGAAGTTGTAGATGGTGCCACTGATGTCGGATTGACTCGATTTTTGTGTCGTTGGGCTGCGATCGTCGATCCGAATTCATCCGTGCGGTCGGATTTGTCATTTGAAGTGCAGATTTGCACCATCTTGGCCGTTGATCTTCTAGGGTTCCCCGATCTCTATCTGATGCTACGGATGCCTGATTAGGGCGATCTTGGAGTCGTTGAACTCCAATTGTTGCCCTGATCATATCCATACGGTTGGATCTTTGATCCGAGGCCCCGATAAAATGTTTGCCCTGTCCAAGCACATAAAAGGAGACAATTAACCTCCATTTTATTCAAACTACTCTAAATGCGAGATGATGCATGTTATGCAATATTTATATCATGAAATGCAATCCTATGCTTAAGAACATGCATAAATAGACATTTTAAGTAGTGTAAATGTGTTTACATCATACCCCTATGCCTATCTTTTGCTAGTCCCTAGCAAAAACTGTATGCTATTTATAAAAGAATTAGGTTAGATTATTTGGACCTAAGTTATTTTCAATCATTAAGAAATTGTCTACTTAGGAACTGAACTCTCAAAGACACAACAGCGCCCGAGTATCAACCAAAATGCAGACCGCCTCAAGCCCTCGCCTTATTCAAAGAAAAATTTCTTTTTTTACTCTTTTCTAATTTTTTTGGATTTTCAAATTTTAGGGTTTAAGAGTGGCTTTCTACGGCCATTCAACTCACCCAAGATTTGATGAGAACCCTAAGATTTAAGCATCTTATTGTAATTGTGATAGACTCGTTGACCGGCAATTAAAACGGATTTCGGATTTCTACGCCTCTAGGTGACCTCAGAAAGAATTCTACCCAAAGGTGTATCTTTACAACCGGTAGCTTTCTCCCTACTTTTATTTTTTTAACGGGGTCAACACAAGGGTGAATCCAGTGTATATCTCCCCGGCTTATTCTACTTCTCCGCTTCTTCCTAAGTGTTTTGGAAATTTTTAGTGCATTTTCTGAGCTGGGTTCTGGACAATCGGTCGATGAGCTGTTACCACCGACAACTTGCCAGCCATACTCGTGCGGCGAAGTGTGGCTTATTTCTTTTTGTTCTTTTCTCCTTTTTGATTTTTTTTCTCTCTCTCTTTTTTTTTTTTAAGTAGGTGGCTTTCTTGGTCTAAGATTTACCTAAAGGCAGCAAAAAGAGAAAGGTCTAGTGACTGGGCTCTGGACAACCTACCTATGGGCTGTTACCCACGATAACTTGCCAGCCATATCACCCTAGAAGGTTCATTAGCTACCCAATTTCCGTTAAAATCGTCGAACAACGAGTCAGTGCAAAGAAAGTGTGTAGATGCTTAAGACTCAAAATTCCTTCACATCAGAGGGCGGGCTGATAAGTCGTGTACTTATCACCGAAACTTATTTACTCCTATTAAAATAAAATTCAAGTTGGCGAGAACTCGAAAAACAAATCCACATTTTAGTGGATACACGGGCTGATTAAGTTCAAAGACCTGAAGGGTCTTTGTGTTCAGATCTTAATGTAGTATTTCTTAAGATTGAAAATTTTCTTAAACCCAAATTCTCTTTCCTAATTCTGATTTTTTTTTTTATATATAAAACAAATCTACGGAGCTGACGAATGAATTCAGAGATGAATATCCACCCCCCCATGCCTATCTAATGCAATGTCCTCATTGTATTAAAAAGACATAAAACAGAGTGGAAAAGTAAAGAAAGCACTTGAATTGCATGAATATCAGGTCTGCTCCAAGATGGAAATGAAAAAGAACTGTATAAGTGCTGCGTTTAGTGCCTTCAGCTAGGCACACTATACAAAGAAAAGAAATAAAGAATTCACAAGTGCAGGTCAGAATTAAAATAAATAGAAGAATCCTCCGACCTATCAACAGCGGTCCACAGATGTGGACCAGATTGTGGTGCAGACCCATCCCCCATAATCGAGAATATCTTAGGTTCTGGATAAAAATTACCCAAAACCTAAAATCAGAATGCAAACAGGGTCGGGCCTGCGATTTATGAGGATGCAACCCAAGACCAAAAAGTCGGGTTACAGAGAATTGAAGCTCAAAAGGATAATCATTGAATGTGTGCTTGAGTTGAACATCCTCGAAACAAATGTCGTAAGGGTTCTGATTTGATGGTTTCAGCTTAAAAGGAACCCTTCGACTCAATCTTCCATTTCCTCCAAAATTAATTTCCCAAATCAACACTTCCCAGCTCCTATCCTCCTCATTCAGCATATCAAATTCCAGGACCTCTTGTATATTCATCACCTCGTCTGAAATCTCCAAGTCTAAATGATGTGGCGAAATCAAAATTGACTTGGGTCTAATTATCTCAGAATTAGAATCATCAATAAGCTCAACAGGGTGTAACTGATAATCAGGGCATTGAATTGATTCCTCCAGAAAATGCGATTCTGGATCCGTATCGTGTGCCCTAATAAGATCAGTTTCCTCAGTTATTGGGCTATCAAATGATCTATCAGATTCCTCAGGCCCAATCGTCTCACAAAAATCATGATCTGAAAACTCGTGTGAGACTTCGCAACTTGAATCTTCACCATCAGGATCCGTATCAATGTATGTCCCAAAATCATTTGTCACTTTGCGTTCCAAGGAGACATACGTTTCCTCGTAACCCGGCTCAGGGATTTCAGGTGAAGAAATCAGATCATCCTTAATTGGTTGTTTTAATTCAATCTGGTCAACTTCGTAACACATGTCCCCCCCAACAGGTGCCTGAGCGGGTTCTGTCGTTGGCTTTCCTGAAGAGAGTTCATCCTGGGAATTATTCCAAGATTGAATCAAAGCAACCACGAATCTCATCCTCAATTTCGCTAATTTCCCAAGTAGAAACTCACCCGGGTTCTTATCCTTAACATCCTGGAGCCAATCCAACAAAGACTTGTTTAAATCATCAATCATTTCAATCAGGGGCTCCAATCTCCCAATGCAAGGTATTGGCTGAACTTCTAAAGATTGAATGGTATTCCTCAAGTTAGCCAGAACCTTATCTTGAACCTGATTAACCTGAACCAAATGAGTTGGTTCAGGGTTGGGCGGGTTTGGGCTCAATGCAGGGGAATTAACGAATTGAGATTCGTTATACCCTTCCTGATAATAGGTCATTTCAGATTGTTGAAAAGATGGTGATGACCTAAAGGTAGTGAAATCAGAGGATGGGTAAGGATCGGTGTATCCTTCTTGATTGTAGATCGTATTATGCTGTTCATGAAAGGAAGACGATCTATAATCGATGTAGCTCTAAGAAGGATAAAAATCAGAATCAAAGTGTTCAGAGTTAGACCCTAAACATGGGGGTCCGGAATTGTATCCCCAATCCGAATTATCCCAACTAACTAATGGTCGATTACAATACGAGTTGGGATAATAGTCATGTTGAGGATAATTT
Organism: Thalassia testudinum; assembly: GCA_037157565.1. Classification (NCBI taxonomy): domain Eukaryota; kingdom Viridiplantae; phylum Streptophyta; class Magnoliopsida; order Alismatales; family Hydrocharitaceae; genus Thalassia; species Thalassia testudinum. The sequence goes on from JAZHRO010000055.1 coordinate 128,859,415, forward strand.
ACAACAAGAGGGAAAGAGCGGGAATGCGTGAAATATGTGGAAGGATTCATGATACACGAGAGGAAGAAAGGTGCCCTGCAATACAAACAATCAAACCTGTCCTTAAATAGGTTAGCCTAAAGACCTATAGACTCTCAAAACCCGTCTTGAGATAAAGGAACGATTTGATCTACTTCCGTCTGTTCAATCCAACCAGTTAGAAGGAGGGACTGGGGAGAAGGTTCTTCCTTTGGCTTGCACCTCAGATTCCTAGTGTACCCCCTAGCCGCGATCGTTTGACTCTACTCCCCTAGCTAGACATCAGATTGAACAGTAGAAACAGACTAATCGAAAATAATCTCGTTCTGGGTTCTGAAGAGCGCGTCCAATCCTTAAGGCCAACGTCTACTCTGTTTTATTTAGGGCTAGGTTTGAATGTGCTTTGGAATGTGATGGGCCCTTTAAATAGGTTGTGCCCTTAATGATTGATTGATTCGTGTGTGAGTGCACAACCAGTGGTTTTTAAGCAAGATTATTTTTGATGTGGTGAATTTTAAGATTCAAATCTTGCTTAGTAGCTTTTAGGATTCAACTTTAAGTGTTTTCAATCAAGTTTCGTTAGCACACCAAGTTTTACAAGCACAGGTGAAGATGTTTTCCTTTAAAGTTTAAAAAGAATGTGGAGTGCCTGGTAAATCCCTAAGAGTTGAACCTAATTGGTAGCTACTTGATGAGTTGATTTTATTTGAAGTGGTGCGGCCCAATCAACTCAAACAATTGGCCTGTTGCACCACTTAATTAGGCACACAAATGATTACCTAATCTGATTTCTACTCAATTATGTGTTTGGATGTGTGTACTGGCTCCTAAGATTGGATTACCAGTTGAGTTTGAAAATCAGATGAGGTTGTGTACCTCTGTGAGATTTTTTTTTTCTTTTTAATGTGGGGGTTGGGGTAAGTATGGGTGTCAAACAACAAACAATCTAACCTTAGAGTTTATAAAAACACCTAGGTTGATTGATGTTTGAGTTATTATGTGATGAAATGAAATCTAATGGGTGGGAGGTAGGGGATAACTTACAAAACATTCCACAGCACTTTACTCCGATCTATCGCTTTTGCCTGTCTCGAAAGAGTACCTGTAATTACAATAAGAAAGGAGAAAAGTGAGGTAAATGATTTATAAGTTACAAAACGCGAAGAGAAATCAAAGATCGTTGCCTCCTCGGCAACGGCGCCAAAATGTTGAACGTTTACGAACCTACGCTAACGTGTTCAATTTTGGAAAACCTGTCGTTGTAGTTCGAAAGCGAAGAATTCGTGTTCAACAAATAAAATTTATACCGAAACTAAAATTTTGGGTCAAACACTGGGAGGCAGACGTTTGATTTAAAAACTACGCGTTTCTTTTTATTTGTTACAGAATAATTCAATTTAGAACCATCTAATTATTTACAATAAATAGAAGAGAGAGAGAGAGTAAGAGAATATTACACAGAGAAATCAAAATGAGATGTAGAATAAACAAGGAATTTTTGTATTGAAGAGATTATTCATTACAACTAGAAAGCATAAAACAATTACTCTAGAAAGCATTAAAAGAATGGAGAGAGAAATGTCCTCCTCGACGATTGCTTGGAGGACGAGTAGATTAATCTAGAAAGCAGTAAATCTATACTAGAAAGCGGTAAAAAGAATAGGGAGAGAGAAATCCTCCTCGACGGTTGCTTGGAGGACGAGCCGGACGGGACGACGCCTGGACGAAGGAGAACGAAGCGGGACGAAGGAGGACGAAGCAGAAGAACGGGAACGAAGCAGCACGCCGTCGTCGTCGCGGGATCCACTTCCGAAGGGGAACGAAAATTGGACTTTATCTCGCGAGAAGCATCCCGGGTTTTTGGAAAACCTGTCGTTGTAGTTCGAAAGCGAAGAATTCGTGTTCAACAAATAAAATTTATACCGAAATTAAAATTCCGGGTCGAACACAGGGAGGCAGACGTTTGATTTAAAAACTACGCATTTCTTTTTATTTGTTACAGAATAATTCAATTTAGAACCATCTAATTATTTACAATAAATAGAAGAGAGAGAGAGTAAGAGAGAAAGAGAATATTACACAGAGAAATCAAAATGAGATGTAGAATAAACAAGGAATTTTTGTATTAAAGAGATTGTTCATTACAACTAGAAAGCATAAAACAATTACTCTAGAAAGCATTAAAAGAATGGAGAGAGAAATGTCCTCCTCGACGATTGCTTGGAGGATGAGTAGATTAATCTAGAAAGCAGTAAATCTATACTAGAAAGCGGTAAAAAGAATAGGGAGAGAGAAATCCTCCTCGACGGTTGCTTGCAGGACGAGCCGGACGGGACGACGCCTCGACGAAGGAGAACGAAGCGGGACGAAGGAGGACGAAGCAGAAGAACGGGAACAAAGCAGCACGCCGTCGTCATCGCGGGATCCACTTCCGAAGGGGAATAAAAATTGGACTTTATCTCGTGAGAAGCATCCCGGGTGTGGGACAAGCTTCTCTTGAGCTTTGGAGGGGTAGAGAGGAGAAAGAAGGGATGAGAATTTCGTATGGAGGGGGTCTCCTTTTATAGTTGCAAGGAGTGGGGGCAAAATGGACATTACATCTTCAAAATACTAAATAAGGGGTCTTTAGTGACGGAAGCCCCGACGTGGCCGTCGCCGCCGCACCCACGCGCGCCTCCTCGGCTGCCTGCTCCTCAACGCTCGTGCACATCCAGCGCTTTTCAGCCGTCCGATCGCGAGATCGGACGGCTTAAAACGCGTCCGCGCCCGCTGCAACCCGCCCGCCTGCGCGTGCGATCGCACGTTACGCGGTGCGTCCAATCGCGCATCGGCGCTATCGGGCACCCGCGACCGCACGATCTCCATCCGACGCTCCATGCACCTCAATTACCTGCGCCTCCAATCCCCTCGCCGCGGCTCGAACCCGCGCCCCGCGCTCGCGTAAGCGCACTCGACCGCTGCGCTGCGGGGCGCGGATGGTCGAGCGCATGTTTCAAGCGCCGTGCGGCCACAGCCGTTGGATCTCCATCTGAAGACGGAGAGCGATCGGGTGGGGGCCTTCACAAAATGCCAGCGGCCGTTTGGGCGGTTGAGATGGCACCACGTGGCGCCATCTTAGCCGTCCATCTTCTGGAAGTTGTAGATGGTGCCACTGATGTCGGATTGACTCGATTTTTGTGTCGTTGGGCTGCGATCGTCGATCCAAATTCATCCGTGCGGTCGGATTTTTCATTTGAAGTGCAGATTTACATCATCTTGGCCCTTGATCTTCTAGGGTTCCCCGGTCTCTATCTGATGCTACGGATGCCTGATTAAGGCGATCTTGGAGTCGTTGAACTCCAATCGTTGCCCTGATCATATCCATACGGTTGGATCTTTGATCCGAGGCCCCGATAAAATGTTTGCCCTGTCCAAGCACATAAAAGGAGCCAATTAACCTCCATTTTATTCAAACTACTCTAAATGCGAGATGATGCATGTTATGCAATATTTATATCATGAAATGCAATCCTATGCTTAAGAACATGCATAAGTAGACATTTTAAGTAGTGTAAATGTGTTTACATCAGCGAGGTAGGTGCATTGTAAATCAAGGGTAAAGGGGTTCACAGGTTGATCCAGATTGAGATTGTGTACAAACACCCTACTAAAGATGGATAGGAAGATGAAGGGTAAGCTGGGTGAAGATGTGATGAATGAACCTTATCTTTGAGTTCATCTAATTTCTTCAAAACCAAATCCACCTTATCCAGTTTTTGACAAATCAGATCCATATATACCTTTTATTATTCTGAATTTCATATAGTCCACCCTTAGGTTGATTGGACCATCCAAATGTGTGCATGGTTTATGGAATTTTCACTCATGTCCTTGGATAGCTCAAATGCACTATTTGCGCCCTTACTTAAGAAGTTAACCTCACACATCGTATCCACAAAGTTTTTGAGTTGATCATTCAATTTGTGGTAAATATTTCCACTAGGTGCTAATTACGTACTTCATGGTGGAGGCATTTCCTGGTTAAGTCCATCAATCTTTCTCAAGCCTACTATGGTTATTCTCCAAGTTATTGAGTGAATGTGGTGATAGGTCTGCTTAGGGCATTAGTTCTACCTATAGGGAAGAATTTCTTAAGAAATGCACTTCTCAATTCATTCCATGTGGTGATAGGTTTCCCTATGGTTCTATACCAATGACTGTCCTTTTCTTCCAAGGAGAAGGGAAATAGCTTTAATTTCAAAAAGTCATCACCCACACATTGGATCCTTATTGTTTCAATAATGGTAATAAAGTCATCAAGGTATTGGAAAGGGTCTTTGATTGCGTAGCAATTATATATCTTAATTAATCTAAATAATGTTAGAAACCTAGCTACATTGTACATATTGCATTCGTATTTTACATATCATGCATTGGATCATTTTATATAGCTGTACATAGAATAATACGCGATTATCATATTATTTAATGCTTTTATTACTATTTCCAAGTAAATATAAGATCCAAATAAATTTGGGATGCGAAATAAAGTGGAATAAAGAGAGGAAAAGAAAAAAAGAAGAAAGAGAAGTAGATTCAAACAATGGAGATAGGAGGATATCCCTATCTCTACCCCTAGAAGCCCTAAGATAACCTTCCTAAGCCCAAAACCACTCCTATTAGGATATCCTAACCTTAAAGCCTATAACATGGATAATACTATCCATTTCCCTAATCTATCCACATTATCCCTATCCCTAACCTCCACTTAGGTCAACCTCCTATCCACACTATCTGTATCCCTAACCTCCACTTAGGTCAACCTAAACCTAGAACCTAAAACCTAGATAGTATTATCTAGAATTCTATTATCCACTATCCAAGAGACTATCCCTACCTTGCACTAACCCAATTTCACTTTTCCTATCCCAATTTCCCGTTAGGTTCCCAAGTAGGCTCACCATTATCCAATTTGAGTCAATTGGGCCGACCACACTCCAATTAGGTCCACCTAGATCTAATTGGGCTAACCCACATCTAATTAGGTGTGTTTGCACCTAACTGGACTAACCTACACCTAATTGGGTTCACTACTACCTGATTGGGTGCACCTAGTTCTAGCTAGGTTCACCTAGAACCCAATTGGACTTACCTTAAACCTAATTGCACCCACCTATCCCTAATTGGCTTGTCTGGGACTGGTCTTTGTTGTTCCCCTCTCTCTCTTGATCTGATCTGCAAGCTGTCTGGCTTGCTCCTGTCTTCACCTCATCTATGGTGGGAAGTAATTGATGATAACTCTGTCATGTTTCTCCTTGCATTTCCAATTTAGCACAAATCTCTCTCATCTCCTATGGACCTATATACATGAATTAACAGTATAAATAACATGCCCATAAAGTAGAGAAAAATATACTAAGAATGTACAAGAATGCAGATGCATCATATGCATGAAATGCATGCTCTATGTACAATGCAAGCTAGGTATTTAACTTAATTTAGTCATTTTAGAATGCATGATTGCTGCGCAATCACATACTCATACACAGAGACACATATTTGTCTCAGGTCAAAGGATGTGCTTTCTTTGTGATAGTGATAAGAGAAGGAATTTTGCATCTCAATCTCATCGAGTCATGTCCTTGACTCAACTTGCATCACAACCCTAAATCGTTATTTCCATGAAGAGGATGTGCATCAAGGGCATCCATCTCTAAAGAAGATTGCAACTTTTCTCAAACTGGAGAAAGCAGTTGCATATCATGATAATTCTTGATGACTTATCGAACTCCTCAATCCAAACCATTTAGATCCTTCATTACCTGTCATCGGTATATCCAACATAGCACTGTACATTATCCCAATTATACTAAGGGACCCATTTAATCGGATTAGTGTGCTCATGTTATCCGACACTCAGATCTAAATCACCGATCAAGTGATTCAACTCAGGTTGGTTCTCTTAGGGCACATAACTCCAACAACTTTTTCCATAAAATTCTATATGCAACAAAATGAATTGATGTACAATGTGCACAAAAATTAGAAAAACATCTAACAACCCTAGATGGAGATATAATTAACCTAAGATGCAACCCCTAAAACTAACAACAAAATAATAAATGATTTTTTTCTTATTTTATATAAATAATCTATGCATGAATATTAGTATGCAACATAAAAAATACGAAAGAAAACTATTGTAATTGGTTTGGAGTTTTTTGATAACATGAAAGCATAGAAATAATTTTTTAATCTAAGATGTGAAACAATGCAAACACGAACAATATCAGACAAACTCAAATCAAAGATATTGATACTAAATGTAATGTAATGAGTCCAAATAAATGAATAACTAAATAGCATGGAATGAAACTAGAAACGAGATGAGAAAAAAAATCCTATGTGTCAAGGAATTCGTCCTCAATCTAGAGTTCCGTGCACGTCAACATTGTCTTCATCTGTTAGCTAGAGAACAATGCAACATGCATTCATGCCATCAACCCAAGAATTGCTTCCTCATCGATGAAGATAATGCTGAGATGAAGCAAAGATGCTGTAGATGTAGAGGATTGTCGACGAAAGGGGAATGGAGAGGGACAAATGACTGATGAGTAGAGGAGGGTAACCAAGGTTGAGGGGAAGAACATCCCACTTAATGGAGACCTTGATCTCTTTTAATAGAGGTTTAAAATCCTAATCAAAGTCCAAAAATTATTTAAATTTGTAACATAGGGATAGAGGCATTAAATGTTTTGTGATGAAAACAACTCCTAATCCCTCATAAGTGATGACTTTTGGCCATTAAGTCCTTTTTATGTATTTCTCTTTCCATGTTTGGCCCTGGAGATTTTTTCTTTGATTTTTTTGTTCTTTTCTTGCACCCAATAGCCTCATTGGGTGCATAATCCACACCTCAAGGCCCCACTACCCTATTGGACCCATGTGACCCATTATTGAAGTTTTCCTCATTCATGGACCCACAAGGTTCCTTAACTTGCACCTATGCTGACCGCCATAGCACCTCCAAACATGGGTTAACCTACTCTAATTCCTCCCTATTGACATGCACAAGCATTGGGCTCCTTAACATGGCAAACACTTTAGGCTGAGTTTACCTGGGGCGTTAACCCCTTTAAAGGAGAGTTAACCCCTGTTTACCTCACTACTTAACCCCCTTTTACTTAACATTGATTTTCCCCTCTTAACACTGGTTTTCCTAACATCAGTTGCCACTGGTGTTAGCCGAACCTGTGTTAAATTAAGTTACATGCAACCCTCTCCCTCTGACACTGATTCCCCCCGCACCCCCTGCCGTAACACCTCTACTAATTGAGGGTTAACACCAATTTCACATTTCTTAACACTACTTTTCTAACCTCCCAAGTAAAGTAACCTTAGGGACCTATGCTGTAAGGGCTTGGAATTTTCTTGTGTTTAGTCGACTAATTCAAATCCTAATTGGTTACTTAATGGTGGATTAAGGGATTTAGGAACCTAATCTTGGTCGTGGAAACCTTAGGAATAAGTAATATCTTGAGATAATTGACAAAAGGTAAAGAAATCAAAAGATAAGGGGCTAAATTTACAAGAAACCAATGGTTAGAGGCCTTTATTGGAAGTCAAGAAAGAAAGTGAAGGGGTTTGGCTGAAATCTTATAACCTATATATATATGTAAAGGCAATTAAAAATTTAAGAGAGAAAAGTCTCTCTTTTGGCTTCTCTCTTAAGCCTTCCTCTTCTCTCCACCGGTGAAGCCCTCCCCTCTCCATTTTCTCCCTCCAATGTCGACCAGCCATCATCCCACCAACCACCAGCTAGCACAACCACTGCTGGCATTGTTGTAGGAGAAAAGAGAAGAAGAGGAGCTGAAGTTGTTTCTACCTTGTTGCTGCTCTTGTTGTTGCAACTGTTGTTGTTGCTATGCTGCTGTTGTAGCTGTTGTTATTGCTACTACTGACGTGTATAGAAGAAGAAGAACGGGCTCCATCTCGCAAGGTAGGGATTCTCCTCTTGAATTTTTGTTCTTGTTTCCTTATGATTAGGAAGTGTAAGAGGAGTGATTTGGGTGAAAATCAATGTTGGCATGTGAGGATTTGGTGTTGTATGTGTGTTTTCACCCTTTGGTGGGATATAAATGTGCTAGTGAGATTTTTCTAGTTAAGGGTCACCTAGATGATTAGTAAGGGATTTGTTTGGTTTAAATTGATCCTTGTATGTGTGGGAGCTGGTGCTTAAGGTCACATGAGGATTGGTTGTGAATTGGGGGTGTTTTGAGCCATGAATGGTGGTGTTTGCATGTTTGTCTAGCTGCAAAAGCTTGCCTTAACATTAGGTAATTGTTGCCTAATGTTAGGTGGCTGTTGGGTGGCCTCCTAACATTACGTAATATGTACCAAACATTAGGTAGCCTGTTAAGTCTACTTATTAGCTTGAAATTAGGGTTTCTCAACTTATGAACCTAAGGAGTGATTGAGCCTAGTCTATAACCTAATTAGGGGTCTAGTAGGTGCCCTAACAGGTAGGGAAGTGGTTAATTGTAGTTAAACCCTAGATGGGTAAGGGATGTTTCTAATTGAGCTTGAAGTTCTCAAATTGGACTAAAAGTGATCTAAATTGGCTAAGTAAAGAATTTAACCTCATATGATGACATCAATGACTTAGTTCAAGTCTAACAAAGGAGATGCTTGGATCCTAAGGTCTTGGATAAGACCCCAGGTGATCCAGTAGGTCTTTAAGATTGCTTGATTTGGTACCGATCAGGGGAAAAAGGTCTTAGGAGTGGTTAGGTCAAATAGGTGAGCTCGTTGGGTGAGATGCCGGGACTTTGTGGATAGTTAGTTCACTATTGCGAGTTAGAAACTCAGAATACTAGTAGCTTAAGGCTACTGCAGCTCAGCCTAGGGACGGGAATAGTTCCTGGTTGGAGTATTTACAGGTGCCATCGTGGAAATGAGGCACTGGGAGGTGTCTTGAGTTTGAGTCGATGAGAGTTGCTTTGAGATCTTGAGCGGAATGGTTTCCAGGAGTCTCAGGTCTGTGACTTGAGGGATCCTGAGTGGATTAGTTTCCAGGGATTCTCGGGTGATAGGGATCATGTAGATCTTCAGTGGAATAGTTTCCAGAGATCTAGATGGGTGAGTAAGCGTAGGCTCTTGAGTGGAATAGCTTCCAGGGATCTCATGCAACGATGAGAAGGATCTTGAGTTGAATAGTTTTTAGGGATTCCGACAATCGGAATGCATGATCTTGAGTGGAATAGTTTCCAAGGATCACGGACAATGGGAAATCACTTCTGCCAAATCTTTTGAACCAGGTACTCAGGGATGTCTTGAGTGGAATAGTTTCCAAGGACTCTGTGTGCAGTCAACGTTCTGGCAACCGAAGTGGGTATCCTTTATCTGGTGAACATGAGTGCTTTAATCTTTCCTCTGGCTTAGGATAGGTTCAAGTACAAGTGTACCATTGGAGGGGACACATCAAGATCTCTTTCGGTACGAAGGGTTGATTTAGTCACGTTAGGGATTGGAGTAGCAGGTAATAGGATCGTGGATCTTTAGGATAGTTGTGTTAGAATGTGCTGCTTTAATCAAGTGGATCTGATTAGTAGACTAGGATCGTAGTGGCTTGGTCAGGTTAATCCAGGTTAGAGTTGAAAACTGGGGTTCTGAGATTATGCTAGGAATTTAGCTGGTTAGCGAAATTGTACACTACCTTTTTTTATTATATTACAATAGTTATTTGTTTCCTACTAAGTCGATTAGCTCATCCCTACTTTGTGACATAATTTCAGATGCTGTTGTGTGTCATCAACGCGTGAGATTTTGACATAGTGAGGGATTCGTTGCACGCTATTGGACAGGTAACATTTAAGCTTTAGTTATGGTTATTTTCTATTTAATTCATGGCATACATCCCATACTTTTCCATTTTGTTGATTAATGGGATGCTTTGGTAGCTCGATGTTGTTAATGCAACCTGAATTAAACAAAGCAGTGCCTTTTCTATTGCCATTCTACTGAACTCTTACCCTCGGGCGTGATAACCTTCGGTGGTATCAAAGCATGAACTTCATAGGAAGTGTGTACGCTGTGGCTGGGATAGGGTTGCGATCAGATTCACTTTGTGGTTGAGCTATGATAGCACTTTTGGTTTCTTTAATGTATTGCAGTATGTCTCCAAGAAGAAAGCATACCCAGAGTGGTAAGCGGAACACCATGGATCCTGCTACAACTATAAGTCAGTTACAGGGTACAATGAGATAGTTGCAGAGGATGATGTAGGGCTTATTAGAGGCCATGAACAAAATAGGATCTACTACGAGAAGAAATGGAGCTAACAAAAGTTGTGGAGGACAAGACAATACCCCACTTGAGGGTAGAAGTAGTCAGGACCAACAGGATTCCTCGGCAGTAACAAAGAACATGGAGGTCTAAAAATTTCGAAAGCTGAAGCCACCTACTTTTTTAGGAGCTAGTGATCCATCTGTGGCAGAAGATTGGATCTTGAAGATAAAGAAGATTTTTGGTGCTCTCCAGATGGTTGGAGAACACAAGGTGCAATTGGTTACGTTCCAACTCAAAGGTATTGTAGAGCAATGGTGGGCTACAGTACAAGTTTCTGAACCATCGCCAGTGACTTGGGATAGGTTTCTCAAGCTGTTTAATGATCAGTTTTATCCGTATGAGTGGAAAGCACAAAAAAGTGATGAATTTATGAATCTCCAATAGGGCATGATGACAGAAACAAAGTATCGAGTTAAGTTCATGGAACTACTCCGCTTCGTTGGGAAAGCCTTCATGAATGAAGAGGAACAAGTCTGGAGATTCACTTGGGGTCTAAGGGATGACCTGAGGATGCAGTTAGCTAGAATACCGATAACCTGTTTTACTAAGACATTTTAGTGAGCTATGGCAGTAAAAAGGACAATGACAACAATCTAGCAACAAGAATAGGCCTAGCATTCACTCCTTGGGTCAGGAGTACCTACTCGTAGGAACAATCGCCAATCTCAATGATACAACCCAATGACGATGAACTCTCAGACGATGGAGCAAAAGCCTGTGGGGCAGGTGCAAAGTTTTGGCATGGATAGAACCCTATATACTACGAGTCAGCTATCTACGAGGGGGGGTTGCGCCAACTGTAGGAAGGATCACTCTAGATCGGTCGTGCAATGCTCCAAAAGTGTGTTTCAAGTGCAAGAGACTTAGGCATTTGATGTAGGACTGTCCCATGAAGGGACAAGTGGAAGCCTTGACTACAGGACTCCGAGGCAGAGATGATGTTGAGCTGAGAGCTGATGCGATGAATGAACTAGAGACACAAGCTACACCTTTCGTGAACCAGAACACGGGACTAACTGCAAATAAAGAAAAGAAGGTGATGGTTCCCCTATGACGGATGATGACCTCGATGCTTGAGTTGGTTGGTAGGGTTAGGATATCTTTGATCTTTTATTGTACCGGTCTTGATGTGAACTCCCTCTTTTTATGTTCTTTTGTAACCAAAGGAGGGTATCCAATACGTTGAAATAGTTATGGCTATATGTAACAAATGCTATGTTGCTTTGATAATTGCATCTTGTGCCTAGCTAAGAAGCAGAATTGGTTTGTCGCTTTGGGATTCTTTGTAATTGTCTATGCTTACACCTAATTGCCTTAGCTTTCAGGGATGAAGTTCTTTTAAGGAATGTAGGGGGTAAGGGCTTGGATTTTTCCTATGTTTAATTAACTAATTCAAATCCTAATTTGTTACTTAATGATGGATTAAGGGCTTTGGGAACCAAATCTTGGTCATGGAAACCTTGGGAATAAGTAATCTCTTGAGATAATTGACAAAAGGTTAAGAAATAAAAAGATGAGGGGGCTAAATTTATAAGAAAACAATGGTTAGAGGTCTTTCTTGGAAGTCAAGAAAGAAAGTGGAGAGGTTTGGGTGAAAATCCTCTAACATATATATATATATATGTAAAGGCAATTAAAAATTTAAGAGAGAAAAGTCTCTCTTTTGGCTTCTCTCCACCAATGAAGCCCTCCCTTCTCCATTTGCTCCCTCCAACATCAGCCAGCCATCATCCCACCATCCACCAGCTGGCACCACCACCACCAGGGTTGCTGTAGTAGAAAAGAGAAGAAAGTTGAAGTTGTTTCTGCACCTTGTTGTTGCTCTTGTTGTTGCAGCTACTGTTGTTGCTGTGCTGCTACTGTAGCTGTTATTATTGCTGCTACTGTTGTCATTATTGTTGCTGCTTACGTGTATAGAAGAAGAAGAAAGGGCTCCATCTCGCAAGGTGGGGATTCTCCTCTTTAATTTTCGTTCTCCTGTTTCCTTATGATTAGAAAGTGTAAGAGGAATGATTTGGGTTGAAATCGGTGTTGGCATGCAAGGATTTGGTGTTGTATGTGTGTTTTCACCCTTGGGTGGGATATAAATGTGGTAGTGAGATTTTTGTAGTTAAGAGTCACCTAAGTGATTAGTAAGAGATTTGTTTGGTTCAAATTGATCATCGTATGTATGGGAGCTAATGCTCAAGGTCTCATGAGGTTTGTTGTGAATTGGGGGTGTTTTGAGCCATGAATGGTAGTGTTTGCATGTTTGTCCGACTACAGAAACCTGCACTAATGTTAGGTAATTGTTACTTAACATTAGGTGGCTACTGGGTGGCCTCCTAATGTGGTAGCCTGTTGAGTCTACTTATTAGCTTCAAATTAGGGTTTCTGAACTTATGGAACCTAAGGAGTGATCGATCCTAGTCTATAACCTAATTGGGGGTCTAGTAGGTGATTGCACAGCAAAAGTGCATCAACAATTGTGCCATCTTGTGCTAGTTCCAAGCATTACCAGTGTATATTAGGTAGCCATAGTTGCATTTATGAAAATAAATGCCTGCATGAATTTATTTGAGAGGGGAGGAGAGTGAATATAATGGCCTTGAAATTAACGTTTTCCTCAAGTGCTGCCTCGCAAATTCACCATCCTTATTTTTATTTTTTATTTTACTTTGAATTTCTTCTCCGCGGCCGCAAAGCATGGCTTGATCTTCTTCGCGCCATGCTCTGCACAGCCACTTCGCACCATGCTCTGCACAGCCACTCCCCGCCATGCTCTGCACAAGCACTCCCTGCCAGCCGCATGCAGAGTCATGCACAGCCCAGGGCATGGTTGTGCATGCCTCTTTCATCTTTAAAAAGAGCACAGCCTTCTTCCTTGCGGCTGAGCCTGGTCCACACAAAAGAACCCAACACACAGCACCCTTCCAGGTTGTCTCCTCCCCTCTCCCCTCCATACGCAGCCTCTCCTCCTTCTGAGGAGCCATGCTGCGGGCAGGAGCAACTCACAGTGGTATACAACCACCATTGTGAGTCCCACCACCGCCCAGCTCATCAAAGAGCCAGTGGGTGTGGTGGTTCACCACTCTGATTTCATCGTTCCAAGCATTTCCGCCATTAACAGGAGCTTCAAGCTTTGAAGCTCAAGCTCCGCAGCAGTAGCAACAAGGTGTCAGTAGCAGCAGTGCAGGCCTCCACACGCCTCAGGTGCCTATTCCGCGCCCTCCGCGCAAGCCAGTAGGCCGCCCTTGCCTCTCTCCATGCAAGCCAGCAGCCGGCGTAGCCTCTTCTGCGCTCGCGCCAGCTCGCTCAGCGGCGGCCGCAAACATAGAACCGTCAGCAGGCGATCGCGCAAGCCGAGCACGCATTGTAGCCACTATTCACGCTAGAGAGCGCAACACTGTGGCTACAGTGCGGTGACCGATAAGTTTCTCACTTAGCCGGACACCTGGTGCTCTCTCTCTACGCCGCAACCGGCGCCAACCCGTACGCGCACACCCGTGCCCGCGTCTCTCCCCGCTCCCACGTAAGCCTTCGCCCGCACCGGTCTGCACCCGCATCTTCGCGCAGCGCGGTGCGCTGCGGTCCCTTCCTCGCGCTCACTCCCTCCTGCGTGCACACGCTCCTGCGCCTACGCGTTGGCATTAAACGTCACCCGCTGCTCCGGACGACTTAACTCGCAACGCTTCTTCCTCAGCAAACGCTCTCTCGCTCGCCCTCTCTCTCACAAACACTCACCTCACACACACACACACACACACTCTTGTACACACACCCACTCACTTATACACTACTATATACTTATATATATATACATATATTAGTTTCTATATAACTAAGTATTAGTATACATACTTATATATATATACACATATATAGCTACATATACACTTATATCATTATAACCATATATCTATATATATACATATAGATATATATTTACATATATACATACATATATATATATTTTTTCATATCACCTACCATACGTTGTATCATGGGAATATCTGCACCAGTTGCTGATATTCCCCGATACACACATACAGAAAGCGTTTTCGCACACATCTTCCACCCATCCATCCTACACTCCGCGCTGCACTTCGTCCTGTTGGTTGCGTCTTCCTAGACAATGACTGACTCGACACCATGCTACATGCCATCTCCACCTCCAACCCCACCCCTATATACAGATATAATATATACATATATATATACTATATTTACTTTATTTCTGTTTCTCTTTCTTGCCATTAAAAGATAAAAAAAATATACAAAAGAGAAAAGATAATCCTTGACTTGCACGTACTCAGTCTTACGAATAGCAAGACCAGTCTCGGGAACCCTAATTTGGCTCAAAGCCAAGAACCTGATTTTGAGGGTGTACCTCAAGGACAAAAATTATCAGAAAAAAATCTTAAATAGAAAAACACCAAAAACATAATAAACGAACGGAAGAGATTCATTGTAGGAAAGGCGTAGAAACTTTTTCACCTCTAATTCCACTTCCCTGAGTTCGACCTTGGGCCTAAAAGTGACTAAGATAAAATCAAGTAGGCCAGGTAAAAAATTTTGTAAAGAGATGGTTAGGCTCGATTTAGGTTTACCACTATACTCATTACAACGATAAAATCACCATATTAACACAGCCTATCCGGGTCTACACCATACATCTTCTCTGGCGCCATTGTTGGGGAAGTGCACATTCAGGTAAGTTTCTACTCCATTCCTTTAATTTTTCTCTTCTCACACCCTTCTCTTCACGGGTGTTTCTGTTTGTTGGTGTGCAGGTGAACCAGTTGCAAGGAGAAGGTAGGCAGACGAAGTCGGAGACGTAGGCAGATCCAAGGCGAGAACGAGAGCGTGAGGACACCGGCACCACACTGGAGCTTCGCACACGTTGCTGAACAAGTAGGTCTTTCTTTCTTAGCAACTTAGGTCAACTTGTCACCTTAAAAAAAAAAAAAAACTAAAAACTTCTTGGGATCTCTTGAGGCAAGTGGATTAAAAATCACTTGTTTGATTGTTTGTCATCACTCCCACCACCCCAGGATTTCCCGCCAAACTTCGCATAGCGAAGATCCAAGAATCTTGATTCTTGAATCTTTCACTGTGTGAAGTATTCTTTGAGGCAAAAATAAAAAGATTGATTGCCATCCCTCTTTGCCTCATTTATCTGCAATTCGAGATCACCTGTTTGGTGGGGAGACTTGGAATTGAATTGATTCCAACCCTGCCACGACCTTTCACGTGCCTAAGATTAGATCCCGAATACTTCAACCCCAACAATTTGATTTTCTTTATCTTGTGGTTGAGTCTTGTGTGTGGAAATCATTTTGGTGATTGGGAGCACTTGAATTGAAGTGCTTTGGCTCCCTTTCACACTAATCTAAAATTGACTCATGCATCCACACATAGAAATCTCCATATAGGGAAGCCCATTGCATTTTAGCATGCATTAACCAATTGACATTGAAGAAGGGTTTGTTGGGCTTAGAAGAAAACTTGTATTCTCTCAAAACCCAAAGATTGGTTGAATTGGTAATTCAGCGAAATCCTAAAATCCATATTACTTAAGGCTGAATTCTAAAAACCATTCACCAATTAAAACTTCAATTCGGGGAGATTTCCCCGTTGCATGCTTGGTTTACACACTTCGTAAAATCAATCACTTGGGCATTACCGGTAAATAATGCCCTTCACATTCCAGAAGCACTTGATCCTAAGCCTCTAACTAAAATTGGTAGCAACTTGACCCTTATTAAGGATTGGAGGTCTAACTACCTGCGTGTAGCACCTACGTGCTGGTGAGGGTTCCCACATGCTATCGAGTGTCTAAGATTGGGGCAAACGACCTTTCAATCTGGTCCGGTGGTTCCGCGGTGCTCGCATTCGGTTCCGTAGGTCGTGATAGTAGGTAACTTAGATCTGTAGGTCTAAGGGCACACTATAGAGGTTAGGAATTTGATTGTATTGATTTGTCATCAAGAGAACCTTTGCGGCGTCATTTCTCTCATCTCTTTTCCCTTTGTATCCCCCCAATTCCTCCTGCGGTAGTGCATGTTTGGGAGGAGGTCACAAAACCCTGAACTGTGTGAATTGTCTGATAAATTTAGAAAAGAAGCCGAATCGTCCTCCTCCTCCACAAACATGGCAGCACGCCCACCCCCAAATCCCAAGGGAGGAAACCACCCTCAAAACCCACTAGGTGGTGGAGCCTTGGATCCCATGACCCGCCTCCAAGCCCAAATGGAAATGTATAATGAACAAATTGAAGCCATTAGGGAAACCTTGGAGGAAATGAAGAACCCTCCCGAACGGGAGGAGCCTAGGTCTCTTAGCTCCTATCAGAATCCCACTGCTACAGAGACCATAGGACAAATTTGGGTCCCCATGGACGGGGACTACTTTGAACTGAAACCTAACATAATTGGCCTGATAAATTTCCACTTCCATGGTCTTGCAAGTGAAGATCCTTTTCTCCATTTGAAAGACTTAACCCGATTGGCTGAAATAGTTAAACTAAGAAATATCGGGTTACCAATAGTCCTCATGAAAATGTTCCTGTTTTCATTGCGGGATAAAGCATCGCAGTGGTTACGCACCCTTAGGAGAACC
This sequence comes from Thalassia testudinum, assembly GCA_037157565.1. NCBI lineage: Eukaryota > Viridiplantae > Streptophyta > Magnoliopsida > Alismatales > Hydrocharitaceae > Thalassia > Thalassia testudinum. The sequence continues at coordinate 128,876,359 of JAZHRO010000055.1, forward strand.
ATCCACTCTTGGGAAGAGATGCGAACAGCGTTTCTTAAGAAGTTCTTCCCAATCGGGCGAACCAATGCGCTTCGCCGTGCTATCACTTCCTTCACGCAACAAAACGACGAACAGTTTCATGTGGCATGGGAGAGATATAATGACCTCCTCAGGAAGTGTCCGCACCACGGTCTACCTAAGTGGCATATAGCCCAGATTTTCTACTATGGGATAAATGAGACTTTGGAGTAGATTGCAAATACTTCCTATGGAGGGAACTTCATGAATAAAGACGAGAATGGAGCATTTGAATTATTTGGAAATATGAGCAAAAACTCAATGAACAATGCTTCCATTGTCGCCTTTAATCGTACCAGCCTACCCAGAAATGTCCGCGAAGTTGACACGGGACCCTCCCATTCATCCACAGATCTCAGCCTTATCACACAGAAATTGGATGAAGTCTCCATCGTGCACAAGAAGCTGGACGAGCTTCTGGCCAACCCTGCCCGTTCTATGGCAAACACCCCTACCTCACCACTTCGTCACAATCCTAATTCTTCCAACACCAGGCTTATCCCAAGAAACCCCGTAAGACCTTCCTTACCGAGTGTTGCACCAAGCGATTCGGTAAGTCATGTGGATCTGGCTTCTGCGAGCCAGTATTTTGACACAGAGGACCAAGCCTCCGTGTGCTTGGATGCATACTTACATGCAGACTCGTCTTCTGGCATAGAAGACGCTTGTGTCCTGGGGAACAACCCGTTCCCTGCCACTTATAACCTAGGGTGGCGAAATCATCCGAACTTCGCATGGTCCAACAACCCGCAGAGCCAAAACCCCGCGGGTGGACCAATGCGACCATCCGCACCCGTCATCCCAAGGGCCCAGTCTAATCCTATGGCAAATCCGCCATCAAGCCCTTGCGTATCGCAAACAGAACACGCATCAAGTCCTCTTGATAAATTGATGTGAATGATGACGGAAATGTCAAAGTGCCATGAAGAGAACATGACCTCTCTTCAGCACCAATTGGTGCAACATAATGCTGAGATCAGTCAACTACGCATGGAGACTCCATCTCAGGGCACTCTTCCAGCCCAACCTGTTCCCAACCCACGAAATTTCGTACCCCATGGTCCTCAACCACAGGTACGACCTTCTCAGGGGTAGGTTCACCAGATTCTGCAGGCTCCGAGCATTCCACTGGGATTTAAGGCTAATCCCGCTGCAGCACCTCACTCTTATGTCCCTATTGCGAACCCTCCTCCACCTTATGATCCCACTGGACTCGCATCGTCCAATGCGATCACTACGAGGAGTGGTAAGCAAACTGTCAATCCTCCTCGACCTGATCCTGGCCCGTCTTCTTCATCGCCCTCTCATTCGGGATGCGCACCACATTCGCGAGAAGATGATACACCCAAATTGGTGCCAGAATCAGTCCCATTCCCTGAGGCTCTACTGAGGGAGCCAAAAGGCAAGAAGAAGGATACGTAGGCCTTTGACAACCTGCATAATTTGTTCAGGGATGTTGAAATCAAGGTACCCCTGCTCGAGGCTATCGACCACATACCTACTGGTGGCGTTATCGTGACTAGCTTTTGTTGTAGAAATTACGTTGTAGTACAGTTAGTTATTGCCATCATTACAGATATATTTTTTACTTGGAAAATAAAAGAGTTCCCGTGGTCGAACTCAGGGAGCAAGTCGTATTCTAGAAGTACAGTATTTCTTATTACAAAAATAGAGAGAAAGAGAGAGATGAAAATTTGGCTTCTTCTTCTTCTCTTCTTTCTTCCTTTTTGTCTTCTCTTCTCTTTGGCTCTTGATTTCTTCTTCTTTGTCTATCTCCTCGTGGTCTTCTCTTCTGCCTTCTGTTCTTCCTTGTTTTCTCTTCTTCTTCTTCTGTTCTTCAGATCTTCCTCTCGTGCTCTTCTTCTTCTTTTCTTTTGCTTTCAGGGCGTCGTCTCTCCTTCTTTCTTCTTTTCTTCTTCTTCTTATTCTTCTTCTTCAATCCTTCTGTCCTTGTTCTTCTTTTGCCTTCAGGACGTCGTCTGATTTTCCAATCAGACGACTTAAATGCTGAAGCTACAGTGTCTTCCTTAGCTTCCTTCTTCTTCTGCTTTGTGTTCTCTTCTTCTTCTTTTTCTTCCGCAGTCCTTCTTCACCTGTGCCTGCACACTTCACGGTTTACACGTCAGAGGGCAAAACCTACTCTACCCTCCCCCCGCGTCTCTCTCTCTCAGAATTCACTCTTAGGAAAGCTCTCCCAAAGCAACCGGTTAGTCGGGTACGTGGGTCGCGCCCGGGTCTAGGCCCACCGGCGTGCGGTGGTGGGCGAGGAGTGCAGGTCGGGCTAATCGGGTCGGGCCAGGTCCGCGGGGCGTGAGCGCGAACGAGGCCGGGTAGTCGGGCGAGTGAGAGGGACCTCACCCCGTGATCAGGAGGCGAACAGCTTAAGGCACTTTTTTCCTTTAAGGGCCCACGTGCCTCACAAAGTTTCTGAGGTGGGACTAAATGTCCCACCCCAATTGAGCGCCTGCAGCGGAGGAGGCAGCTGGCAATCGCGGCTTCACGTGAGGCCTTCGCCCTAGCTGCGAGCCTGGGACTCTTCGCGGAGATGCCCCGCGCAGCCTGGGAGTCGGACCTGGGCGAAGCACACCTGGAGCTGCAGGTTGAAGGTGCTTCTTCAGCGCAGCAATGGCGACAGCGGTCGAGATACCTGTCCACAGAGGAATGGCCTCTCGGCCTAATCAGATACGTGGAGAACCTTCGTCGTGGCACGACGAAGGTGGTGGGGGGTCTAGCAGGCGGCGGGGCGGAGCATGAGGGCCGCCCTAGGTCAAAGTGCAGTGCGAGAAATGGGTTTGTTCGAGGGGTCTGCAGAGGGCGTTTGGTGGGAAGTGGAAGGGCGGAAGAGGATCAGGGTGAGGAGGCGGAGGTAATGCATGGGTCGGCGAGCCGTGTGGGGAGCTGGAGCGATGGGAGTGGGTCGCCGGAGTGTGGCCGGAGGTGGAGAAGGTGAGGGTGACTAGGTCGGTCGAGGGTGTAATTGACTGTAAAATAGGGAGGAAAAGAAAGAGGGGATAGAGAAGACTAATTCTAACCTAGCTAAAGTGACGAAGGGGACGAAGAGGCTGCCGGCTCGTACCTACCGGAGCTGGAGAAGAAATGCCCAGTGGGGGAGGACGGCGGCGACGATGGTGCAGAGGCAGCGCGCACCGGTATTGCGCAACGCGGAGGAGAATCAGGAAGAAGTCTCTGCTGCTGGTATTGCGGCAGAGCGAAGAGGAGGAGGAGGAGAAGCCGTCGGAGCAAGGGGGCATCTGTCGGAGTGGGAAGAGAGGAAGTGAGGGGGTATCTCCGTCAGATCCGAGCTGGGAAGAACGGCGGAGCGACGGGGGTATTTATAGGGACAGAATCAGAGAGGAGGGTGGAGGGAGACGACGTGTCTCCCTCGCCGGAGGACGTCGGAGGAAGGAGACCCATACCGTCCGTGCGTTCGCACGGCCGGTATGGGTGGTTGCAGCCATCAGGGGGGTGTTCCTGCGACGGCTGACGACGCAGGGCACCCCTGTTTGACCTGACAGGCTCCCTCCCTTACCCTGCGTGGCGCCATGCTCCGCGCAAGGTCGCCGAAGCATGGTACTGCTCAGGTTTTGCAGGAGGGACCTAAATGCAAAGAACGAAGGAGAGTTAGGGGCCAAAATGTGAGGGTTTCAAAAGATGAGGACCAAAACGTAAAGTCAGTCAAGAAGGTCTCTTCTTAGGCTCAAGTTTTTATGCACGACTAAATGTGACCTAAGGATTTTAATGGTGAAATTTATTTCTAGGTCAGACCTTCTTTGACCAGCCAATTTACATAAAAACCCAAATTAAGTTATTAATTGGGCATGGTTCTCAATGTAGGTCAAAATGGGTTCCTAAGGCCAAATTGAAAGTCCTAAACCCTAGAGATTATTTTTCTATGAATTTTAGAGGGTTTAGTTGATTTTTACCTTGCCTCGAACCACGTGAATTGAAGTGGATTTGTTTTAGGGTTATAGATTGTCATTTGATTCTTAAATTGCACATGAACCCATTTCTGATTGATTCAACCCACTTTTATCTTATTTAGATCATTTGACCTATGTTCGGTTTCTAAGAAATTCCGTTTATGTACTGCAATGGTGAAATTGCAGTTTTTAACCTTTATTTCATGTTTTCTTCTCAGAACACTTATTCCTCAATTTAAGCCCTTTGCTAAGTTATGTAGGTGCTTTTATCCTTTGTATTAGGTCAAAATGAGCTAGTTATGGCTCATGATGAGGTTCTCATCATACCCCCATGCCTAGCTTTTGCTAGTCCCTTAGCAAAAACTTAAGGTTTCAACCCTTGTTCTAGACCATGAAGTTCTTAATAGCTTCAGATAAGTGCTTTTTCATTTAAACTTAGATTAGGTTAGAATGCTGACCCTAGGCCTAAAAGGTACTCTAGTACCAATCAAGATCCAGATCTGTCTAGCCTTAGCCTCAGTCTTTGGCAAAGGTTTTTAAGGCCCACAAGAACTAACCTAAGGTCTATTGGACTTTGTGGTTAAAGCACCCGTGCTTGAAATGATTTTAGCCTTGGTTCAGTTCGCAGTGCGTTTTATAAGAGAGAGATAGAAAGTTTTTCTATTTGGAGAGTTTTCTCTCTCTTTTTTTCTTTTTAGTTCTAGCCTAGGATTGGCTTTTCAACACGGTCTATATCAGATTCATTGCTCCCATCATCAATCCTCAAGGGTTCCTGGCGATCGATGCTTTGAGATAGCACCGCCCATGGCAACCCCCGGAACCCTGGCTATTGAGATTTCGAGATAATCCCATCCATGGTGTTCCGTGGCTGAATTCAGACCCTGGCAATTGACACTTCGAGATAATGCCATCCATGGAATCTGAACCAGCAGAGTGCTTACATGCCCCCAGTAGGATATGTAAATATCCTAAGAGACAAGAACCGAGGAGATGATATTTTGTTACGCATCTTCGAGGGGATTTCCCGCCTCTATGCGCTGGAAACTCGTCCAAATCAACTTGTGTTGATCGGCTGCTCCTACTCTAGGTGTACTTTTCAGAATTTTGCGACGCTTCTGCGTGATGTTGATTTTTACGCTTACTGAACCAGGCTGTGTGTGAGGTTAGGGTGCTTAGGTTACTGAGTCCCGTAAACCAAAAATTAGTTAATGAGGCCAAATACTCCCTAAGCCTTAGACCTAATACTTCAGCTTTTCATTTTTCTCAACCTCTTGAAGAGTGTCCAGATCTTAATGGGTACTAAGAGTCTATTCAAGAATGCCTAAGGTTTGCGTTCTTACTAATCTCATTATGCACTTTTCAGTTATTTTCTTGAATGAGGTCTAGAACTTAGGTTAATTCCTTAGTTCCTTACTAATGACTATCACTTGTTTCTCATATTTTGTGCTCCTTTTTTCCTTTTGTTTCTTTTTTCCTTCTCCTTCACAAAATTTCCTTTCTCCTCTTATTCTCTTATTCTTTTTCGAAAAATTTTTAATTTTTGTGGTGTTTTTGGCATATGTGAATTTTTTGTTTGAAACCTTTTCTTACACGCTTTGCACTTTCATACCCACCCATGCCTAAGATTTGCAATGTCCTCATTGTAACTTAGGGGGTTTTTATTCAACTTAGTTCATACATTATGACAGATGTTTTGATGAGTGAATGGGTCGGGGTGACTGTTGCGGACGATTTTTAATCTCAGATGCAAGCATCTGAGGTGGAGTCGGCTGTCCTAAAGTGTGAATTTCAAGTGCACAAAGGTTTTAGAAAAGGTTTCAGGTTTTTAAAGAGAATGACGGGCTGCCTCCCGTTGAGCGCTAAATTTGATGCCTTCAGCCAAGCGGGAAATGCAATGGAGAGGGGATGGTGAAATCAGCAGAGTTTTGTAATACAAGCACCTTGATTAAGAACCTGGTTGGTCCAACCAGGTGCTTGTTCAGATCAACAGGCTGATGATGCAGCCCAAACCCAATCAATCTGGTGGGTTGATAGATGTGGATAAAAAGGTGTGGAACCCACCATATACTATGAAGCTCAGATGGATGTGGAAGTGAAAACGCAGGGTTTGGCTGAGTCGAATCAGCCTGGTCAGAGTAGGGACCCGTAGAATAATCAATGAATGACGCGAAAACCCTACAGGGGTGATCAGAGAATGATGGAGCATGATATGTAGTCTGATCAGTGTTCCAAACCCGATGTGGAAATGCAATCGGCTCGGTGAGAGTTGAATCTGAATAGAAATTGAGTCCGGTTGCGGGTCAGGGTTGGGAAGAGGTTTTGATTAGTTCTGTGTGTGCAGACGAGGTGGCAACTGTGTATGAGGGCTCTTCCAGAAAGGAATGACAGGTGATTTTCTGTAAAGAGTCCTCTGGGTAACTATCAAATGCCTGAAGAGTGTCTGTAGGATGAAAGAAATCTGAATTAAGAAAAGATTTGAATTCTGGGTTGCAATCACTCTTGGCATTTTCTATTTTTGGTTCCTGAGGATCGAAAAGGAATGATTCTGTGTTATCAGTGATCTCGGGAATCAGGACCTCAGAGTAGGAGTCAGAGTCATGTGAACTGAGGTCGTAGATGGGTCTGGCATGTTCAGGAAGGAGAATCTCTCCGCAATTATAGTCGGATCTGAAGTTGTCGGAGAGTTTGCGAAAATGAGATTCATGATTATGAATTCCACCACAGCATAAATCATCAGATGTGGAATCAGCAGCCTGACTGGGGTCTAGTATATATGTCAATTCTGGGCTCGAAAAGGTATTCTATCTAGGCTCGAGCTCCAAGCTGGTAGGATAGACCCAATTAAAACCTTGCTCATCCAACTCCTCAGTTTCTGTATCATAAATTGGCATGACTTTCGAAAAATCGATCAAATTTCCTGAGGATGTTGGAGAGGGATATTCATCAAATAGAGGCCCGGAATCATATTCTGTAAAAATTTGCTCTTTCTCATAAGGGGCCTCATAATCTTCCCAATAAGTTTCAGATCTAGGTTCTAGGCTTAGGATGTGGGTAGAATTATTAGAACCTAAGTCCGAATAACCTTCGAGGGCCACCTTATCAAAATAAGGGGCGAAATTTATACCATCAAAAGGTTCAGTTCTGATCTCATTATTGCAGGAGTTTTGGAATTCTAGGCTTGGCAATTCATGGTCTAAGTTTGGCACATCATTGTGTTCTCCTGCAATATCCCAACCTAATTTAACATTGTCTTCTATCTGGGTTGGGATTCCACAACCACTTTGTGCCTTAGTCCCGAGATCTGGGAAACTGGATTGTTCCTTACTACTATTCCAAGATGGTTCATCCTCTGTTTCTGGTATATACGGGTATTTTTGGTTGATAATTTGTTCTACTGATTTCATCATTTCTACCCGTTTTATAAGGACATCTTGGTGTTGTTCCCAAAGTACAGGATTTGTCAAGCATTGAAGGTATTCAGATTGGTGTAATTTTTCTATCTAAATGTATCCTGTCATGAGCATATCTCGGGTTGATCCTTTTGTAACTTCTGTCAATAGAATTTGGGCACAGTTTATGATGAAAGCTGTGGTTGTTGGGACATCAACCTGAATGTTTTCTATTGGTGTTGAGGGTTTACATTTGATTTCATAGAATTCAAGGGCATCCTCAATCATCTTATCTTTCATGGATCTCAGATATTTAGGTTTTTTGAATGGTAGTCTTAATTGGTGTGGCTGCATCTTTGAATCAGGTGGTGGAATCAAGATATAGAATCAAAGTTTGAATCAAGATGGAAGAAGGGGATTTTTTTCAGAATCAGAGGAAAGAGGGGCTATGTGAATGATTTCTGCAAAAACAAGGGAGCCGAGGCTTAGCCTCGGGGAGAGTGAATTTCTGTAGGAGGTTTTAAGGACCTCCTGCAAAATACTGAAGGACTGGATGAGATAAGCAGGTGCTGGACCCAATCAAGATACCCAAAAATTATTGGGTGACTATAGAGGTGTGGGCAGATGGACCCCTTGATCAAAAAGATCGTCCACCTGAGAATTACCTGGGCAACCAGAGAGGGTGAGTCCCGCGAAGACCCCTACACGGTAGAGCGTCCCCACGGGTTACAGGGTTTCCCCCACCCGACCTCTCTTGTCATTGAGATTCCAGGTAGACCAGAATGGGGATCTTGACCTCTTAAGTCTACCAATTTTAATTTAAGATCATGGTGCTTAAAGTTACACTTGAACTCTTAGGTATTTTGAGTGAGAAAGTGACCTAATTTTAAGGTTGGTTGACCCAAGGGGTCAACTTTACCTCTTGTTCCTTTGAGAGTTTTTGGGTCTTGTATTTTAAGGTTCAAGTGTTTAGAGAGCCAATTGCTTAGGGTTTCTCTGAATAGGTATTTTCAATCAATAGCTTAGGCACACTTCTTTTGATTTTCTCAATTCTTGATTAAGGGGTGTGTCTCTAAAAACCCTAGCTTTTCAATCCTTGAGTTGGCTCTACTTGGTCCAATTAGCTCTTTGTTGGGTAATTAGGGCTCAGGCAAGAAGGTGTTAGCCCTTAATTACCTTAATAGTGTGTGCAGGAATGGTGGGTTGAAATTTGAAAACATGCAGCTTTGATGGTTTACTAGGTATGGAAGACAGGTTGTACCTATATTGCTTGTTCTTTTCTTTTTCTACCTCTTTAGAATTGAGGGTTAAAGTGAGGATAGAAGAAATAAAAATTACCTGTCCTCGGAGTGGTTATTGTGCGGCTGCTTGATTTTCCTTTACCTGCACACAAGAGAGAAGATTAGCAATTGTTAAAAAGAAATTCAAAGCTTCTAGAATAGCCGTTGGTCCCCGGCAACGGCGCCAAGGTGATGACGTGGGTTGTCGTGAGTAGCTTTTGTTGTAGAAATTACGTTGTATTACAGCTAGTTATTGTCATCATTACAGATATATTTTTTACTCGGAAAATAAAAGAGTTCCCGAGGTCGAACTCAGGGAGCAAGTCGTATTCTAGAAGTACAGTATTTCTTATTACAAAAATAGAGAGAGAGAGAGATGAAAATTTGGCTTCTTCTTCTTCTCTTCTTTCTTCCGCTTTGTCTTCTCTTCTCTTTGGCTCTTGATTTCTTCTTCTTTGTCTATCTCCTCGTGGTCTACTCTTCTGCCTTCTGTTCTTCCTTATTTTCTCTTCTTCTTCTTCTGTTCTTCAGATCTTCCTCTCGAGCTCTTCTTCTTTTCTTTTGCTTTCAGGACGTCGTCTCTCCTTCTTTCTTCTTTTCTTCTTCTTCTTCTTCTTCTTCTTCTTCTTCTTCTTCAGTCCTTCTGTCCTTCTTCTTCTTTTGCCTTCAAGACGTCGTCTGATTTTCCAATCAAACGACTTAAATGCTGAAGCTACAGTGTCTTCCTCAGCTTCCTTCTTCTTTTGCTTTGTGTTCTCTTTTTCTTCTTTTTCTTCCGTAGTCCTTCTTCACCTGTGCCTGCACACTTCATGGTTTACACGTCAGAGGGCAAAACCTACTCTACCCTCCCCCCGCGTCTCTCTCTCTCAGAATTCACTCTTAGGAAAGCTCTCCCAGAGCAGCCGGTTAATCGGGTACGCGGGTCACGCCCGGGTCCAGGCCCACCGGCGTGCGGTGGTGGGTGAGGAGTGCAGGTCAAGCGGGTGAGAGGGACCTCACCCCATGATCAGGAGGCGAACAGCTTAAGGCACATTTTGCCTTTAAGCGCCCGCGTGCCTCTCAAAGTTTTCGAGGTGGGACTAAATGTCCCACCCCAATTGAGCGCCTGCAGCGGAGGAGGCAGCTGGCAATCGCGGCTTCACGTGAGGCCTTCGCCCCAGCTGCGAGCCTGGGACTCTTCGCGGAGATGCCCCGCGTAGCCTGGGAGTCGGACCTAGGCGAAGCGCACCTAGAGCTGCAGGTTGAAGGTGCTTCTTCAGCGTAGCAATGGCGACGGCGGTCGAGATACCTGTCCACAGAGGAATGGCCTCTCGGCCTAATCAGATACGCGGAGAACCTTCGCCGTGGCACGGCGAAGGTGGTGGGGGGTCTAGCAGGAGGCAGGGCAGAGCATGAGGGCCGCCCTAGGTCAAACTGCAGCGCAGGAAATGGGTTTGTTCGGGGGGTCTGCAGAGGCCGTTTGGTGGGAAGTGGAAGGGCGGAAGAGGATCAGGGTGAGGAGGCGGAGGTTATGCACGGGTCGGCGAGCCGTGTGGGGTGCTGGAGCGATGGGAGCGGGTCGTCCGAGTGTGGCCGGAGGTGGAGAAGGTGAGGGTGATTAGGTCGGTCGAGGGTGTAATTGACTGTAAAATAGGGAGGAAAAGAAAGAGGGGATAGAGAAGACTAATTCTAACCTAGCTAAAGTGACGAAGGGGACGAAGAGGCTGCAGGCTCGTACCTACCGGAGCTGGAGAAGAAATGCCCAGTGGGGGAGGACGGCGGCGACGACGGGGCAGAGGCAGCGCGCGCCGGTATTGCGCGACGCGGAGGAGAATCAGGAAGAAGTCTCTGCTGCTGGTATTGCGGAAGAGCGAAGAGGAGGAGGAGGAGAAGCCGTCGGAGCAAGGGGGCATCTGTCGGAGTGGGAAGAGAGGAAGTGAGGGGGTATCTCCGTCAGATCCGAGCTGGGAAGAACGGCGAAGCGACAAGGGTATTTATAGGGGCAGAATCAGAGAGGAGGGTGGAGGGAGACGACGTGTCTCCCTCGCCGGAGGACATCGGAGGAAGGAGACCCATACCGTCCGTGCGTTCGCACGGCCAGTATGGGTGGTTGCAGCCATCAGGGGGGTGTTCTTGCGATGGCTGACGACGCAGGGCACCCCCGTTTGACCTGGCAGGCTCCCTCCCTTACCCTGCGCGGCGCCATGCTCCGCGCAAGGTCGCCGGAGCATGGTGCTGCTCAGGTTTTGCAGGAGGGACCTAAATGCAAAGAACGAATGAGAGTTAGGGGCCAAAATGTGAGGGTTTCAAAAGATGAGGACCAAAACGTAAAGTCAGTCAAGAAGGTCTCTTCTTAGGCTCAAGATTTTATGCATGACTAAATGTGACCTAAGGATTTTAATGGTGAAATTTATTTCTAGGTCATACCTTGTTTGGCCAGCTAATTTATGTAAAAACCCAAATTAAGTTATTAATTGGGCATAGTTCTCAATGTAGGTCAAAATGGGTTCCTAAGGCCAAATTGAAAGTCCTAAACCCTAGAGATTATTTTTCTATGAATTTTAGAGGGTTTAGTTGATTTTTACCTTGCCTCGAACCACGTGAATTGAAGTGGATTTGTTTTAGGGTTACAGATTATCATTTGATTCTTAAATTGCACATAAACCCATTTCTGATTGATTCAACCTACTTTTATCTTATTTAGATCATTTGACCTATGTTCGATTTCTGAGAAATTTCGTTTATGTACTGCAATGGTGAAATTGCTGTTTTTAACCTTTATTTCATGTTTTCTTCTCAGAACACTTATTCCTCAATTTAAGCCCTTTGCTAAGTTATGTAGGAGCTTTTATCCTTTGTAATAGGTCAAAATGAGCTAGTTATGGCTCATGATGAGGTTCTCATCACCTACTGTCGCCCGATTTTTCAAAGACTACACAACACCCAGGGGATAGTCAAAGAAAACTAAGAATCCGGTGGTTCTCTCGCCTCATATGAGTTGTGCTATACTGTCAAATCTACCACCGAAGCAGAAAGATCCGGGCACATCACTTGTTTCCTGTAGCATCCAAGGTTGCAATTTTAACTGTGCCTTGCTTGATCGAGGATCTTCCATCAATCTTATACCAACCATCATGCTCGAAAAATTTTCCTTGGGAAATCTGAAACCCACCCCTGTCATGTTACAATTGGCAGATCGTTCTGTCAAAATTCCAAAGGGTGTGGTGGAAGACGTGGTGGTTAGGGTTAACAGTCTCTGTTTTCCTATTAACTTTCTTATTTTAAATATGGAAGTTCCTAGCTCACTTTCTGATTGTCCGATCATCCTTGGTCGACCTTTCTTGGCCACAGCCCGTGCCCATATCGACTGCGAGTCGGGCTGTATTGAGATTGCCGTTGGATCTAAAAAGCTCAAGCTTAACATCTTCAAGGCAGCCAAGAACTTTGATTATGATTGCATCGAGGATGACACGTCTGATGAGGACATGGACATCAGCGCGTGTATCGAACTAATTGGGACCTATTCTGACTGCTGCAGATTGCCTTTAAACATCGACGATTGCCTGACCAACACATATTGTGACGTTCCCCCATCCCTCCCTATTCTTATACCTTCTCCTGACCAGACTTCTGACGAGGTTTTATCCGCTTCCCATACCTCGTGGTCTGAGTCATATCCGGGCTACTCACCGCCAGTCCACACTCTTGAAGACCGGATTGCCCTTTCTTTCCTGCCAAATTAGGTAGAGTTGCAACTCCACACTGGGACCTTGAGCCTATATACTACTCACTAGGGCTATTCCTTTCTGGATCCATCTATCCAAGAAGCCCCTCTTCTTGGCCAATCTGAGGGCCAACTTCTTCCTCCTAACTTGTTTTCCGATCTGCCTGGGACACTCTCATCCCAAGAAATGCCAGATCTTTTACCATCCACTCCTGAGCTGAAAGAGTTGCCTAGTACACTTAAGTATGTTTTCTTGGGACCAAATGAAATGCTCCCTGTAATCATCATTTCAAAATTGACCAGGGAACAAGAGTGCAAACTAACTGAGGTCCTTATCGAACACAAGGCAGCCATTGGATGGTCTTTATCAGACTTTTCTGGCATTAGCCCCTCCTAGTTCACTCACCGTATATATACGGAGGAGGAGGCTCGACCTTCTCGCGAGATGCAGCAACGTCTCAACCCTAACATGCGAGAGGTCATTAAGAAAGAAATTATTAAGTGGCTGGATGCGAGTATAATCTACCCAATCAGCGATAGCCCCTGGGTGAGTCTGATTCACGTCGTACCCAAAAAGGCAGGACTCACCATCTGTGTCAATGATAGGGGCGAATCCATCCCTACACGCACTCCTACATCTTGGAGAGTGTGTGTAGATTATAGGAAACTCAATGCTGCAACTAAGAAAGATCACTTTCCGCTATCTTTCATCGACCAAATCCTGGAGCCGTTAGCGGGAAATAAAATTTTCTGTTTCCTGGATGGATTATCAGGATATAACCAGGTGGTAATTGACCCCCAGGACCAAGAGAAAACCACCTTTACTTGCCCCTTCGGCACCTTTGCATTTAGAAGGATGCCGTTTGGACTTTGTAACACGCCAGCAACATTCCAGAGATATATGCTGGCGATATTCCATGACATGGTGGGTGACTTTCTCAGGGTCTTCATGGATGATTTTTCGATCTTTGGACCATCTTTCGATGACTATCTTGTCAACTTGACCCGTATCCTTAGGAGATGTATTGATGTGAACCTCGTGCTTTCTTGGGAAAAAAGTCATTTTATGGTGCATGAGGGAATTATTCTCGGGCATATCATCTCCGATAGGGGTATCGAGGTTGACAGAGCTAAGCTTGATGTTATTGCTGATTTACCTATGCCTGGCTCTGTCAAACAAATCCGCTCCTTCCTGGAACACGTCGGTTTCTATAGGAGATTTATCAAAGATTTCTCCAAGATTTCTCGACCTTTAACTCATCTCCTATCGACCGACGTACCCTTCGATATGGGCCCCGACTGCATATGAGCATTCACGCAGCTACGTAATGCTGTCACCAAGGCCCCTGTTCTCCAGCCACCTGATTGGTCCCTCGACTTTGAACTCATGTGTGATGTTTCCGACCTTGCAGTCGAAGCCATCCTGGGACAAAGACGCGATAAACACCCCTTCGTGGTGTACTACGCCCATAAGACGTTGGACGAGGCCCAGCGTAATTATACTACCACTGAGAAAGAACTACTGGCGGTCGTCTTTAGTTGGAGAAATTCCGCTCTTACCTTCTGGGCTCACATGTTATTGTTTTCACTGATCACGCGGCCATTCGCCATCTCATGCATAAGAAGGATGCCAAGCCTAAACTGATTCGTTGGATCCTTCTGCTCTAAGAATTTGACATTGAGATCCGCGATAAGGCCGAAGCCCAGAATGTTGTGGCTGATCATCTTTCCAGGCTGGACCCTGACCATATTGGACTTACTCTGCCAATCAATGAGATTTTTCCTAATGAGCACCTATTGGCAATTAATGTGGCAAGTGGACCGTGGTATGCCAACATTGCCAATTACCTTGCTTCTGGATCCCTTCCACGTGGCTGGCCTAAAAACCAGCGCGAGCGTCTCATGGCAGAAGCAAAGTATTATTTCTGGGATAATCCACTTCTCTTTCGAATAGGTGCTGATCAAATCATCCGTCGCTGTGTTCCTGACAGTGAATTCCCCAGTGTGCTATCCTTCTGCCATGATCAGGCCTGTGGAGGCCACTTCTCTGGGAGGAAAACTACAGCCAAGGTGTTGCAGTGCTGTTTCTTTTGGCCCTCCCTTCACCAGGATGCAGACAATTATGCCAAGCATTGCACTAGGTGCCATTCGTTAGGGTCAATGTCACGTCATGACATGATGCCCTTACAACCCATCCTAGCTGCGGAAATATTCGACATTTGGGGAATTGATTTCATGGGTCCCTTTCCTCCTTCCAATGGCTTCGAATTCATTCTCATGGCTGTTGATTATGTTTCGAAATGGATCGAGGCTATTCCCACGCGCCGTGCTGACCATGTTATATCCACTCAATTTGTCAAAGACCACATTTTTGCGCACTTTAGGATCCCTCAAGCTATTATCTCGGATGAAGGAAGCCACCTTACCCATGCTTCTTTCGGGCACTTCTAAGGAAATACGAAGTCCACCATCGTATCGCATCCCCGTATCATCCTCAGATGAACGGCCAGGTGTTGAAACGGTTTTGCGAATGCTACGCTAACGTGTTCGATTTTGGAAAACCTGTCGTTGTAGTTCGAAAGCGAAGAATTCGTGTTCAACAAATAAAATTTATACCGAAAAGAATTCCGGGTCGAACACAAGGAGGCGGATGTTTGATTTAAAAACTTCGCATTTCTTTTTATTTGTCACGAAGTAATTCAATTCAAACTATCTAATTATTTACAATTAATAAAAGAGAGAGAGAGAGGGTAAGAGAGAGAGAGAGAGTATTACACATGGAAATCAAAATGAGATGTAGAATAAACAAAGAATTTATTATAGAAGAGACTGTTCATTATAATTAGAAGGCATAAAATAATTACACTAGAAAGCGATAAATTTACTCTAGAAAGCATTAAAAGAATGGAGGGAGAAATGTCCTCCTCAACGGTCGCTTGGAGGATGAGTAGATTAATCTAGAAAGCAATAACTCTATACTAGAAAATAGTAAAAAGAATAGGGAGAGAGAAATCCTCCTCGATGGTTGCTTGGAGGACGAGTCGAACGGGACGACACCTGGATGAAGGAGAACGAAGCAGGACGAAGGAGGACAAAGCAGAAGAACGGGAACGGAGCAGCACGTCGTCGTCGTCGCGGGATCCACTTCCGAAGGGGAACGAAAATTGGACTTTATCTCGCGAGAAGCATCCCGGGTGTGGGACAAGCTTCTCTTGAGCTTTGGAGGGGTAGAGAGGAGAAAGAAGGGATGATAATTTCGTATGGAGGGGGTCTCCTTTTATAGTTGCAAGGAGTGGGGGCAAAATGAACATTACAACTTCAAAATAATAAAAGAGGGGTCTTTAGTGACGGATAA
The DNA here is from genome assembly GCA_037157565.1 of Thalassia testudinum. Lineage (NCBI taxonomy): Eukaryota > Viridiplantae > Streptophyta > Magnoliopsida > Alismatales > Hydrocharitaceae > Thalassia > Thalassia testudinum. The sequence continues at coordinate 128,892,063 of JAZHRO010000055.1, forward strand.
ATCCGTCACTAAAGCCCTTAACGTAGGCATCGTGGGCGGCTCGCACGCGCCTCCTCGCCTGCTCGCGCACTCAACGGCTTGCGCACGTTCGCCGCTTTTCAGCCATCCGATCGCGAGATCGGACGGCTTAAGATGCGTCTCCGCCCGCTGCGTTGCGCACCCACCCGTGTGTGATCGCGCGTCCGCCCGCGCATTCAATTGCGCGTGGACGCTATCGGGCACGTGCGGCCGTCCGATCTCCATCTGACGCTCCACCCGCACCCAATCGCCGCGCCTTCCAGCCCCTCTCCACGGCTCGAACCCGCGCCCGGCGCTCGCGAAAGCGCGCTCGACCACTGTGCTATGGGGCGCGGATGGTCGAGCGGACGCTTTTAAGCGTGAGAGCCCACAGCCATTGGATTAAGATCCAACGATGGAGAGCGATCGGGCGCGGGGCCTTCACAAGATGCAAGCGGCCGTTTGGGCGGCTGAGATGGAGCCACGTGACGCTATCTTGGACGTCCATCTTCTTGAAGTTGTAGATGGTGCCACGGATGTCGAATTGACTCGATTTTTGTGTCTTTGGGCTGCGATCGTCGATCCGAATTCATCCGTGTGGTCGGATTTATCATCTGAAATGCAAATTTACACCATCCTGGCCCTTGATCTTCTAAGGTTCCTAGGTCACTAGCTGATGCTATGGATGCCTGATTAGGGCGATCTTGGAGTCGTTGAACTCCAATCGTCGCCCTGATCACATCCATACGATTGGATCTTTGATCCGAGGCCCTGATAAAATGTTTGCCCTGTCCAAGCACATAAAAGGAGACAATTAACCTCCATTTTATTTAAACTACTCTAAATGCAAGATGATGCATGTAATGCAATATTTATATCATGAAATGAAATCCTATGCTTAAGAACATGCATAAATAGACATTTTAAGTAGTGTAAATGTGTTTACATCACCAGGCAGAGGTGTCGAATCGGCAAATCAAGCAAATTCTCCAGAAAATGGTTCGACCTGACCGTAAGGATTGGTCCGACAAGCTGATTGACGCACTTTGGGCGTATCGAACCGCCTTCAAGGCTCCCCTTGGTATGTCTCCTTATAGAATCATTTACGGGAATCCTTGTCATTTGCCCGTGGAGTTGGAACACCGTGCTTATTGGGCGATTCGCTAATGTAACCTCAACCCAGACCTGTGTGGTCGAGAAAGGAAACTCCAACTCCAGGAGCTGGAAGAGCTCCGTCGTGAAGCCTATGATTCTGCCTTAACCTTCATGCAACATACTAAGGCTTTTCACGAAAGCCGTATTCGGCGAAAAGAATTTGAACCATCTCAGCAAGTTTGGTTCTACAATGCCTGGCTCAAATTCTTTCTTGGGAAATTGAAGTCCAAATGAACTGGTCCTTTTTTTGTCTCGAGACCATTTCCCAACTGGGCTGTTGAGATTGAAGATCCCAAATCTGGGCATAAATTTACGATCAATGGGCAGCGTTTGAAACCCTATCTTACTCATGAACCTGCCCTCGTTAGAGAAACTGTTGCCCTGCTGGAGGGAAACTAATGTTGTGCCTCATTCTGAGTCCAGCTAGGGACGTTAAATTCAACACTCTTTGGGAGGCACCCCAACAACACTCCGCCACTGCACGTACATTGCACATCGCACCTTTTCACTTCACCACCCACCATCCACCCACCCTACCACCCTTCTATTCACCCTGCACCTCAGCTCTCGTTACCCGATCTTTGGTCCTCCCTCTACCCTACCCTGCATGCATATGAGGACATAGCATCATTTGGCATGGGGGGGTGGATAGGCATCCATAGGATCTGGGTATTTTATGGTATCATGCAGTTTCCATCTATCTATATAATAAAAAAAAAGATGTTTAGTAATGATCTGAAGGCTGAAACAAAAATACAATAAGTGTTTATGGATATTCAACCACTATTTTGAAGACTTTCCAGGCCACAGAAGCTTGATCGCTCAAGCTCGGCTTAATTCACTTGAGCATTGACAAGATAGATCGGAATCTCTCCTAACTAAGGACGTATTCTTGTACTTGAGACATCAGAACAGGATCCGTTGGTTTGCTTCTACTCGAGAGCCTAAGTAATCTTGGTTCACACTACACATATCAAGAAAGACCAGGTAAACATAAGATCCAACCCTAGTGTTCATTAGGGAAGGTGGACTCCTTACTTGTGTGCACAGGTAGACATTTTATCCCAGGCTTTAGTCTTGTGTTTAGGAGAGACTCTTTCCACCAAAAAGAAACTCTCCCATCAAAAGAAAAGTGTGCTCCTCCAAATAATGTTGTAAGAGATATACTAACACGTGTTTCAAAAAAAAAAAAGGGTACAAATAAGTCAGTATGTCTCACAAATGTCTGAAAAATCTTCCTACAAAAGTTCTTCAGGGCAAGTTACAAATACCCTATTTTCTTTGAGCCACAAATATTATAAAATGGGAGTTGAGTTTTCCGTCATCTTTTTAAGGGTCAATCCAAAGACATAAGCTGAAATTATGACCAACCTGCACTTAAAAATTCGTGAAACCCTAGGCTTGAGTCTTAATGTTCATCTAGTCAGTCTTGATCCTTCACTATGCACAAGCCATAATCTCTTGAGCTCTCGAGTACGACAAAAACCTCCTGGGTCCTGGAAATCGTACTTAAGGTTTAAATATCAAGAGTCCTGGTTAGTCGAGAGATGGTCTACGTCATGTAAGACTTAAAGTACTGGTAGTTTTCTCTACAATCAGTTCTTACAATATCCAACAAATAAACACACCTATGTCGCCTCTGAAGAAAATCTTCATCTTAAGATCATTTCTAAATACAATACAAAAAATGTTTTGCTAGGGACTAGCAAAAGATAGGAATGGGGGTATGATTTCACAGCAAAAATGCATCAACAATTGTGCCATCTTGTGCTAGTTCCAAGCATTACCAATGTATATTAGGTAGCCATAGCTGCATTTATGAAAATAAACGCCTGCATGCATTTATCTGAGAAGGGAGGAGAGTGAATAAAATGGCCTTGAAATTAATGTTTTCCTCAAGTGCTACCTCGCAAATTCACCATCCTTAATTTTATTTTTTATTTTACTTTGAATTTTTTCTCCGCGGCCGCAAAGCATGGCTTGATCTTCTTCGCACCATGCTCTGCACAGCCACTCCCCGCCATGCTCTGCACAAGCACTCCCTACCAGCCACATGCAGAGTCATGCATAACCCAGGGCATGGCTGTGCATGCCTCTTTCCTCTTTAAAAAGAGCACAGCCTTCTTCCTTGCGGCTGAGCCTGGTCCACACAAAAGAACCCAACACATAGCACCCTTCCAGGCCGTCTCCTCCCCTCTCCCCTCCATATGCAGCCTCTCCTCCTTCTGAGGAGCCACGCTACGGGTAGGAGCAACTCACAGTGGTATACAACCACCACTGTGAGTCCCACCACAGCCCAACTCATCAAAGAGCCGGTGGGCATGGTGGTTCACCGCTCTGATTTCATCATTCCAAGCATTTCCGCCATTAACAGGAGCTTCAAGCTTTGAAGCTCAAGCTCCGCAACAGCAGCAGCAGCGCAGGCCTCCACGCGCCTCAGGCGCCTGTTCCGGGCCCTCCGCGCAAGCCAGTAGGCCACCCTCGCCTCTCTCCGCGCAAGCCAGCAGCCGGCGCAGCCTCTTCCATGTGCGCGCCAGCTCGCTCAGCGGCACCCGCAGACACAAAACCGTCGGCAGGCGGTCGCGCTAGCCGAGCGCGCACTGTAGCCACTGTTCACTCTAGAGAGCACGACACTGTGGCTATAGTGCGGTGACTGGTAAGTTTCTCACTTATCCAGTCACCCGGCGCTCTCTCTGCGCCGCTACCGGTGCCAACCCGTCCGCGCACGCCCGCGTCTCTCCCCGCGCCCGCTCCAGCACCCGCTCCCGCGTAAGCCTTCGCCCGCACCGATCTGTGCTCGCATCTTCGCGCAGCACAGTGCTCTGCGGTCCCTTCCTCGCGCTCACTCCCTCCTGCATGCGCGCGTGCCTTTGCGCGCCTACGTGCCTGCGCCTGCACGTTGGCATTAGACGTCGCCCGCTGCTCTGGACGACTTAACTCACAGCGCTTCTTCCTTAGCAGACGCTCTCTCGCTCGCCCTCTCTCTCATAGACACTCACCTCACACATACACACACACACACTCTCGTACACACACCCACTCACTTATACACTACTATATACTTATATCTATATATACATATATTAGTACCTATATAACTAAGTATTAGTATATATACTTATATATATGTATATATATATATATACATATATATATATATGCACACACACAGAGACACACACACACATATATATATATATACATATATATATATATATACATAGATATATATATACATATATATATATATATATATATATATACACATATATCTATACATATATATATATACAAGTATACATACATATATACATATATATCTATAACTATAGATACATACATACATTTATATATATATATATACCTATGTACATATATTACTATATATATATATATATATAGTTATATATACATACACATATATATATATATATATATGTATATATATATATATATACACACATATATAGCTACATATACACTTATATAATTATAACCATATATCTATATATATACATATAGATATATATTTAAATATATACATACATTTATATATATATATATTTTCATATAACCTATCATACGTTGTATCGTGGGAATATCTGCACCAGTTGCTAATATTCCCCGATACACGCATACAGAAAGCGTTTTCGCACACATCTTCCACCCATCCATCCTACACTCCACGCGGTACTTCGTCCTATTGGTTGCATCTTCCTAGAAGACGACTGACTCGATACCGTGCTACATGCCATCTCCACCTCCACCCCCACCCCTATATACAGATATAATATATACATATATATATACTATATTTATTTTATTTATGTTTCTCTTTCTTGCCATTAAAAAGATTAAAAAAATATACAAAAGAGAAAAGATAATCCTTGACTTGCAGGTACTCAGTCTTGCGAATAGCAAGACCAGTCTTGGGAACCCTAATTTGGCTCAAAGCCAAGAACCTGATTTTGAGGGTGTACCTCACGGACAAAAATTGTCAGAAAAAAATCTTAAATAGAAAAACACCAAAAACATAATAAACGAATGGAAGAGATTCATTGTAGGAAAGGTGTAGAAACTTCTTCACCTCTAATCCCACTTCCCTGAGTTCAACCCTGGGCTTAAAAGTGACCAAGATAAAATCAAGTAAGCCAGGTAAAAAATTTTGTAAAGAGATGGTTAGACTCAATTTAGGTTAACCACTATACTCATTACAACGATAAAATCACCATATTAACACAGCCTATTCGGGTCTACACCAGTAGGTGCCCTAATAAGCACGGAAGTGGTTAATTACAGTTAAGCCTTAGATGGGTAAGGGATGTTTCCAATTGAGCTTGGAGCTCTCAAATTGGACTAAAAGTGATTTGAATCAATTAACAAATTTAACCTCACATGATGACATCAATGACTTGGTTCGAGTCTAATAAAGGAGATGCTTGGATCCTAATGTCTTGGATAAGACCCTAGGTGATCTAGTATGTCTTTAGGATTGCCTGATTTGGTATCGATCAGAGGAAAAAGGTCTTAGGAGAGGTTAGGTCATATAGGTGAGCTCGTTAGGTGAGACAACGGACTTTGTGGGCAGTTAGGTTACTGTTGCGAGTTAGAAACTCGGAAGACTGGTAGCTTAAGGCTACTGCAGCTCATTCTAGGGACGGGAATAATTCCTGGTTGGAGTATTTACAGGTGTCGTCATGGAAATGTGGCACTAGGAGGTGTCGTGAGTTTGAGTCGTTGAGAGTTGCTTTGAGATCTTGAGTGGAATAGTTTTTAGGGATCTCAAGTCTGTGACTCGAGGGATCCTGAGTGGATTAGTTTCCAGGGATTCTCGGGTGATAGGGACCATGTAGATCTTCAATGGAATAGTTTCCAAAGATCTAGATGGGTGAGAGAACATGGGATCTTGAGTGGAATAGCTTCAAGGGATCTCATGCAACGATGCGAAGGATCTTCAGTTGAATAGTTTTTAGGGATTCCGGCATCGGGAAATGCGTGATCTTGAGTGGAATAGTTTTCAAGGATCACAGACAACGGGAAGTCACTCCTGCCAAATCTTTTGGACCATGTACTCAGGGATGTCTTGAGTGGAATAGTTTCCAAGGACTCTATGTACAGTCAATGTTCAAGCGACCAAAGCGAGTATCCTTTATCTGGTGAAAATGAATGCTTTAATCTTTGCTCTGGCTTAGGATAGGTTCAGGTACAAGTGTACCATTGTAGGGGACACATCGAGATCTCTTTCGGTACGAATGGTTGATTTAGTCACTTTAGGGATCGGAGTAGCAGGTAAAATTGGATAGGAGAAAAAGCTGAAGTAGAGCTAGAACTAGATGTTTGAGAACAAAAGAAGAGAAAATGAACAAAAGATGTGAATACTTGTTTAAAGTTAATGCAGAAAATGAGAAGAAAAATTAGGATTCTATCTTAGAAATCCTAGGAAACTACTACCCAAAATCTATTTAAACTACCCAAGTACTTAGGAACTTAAACTTTGTCTAGAACACCTCACAACCCAATTTCCATACCCACCGACATTTATCCAAACTTCCAAATAAATTTCCATATAGTTCCACCAAATACCCAAACCATACCTAAAAAAGTCCTACTTACTTTTCCCATGCAACCCCATCCCATTTCCGATTTCTCTCCCAAAAAGAAAATCCCACGTCCACCGTACTTTTCCCCCTTCCAATTTTTATTCCCATCCATCTAATCTCCCTCCATCTGTCCACCGTGTTCCCTCTCAAATCCTCCCCCACCGAATTCCCTTTCTACGTAGCACCGAATTTTCCCCACTAAAAACAGAAAAAAATCCCACGGCCACAACAAACTCCCTCTCACAATTGTTTCATTTCCGCGCCTTCGAAATCCCAAACACCGCCATGTCCACCGACTTCACCCTCTTTCTCTTATTATAAAAAGCCCCTTCACCGTACAACCACACCGTAAGCGCCCCCCCCCCCCCCCCACCACATCTCTTGGACGACTCCCTCCATCATCAAGGTCATCCACTACCTTCATAGATGGTTGGCTTTAACCTTCTTCCCTCAATCCCTCCGAGGCCACCAAGGACCCTCCTTTGTATTCTTCTAAGTTATGCGTTAATTCTAGTTCTAGTTGTAATTTTCTTCTAGTTATATAATTCTAGTTATCTTACTTCTAATTGTGGTGCTACTTTTATTTCAATCATTTAGTCCTAGTTATGAACAATTCCACAAATTCCTAGTTGATGAATAAGAATTGATTTTTATGGTGATTCTTTCAAATATTAATGATTACACGTTGTACGGTAATGATCTTAATAGTGTTTATATATTAAAAGAATATCGCAACGAAATATTCATATATATATATATATATATATATATATATATATATATATATAATACTGCTATTTGACTTGTACCATGATCCTTTGTTTCGAATTTGCCACCGACGTATATTTGGTGCGAGAAATCCACCATGTTAGTAATTAGATTTAGATTTTAGATTAGTTAGTTTATTTAGTAAAGTTAAGTTAAGAAATTAATGTTTCAAATTAGTAATTATACTTCCCGACAGGGACTTATTATCTTATTATTTTTTATTTGTCAGCATATGTTCACGTTATACTATGTCAAAAATATCTAAAAATGTGAAATCACATTTCCAACAAATTAGCACCTTTGTCGCAGAGGTAACGAAATTTTTTATTATTAATTCTCACATTTAAATCTAGCATATTTTTGTCTACTCGTTGGTGGTATGCAGGTACACAGAACCATGGATTCTGCACATGCATCGAGTGCAGGTGAAGAAATTAGGTACATGCAACCTTTTAGGTTTTAGGGTTTTTATTAAATCATAGGTTAGATTTACATCTTTAAAAGAATAGAAAAAAAATGTGACAAAAAATTGAAAAAGGCTTATTTTGTCTTTCAAAAGCCATTCCTTGGTTTTCTGAAATTCGATTAAAACTTTTTATCAAAATTAAAAATCTTTTGCTGAAGATTTATTGATCAAAAATTCTTGAAATTTTAGTAGAAGCTAGATTTTCAAATTATCCTTCCAATGCTATCATTATCTTGAAAATTTTAATTTTTGGAATTTTGAGAAATTTGTAAAGTGCATGGGTGTCGAATAGACTGAGATGTAGATTTCAAAAAAGTAATGTTGAACGACACACAAATATGATTTACTTAAAATAGGTGGGGTTTGAAAGCTTATCAAGTCTGCTTTAATTTTCATATTTTTTTCAAATTTTTTGATCACATTTAATACTGTTTTAAAAAGAAAAACTAACACAGGTCAAAATTCCTTATTCGACCCCCAATTAGTTAAAAATTCATATTTAATTATTTAGAAAATTAAAAATTCAATTTGAAAAAGAATCTTCCTACCAATTTTTATCTCATTTGGATTTTAACTACATCTTAGAGAGTTTTGAATTTGATTGTGGTCTGCCGATTAAATATTTAGTCAACTGCATGAACCCTAGATTTAACCATTAGGGTTGCACTTTAGAGACCACATAGGCTAGCTTGGATTCAATTGAGTCAAGTGACTAGTCGATGAGTCGAGTGACCTTGTTGACCATTCACGAAACACCCCAATTGAAGAAAAAGGTTAAGAAAAAAAATTTGTAAAAATATATTAATTAACCTGCATTCATCTTTTAACTAGTGAGAGGGTCTCAACCACTTTGGCAAATCGAGTGTCTAGCCTGCAAGATTGTCTAACGACTGCGGCTAAGGGGTATTAAGGTCCCGAAGCCACAAACCAAAGGAAGAGCCTTCCTCTTAGTCCCCTCGTAATAGACTGGCTTGGTTAGCTTAAGAGACGGAAATCATTTTCAATCAGTCTCTCGACAAATTTCTTCAACAATTAAAACCTTAACAAAATATCTAGTTATCTGATTCTAAAAGACCAACTTGATTAACAATGCCTTATCCTTGTTTGGCTTGGCTACACCAGGTTTGGCTGGTGTATGCAAGGGGGGAGGTCGCTTAGACCTACATTGGTGGGACCTTGGGAACCAAACCCAAGGCGGCGAACACGACCTGTCGCATCACCCAGTCTTTCTTCTTCTCTACCCTCTTCTTCTATTCAATTAGCTGAGATGGCCAATCCTGGTCCTGGTCCTGGTTAGGGTCCAGAAAATCTAGACCCAATGGCTCGTCTGTAAGCTAGGGTCGTTGAATCAGAATAGCAATATCAGTAGAATATTAACAGGATTCTCAACACACTGGACTTGATGCAGCATCCACCACGTGGAGAACAGCTGTAGGACTTTTATGATCTGGCAACCATGGTTTTGGCACCCCAAGTCTGGATTCCCGCAAGCGAAGATGTAGTCAAGCTTAGGCCAAATGTAATAAGTCTAATTCAGACTTACTTTTATGGAAACTTGAATGACGACCCCTTCCAACATATCAAGGATTTAAGTCTAATCACAGAAATGATTCGACCCAAAAATGTAGATTTTGGGATCATTCTCATGAAGCTTTTCTTGTTCTCTCTTAAGGATAAAGCTTCATATTGGTTCAAGACCATCGAAAGGCCGATTGGAACATGGGTGAAATTGCGTCGTGAATTCCTTCAAAAATTCTTCCCGATTGGTCAAACGAACATGAAGAGGTACGCGATTACAACCTTCTCCCAGGGACCAGGGGAAAAGTTGCATGACGCCTGGGACAGATTCCATGATCTTGTCAGGAAATGCCTGCACCATGGTGTGCCCAGATGACACTTATCTTAGATTTTCTACCATGGGCTAAATGACACACATCAGTACCTGGTCGATGCATCTAGTGGCAGGAATTTTCTCACGAAGGATGAGAGCAACGCATTCGAGCTGTTCGAGTCCTTAGCAACCTAGATAGCAGCGAGTTAATGTCCATGAAGCTCTCACCGAATCTACCCAAACTAATATGGACATTATTACCAAGAAGCTGGACAAAGTAGATCTGCTTGATAAGAAGTTCAATGAATTGATCTGAGCTTGACCTGGATTTTTTGGCAATTCTGTTGCATCCCACTCTTCTTTTGCATCAAAAGTCCCTCCTACTCAAGTACATTTACTTACTCGAGATGTATCTTCTCCATCTCTGTGGGATTCTGCGTATCTGGAACCCATGAATAATATGGAGCTGGCACCGTACAATCAGGGTTACGTAACCCATGATGATTCTACTGCATATTTCTTTGATGAATATGCATCTCAGACATGTTTGGCCTACGAAGATGTCAACGCTATCCAAGGTTACAAGCGTAATAACCCGTATTCGGAAACGTATAATCCTGATTGGTGCTAGCATCCTAACTTTTCCTGGTCTGGTAACTGGCAGAGACCAAATCAAGATCCACACTACCAAACCAGACAATACGAGAATGCACAAAACACATATCCTAGGCAGCTGCCATTCCCATCTCAACAGCAATCTCATTTTATTTATCAACGTTGCACCAAGCTGCCAATCACCCTCCAAAGTGGGCCGACCCTTTGGAGGCACTAAAAGGGGAACTGCAAGAGTCTATGACGAAATCTACTCATGACAGCTTACAGATTATGAAGGCCATGGCGGATCAGATTCAGAGCATACAGAACACGCAGAATCAGCTGCTGTAGGAGCATAGATCTCGAGGAGCCTTGCCGTCTTAACCTGTCCCTAACCCGAGATATGTGCAAAACTAGGGCACCTCGCTCAGGTTTCAAGCACCTCAAGGATAGGCGTATGTTTTATTACAAGCGCCTCTTGCACCACCTGGTTATGTACAGGTTCAGCCACCTTTGCTGCAAAATCCTACTTATTCTGCACCTTCCACTTCTCTACCACCTCACCAATAGTACGCTGATGCGAAGGCTATCACATTGAGGAGTGGGAAGACAATGCAAGACCCACCATTTAGGTAGGCGGGTCATGATTTTTTTCACCCTCTATCGCAGGATGGCTCATCTCCTTCTTCCTCTCAAGAGCCACCTACCATAGACAAGGGCCAAAGAACAATTAACCATGAGATTCCCATCCCTTTTCTTGAGGCTCTGACAGGAGATTTAGCACGGAAAAAGGGTAAGTAGAATTTTGAGGACCTGAGAACTATGTTCAAATAGGTTCAAATTCAGGTCCCTCCCTCGACGTGATAGATCACAACCCTGCTGTCGCTAGGTTCTTCAAGGACTACTGTACCTCAAAGCGACAATAAAAAATCGAACGACAGGCAGTATTATCAAAGGAGGCTAGCACCATGATTCTAGCCAACTTATCGCCTAGAAAGAAAGACCCTAGTACCCCACTCATTTCCTGCTTTTTACAAGATTCTTCATTTGATCGGGCCCTTCTTGATTTGGGTTTGTCCATCAACCTAACTCCCACCGTAGTATTTGAGCGATTCTGATTCTGGAGTTGAAACCCACCTCGGTTACCATACAGTTGGCTGTTCGATTGGTAAAACCATCGAGGGGGTGGTTGAGAACGTGATCATAAAAGTTTGTGGATTCTGCTTTCCAACAAACTTTTTCGTTCTCTATATGGAGGTTCTTCCTAATCTCCGCAATGCACAAATTATTTTGGGTCACTTATTTTTGGTGACAACCCATGCGAACATCGACTATGCATCCAGGTGTATGGAGATAGCCCTAGGAAATGAATGACTTAGATTGGATATATTCAGGGAATCACAAAACATCGACTGTGATCTGATAGAGGAGGATGGTGATGATGAAGACTCAGCATTTTGTAGGAACATTGGGCTCCTCTATAATGACCTAATGTTGCATTCATCTTCACTGTTAAGGTTTTTGGATCTTGATCCACACGAGACTGAGACTAATGCGATGCACATTTCATCCCACGGATCCGATTATCTGGGGTGCTCATCTAATCACAACACCCTTGATTTTGATTATCCTAACCTATCATTTACTGATTTACCCCTGCTAATGTAGGATGGCGTGATTGCAATAGACGAGGTTCCCGTTAATGTTTTCATGATCGACCTATTTGCAGGTAGGGAATCAGTAGGAAATCACGCGTATCAAGATTATCAGATTTCTGCTAGTGATTCTTCTCTTCCCACTCATAAATCCGATTCCCACCCACCCGTGATTGAATTGAAGCCCTTCTTGATTCATTGAAATATGTGTTTTTGGGTGATAGTGAGACATACTGTAACAACCCGATTCCCGAGTCCCTACGAGACACGAGAACCGGACCGACTCGACTAATCCCAAGACCTAGTCGTCCAACGAGGAAGTAATCAAAAGACAGTAAAATAAACCACATTCAGCATGAATATAACTAACAGTAAGAAAGTACAGCAGTAAGGAAAGAAACTACTACAGTAGGTACCACCACAACAGTAAAACAGCATTTATCATATAACAAGAACTGCAGGTAAAGAAGGTACAGCGGAAACAAAAACTACTCACTAGAACAGAAACAAAAGGGGTACAAAAGGCTGTGGTAACTCTACTGGACCCTACTCGGCCCAGCGTCCTCTGCAGCCGCCGACCCTGGCTGCTCAACACCTGGTCCTGAAAAAGGTAGCGAGTGTAACACGTCAGCAAAACGCTGAGTAGAGTGGCAAACTAACTAAAGGCAGCAGTAGAGTGTACAATAGCTGTTATGTTCTATTACTTCCTTTATTCACATCTTTCAATTTTTCTCACTATTTCGTTTATTTCTCAGATCCTTTACTTGATCTCGAATGTCCTCGTGGGAACGATCTTGATTGCAGCCTTTTCCAAAAGTAGAAGTAGCACGTGGTGCTCTCCTGGCCGGGAGAGTCCCCCGTGGTGATCCTACCCTCAGTCAACCACCCCAAGGTCACTGACAGACGTAACGATGACTACGGCACGCGCGATAAACGCACAGGTAGCTAGCCCGCACTGGCACGCGGTCAGTCGTTTCCGTTAACGGGTGCGCCCAAAGCACAGCACGGAACTAGGGCAGAGCCCTCTCAGTAACAGGGGTCCAACCCCTCCACAGTAACCAAATCGGGGCCTTGCCCCTCCACAGTCCGCGCACCCTCGCCTGACTACCCTGGTTTGCCCTAGTGGGCCTAACAAGTCGGTGAAGGAGGCTAGCAGAACCCCGGGGCCCGTGGGGTAGCTAGTACTCTCCTAACACTACTAGCTCTCCTCGGTACTACGTACACGAGGGCCAACAAGTCGGTACAGAGCGGCCAATCCTAACCTCGGGTCCCTGGGGCGGCTGGCCCCACTCTGCACTAAACAGGTACAGGTACTTCCCTTGGTACTGCGTACCCAAGAGACAGTACAAACTACATCTCAGTTCCATTCCTTTTTCTTTCCAGGAGTTCCACTCCTAATTCCCCGTAGGGTTCCAGCTCTTTATCTCAGAACATCATATGTTTCACTTTCCAGATTCACGTTCTCAAAATCCATGATCTCAAACATGTTTCTTTATTCATAACAGGCAGCTGTTAATTCAAATTACAGGTAGCTTTATATTCCTTTCCATTTTTCCAAGACTGCAGTATTATACATTCCACTAGTTTTCCCATCCTAAGATTCATGCCACATCCTAGGATCTAGCATACAACTAGTTTTCCAGCCCTAGGATTCATGCATCAACTAGGAACTATCATTCCATACATTTCTCATTCCTAGGATTCATGCAATGCCCTAGGTTCTAGTTATGGTTCCATACTTTAACAGATTTTATTAATACTTAAAGCCACTCTACCAGGTACAACGGGAGTAATGGGGGCGTGATCGGGAATCCTGCGTGCCTCCGCGACTCTCAAGACTGCAACTGAACGAGATCCTGTCACAAGGATCAAACACAAGGAGTGTCTCAAAATAGTGTATAGCTACTGTAGATGAGTAGAGGAATTAATTCTGAAGAGAACGCAACTCGAATCGCGGAAAACGGAGCCCGAACGGGCCCTAAACGGGTCGAAAAAGACGATACTGTGCAAAATCAGACGTCTGGAACTCCCTCCAGACGTCTTAAACGGTGGATCAGAGAATTACCTGTTCAGCGTGGTTTCCCAGACGTCCAGAAGTCTGCGGGGGACGTCTTTCCTAGATCCCAGACGTCCGATGGTAACTCCGGACGTCTGGAGGTCACTCCCGCCGTCTGGTACAACTTCCAGATGTCTGATTCGCAAAGGATGGCGAATCAGCGAACCTGCGCACAGCCAACCCCCCCTCCTCAGTACGGTCAGTCGTCAAGAAGGAAGAAGAAGGCGGAAAACTCACCTTTCAGACGTCTGTATGATCTTACAGACGTCGACCTTGCCGTCTGGCTATCAACCCAAACGTCTGATTCTGTAAATTTTTCCAGAATCAAGGCCCTGCTCAGCCTCCGCTCGCGACGCCGCCCGCGTCGAACCTCGCGCGTCTGCTACTCAGCCCGCAGCAGGTCCCTCTCCGCATCGCTCCGCGCCCCCTGCGCCCTCCGCCAGCCGACCAAGCCGCTCCGGCGAGCTCGCCCCCACGGCAGAGCTCCGCCCTCGCACGCCGCACCTCCACGCTCACTGCGGCCGCCGCTGCCGCCCTCGCGTTCGCTCGCTCTCGCGCACAGGAAGGAGAAGAAGAAGAAGGCGGTGGAGACGGGAGGGGAGGCGCGCCCCTTTTAACGCCGCGCGGAGAGGAGAGAGAGAAGGCGCCGCAGGCGTCTGCAGCCGCAGAAGAAAAAGAGAGAAAAAGTGGTCTGCGCGCTCAGGCGCGCAGGCGACTCGCGTGTGTCGAAAATAACGGATTTCCAGACGTCTTTAAACTATCCCAGACGTCTTATCAGACGTCTGGTTGTTATCCCAGACGTCTTGTCCGACGTCTGAGCCACCTCCCAGACGTCTTAAAAGACATCTGGGGCACACATTCGTTACAATATAACAAACTCAAAGGAAGTTTCGTCCCCGAAACTTGCGCCAACTAGGGTGCGGGAAAAGATGTCCAAAAAACCATAACAAACTCAAAGAGGACCGAAGCCGGTCCGAAAAGACGTACCTGCGAAAAGCTCCGGGTACCGCTCCCGCATTGCTGCCTCAGGCTCCCAGGTAGCCTCCTCGTACCGCTGGCTCCTCCACAAAACCTTTACCAGGGGTACTTGCTTTCGTCTCAACCTGCGGACGGCTCGGTCTAGGATCTGCACTGGCCGCTCGGGGTAGGTCAGGTCGTCGCTCACCTCGACGCTCTCGTGACTGAGTACGTGGCTGGGATCGGCTACGTATTTCCTGAGGTTGGACACGTGGAACACGTCGTGCACACCAGAAAGCTGCGGGGGAAGGGCAAGTCTGTAAGCAACGGGTCCAACCCGCTCCAGGACCTCAAAGGGCCCCACGAACCTCGACGAGAGCTTCCCTCTAACCCCAAACCGCTGTAAGCCCTTCATGGGCGAAACACGAAGGAAGACGTGGTCCCCAACCTCGAACTGCACCTCTCTGCGTCTGCGATCTGCGTAGCTCTTCTGTCTGCTCCTGACAGTGCGGAGTCGTCTGTGGATCTGCTCAACTACCTCCTGACTCTGTCGGATCAACCTGGGGCCAACCTCCCACTTGGTCCCCACCTCAACCCAACTCAAGGGTGCCGTGCATTTCCGTCCGTACAGAGCCTCGTAGGGAGCCATTCCGATGCTCGAGTGATAACTGTTGTTGTATGCAAACTCCGCCAGGGGCAGGTGCTCCTCCAAAGAGCCCCTCCAGTCTAGTATACAGGCACGCAAAAGGTCCTCAAGTGTTTGTATCGTGCGTTCCGACTGTCCGTCCGTCTGGGGGTGGTAAGCCATGCTAAACCTCAACCTCGTCCCCAAAGCCTGCTGAAACTCAGCCCAAAACTGGGACGTAAAGCGGGTATCCCGGTCGGATACGATCTCCCGCGGAACTCCGTGTAGTCGCACCACATCACGGATATACCTCTCTGCCAACTGTGCTGGTCCCAAAGTGACTCGGATCGGCAAGAATCGTGCCGTCTTCGTCAATCTATCCACTATTACCCAGACTGCGTCGTGTCCTCGCTGGGTAACAGGTAAGCCCACCACCAAGTCCATGGTGATGCTCTCCCACTTCCACTCTGGCACTGGAAGCGGCTGAAGTGGCCCTGCAGGCCTCTGATGCTCGGCTTTCACCTGCTGGCACACTAAGCACTGCTGCACGAACTCACCCACATCCCGCTTCATCCCTCTCCACCAAAACTCGCGTCTCAAGTCATGGTACATTTTCGTGTTTCCGGGATGTATGGTGAATCTGGAACCGTGTGCCTCAGTCAGGAGCTCTCTCAACAGCTCCTCGTCTCTGGGGACGCACAACCGTCCCCTCAAGCGTAACACCTGGTCTGTGAAAGAGAAGTCCCCTGGGTCCCCTGATAGTACTCTGTCGCGCAAAGACTGCAAGTACGGATCGGCCATCTGTCCCGTGATGATGCGGTCTATCAACTCTGGCCTGGTCTGCCGTGTCACCGTCACTGCCCCACAGTACCCTCGTAACTCTAGAGGTCGCCAACTGCCCACCTCCTCCAAAAGGCTCCAACTCTGTAACTGTAGACTGGCCAAGCGTGTGGGCGCCTTACGGCTCAAGGCGTCAGCCACCACATTGGCCTTTCCCGGGTGGTAGGAGATGCTGCAGTCGTAGTCCTTCAGGAGCTCCAACCAACGTCTCTATCTCATGTTGAGCTCCTTCTGGTCAAAAAGATATCTGAGGCTCTTGTGATCTGTAAAAATCTCGAAGGTCTCACCGTACAAGTAGTGCCTCCATGTCTTCAGCGTGAAGACAACAGCTGCCAACTCTAGATCGTGGGTAGGGTAGGTATGCTCATGGGGCTTCAGTTGCCGCGAAGCGTAAGCGACAACATGACCCCTCTGCATGAGCACACCTCCTAACCCCTGCAAGGAAGCGTCCGTGTACACAACGAACCCGCCACTACTGTCAGGGATGGTGAGCACGGGAGCCGAGGTCAACCTCTCCTTCAGCTCCAGAAAACACGCCTCATAGGCGTCTATCCAAGCGAAAGGCACATCCTTCCGGGTCAACTGTGTCATAGGACGCGCAATCTGTGAAAATCCTCTGATGAACCGTCTGTAGTAACCTGCCAGTCCCAGGAAACTGCGAATCTCAGTGACTGAACGTGGTCTCTCCCACCTGAGCACTGCCTCGACCTTGGCGGGGTCCACCGCCAGGCCGTCTCCAGAGATCACATGCCCCAAAAAGGTCACCTCCCTCAACCAGAACTCGCACTTGCTGTATTTGGCGTACAGCCTGCGTCGTCTCAGAGTGTCCAGAACCATCCGCAAGTGCTGTCCGTGCTGCGTCCGATCTCTAGAATAGATGAGTACATCATCTATGAAAACCACCACAAACTGGTCCAAGTACGGTCTAAACACCCGGTTCATCAGGTCCATGAAAGCAGCGGGGGCATTGGTCAGTCCAAACGACATGACCAAAAACTCGTAGTGTCCGTAGCGGGTGCGGAAAGCTGTCTTGGAGACGTCGGTCTCCCTGATCCTCAACTGGTGGTATCCAGACCTCAAGTCGATCTTGGAAAACACCGTGGCACCCCGCAACTGGTCAAACAAATCGTCGATCCTCGGCAGCGGATATTTGTTCTTGATGGTGACCCTATTCAGCTGTCGGTAGTCCACACAAAGGCGTAGGGTCCCATCCTTCTTCTTCACAAACAGTACTGGGGCTCCCCAGGGACACGCACTGGGCCTCACGAAACCTTTCTCCAAAAGGTCCTGCAACTGAGACTTGAGCTCTCGTAGCTCAAGCGGTGCCATCCTGTATGGCGCGGTGGAGATGGGGCTGGTCCCTGGTACTAGTGAGATCTCAAACTCGATCTCACGCTCGGGCGGTAGTCCTGGTAACTCGTCTGGAAACACGTCGGGGTACTCTCTGACCACCGGGATGCTCTGGAAGTCTGCCACGGGGCTGGGCTCTGCCACCACACAAGCTAGGAAGCCCTCACACCCCTGGCTCAAAAGTCTCGCCGCCTGAAGTGCCGAAATGCACCTGAAACCTCCGTCCACTGGCTGCCCGTGAAACTCGAAAGAAGGGAACTCCGGAATGGAGAAGGCAATCTTCCTCTCAAAACAGTCTACCAAGGCGTGGTAAGCGGACAACCAATCCATCCCCAGAATCACTCCAAAGTCCTCCATCTGTATCATAATCAGGTCAGCTGGCAAGCTATGTCCCCCGATGCTGACCCCGCAACCCATGTACACCTCCTCAGCTACAAACAGCTGACCACTCGGACCTCTGATTACGAACGGATTCTCTAACAGTGTATAATCCTGGTCCAAACTAACTGCGAAACTGGCTGCGACAAACGAGTGCGTAGCGCCGGAATCGAAAAGCGTGTAAACGAGTCTGCCAGAAACTGAAACCATACCTGCTACCACGGATCCCGATGCTCTGGCATCCCTGTGTGTTAGGGCGTTGATACGCCCCTCAACTCTAGGTGCGGACGAAGCAGCCACACTCTGCGTCGGACGGGTAGGTGCTGGCCGGTACCCTCCTCGCGACTGCTGTCCTCCTCCTCGTGCCTGGAAACCGCGGCCTCCTGCGCGCCCTCCAGTGCTCTGCGCGGGAAGTATCTACTGACCTCCTGCCCTAGATGGGCAGTCCCTCCTGACGTGGCCCGGCTGGCCACACTGGTAGCAGAGGGGAACCCGACTCCCACCCTTAGTGAGTCCCTGCTGTCGGCTAGGCGGGGGTCCGGTGCTGGCGACTGGCCCCTGTCGAGGGCCCCCAAAGGCCACTGATGGCCCTGCACAGCGTGACAGCTCTCCTGCGGATGCCACGTGTCTCCGTTCTCGCCGGCCCTGTGAGAAGTCTGGCTGAAAGGGCCTCTTCCGCCCGCCGTCGGTCTCTCGCGCGGACGGGTTGGTCTCCTCGTAAGTCATAGCTGCCTCTACCACCCTCGAAAACGTCGGCAGCTTCAGGGGTTTGACATACCCCCGGATCGCAGGCTGGAGCCCCTCGGTGAACCTCCAAAGGCGCTCCTCCTCAGTGGCTACCGCTGTCGCTGCAAAGCGGGACAGCTCCAAGAAACGCGTGCGGTACGCGCTCACGGTCATCGTCCCTTGGCGGAGAGTGTGGAACTCCCGCCTCCTCTGGTCCTGCCACGTCTGGGGAAAGTACTGCTCGCAGAAGAGGGTGACGAACTGGTCCCACGTCGGCTCGTCCCTCTCCTGACCCCGGACCGCCCTCCACCACCGGTGTGCCGCACTCTCCAGCTGGTACGTGGCAAAGGCCACGCGGCACTCCACCGGGGGGCGAAGGGTGTCGAAGATCTTCTCCAGCTGCTCAAGCCAGTCCTCTGCCTCGGTCGGGTCCTCATCCCCCTTGAAGGAGGGGGGCTTCAGCTTCCGGAACTGTCCGAAAAGCTCGAAGTGGCGCTGTAGGGGAGGTGCTGGTGCACCTCCAGGCGAAGGTGCCTCGTGTACAGAAGTGTCGGAGGAAGGTGGGGGTGGCAGGGGCCCATCCCCTCCCTCGTGTCCAGCGCCGCGTCTGTCGCGTGGTCCCACAGAGGACTCCCCCTCTGCAACCCCAGGAGGAGGTGCTCGGGGCGGTGGGTGGAGCTCCTCTCGTACAATATCCCGTATCAGTCTGGCGAGGTCCTGGGCCTGGATGCCAGGGAGTGGTGGCTGGTCCACCGAGACGTCAACGACAGCACGTCCACCTCGCCGACCTCGCCCTCGGCCGCGCCCGCGGCCAGTCTCGCCAGTCCCGCGACGAGGCATCTCCTGCAAGGAGACGCGAAACAAAACAGAAATGTCAAAACAAACGGTACCTAATAAAACTTCTAAGAGCTCATGTCAAGAGACATGTTGTGGTGGCTACTCTAGCTATAAACATGTGAATTGGTTATTTTCCAGTCAGTTGATTCACTTGTCGGGACGACCTTGCTCTGATACCATCTTGTAACGACCCGATTCCCGAGTCCCTACGAGACACGAGAACCGGACCAACTCGACTAATCCCAAGGCCTAGTCGTCCAACGAGGAAGTAATCAAAAGACAGTAAAATAAACCACATTCAGCATGAATATAACTAACAGTAAGAAAGTACAGCAGTAAGGAAAGAAACTACTACAGTAGGTACCACCACAACAGTAAAACAACATTTATCATATAACAAGAACTGCAGGTAAAGAAGGTACAGCGGAAACAAAAACTACTCACTAGAACAGAAACAAAAGGGGTACAAAAGGCTGTGGTAACTCTACTGGACCCTACTCGGCCCAGCGTCCTCTGCAGCCGCCGACCCTGGCTGCTCAACACCTGGTCCTGAAAAAGGTAACGAGTGTAACACGTCAGCAAAACGCTGAGTAGAGTGGCAAACTAACTAAAGGCAGCAATAGAGTGTACAGTAGCTGTTATGTTCTATTACTTCCTTTATTCACATCTTTCAATTTTTCTCACTATTTTGTTTATTTCTCAGATCCTTTACTTGATCTCGAATGTCCTCGTGGGAACGATCTTGATTGCAGTCTTTTCCAAAAGTAGAAGTAGCACGTGGTGCTCTCCTGGCCGGGAGAGTCCCCCGTGGTGATCCTACCCTCAGTCAACCACCCCAAGGTCACTGACAGACGTAACGGTGACTACGGCACGCGCGATAAACGCACAGGTAGCTAGCCCGCACTGGCACGCGGTCAGTCGTTTCCGTTAACGGGTGCGCCCAAAGCACAGCACGGAACCAGGGCAGATCCCTCTCAGTAACAGGGGTCCAACCCCTCCACAGTAACCAAACCGGGGCCTTGCCCCTCCACAGTCCGCGCACCCTCGCCTGACTACCCTGGTTTGCCCTAGTGGGCCTAACAAGTCGGTGAAGGAGGCTAGCAGAACCCCGGGGCCCGTGGGGTAGCTAGTACTCTCCTAACACTACTAGCTCTCCTCGGTACTACGTACACGAGGGCCAACAAGTCGGTACAGAGCGGCCAATCCTAACCCCGGGTCCCTGGGGCGGCTGGCCCCACTCTGCACTAAACAGGTACAGGTACTTCCCTTGGTACTGCGTACCCAAGAGACAGTACAAACTACATCTCAGTTCCATTCCTTTTTCTTTCTAGGAGTTCCACTCCTAATTCCCCGTAGGGTTCCAGCTCTTTATCTCAGAACATCATATGTTTCACTTTCCAGATTCACGTTCTCAAAATCCATGATCTCAAACATGTTTCTTTATTCATAACAGGCAGCTGTTAATTCAAATTACAGGCAGCTTTATATTCCTTTCCATTTTTCCAAGACTGCAGTATTATACATTCCACTAGTTTTTCCATCCTAAGATTCATGCCACATCCTAGGATCTAGCATACAACTAGTTTTCCAGCCCTAGGATTCATGCATCACCTAGGAGCTATCATTCCATACATTTCTCATTCCTAGGATTCATGCAATGCCCTAGGTTCTAGTTATGGTTCCATACTTTAACAGATTTTATTAATACTTAAACCCACTCTACCAGGTACAACGGGAGTAATGGGGGCGTGATCGGGAATCCCGCGTGCCTCCGCGACTCTCAAGACTGCAACTGAACGAGATCCTGTCACAAGGATCAAACACAAGGAGTGTCTCAAAATAGTGTATAGCTACTGTAGATGAGTAGAGGAATTAATTCTGAAGAGAACGCAACTCGAATCGCGGAAAACGGAGCCCGAACGGGCCCTAAACGGGTCGAAAAAGACGATACTGTGCAAAATCAGACGTCTGGAACTCCCTCCAGACGTCTTAAACGGTGGATCAGAGAATTACCTGTTCAGCGTGGTTTCCCAGACGTCCAGAAGTCTGCGGGGACGTCTTTCCTAGATCCCAGACGTCCGATGGTAACTCCGGACGTCTGGAGGTCACTCCCGCCGTCTGGTACAACTTCCAGACGTCTGATTCGCAAAGGATGGCGAATCAGCGAACCTGCGCACAGCCAACCCCCCCTCCTCAGTAAGGTCAGTCATCAAGAAGGAAGAAGAAGGCAAAAAACTCACCTTTCAGACGTCTCTATGATCTTACAGACGTCGACCTTGCCGTCTGGCTATCAACCCAGACGTCTGATTCTGGAAATTTTTCCAGAATCAGGGCCCTGCTCGGCCTCCGCTCGCGACGCCGCCCGCGTCGAACCTCGTGCGTCTGCTGCTCAGCCCGCAGCAGGTCCCTCTCCGCGTCGCTCCGCGCCCCCTCCGCCCTCCGCCAGCCGGCCAAGCCGCTCCGGCGAGCTCGCCCCCACGGCAGAGCTCCGCCCTCGCACGCTACACCTCCGCGCTCACTGCGGCCGCCGCTGCCGCCCTCGCGTCCGCTCGCTCTCGCGCACAGGAAGGAGAAGAAGAAGAAGGCGGTGGAGACGGGAGGGGAGGTGCGCCCCTTTTAACGCCGCGCGGAGAGGAGAGAGAGAAGGCACCGCAGGCGTCTGCAGCCGCAGAAGAAAAAGAGAGAAAAAGCGGTCTGCACGCTCAGGCGCGCAGGCGACTCGCGTGTGTCGAAAATAGCGGATTTCCAGACGTCTTTAAACTATCCCAGACGTCTTATCAGACGTCTGGTTGTTATCCCAGACGTCTTGTCCGACGTCTGAGCCACCTCCCAGACGTCTTAAAAGACGTCTGGGGCACACATTCGTTACACATACCCAGTAATTATCAATGCCCACTTAACCTAGGAACAGAAACATCAATTGATTTATGTTTTACAGGCACATAGGGTTGCCAATGGGTGGAGTATCGCTGATCTCCGTAGTATTTGCCCCTCGTATTGTACTCATCATATTTATACGAATAAGGAGGTGAACCCTTCTAGACAACCACAGAGATAGTTGAATCCAAATATGCTAGAAGTTGTAAAGAAGGAGATCATTAAATGGCTAGATGCGGATATTGTTTATCCCATTTCTGACAGCCAATGGGTGAGTAGTATCCAAATCATGCCCAAGAAAGTAGGACTCACGATCATTAAAAATGAAAAGGGAAAATCCATCCTGATCCACACCGTGACTTCGTGGCAAGTTTGCATTGACTATAGGAAACTAAACACAACTACCAAGAAGAATCCTTTTCCTTTACCTTTCATCGATCAGATTTTAGAAAGGTTAGCCAGGTGCAACTTCTTTTGCTTTCTAGATAGATACTCCAGGTATAATCACGTTGCAATTAACCCAGAAGATCAAGGCAAGGCTACTTTCACATGTCCCTATAGAACATTCGCTTTTAAGCGAATGCCCTTCAGCCTCTACAATGCTCCAGCGACATTTCAGCATTGTATGATGGCTATTTCTTTATATGATTGGGGACTTTGTGAAAGTATTTATGGACGACTTCTCCATCTTCGTTGATGATTTCTCATCTTGTCTTGATAACCTCACAAAGATCCTAAGGGGATGCATAGAAGTAAACTAGTACTTTCATGGGAGAAAAGCCATTTTATGGTGAGGGATAGCATTGTACTAGGTCACATGATCTCTTTTAATGGATTTATGGTTGACCAAGCTAAATCTGAAGTCATTTCTCAATTACCTCCACCTAGCTCGGTTAAGCAGATCATATCATTCTTGTGTTACATCGAATTTTATCGTAGATTCATTTGCGATTTCTCAAAAATCACCTGTCCTTTGACGAATCTTCTAGTAGTCGATGTCCCATTTGATTTTGATTCTACGTGTCTCGGTGATTTTGAGACCTTAAGAAGCATTCTATCTGATTCCTCGATTCTCCAACCACCCGACTGGTCTCTCGATTTTGAGATGATGTGTGACACCTCCAATTTTGCTCTCAGAGCCGTTCTGGGCCAGCGTCAAGAATGCCACCTATTTGTAATTTACTACGCTAGCAAGACGTTGAATGAGGCTCAGCGTAATTATACAGTTACAGAGAAGGAACTGCTAGTTGTAGTATTCGGGTTGGAGAAGTTTAAATCTTATTTACTTGGGTCCAAAGTGATTATTTTCATTGATCAGTCTACCCTTCGACATTTGTTAGCAAAGAAGGATGCCAAACCCCATCTTATCAGATGGATCCTTTCATTTCAGGAATTCGACGTCAAAATTCGCGACAAAGTCGGAGCCCATGATGTAGTGGCAAATCACTTGTCTCAGCTAGACCCATCCCACATTCCTTATTCTTTGCCCATCTCAGATCAATTTTCGAATGAATCTCTTTTGGCTATTAATTCTTTGGAGTTTCCCTAGTATGCAGATATCGCGAATTATCTTGTCGCAGGCAAGGTTCCATCAAGTTTATCCAAGGACCAGAAACTCAAATTTTTATGAAAAGTCAAATCTTATTTTTGGGTCGACCCCTTGCTCTTCCACATTGGGGTTGATCAGATAATTAGGAGAGTGCATCCCCAACTTAGAGATTTCTAGTGTGCTATCATTTTGCCACAGTGATGCCTGTGGTGGTCATTTTTCTAGATGGAAAACCGCTGTGAAGATTTTCAGTCGGGTTTTTTCTGGCCGACTATGTTCAGAGATACACAAGTCTGCCAAGTGAAATGACCCTTCCCAAGGGTTGTGGGGCCATTTTATGAAATTTAGGGGGGTTGTTGCAATTTGTAACCCCCTGGAATTCTTGTTTTGGGGGTTCTGTGGATAAAAGAGGCTCTTGCGGGGCATTTCTTGTAAAATGCCCCAGCCCCACCCACACTCACGTACACCCACACCCCTAAACCCTATCCCCTACTCTATTTAAACTCCTTACCTCGAATTTTGAGCCACCCACCCTCTCCCGTTTCCTCCTTGTGGCGCACACCAGAAACTCCATTCCCCCCCTTCCTCTCTGTGTCCTCCCTACCCGCGCAAGGAGCTTCCGTTGCTGGAGATTGAGTACGCAGGGAGGAGCTTGGGGCGAGCTAATGACGGAGCTTGGAGGGAGGGCATATGTGTGAGCTGAGGGAGTGCCATTGTTGCTGCAGCTCCTGGTGCAGGGGGGGTGATTTCGCAAGGAGAAAAAGCTCATGAACGGTTCTGCGGAGTCTTTTTCCCGCAGAACCAAACGTCTGGGGAGTTCAACAGACGTCTGGTCCGATGTCCAGAGCTATCACCGGATGTCTGATACCGCGCAAAATCTTAGGTAACATCCTATTCGAGACTTGTGCACAATTTTTGATGTTTTCTTCTCTGCCCAATAGGCGTAAGTTTGAGCGCCTTGGTTTGTGTGTACTGCATAAGGCGTGGGCGCCTTCCGCGAGGAGAGGAAGTCTCACAAAGGGCTTTGGGAGAGATTTTTCCCCGCAGATCAGATGTCTGTATCTCCCAACGGACGTCTGACTAGACGTCTGGAGGTAGCACTAGACATCCAATAAAGCAGATTCAAACGATGAGGTCCTGACCGCCTGTATATTTTCATACATGTTGTTTGCAAGAGACTGTACGACACTATACGCATGCAGGGTCGTTGGGAAGAGACGCAAACGTGGCTCTCCAGACACTTTAGGATGTCTGGACATCTCTTTAGACAACTGATACCCATCCCAGATGACCGAGTGCACTACCAGACGTCTGGAAGGATCCCTAGACAACCGTTTGATTTTAGCGTAGAACGCAAGGTGAGCATTCTGGTGTCGTTTAAGACATCTAGAAGCTATTCCAGACATCTGATTTTAGCCTATTTGGAATATTCCAAGTATC
This sequence comes from Thalassia testudinum, assembly GCA_037157565.1. Classification (NCBI taxonomy): domain Eukaryota; kingdom Viridiplantae; phylum Streptophyta; class Magnoliopsida; order Alismatales; family Hydrocharitaceae; genus Thalassia; species Thalassia testudinum. The sequence goes on from JAZHRO010000055.1 coordinate 128,917,764, forward strand.
AGGCAGCCGGTCCAACTAGACTAGCTTGCCTGGTTTGGTTTAGGTGAACCGTGAAGTGTGTTTAAGCTGGTTCAGGGCCCAAACGTGGTCAGTTTTTCGCAAACGAAGTACCGCTAGCATGCTGTCGAATTTTCCAATGTGATGGAGCTTTGTTCTAATTGTTTTGAGTGCATTCCTATCATGTGAGATGTTAGTAATGTGTGGGTTGACCGTTCATGTTAAATAGGTCATTCATTCGTGGTGTGCACGGGACCTATGGAGGCTGCGAGATCCACCATTTGTGCCCTCCCATCTCCCGGTTACCCTGTTAGAGTGGTTTTACTATGCCCTGTGAATTACATAATTAAAGTGCATGTTACATTAGAACTATTGATTGAACCCTTAGGATGTACAATGAACCTTAGGGCTAAAATAGAGGAATATGCATTATTTGAATGCTTAATCTGTTGTGATGTTTCCTAAATGTGGTAAATCATAAGCTGCCTATTTATAATTATTGAATCATGACTTGAAATACATGTTGTATCTTGTATAATTGATTGCTGAGATAATTGCCAAATTGTGAAACCATGAGCTACCTGCTATGTGTTTAATTAATCATGACATGAATAGAGATATATGGATGCTACGAGAATGAGGAAATCTATGTATGAACCCTACGGCGAATTTGAAAGGAACTAAAACCATGATGTGGAAAATTTGCGAAATGATGGAACATGTTGCCTACGGGCAGTTGTTCGAACTTGATTAAGGGATGAGCTGGCCCTCATATACACAGTACCGAGGAGAGCAACTGTCCCTTAGGGTGGAAGTGAGTTGGCCCTCGTATACGTGGTACCGAGGAGAGCTACTGTTCCTTTTGTGTAGGAGGGAGCTAGCCGCCCCATGGGGCTCGGGGTTAGGACTGGCCCCCTACACTGACTCCTATTGAGGCCCACTGGGTGAATCGGGATAGTCGGGCGAGGGTATGCAGACTGTTGGGGGGTGAAACCCCTGTTCTGTTTTGTTCTGTGTTGTACATTTGGAAGTACCCGCTAGCGGAAACGACTGACCATGTGCTCGTGCACTTATCACGCATTCGTAGTCACTACTACTTCGCGACCATGACCTCAGGGTGGTAGACCGAGTGTAGGACTTCCACGGGGTGCTCTCCTGGCCAGGAGAGTGCCACGTGTACATCCTACATCGCGGGAAAAACTGCAATCAAGATCGCTCCCTTAGTGAACAGGAAGATTAAGAGACATTGTGGATCCTTGCTAGAAAATCGACTCATGAACACTAGTAGTTAGATTAACTGTATGATTGGATAATTGGATAAATGCATGCATAAAATTACTATTCTTTACTGTCTTTAAATGCTATAACTATTTTAAATATACCACTCTACTCAGCGTTAGCTGACCACCATCATATATAACCATGTACAGGTTAGGGAGTCGAGCAGCCAGCACCACAGGCTGTAGAGAGTGCTGGGCCCAGTTGAGCCCAGCCATAGTTCTACTTGTTCATTTCCGTTTCCGCTACTTTCTGTCGCTAGTGAGTACTTCTGTTTTATGTTGAGAACTATTATCGTTATGCCTTTTTGCCTTAGTTGTGATGGTTAGTGACTATGTTTTCTACCTATGTAAGGGTATCATTCTGGAATCTAATTTATATTTCCACTGTTGGCTTTATTTAAATTTCTTAGCTACTTGCATGTGTGGCTTGTGGTTTGTTTCATACGTTTGGGATAGTCTCTTGTTGAATGACTGGGTCTTGGGGTTAGTCAAGGCAAGCCATTTACGGGTTCCTAGAGGAACCGCATTCGGGTCGTAACACCAAGTGCTACAAATGATGCAAGCCGATCGGTTCTATGACCCGTAGAGACATGATGCCTCTCTAACCAATTTTAGTCATAGAAGTGTTTGACATTTGGGGCATTGATTTGATGGGCCCTTTTCCAAACTCGCATGGCTTTAAGTACATACTTCTCGCAGTTGACTGTCTCAAAGTGGGTTGAGGCTTTCTTGACAAGAAGGGCTGATCATAAAACTGTTACCTCCTTCGTTCGAGAATTTATTTTTGCAAGATTCGGTATTCCCCATACTCTAATTAGCGACGGGGGAAGTCACTTCATCCACGCCCATTTTGGATCATTATTGAAGAAATATGGGGTACATCACCGCATTGCCACCCTTTATCACTTGTAGACCAATGGGCAGGCTAAAGTCTTTAACCATCAGATCAAGCTTATTCTCCAAAAGAAGGTTAGACCTGATAGGAAGGATTGGTCCAATCATTTGATCGATGCACTTTGGCCATATTGGACTGCATATAAGGCCCACTAGGAATGTCTACATACCGCATGGTGTATGGAAAGGCCTATTACCTTCCTGTTGAGCTAGAGCACCATGCTTTTTAGGCGATGTAGAAGTGTAATTTTAACTCGATACTAGAGGTTATGAGAGAAAGCTCCAGCTCAACAAATTAGAAGAGATTCGGCGGGAAGCCTATGAGAATACGAAGATATACAAGGATAAGAGGAAGGCTTTTCACGACCACCACATTTGGAGGAAGATATTCACGCCTAACCAGCAGGTCTGGTTTTTTGATTGTTGCCTTAAATTCTTTGCAGGTAAGCCCAAGTCCAAGTGGACTGGCCCATATCTTGTAATTCACCCCTATTCTAATGAAGCGGTGCAAATTATGGACTCAAAATTTGGTCGTGTTTCTATGGTAAATGGCCAGTGCCTCAAGCCATTTATGGCCCAAGAACCTCCTCCTACTGATGAAATTATTAATTTTATCAATGACATATAATTGAGTTTTCGCCCAACTGGAGGCGTTAAATTCAGCACTTATATATATGTAGATATCCGTTTATACATAGCATCTTCTATTTTGGCATATTTTTCTACATATTGTTTCTCATCATAGTGTTGGATTATGCTGAAGGAAAAATCAAAAGCTATTCCAGGTGATTTCTATCCACTTACCCCCTATCATAATTTATTTTCCTTATATTCATGCATGAGGATATGCAAGAATGTAGGCATGGGGGGGTAATACACATAAACTAAAAATTTTTTTGCCAACACTTAGAAAAACCTTTGAGAGCATGTTAATTACACTTTAGGGCCCCAAATTTAAGAACAACCAACTCTACCTCCAATGCTCTCATTGGAGCTAGAAATCTTCTGCAACTGTTGCTTTCGACTCATCCACTCACCTTTTGTTATGAAAATTAGGACCAAGCTGAATGTAACCCGATAAGGGAAAATTTTCGAAGTGCAATCATAAGAGGTTGTTTGCATATAGCATTTATATATATTGCATCAATGAATAAAGATTTTTATCAAGAGCTTTTATTAGGGATTTTATTCTTTAGTTGATTCCTTAATCTAGAATCTAGTACAATTTTACACTTGCATGTAGAGTTTGCAATGGATCCATTGTGAAGACCGATAAACATCTTTAGTTTGTCAAGAAGAAGCATTGCTTCTTTTCCTAAATGCTTGACAGTGGTTAGGGAGTTAGGTAAACCATCTTTTAGTAAATCCACCAAACAATTATGAGGTGAGAGTAGAGTGTCTACTAATGCTCTAAGTCTAGTGCAATAACTCTTAGTTTATGGATAATTGGATAATGATACTCAGAGTTCGACATAGTTTTTCACTCTCGGTTCTTGCGTGAGAATTTTCTATGAGAATTCTGAAGAGCCACCAAATATGACAAATACGCAGAGATCGAGTTCTAAGAAAACTAGGACTAAGGTGGATACTTTCGACGTCCTTTACAGAATCCTCAGCAGAAGGAGGGAGTTAATGTCAAAGGTCAGAGAATACATTGTCTTATTCATTCCTTTCCCAGTGGCGATAGTAGGCACTTCCACCAAATAAGCCACCCGATATCCTTTTGAACACCACCAATCCCCAATAATGCCTCCTAAATAAAGTTTGTGTGTATCATGTTGTATTATGTTGTGTTGATAGATATGAAAAAAAAAAAAGAGAAAGAAAAATATGTATATAGAAAAAAAAAAGAGAGAAAAAAATATAGAGAAAAAAAATAAAGAAAAAGTATGAAAAAAAAGTGTTGGGTTCATAGCTATGTTTATTTCATTTACATTAAGGAAATAATACCCACCACATTAGCAATCCACCAAATATGGCCCAAATCTTTTTTTTCTATATTTTTTACCGCCCGAATACTTGCTAACGAATTCTAACTTTATAGGGTTATCAGAACCTTAATTAATGTGTTAAGGCCATGTGTGACCACTAAATATTGGGTATATTTACAAAATCTGGTGAGATTGTGAGCTTGAAAAAAAGAAAGAACAAAGAAAGAGAGTGAGTATAATTTTTTAGCCTCTTTCTGGGTTGATTTTTTTGATAGTCTTAAAACCTAGAGTCTGTAGTACTAGATTATATGTGGCATCAGATGAGTGTGAACCACCAAATACAAAATCACTTGACTCAAATATCTTCTACCGAAGCTAAAAAGCTGGGGTAAAATTATAGATTATTTGTTACGTATCCCCGAGGGAAGAAGTTTTTCTATCCCGATAAAAATTTTACTAAGGGTTAAGCATGAACTTAGTTGTGAATTGGATTTTCACTTAGATCCATTCCTTAGGCTACCATCACTACACTTTCATATTATCTAAATTTCTAGATTTTTGGATGAAGACAAAAGAAAAATCTTTAGTTAAGCCTTTGATAACACTACTAGGAAAGTGAGAATTGGTGATGGATATTTGGTGATAGTTTTGGGAACTGTCACCAAAAGTAACCTATGGTGACAATTCCACTCAAAACCATGACCATAGTGGGAGATTGAGATTTGCTTTCGGCTTTGGTGACGGTTCCAAGTGGGACCATGGCCATAGGACACCTTTGGTGATGGTTCCAAGTGGGACCGCGACCATATCCTTCCCTTTGGTGACGGTTTCAAGTGGAACCGTCACCATATCCTTCCCTCGTGAGTGTGCCCTCTCCCGCATTTCCCTTTGGTGACGGTTTCAAGTGAAACCATCACCATAGCCTTCCCTCACCTGCCCACCCTCTCCTGCATTTCCCTTTGGTGACGGTTTCAAAATTTCCCCCTCCCTCTCGTCTGAATTTCCTTGCCGCTGACTTCCCCCAAAACACACTCCTGCCCCCCTCACCTTCCCCCTCCCCCGACTCCCCGATCCCCTCCCCGATGGTGTCAGTGCCCCTAACCATCGCCTGCCCCCTTCCCTCTCCCAACAATAGTGCTTCCCTTGACTCCCCCTCAAGATCTCCAGCAGCACCTCACCTACTCCTCAAGATCACCACCAAAAACCAACTCTCGCTGCCATTACCTTCCCCCTCTCTCGACTCTCTGACTGAATCCCCGACAACGTCACCTCCTCAGACCATCCCTAACCCCCTTCCCTCTCCTAACGAAGGCGCCTCCCCTAACCATCCCCTCCCCAGCAGCACGTCTCCTCCTCCTCAAGACCAATACCTCTCTCCCTTCCTTATCTTCCCCATAAGCACCTCTATTACCACTGTCGCTGCTACAAGTAGGGTTAATCCACCACTCTTCATTTTATTTATTCGTTCATTTCATACCTCCTCCTCCAACTCCACTTCTATTGATCTCCTGTTATTATTGTTGTTGCAATACTTGGTGGATCTATTGGCTGTGGGGTGGCTCAAGGAGATCTACTGACCTCGGATTGGCTCAAGGGTTTACACGCACGCCAGGTGTTTGATGGTATGCCAACAAGCTTTGAAACTAGGAAGCTTTTTTTGGTCATAGACAGCATGCATCTAGGAAGCTTCTTAGATAATCTTATCTACATCATGGTAGTTTTTCACATACCAGACCATTATTAGATGGTTAAACCCTCTACCCATGATGGGTTTTGTTAGTGTGGAGATGAAGAAGAGGGTGTTTGTTGCTCATGACCAAAAGGAAATCCTCTTGTTGCCTTCTTTTTTTTTCTCTCCTTGTTTTCTTGAGGTCACTTGATGAGTTTCCAATCTTAGGTCTTTACATGGCTTTGTGTGTTTGATTCTTTTATTGCTACTATTTGGTGGTGTGTGTGTGTGTGCATTTAAATATCTCCAAGGGGGGTTGTTGATTGGTGGATGTGGTGGATGGATGTATCATGTAATTAATGAGGTGTAAAGTAGAAGGGAATAAAGTTCCAGCAGATCAACTGCAATGCACGGGTGGTGGAGGGTTGAGGGGGGGTGGCCGAAAGGCTAAGGGAGACTATGATGGGAGGAGGGGAGATCTCCATTGGTTGGAGCTGATACCAGAGGGGAGGAATTTGGATGGTACCTCCAAAGCTGTTAGTGGAAGAGTCAAACATGCGATCTACTTAAAATTTTAGGACATTGATCCATGGAGAGACAGGAATCGAAGCTTACAGCCTACAAAAAAAAAAGTGTTAGCCGTGAGAAATGGAATATTCTGCAAAGAAGTAATTAAAATTGTCAGTGGCCTTTTTTACCCTCTCGTGAGTTGATAATCATATGCATGGTTACTACATGCCAAGAGGTGGGTGTCAGGGTGTGATGTCTCTATGAATGGCTGCTAAGTTGGGTGGCAGCAAGGAGGTGTATGTAAGGAATATGATTGCAAGCTTGGATACTTATCATGTTCATTTAAATTGGGGACTGAAGGAAGATGCAGGCGTTGCTAGTCTACTCCTACGGGTCCATTTGTCATAGAATGAAAATGAGGCATTATCTTTCACCTCAAGGGTAATTACTACATAAATGAATAATATATGGTATTAAGGGACATCATATAATTTTTTTTTATCCTTAATTTCATCATCTCAAAGTATACTTTACATCTACCTTGACAAATTTCTATTACAAATGAAAACAAAAATTACTTGCATCATATCCACTTATATATTTTATCTATTTTCATTAATCTACTCGTAATACAAATGAAAATAAAAAAAAGGAATAATATAAGAATTTAATCATCATTTCTATCGTTTACTAATCCATCATATACTTCATCACTTTTAAACCCTACATCTTTCTAAAGTTTGTCTAGTTTTGAGCTTTAAACCTTTATTAAGTGGGGCTTTAAGATTTTTCATCTTTATAAGAATTTATAAAGTGAGTTTAGATTTGAGTGACCCAATTGGGGAGGTTTGTATTTATTTTCAAGCTTAGATCCTTTAAAGTGTGGCCCTTCATGTAATTCCAAGTTTGGATCTAGGCAACGTCCTTTGGCCGCATCAACAAGGTTATGGAAGAGCGTCTGGACAGTAGAAGAAAAAAGACAAATTGACTTGGATCTTTTGATATGCATTAGGGTGGACCACGCATCTAATATTCTATGGGTAAAGGGTATCTATCTTGCAATCATGTATTAGATGCAAATGAAAAATTGGTCTTGCCTATAAGGTCTGAATACAATTTGCCCTGAAGTTCACGTAATATGATCCAAGTGTCCACTATTCTAAAAAACTTATCTTATCATTTGATACAATTCAAATGCTTCTTGATTTGGTTGGGTTTTTTTGGTCAATTAAAACAAAGCAACTGGTTTCCTTTATTTTCTTTCCCTAATGTACATCATGAACTTTTGAAAGTTTATGAATGTCATTGCTACATTTATATTATCCCAATAGAATCGTAAATGTTGGGAAGAGAGGGTGGAAGAGAGGAGCATCATTATCCAGGCTGAGTAGGATAGGTTGAGTTAGGAAAATTGGTGGCTCAACATGGATGGACAAACTAGCATGGGAGGTGTTACGCTTTAGAGAGTTAAGCAATCTTTGATGTTTTAATTTAGGTCCAATTGCCATATTATCCAAATAAGAATCTATATAATCATCCTTTTAACAAGTAGATCTTGACCGAATCTACTTCAAATTGACTAAGAAGATATTCTTAATTGCCCTTGATGTCAAAGGTCAACCAGTGGGAATTCTTAACTTTGGTAAAAGGGACTTGGGTTTCGAACAGTGCATTTAAGAGATAAGATGGTAATTTTTCCCCTTACTTTGCTCTCACCATCACAAAGCAGTGGTGGGCCCAAGGTTCCAAGTTATAATCAAGGGCTTATTTATAAGTGAGTTCATTTGACAATATAATTTAATCCCTAAAAATAATTCAAATCCCACAAGATAGCCTTAAATAGGATGGGGTCGTAGACTCAAAGACCTTTCTTGATTCATGTACATCCTTAGCAATGGAAATAATAGTGATGAGTGATATCGACTTAAGAGTCATTTAGTCATTATTAATGGCAAAGAGAACTAAAATATTTTACTAATTTTGATATATGAAAGTTGTAAACATGCTAGACTTGGTTATAGTGATCTTTAAAATTGACTAAAAATTGACCACCTAACTTTTATATTGTAATATATTATTTCCTCCACCAAGTTTTCTATTTAAATGCTACTATCTTCATCAAAGATAATTACATATATGCATATGGGGATATTACAAAAGACATATATACCTTCAAATGTATATGCCTATCAAAAGACACGTTACAGTATTCCTATTCTTCAAAGAAATGTATTAGAGATAATATATCATTTGTTACATTTACAAGTCTTTTTACCCCATGAGTGACAAAATTCAACTTGAATGTACCAAGACTGATAGGTTGTTGCAGTTAGTGTGTTCAATATATTTATGAGTTTGTAAACCAGCAGTTCATTTCTCTATAAGGGTGTGGGATTCATACATGTTTGTGTATTCATGCGTTTTTATTCCATTCTTGGTAGTAGCTAGCCAATAATCATCGCTATTCTTTGCCAAAATTTCTAAAGATAGTCAACATTATTCCTTGATTAGTGAAGCATTAGGAACTATAACTATCTTGTTTGTTTCCTAGCAAGTTGAAAATCGATAAGATTCTAACTTAACACTTTTATGGGGATTTCTAAAAAAACTCGATTTTATCCACACTTGCACAACCTTAGATGCACTCAATGACAAACAATAAGAAATATAACCCTTAGAGTACAAGTTGAAAGAGTAGGTAAAATTGTATTAATATACCTGGTCATTCAAGACTTATAATCATGTCATATGGACAATGCGTTGATGTATATATATCTCACATACATGCATGATGTGTTATCTTTATAATATGCCATAAGTCTTAATCGCCCTTAGTTTGGTAAAGTTCTGAACTAATGAGGGTTCTTGAAGATTTGATCACAACTTAGGTCTTACTTGTTACATGTAATCTATGTTTGGAGAAATCTCGGTGACATTTTTGTGCTCTTCTCTGGTATATTATCTAAACTTAACTAGGTTTCTTAAGCACCTTAAATTGGGTGTTAAAGGAATCTGGTTGAGGTTAGTCTTAGGGGTATACTGGAGAAGCACCTTAAATTTGATCACAACTTAGGTGTTAAATATTCAATGTTTCTTTATGTAACTTACTTTCATTGTTTGTGGGTTTATTTGATTATAAGTTTCCATGGATAAGTCTTGGATTGGTTTGAGGATTTATGATTATTTTCGATATAAGAGCAGAGTGATTTCATTCTTAGACTGGGCATTCCATGAAGATAGGAAGCAATATAGAAGAGAAGACTTCTATGAGAGAATTTGTTGTCCATGCAAAAGTTGTTTGAATGGATTTATGTAAGATTGTAACACAGTATTTGAACATCTAATTTGTACTGATTGGTGGCCTCACTACACAATTTGAACCTCGCATGGAGAAGAAATCACTTATCCTTCTATTGATAATGACGTTGAGAATCGCATTGAAGATATTGGAGGTGATAATGTTGCAGAGATGTTAGAAGAGATAAGGGCTGCAAATGCTGATAGTTATGGTAATGATAATATGTTTAGAGATTGTAATCATTTTTATGATACACTGAAAGTAGCAGAGGAACCCATTGCTCCTGGAATTAATTCCATGTCAAGGTTGTCATTTCTTCTGAGAATGTTTCAAATTAAAGTGATGAATAAGGCAACATCTAAGTTAATGTCTGATGTCCTTAAGTTCATAGAAGAGTTGTTAAATAATCCCAAAGATTTTTCTCAGTCGTGGTATGATGCGAAGAAACAGTTTCGCATACTTGGCTTGAAGTATGAAAAGATTGATGCTTGTAAAACTGATTGTGTTGTACACTAAAGAAAATGCATGCTTGAATAGTTGCCTGCAATGTGGAGAAAGAAGATATGAAGAAAATACCAGTTCAAATACACGAGGGAAGAAACAATCAAGGAAGGTACTATGTTACTTTTCTTTGATTCCTAGGCTACAACGTCTTTTCATGTTGAGTAAGACTACAAAGTGGATGACATGGCATCATAATAACAAATCACGAGATGGACTTATGCGTCATCCGATAGATTCTGACAAGTGGGCTGCATTTGATAATAAACATGCTTTATTTGTAGAGGAAACACGTAATGTTAGGCTTGGTCTTGCAAGTGATGGATTCAATCCTTTCAAAAATATGCATCCATCATATTCAATATGGCCAGTGGTGATGTTTACAAATAATTTGCCTCCATGGATGTGTATGAGATCTTTGTTTATGACACTGACGCTTCTTATCCTTGGGAAAAACGCACTAGGAAATGCAATCGATGCTTACATGCAACCACTTATCGACGAGTTGAAATTACTAAGGTATAACGGGGTTGAAACATATGATGCAACTAGAAAATAATTTTTTAAGATGCATGCAGCACTGTTGTGGACTATTAATGATTTCCCAACTTATGCAAATTTATCTGGTTGGAGCACTAAAGGCAAGTTGGCATGTCCTGTATATATGAATGATACTCATTACTTGCGTTTACCTGAAAGCAATAAATTATGTTATTTAAGGCATCGTAGATTCCTTCCAATTGAACATAGATGGTGACAATCCATGTTTAAAGATAAATTTGATGGTAAACCATGCCACTATTCATCCAAAAATCCAAAAAATTTTCTAAGAATAGATACAATCAGGTTGTCAGGATACAAGATAATGGAGAAGTTACAGCAGATTGGTAATATCTGATTGGGTCGTCTATTTCAGAAAGATTTTAAAGACTTACGTAATTCTAGATTTAAAAAGAAAAGTATATTCTTCATGGAGCTCCCTTATTGGTAAGATCTCACAGTTTGTCACAATCTTGATGTGATGCATATCAAGAAGAATGTTATGGATAATATTTTAAATATGCTAAACTTAACGGATAGTCCAAAAGACACGTTGAAGACCCGTAATGATTTGAAGATGTTGGGCATTCATCCTGAGTTGCACGTAAATCATAAAGATGATAGCAATTATGACTTTCCTCAGGCATTATATACTTTGAAGGATGAACAACGACTGAAGATATTATCTTTTCTAAAAGATATCAAGGTTCCAGATGGATTCTCATAACTTTCTACATGTGTAAATGAAGCATTGAAGAAGGTAAGTGGGTTAAAGAGTTATGATTGCCAAGTTTACATGCAAATCTTGTTTCCATTAGCACTCTGTGGAATGCTTCCTCAACCAATGGTTGACTCTGTAATGGAGATAAGCTGATTCTTCAAGATTATATGTTCAAAGACATTGGATTCTCAACTGTTAGACTATTGGAACAAGAAAATTGTAATCACACTATGTAAAATGGAGCAGATTTTCCCTCCTGCCTTTTTTGATGTCATGGTACATCTTATACACCACCTAGTGAATGAGGCAATGATTGCTAGACCAGTTCAATATAGGTGGATGTATCCAGTTGAGCGCTTCTTGAAAAAATTGAAAGACTACATCTTCAATAAGGCTAAACCAGAAGGTTCAATTGTCGAAGGGTATCTTGTAGAAGAATGCATAAACTTTTGCGCGATGTATATGGATGGTCTAGATAATCGATTCAATCGATCGAAAAGGAATGATGATAGACAAAACCGTGAAAATGTGGAAGATTAGTTTTCTGTATTTGATATCGGAGGAAGGCCAATCATACGAATGGAATTTAAACCAATGTCTGAACATAATCGACGATTAGCTCATATATATATTAAAGCAGATTCTAGATTTTTATGATGAATTTCGACAATCTTCGCACATTTCTAGATGTGAAGAAGACTTCATTGATTGGTTCAGAACTCGTGTGCAAGAAATGAAACAAAATAATGATCCGCAATGGATAGAAGATTTTGATAAAATGATGAACATACCCTTAAGTCATGCACATTATCACTCTGAATATATAATAAATGGGTTCAAATTTAGAGTGCAATCAGTTGATGATGTGAAGGCTACACAACATTCAGGCGTTATTGTGAAATGTGATGGCATACAAACTAGTTGTGATGGTTACTATGGGAAAATCAAAGAGATTGTGGAAGTCAACTATAGTCATGATTGCCGAGTCGTCTTATTTAAGTGTGCCTGGTTTGATATTTTTAACAGCAGATATAGTGTTAAAGTTGACAAAGAAACTTGTTTCATAAGTTTGAACAAGGATCGTACAATTCTTCAAGCATCTGAACTATTTACATTAGCTTATCAAGTTGAACAAGTTTTTTACGTACCTGATAATAGTAGAAATGGCTTGATAGTACCAATAAGAACAATGCTGCGTGGTTATTATGATATAGAACATGATAAGGAACCCGACTTTGATTCTAAAGCATACCAAGATGTGCTACAAGATGGAGGAATAAGTCATGGTTCAATGGATATTGAAATTTGAGGTAAACATTTTCAATTAAGCTATTTTGTAGAGTTTAACTATTTCATTCTTGATGAGAGGCTCATCATGGCTTCTAATTACCCCTAATTAACTAGTCTTCCTAGTTAATTAGCTAGGAATATGTATATATAAGGGTTAATTATGAAATAAGGGATAAACTATTAAAGGACCTTAAAATAAGTTAAAAATGATAAATTATAAGTTAATTAATATTATTAATAACTTAATTAATAAATGGGCTCAAAATACCACTAATTAGTTGATGAGAACATCATAACGAGTCCTACTCCGAGAGATAGGATTTGGGTCTCTCACTGAGTCCTACTCCAATAAGGATTCTTGCGCTGGAAGCTTGCCTTCCAAGCACAAGAGCTTCTGCCAGTACGTGTAACGACCCGATTCCCGAATCCCTCCGAGACACGAGAATCGGACCGACTCAACTAATCCTAAGACCCAGTCGTCCAACGAGAAAGTAACCAAAAGAGCAGTAAAATAAACCACATTCACCATGTATATAACTAGCAGTAACAAAATACAGTAGTAAAGAAAGGAAATACTACAGTATACACCACCACAACAGAAGAGAAATAAACATGTACATAACATGAAGCTTACAATAAAGAAAGTACAGGGAGTAACAGAAAACTACTCACTACAGCGAAAAGAAAAGTACAAAAGGTACTACAGGTAACACTACTGAGCTCTACTAGGCCCAGCGCCCTCTGCAGCCGCTGACTCTGGCTGCTCAACGCCTGGTCCTGAAAAGGTAACAAGGGTGACACGTCAGCGAAACGCTGAGTAGAGTGGCAACTAAAAGCTAAAAGAAGCAGTAGGGTGTACAGTAGCTGTTATATTTTTACTTTCTTTATTTATATTTTTCCATTTATTCACTGTTAATTTATTTCTCAGATCCTTCTTTTGATCTTGAATGTTCCTCGTGGGAACGATCTTGATTGCAGTCTTTTCCGAAAAGTAGAAGTAACACATGGTGCTCTTCTGGCCGGGAGAGTCCCTCATGGTAGTCCTACCCTCAGTCAACCACCCCAAGGTCGCTGACAGACGTAACGGTGACTACGGCACGCGCGATAAACGCACGGGTAGCTACCCTGCACTAGCACGCGGTCAGTCGTTTCCGTTAACGGGTGCGCCCAAAGCACAGCACAGAACCAGTATAGGGCAGAGCCCTCTCAATAACAGGGGTCCAGCCCCTCCACAGTAACCAAACAGGGGTCTTGCCCCTCCACAGTCCGCGCACCCTCGCCTGACTACCCTAGTTTGCCCAGTGGGCCTAACAAGTCGGTGTAGGAGGCTAGCAGAACCCTGGGGCCCGTGGGGTAGCTAGTACTTTCCCTACACTAGTAGCTCTCCTCGGTACTGTGTACACGAGAGCCAAAGGTCGGTACAAAGTGGCCAGACCTAACCCCGGGTCCCTAGGGCGGCTAGCTCTGCTCTGCACTAAACAGGGGGACAGTTGCTCTCCTTGGTACTCCGTACTCAAGGGCCAGCTCACTTCCCCAATTCTATTCCATTTCCTTTCCAGGAGTTCTACTCCTAATTCCCCGTAGGGTTCATGCTTTTTTAACTCAGCCAATTTAGGTTTCGCCGTTCCAGCTTTATGTTCATATAACCCATGTTCTCAACCGTATTCATTCATTCATGACAGGCAGCTGTTAACCAATTTACAGGTAATTATCATTTCCTTTCCACTTTTCCAAGACTGCAATGTATATATTCAACTAGTTTTCCAATCCTAGGATTCATGCCATACCCTAGGATCGATCATTCAATCTAGTTTTCTAGTCCTAGGATTCATGCAATACCCTAGGATCAATCATTCAATCTAATTCTTCAGCCCTAGGGTTCATGCAATGCCCTAGACTCTATTAATTGTTTCATGATTGTACAATTTTTGTTAAATAAATTAAAGGGCCACTCTACCCGCGAAATCGGGAGTACTGGGGGCGTGGTCGGCAATCCCGCGCGCCTCTGCAACCCCCAGAGCTGCAACGGAACGGGGTCCTAACACAAGGATCATCACAAGGAGTTTCTCAGAACAGTATACAATTACTGTAAATAGGTAGAGGAATTAAATCTGGAAAGAACGCAACTTGAAACATGGAAAACGGACTCCGAACGGACCCTAAACGGGTCAAAAACGACGAATCTGCCCAAAATCAGACGTCTGGAACTTCTTCCAGATGTCTTAAAAGGTTGATCAGGTCATACCTTGGTCTGTGCAGTCCTTCAGATGTCTAGAAGCCCGCTGGATCATCTGGTCCTAGTTCCCAGACGTCCGATTGTCACCCCGGATGTCTAGAGGTCCTTTCTGTCGTCTGGTACTGTGGCCAGATGTCTGATCCGTGTGGGATGGCGAGCCCTCGCGCCCTCCCGAGTAGAACCTGCGCACACACACACCTGCTCTCATCACGAAGTGGCGTAGAAGAACGCGATGGGTGGCTGCATGGCCGTACACGCGTAGAAAGGAGAAGGTAGGAAATTATTGTACCTGTTAAACGTCTGGACCTTCCTCCAGACGTCTTAGGCATCGTCTGGACGTAAGTCCATACGTCTGATTTTGGGAAATCTTCCCAGAATCAGGACCCTATTCGCTCTCCGCTCGCGATGCACGGCTGCACCGCGCCTCGTCCGCCTACTGCCCGTGCTGCAGCAGCTCCTCCGCGCCACCCCACGCTCGCTTCTCTCCCGCCAGCCGACTCTAGCTGCCCCGGCAAGCTCGCACCTTCGCGGTTGAGCTTTCTTCTTCCCCTTGCAACACTCCTCCTTCCCACATGCTCGCAGTAGCCGCTGCTGCCGCACTCGCTCACTCGCTCGCTCACGCTCTCGTTGGCAGGGAGAAGGAGAAGAGAAGACGGTGGAGTGAGGGTGAGGGAGAGGGGGAGCATTCTTATAAGGCAGCCGCGGGGAGAGAGAAGGAAAGCGACGCCTGTAGGGAGAGAGAGAAAAACGAAGGCGGCGGGTTCAGTCTACTCACGCAGGTGCGCAGACGCTAACCCGTACGCCGAAAAAATTTAATACCAGACATCTGAGAAGGGTTCCAGACGTCTGGGAGACTTCCCAGATGTCTTGAACTACATCTGATGCCCATGTTCGTAACAGTACCTATAAAAGGACCCCCATCTCCGGCCACTCAAAATTAGCTTGGCTTGGCCGGAGAACCACATCCAATTTCTTCCCTTCTCCTCCGGCCAAGTGTCGAGTAGGCTCCATCAACTCCTCCTCCTTCTCGTCACTCTGCCACAATACTAGTGGCAAAGCCGTCTTCACCTCCTTCCTCTACGTCGCGCCATACCTGCGCATGTGCCTCCAACCCCTTCATCGTCGTGTTCTCCCCCCATTGGAATCATCTTCTCCAGCGACGGCCGGTACGGCCAACCGCTCTCCTTTCCCCTCTCATCTACTTAGTTAGGTTAGAATGCCTCCCCTCTCTCCTCTCTTCATTTCCCCCTTCCATATTTTCACTTTTATCCCCTCGACACCGCAAACCACCTCCATCTTCTCCACCTCAGGCAGACCACCGGCGAGGTGTCTCTATCACCTCCACAGCTCCATCCCCCTCGCCAGACCCCTCATAACCTTCGCCACCATCCACTGATCCTTATCCACATCTCCATCGACTACCAACACCTCCCCAAGTGTCCCTCGAACACACCCATCACAACGGCCATAGAGCGACCTAGGCACGCACGCCTAGGCTGCCCCGTGGCCAGTTACCCACCGCTTCACCTTCACCGTGACACGGCGAAGCTCCCTAAGTTGTTTGATAGGGCTGCGAGGCCGTATTACTGAGTTTCAAGTCCATCCCTCTTCTGCCATTAGAGCAGGCATGAAGGAGCAAGCTTGCTCGCTCTAGGTCGCATCGCCCTAGGCAGAAGAGTCCCAGGTGTGCGGAATCAGTCCACGACCCTTTCTCACCTAGCAATCAGAGGCTTCATCGATCACAGCTACAGCTATCGGAAGGGTGTTGTTCCTCCTGCACACAAACGAAGAAGCAGGTGGGACTTTAGTCCCACCTTGGAAGATTTCAGCGTAGGTAAGTCATTTAAGTTGTTTTTGTTTTCTCACCTCATCACCTTAGTTCACGGGGTGAGGTCCCCTCACTCGTTCACCTGCCTCGTCTGCGACCCACGCTATGCGGACCTGGCCTACCCGTTTACCCTGCACTCCTCGTGCACCACCCACGCCGGTGCGCCTGGACCCAAGTGCACGTGACCCGACTCGAATACACGATTGGCTCGCTCTAGGAGAGCGAACCTAAGAGAGAAATAGAGAGAGTGTGTATGCGGGGGAGGGTAGGGGTAGGTTTTGCACTCATGTGTGAAGGGAAGGAAGCTGTAGCCACAAAGGAGCTGAAGAAGAAAGAGGCAGCAAGGAAATCAAAGCCAAGGAAGAAAGGTAGAGAAGATCCAAGGACAAGGCAGAAGACAAGGAAGGAAGACAGGCACTGTAGTAGAGAAGGGTGTGGCTGAAGAAAAGGCTAAGGTAAGAAAGAAGACAAAGAAGGAGAAGGTAGCAAGGAAGAAGGAGCCAAGAAGCCAAAGTTAGAGAGGAAAAGAAGGAGAAGATAAGGCAAGCACGCAAAGGGAAGTTAGAGAAAAGAAGAAAGAACCAAAGCTAAAGGAAAGAAAGGAGAAGACCAAAGAAGAAGAAAAGAAAGAAGAAAGGAGAAGCTAAAGAAGAGAGACAAGAGAAAGAGAATCAGACTTTTTTCCCTATTCTTCTCAATCTCTCTATTTTGCTATATTTTAATATCCATAAACTCTTGCATTATATTCTGAATTAGATTTTGAGTAGATTTAAGTGTTCAAATTATGTCTATTGAGATTAGTGAATAAATTCCATTTGTTCCCTGTGTTCGACCTCAGACTCAACATTCGAGTAATAAAAATTCCTATTTGTTTACAAAGCGATTTCACCTATACTACGACGCAACATCATTTATCTTATAAAATCGATTTCGCTTTCTGCAAACATTTTGGCACCGTTGCCGGGGAGCAACACGCAATTTATCACTAGTCTCCACATTATTTTTTATTACATTTGAACACTAACTTGACCAATTTGTTTTGCTATGATTTTTGCAAGGTATTTTGCAAAGAAATCTCCCATGCAAGTCAACCACTCTAGGATAGGTAAATTCTCTTTTCTTCCCTAATCCACCTCATAATCCTGGGAAGACAAAAGGAAGTAATCAATTAGGAATCACTTGCCCTCTTTCCAAAGTAATCACAATCTTTAATGCAAAAGTTTCCTGATTTTGCAAAAATTTTCAAATCTTACTGAAGTTGAAGCGATTTTTTAAATCCTACCCCACAATTTCCTGTGCCTAGTAGAAATCATGCTTAATTTCTGAATCTCCACAGACTACACACTTCTTATTTTTAAGTCCAAAGAGAACTTTTGTGAAAAGAAAAGAGGATTGGAAATAAAACCAAATTAGGGTTTCTACAGTAGGGTTTTGGCGTGCTAGTTCACACATGCCTGTTTAAAAGGAAATGAACTCACCCACATTTGTGTGCTACCCAAGCCCTTGATTGAAAAGATTTAAGCAAGACAAACCCTAAAAATTGAACTGTTAAGTTCACTTGAACCCTAAAAGAAAGGACCTAAAGCCTAAAAGGACAAATAGGTGAAGTTGACCCCTTGTTGGGTCAACCAACCTCCAAATTAGGTCACAAAATCAAAACATCTAAAGTTCAACTGAAAACCCTAAGCACCTTTGATCTTAAAAGTGGTAGATTTAAAAGGTTAAGGTCCCCATTCTGGTCTACCTGGAATCTTAGTGACAAGAGAGGTCGGGTGGGGGAAACCATGTAACTCATGGGGACGCTCTACCGTGTAGGGGTCTTTGCGGGACTCTCCCTCTCTGGCTGCCTAGGTAATTCTCAGGTGGACAACTTTCTAATCCAAAGGTATCATCTGCCCTAAACCTCCATAGTCATCCAAGCATCTTTGGGTGCCTTGATTGGGTCAAAAACATCCAGTCCCTCATCTCCTCTCTTTAGAGCACACACATACATTTTCAGTGGGACTCTTTATTCAGATTTAATCGCTTCACAATTTGATTCTACATCTTGATCCAAATTCTGATTCTACATCTTGATACCACCACCTGATCCAAATATGCAGCCAAGTTACTTAGGACTACCTTTCAAAAAACCTGAATCACAGAGATCCATGAGAGATAGGATGATTGAGGATGCCCTTGAATTCTATGAAATTGAATACACAACCTCAACACCAATAGAAGACATTCAGGTTAATGTACCAACAACCACAACCTTCATCGTAAACTGTGCCCAAGTATTATTGACTGAAGCCAAAAAAGGGTAAACTCGAGACATTCTCATCACAGGATACATTGAGATAGAAAAATTACACAACTTTGAATACCTTCACTGCATGACAAATCCTGTACTATGGGAACAACACCAAGATGATCTTGAAAAATGGGAAGAGATGATGAGATTATTGAAACAAATTATTGATCAACAATACCCGTACATACCCCAAATAGAGGAAGAACCAACTTGGAGTAGTATTGAGGATCAATTCGATTTCCTAGATCACGGGTTTGAGGCACAGAGTGGTTGTGGATTCCCAACTCAGATAGAATACAACATGCCTGATATTGAAGAAGGTTGGGAAGTTCCAATTGCAGGAAAACACAATGTTGAGCCAACTCTAGAAATTGGATCATCAAGTATAGAATTCCAAAACTCTTGCAATAATGAGATTAGAACTGAACCTCTCGAGGGTGTAAATCCTGCCCCTTATTCTGATAAGGTGACCCTCGAAAGGTACTCAAAGTTAGATTCTAGTGATTCAACCAACATCTTAAGCCTAGAATCTGGATCCGAAACGTATTGGGAAGATTACGAGGCCCCAAATAAAGAAGATCAAACTTTCAATGAAGAGTATGATTCTGGGCCTCTATTTGATGAATATCCCTCTCCAACATCCTCAGAAAATCAAATCGATTTTTCGGAAGTCATGCCAATTTACGATACAGAAACCAAGGAGTTGGACGAGTGGTGTTTTGATTGGGTCTTTCCCACAAGCCTAGAACTTGAGCCTAGACCAAATACAAACCCCTTTTTGAGCTCAAAATTGACATATAGGCTAGACCCCAATCAGGATGCTGAATCTACATCATGTGATTTATTCTATGGTGGAACTCATGATCTCGAATCTCATTCAGAACTTGATTTTCGCAATATCTCCGACGATTACGAATCTGACCATGATTTTGGAGAAAATATGCTTCTTGAATACAACAAACCAATTTATGAGCTCAGCTCACATGATTCATTCTCCGATTCCGACTTTGAGGTCCCGATTCCCGAGATCACTGATTTTAGTTTAGGTTCCAGTGACATGGAATCATTTCTTTTCGATCCTCAGGAATTAAAACCAGAAAATGCCAAGAGTGATCACAACATAGAATTCGAATCTTTTCTTGACTCAGATTTCCATTATCCTATAAACACTCTTCAGGCATTCACCTTTGACTTTGAAAGCTACTATAAGGACTCTCTACATGAGACCACCTGTAACTTCTTTCTAGAAGAGCCCTCATACACAATCCTCATTGAAGCCACCTCTTCCGAATATACAGAACCCATCAAAACCCATTTTCAACCCCGACCCGCAACCGGACTCAATTTCTATTCTGATTCACCGCTTTCTGAGCCAATTGCAGATGATTCAACTCCACATCTATACCGGGTTTCGGGCATTGATCAGATTGAAAACCATGCTCCATCATTCTCTGATCTCCCCTGTAGGGTTTCCACATCATTCACTGATTATTTCATGGATCCCTACTCTAACCGGGCTGATTCGACTCAGCCAAAACCCAAGTTTACACTTCCACATCCATCCGACCTCCATTGCATATGGTGGGTTCCACATCTTTTGATCTACATCTATCAATCCACCAGATTAATAGGGTTTGGGCTGCATCATCAGCCTGTTGATCTTAACAAGCACCTGGTTGGACCAACCAGGCTCTTAATCAAGGTGCTTATTCTACAAAACTCTGCTGATTTGACCACTCCCTCTCCATACCATTTTCCGCTCGGCTGAAGGCGTTGAATTTAGTGCTTAACGAGAGGCAACCCGTCATTCCAAAAACTTGAGATTCATCTGATTATCCGTCTGTACTCCATGTCTATTACACCTTGAGTTCAGCCTTACACCAGTCGATCCCACCTGTGGTACATGTACCGGAGCTTGAAATCGTCTGCAACAGTCATCCCCGACCCATTCACCTACTGGATATATCCTATTCTGAGTCCCTAAACCCAACACTGTTTCACACCCTCCGTTTACAATGAGGACATTGCAAAACTTAGGCATGAGGGGTGATAAAGTGCAAACATACAAAACCAAGAAAAGTCAGAAGGATTCTGACAAAAAAATCACATATGTCAAAAATACCAAAAAAATAGAAAATTATGAAAAAGAAAAAAAAATGGAGGGAAGAAAATTTTTGAAGTCACTAAACGTAAGGAGGAAAAGAGCAAAAAGTCAAAAGGAGCACAAAATGAAAAAGAAAAAGAGATAGTCATTAGTAAGAGATTAAGGGATTAACCGAAGTTCTAGACCACATCAAGAAAAAAGAGAAAAAAAAGTGGTAATGAGACACAAAGAGAGATTAGTAGGAACACTGACCTTAGGCCTTTTGGGCTAAACTCTTAGGCTTAAAAATTCACGCATCCGCTAAGATCCGATAACCTAAGCACCCCAATTCACACACAGTCTGGTTTAGTACGCATAACTATCAAAATCACGCAAAAGCATTTAAATGTTCTGAAAAAAAGTTGCCTAGATTAGGAGCGGCCGATCAACACAAGTTGATTTGGACGAGTTCCTGGTGCGGAGAGGTAAGAAATTCCCCTCAAAGATACGTAACAACATATCGTCTCCTCGGTGCTTGTCTCCTAGGATATTTACATATCCTACCGGGGGCACGTAAGCACTCTGCTAGTTCAGATACCATGGGCAGCATTATCACGAAATGTCGATTGCTAGGGTCTAGATTCGGCCACGGAATGCCATGGGCGGGATTATCTCGAAATCTCGAAAGCCAGGTCTCTGGGTGTTGTCATGGGAGGTGCTATCACGAAGCATCGATTGCTATTGACCTTTGAGGATTGATGATGGGGACGAGGAATCCGATACAGACCTTGTTGAGAAGCCAATTCAAAGCTAGAAATAAAAAAGAAAAGAGAGAGAAAACTCTCCAAACAAATAAATCCTGTCTATCTCTCTTAAAAAAATGCACTGCAAACTGAACCAAGGCTAAAATATGTCTCAAGCATGGGTGCTTTAACCGCGGAGTCCAACGAACCTTAGGATAGTTATTGTGAGCCTTAAAAACCTTCGCGGAGGATCGAGGCTAAAGCTGGTCAGGTCTGGATCTTGGTTGGTACTTGAGTACCTCTAGGCCTACTGTCAGCATTCTAACCTAATCATAGAAGAAAAAGAAAGCAGTTATCATAACTGGTGAAAGAAACTCATGGTCTAGAACAAAAGTTAAAACCTTGAAATTTTGCTAAGGGACTAGCAAAGCTAGGCATGGGGGTATGATGAGAACATCATCATGAGCCCTAACTAGCTCATTTTGACCTAAGAAAGAGAATTAAAGCTTCTACATAACCGAGAGAAGGGCTAATTCAAGGAATAACTGTTCTGAGAAGAAAACATAAAACAAAGGGTAAAATTGTAATTTTACCATTGCAATACATCAACGGGATTTCTTAGAAGCTAAACATAGGTCAATTGATCTTAAAAAGATAAAAAGTGAGTTGGTTCAGTCAGAAAAGGGTTCATGTGCAATCGAAGAATTACATGACATCTTATAACCCTAAAACAGACTCACATAATTCAACAAGGTTCTAGTTAGGATAAAAATTAACTAAACCCTCTAAAATTAATGGAAAAATATCTCCTAGGGTTTAGAACCTTCAAAATGGCCTTTGGAACCTATTTTGACCTAAGTAGGGGTCCTAGCTAGATATTTGACCTAAATTGGATTTTTATGTAAAATGTCCAAAAAAATGTGGTCAAACCTAAAATCCAACTTCACCATTGGATTCCCCAGGTCCAAATTAGGTTTGTACCAAAATTTGGACCTAAAGGGAGGTCACCTTGACCTACTTTGCAAAATAATAGTCCACCCAATTACATTTTGACCCCTAGCTTTTAAAAATCATTACGTAGACCCCCTATCTTCCTCGCCACCCTTTGCAATTAGGTCCTTCTGCCATTATAGCAGAGGAATCCTACTCCAGAGAGGATTCGAGGAGGATTACTCCATGATTCCTCAGAGATCTCTTCTCAGATTTGAAAGGGAGATTCTCTGAGGAATTCCCTATCATCTGAATGCAATCACATGCCTTGATTTGTACCCAATCTCTCATGCGAACGCTCGAGAGATTTAGGTCTCTTACTGAGTCCTACTCCAGCAAGGATTCTTGCGCTTGGAAGCTTGCCTTCCAAGCACAAGAGCCTCTGCCAGTACCTATAAAAGGACCCCCATCTCCGACCGCTCAAAATTAGCTTGGCTTGGCCGAAGAACCACCTCCAATTTCTTCCCTTCTCCTCCGACCAAGTGTCGAGTAGGCTCCGACGACTCCTCCTCCTCCTTCTTGTCGCTCTACCACAATACCAGTGGCAAAGCCATCTTCACCTCCTTCCTCCGCGTCGTGCCATACCTGCGCACGCGCCTCCAGCCCCTTCATCGTCGTGTTCTTCCTCCACTGGAATCATCTTCTCTGGTGGGGGCAGGTACGGCCAGCCACTCTCCTATCCCCTTTCATCTACTTAGTTAGGCTAGAATGCTTCCCCTCTCTCCTCTTTTCATTTCCCCCTTCCATATTTTGACTTTTATCCCCTCGACACCGCAAACCACCTCCATCTTCACCTCCGGCAGACCACCGGCGAGGTGTCTCCGTCACCTCCATAGCTCCATCCCCCTCGCCAGACCCCTCATAACCTTCGCCACCATCCACTGATCCTTATCCACATCTCCATTGACCGCCAACACCTCCCAACGTGTCCCCTGAACACACCCATCACAACAGCCACAGAGCGACCTAGGCACGCATGCTTAGGCCACCCCATGGCCAGCCACACATCGCTTCACCTTCGCCGTGACACGGCAAAGCTCCCCAAGTGGTTTGACAGGGCTGAGAGGCCATATTACTGTGTTTCAAGTCTGACCCTCTTTTGCCATTAGAGTGGGCGTGAAGGAGCAAGCTTGCTCGCTCCAGGTCGCATCACCCCAGGCAGAAGAGTCCCAGGTGCGCGGAATCAGTCCACGACCCTTTCGCACCTAGCAATTAGAGGCTTCGTCGACCGCAGTTGCAGCTATTGGACGGGTGTTCCTCCTACACGCACATGAAGAAGCAGGTGGGACTTTAGTCCTACCTCGGAAGATTTCAACATAGGTAAGTCATTTAAGTTGTTTTTGTGTTCTCACCTTATCGCCTTAGTTTACGAGGTGAGGTCCCCTCACCCGCTCACCCGCCTCATCCACGACCCACGCTACGCAGACCTAGCCAACCCGTTTACCATGCACTCGCACACCACCCACGTCAGTGTGCCTGGACTTGAGTGTGCACGACCCGACCCGAATACCCGATTGGCTGGCTCTGGGAGAGCGAACCTAAGAGAGAAATAGAGAGAGAGTGTATGCGGGGGAGGGTAGGGGTAGGTTTTGCACTCGTGTGTGCAAGGAAGGAAGCTGTAGCTGTAGAGGAGCTGAAGAAGAAAGAGGAAGCAAGGAAATCAAAGCCAACGAAGAAAGGCAGAGAAGATCCAAGGCCAAGGCAGAAGACAAGGAAGGAAGACAGGCACTGTAGTAGAGAAGGGTGCGGCTGAAGAAAAGGCTAAGGCAAGAAAGAAGACAAAGAAGGAAAAAGTAGCAAGGAAGAAGGAGCTAAGAAGCCAAAGTCAGAGAGGAAAAGAAGAAGATAAGGCAAGCACGTAGAGGAAAGTCAGAGAAAAGAAGAAAGAACCAAAGCTAAAGGAAAGAAAGAAAGGAGAAGACTAAAGAAGAAGAAAAGAAAGAAGAATGGAGAAGCTAAAGAAGAGAGACAAGAGAAAGAGAATTAGACTTTTTGCCATATTCTTCTCAACCTCTCTATTTTGTTATATTTTAATATCCATAAACTCCTGCATTATATTCTGAATTAGATTTTGAGTAGATTTAAGTGTTCAAATTACATCTATTGAGATTAGTGAATAAATTCTATTTGCTCCCTGTGTTCGACCTCGGACTCAACATTCGAGTAATAAAAATTCTTATTTGTTTACAAGGAGATTTCACCTATACTACGATGCAACATCATTTATCTTATAAAACCAATTTCTCTTTCTGTAAACACTAGTTACCTAATTAATATCTTATTTAACTTAAGTAAAATTTAAGACCTAAATCTTAAATAACTTAAGTTAATAAGTTAATAAATATTAATAAATAGGTCAAAAATGCGAATACAAGGATTTAATATAATATTTAGCTAAATTATAAATATATATAAAAAGTTAGAAAAGAAAATAATTTAAATTAACCTTAAAAGCCTCTGTTTACATTTTGGTCCTTAGAATTCATTGCATTTAAGTCCTTTATTTTCACCTAGGTCCTTATCTTTCCTCACATTCAGGTCCCTATGTACACTTTCTTCTTTTTCTTCTCTTCTTCAGTCGTTTGAACGGCTGACGACAAGCGGTGCTATCACCCTCCGATCATCATCCATCCTACGTTCGTCCACCCTTGTCAAGTTTCTAGAGCTTGCGCTCACCGCCACCTTTGCATCCATCGGTCTGGATGAAGCTGTAATCCTAATTAGGGTTCAAAGATAATCTCACTAGCATCAGAGAAGACACTGGTGGTTACCTCGCACCTAGACATATTACCGTCCAGATTCAACCTCCTTCTCAACCGACGAAACCTATAAATACCCCTCCACCTCTCCGATTTCAACGATCGACTCCCTTCCCTCTTCCCCCACTGTAGCCGATGATAGGCTATTCCCTCCCACTCCAGCAACCTACTTCCATCTCCACACACCTCCTCCGATCATTTCAATCAATCGTCGAGCTCCGCCATCCTCCGCCGCACCTCTGATCAAGGTGACAACTCAGGACTACACTTCTACTTCGCAAATTCTCCCGTCGGACTTCTTCCTCTACCCCTCTAATTCCCTCCTCCATTACGATCATCGACGGAGACTTCTTTGCTCCCTTCGTCCAAGTAATAGTAGGATAGGTAAGATAGAGTAATTAGTTTAGTTAATTAGGTAGTTTAGTTAGGTTAAAAGTTAATTATTTTCGCCGTCTTCCTTAGCACCAGCGAGTTCTCTGAGCTCGACTGGAACATCTTTTTATCTTTTCAAATCACTTATCACACTCCATAATCTCCCATGATCATTTCTAACGTATCAATTTCTTTATTATATCACTTAAACGCCTAATCCACCTCCACCTTCACCAGTGGCCTCCGTTGTCCATGGCGGAGGTTTCCGAGGTTAGAACACATGCACTGGGGCTCTCCATCACCCATCCATATTCTAAGGGCTCCGATTTTACACCTAATTAGTATAATTAACTCTTAAGTAAATGCCCAAATTTCACCATATCTTTGAACTCACTGTCAATGGCGGCTCAGAGATGAATTATTTATCTAATCAAAATTTTCTACTATCATCGCCACACTCCATTAACTAGTTCTCTCTACTCAATTGAGTGAGAGAACTTGATCTGACTTCCAGCGAACTCAGATCATGATTTTTCAGATTCACTGCATATCTTCTATTTTAATCTTTCAATTGATCAATTGATGAGCTCCTGAGGTTCCTTGTGACCTTAGGAAACTTTTCAAATTCTTAGTAGTTAGTTTTAAGGCCTTATGTGCACTGTCAATCATTTTTTTTGAACTCACCGGAGCTCTGGCGAGCTCCGATGAGCCGAAAGTGTTCTTCAATCCTCAGAACTCTGTATAAAGCTCCAAATTGATTACTAATGATCTAAGGATTCTGTTCTGATCATTAATTTGATGTCTTGAGGTCTGGAACACTACATAGGTCTCCGTCTTCTCCAACTTCGGCAGAGTTGGAGATGATTATTTGTTAGGGTTCAGTTCGATCTAAGAGGTCCAGAAGCTTGAGAAAGGCATGATGAAGGCATTCTTGTTGACTGCTTACTCAGAGAAATTGTAGTTTGTTCTGTCGAGCAAACTCAGTTAGGATCTCAAGCAACAAGACCTGAAACCTTAGGATTTCTGGTTAAAATTACCTCGTGAGACCTTGAATCAATTTCTGAGGTGAATTAGAATCTTTCCAGATCTTTAATTTGTTTAGAGAAGCTTTAGTTCAGAAAGTCAATTTCTAGAGCCTTCTAGTCAAACTCAGGTCTAATGAAGAGAATTCTGGAGTAAATTTGACGTTTATTGAGTTGAATCTAATGGCAAAATGATTCTGATATTGTTGGAATAAATTTAAGTTGTCTTATTGAGGATTCAGGCCAAATCTTGTCACTGCACAGTTTGGGTTCTTTTGAACCCAAAACTATTATTGAATCTATTTGTCGAGATTCTAACCTAATTTTCACACAGATCAATTTGTTAGAACTTCTTGGAGTTGTGCAGAATCTTCAGAAGTTGTTTCTCTTTCTGTTGAACTGATCAAAACTTGAAATGGAGTTCTGAAGCTCCAGTAAGAAGCTCTTGAGCTTCTTCCTCTTCCTGAAGCCTTACAGCATTCTGTTCCTTCACCATTTGATGTGGAATCATTTATTGAGATTGTTCAAAACCTCAACTAGAGGTCCGAGGTTTCCCTGCAGGTCAAAAGACCTGAGATCACCTACTACAGGCCATGAATGGCCATGTGAACCTTCCACTTTCGCCCTTCAAATCGAAGGGTAGGATCTATTTTGAGCATCAAATTGATGCTATAATCTCGTAGAGCACTTATAGAGCTTTCCAACAAGCCTTTGATTGCTCAATTTAGAGTTCTGTGTTGCTAGAAATCATCGGCTGAAGTTCGGCCTGGAGGAGACTTAAATAGTCCCACCTCGAGAAATAGTGAGTCGACGCACTGATATAATATGAAAAAGTGTATAGGACATTTCGATCATCAGTGCTGGGCGTAAAGAGAAATTGGCTTGTGTGCGGGCACGTGCGTTGTGCATGCCTGTTCGGGTGTGTGCGTGTGTGTGCGCAGGCATATGCCTGTGTGCATGGGCCCCTGAGCGAGCATGTGTGTGGGCCGGGGAGGCCGGATACTGTGTGAAGTCGGTTGGTTTGACGACCGGGTTTTGGTTTTGTTATAACGTTGTAGTAAAGCCGGTTATTACCAACATTTCAAATATATAAATTTTTTACTCGGAAAATAAAAGAGTTCCCGAGGTCGAACTCAGGGAGCAAGTTGTATTCTAGAGATATACATGTTTCTTTTACAAAATAAAGAAAGAGAGAGGGAAAGAATTTGTTGTTCTTCTTTCTTTCTTTCTTCAGATCTCCTTCTTCTTCTTCTTCGTTCTGCAGAGGTGATGCTCCTCTTCAGATCTCCTTCTTCTTCTTCCTTGGTTTCTGTCTTGGCCTCTCTTCTTCTTTTTCTGCAGTCTCTTCTGTGAAGGTTTCTTCTTCCTTGGCTCTGCTGCACTTCTTCTCTGCAGCCTTTCCTCTTCTTCTGCCTTGCTCAGCCTCTTCTTTAGAGTTTCTTCTTGTTTTTCCTCCCTGCGGCTAAGTGTCAGCTTCTTCTTTTCTTTTTCAGCCAGGGACGTCACGCGAAGCTTTCTTCCTTAGCTGCTTCAGGCCGTCGTCTGATTTCCAAATCAGACGACTTAACTACCTGTTGCTACAGTTAGCTTCCTTCTTCTTCCGCGGGTCTTCTTCTTCGCCTGTGCCTGCACACTTCAGAGTTTTTCGTCAGAGGCAAAACCTACTCTACCCTCCCCCCCCCCGCGTCTCTCTCTCTCTCTGAAACCACTCTTGGGAAAGCTCTCCCAGAGCTACCGGGTAACCGGGTTCGGGTCAGGCCCGGGTCCAGGCCCACCGGCGTGCGTGGTGGGCGAGGAGTGCAGGTCAGTCTTGAGTCGGGTCGGGTCGGTTCGGGTCAGGTCCGCGGGCGTGAGCGCGGACGAGACCGGGTAACCGGGCGGGTGAAGGGGACCTCACCCCGTGTGCTGAGGCAGTAAGCCTTCAGCACTTTTGCATCTTATGTCGCTGCGGCTCTTCAGGCGTTTCCGAGGTGGGACTAAACGGCCCACCTCAATTGCGCGCCCGCAGCGGGGAATTCAGCAGGAGATGGCGGCGTCACGCGGAGCTTTCTTCCTTAGCTGCGAACCTGGTGTTTTGCCAAAACTCCTCGCAAGGCCTGGGAGTGAATCTGGGCTTGGCGCTGAGCGTGGCGCGCCTGTAGCTGCAGGCGGAAGCAGTTCCTCCTGCGCGTCAATGGCGGCGGAGGTCGGGTGGCCTGTCCACAAGAAAACGGCCTCTCGGCCTAATCAGAGAGTGCCAGGAGCTTCGCCAGGGTGCGGCGAAGCTCGTGTGGGTGGTGGCGAGGCGCGGGGCGGCGTGCGAGGGCTGCCCTAGGTCGGACTGTGGGTCGGAGGATGGGTCTGTTCGGTGGGGTTGCAGAGGGTGATGTGGGGGGAGTGGCAGGGCGGAGGTTGATCAGGGTGAGGAGGCGGAGGTCCTGCGGTGGTCGGCGAGCCGTGGGGGTCGCTGAGGTGATGGGAGCGGCTCGCCGGAGGGTGGTCGGAGGCGAAGGGGGTGAAGGTGGTCAGGGTCGGTCGAGGGCTTAATTGAATAAATTGAAAGTGGGGAAAGAAAGAGGAGAAGAAGGGGAGTAGCTCTAGCTTACTTGCAGGGACGAAAGGGGAGGAACAGGACGACAGTCGTATCGACTGTCGCCGGAGAAGACGATGCTCAGGGAAAGGGGCGGCGGCGAGCAGAGAGCCGGAGAGGCGCCAGCTGGGTGCGGCGTGGCGCGGGAAGAGCAGGGGAGGAAGTCTCTGCTGCTGGTATTGCGGCAGAGCGAAGAGGTGGAGGGGGAGGAAACCGCCGGAGCTGGTGAGCGTCTGCCGGAGGAAGAAGAGAAGAAAGTTGGGGATTTTCTCCGTCAGATCCAGGCTGCCCTGGTCGGTGGAGCAACGGGGGGTATTTATAGGGATCAAACAGGGAGGAAGGCGGAGGGAGACGACGTGTCTCCCTCGCCGGAGGATGGTCGGAAACAAGAACCCATACCGTCCGTGCGTTCGCACGGCCGGTATGGTGGGCTACAACGACCAGGGGGGTGTCCCTGCGACGGCTGACGACGCAGGGCACCCCCGGTTTACTTGCCAGGTCCCCCACCTCACCCTGCGCGGCGCCATGCTCCGCGCAAGGTCGCCGGAGCATGGTGCTGGCAGGTTTTGCAGGAGGGACCTGATTGCAAAGAACGAAGGAGAGTTAGGGGCCAAAATGCGAGGGTTCAAAAGTTGAGGGCCAAAGAGTAAATATATGAGGACCAAAGTGTAAAGTCGGTCAAGGAGGTTTCTTCTTAGGCTCAAGTTTTTATACATGACTAATTAGGACCTAAGGAATCTGATGGTGAATTTCATTTTCATATTAAACCTTGTTTGACCGGTCAATTTGCGCAAAAACCTAAATTAAGTTATTAATTGGGCATGGTTCTCAATGTAGGTCAAAATGGGTTCTAAAGGCCAAATTGAAGGTTCTAAACCCTAGAGATTATTTTTCTATGAATTTTAGAGGGTTTATTCTATTTTTACTTTGCCTCGAACCTTGTGAATTGAAGTGGGTTGTTTTAGGGTTACAGATTTATCATTTAGTTTCCTGGAATTGCTGTAGCCCTTGCTAGATCATTTCATCCCACTTTTATTCTTATTAAGCTGCTTTGACCTATGTTTGGGCCCTGAATTACCCTGTATGCAGATTATACTGGTGAAATTGCATTTTTACCCCTTATGACTTGTTTTCTCCTTAAACTCAGAATTCTCTGAGTTAAGCCTTTCCTTGAGTTATGTAGGAGCTTTTATCCTTTGTATTGGGTCAAAATGAGCTAGTTATGGCTCATGATGAGGTTCTCATCATACCCCCATGCCTAGCTTTTGCTAGTCCCTTAGCAAAAACTTAAGGTTTCAACCCTTGTTCTAGACCATGAAGTT
The DNA here is from genome assembly GCA_037157565.1 of Thalassia testudinum. Classification (NCBI taxonomy): domain Eukaryota; kingdom Viridiplantae; phylum Streptophyta; class Magnoliopsida; order Alismatales; family Hydrocharitaceae; genus Thalassia; species Thalassia testudinum. The sequence continues at coordinate 128,948,612 of JAZHRO010000055.1, forward strand.
TTTAATAGTTTTAGATAAGTGCCTTTTTTATTTGAGCATAGATTAGGTTAGAATGCTGACCATAGGCCTAAAAGGTACTCTAGTACCAATCAAGATCCAAATCTGTCTAGCCTTAGCCTCAGTCTTTTAGCAAAGGTTTTTAAGGCCCACAAGAACTAACCTAAGGTTTATTGGACTTCGTGGTTAAAGCACCCGTGCTTGAAATGATTTTAGCCCTGGCTCAGTTCGCAGTGCGTTTTGTAAGAGAGAGGTAGAAAGTTTTTCTGTTTGGAGAGTTTTCTCTCTCTTTTTCTTTTTAGTTCTAGCCTAGGATTGGCTTTTCAACACGGTCTGTATCACATTCCTTGCTCCCATCATCAATCCTCAAGGGTTCCTGGCGATCGATGCTTCGAGATAGCACCGCCCATGGCAACCCCCGGAACCCTGGCTATTGAGATTTCGAGATAATCCCATCCATGGTATTCCGTGGCCGAATCCAGACCCTGGCAATTGACACTTCGAGATAATGCCATCCATGGAATCTGAACCAGCAGAGTGCTTACATGCCCCCAGTAGGATATGTAAATATCCTAAGAGACAAGCACCGAGGAGATGATATTTTGTTACGCATCCTCGAGGGGATTTCCCGCCTCTCTGCGCTGGGAACTCGTCCAAATCAACTTGTGTTGATCGGCCGCTCCTATTCTAGGTGTTCTTTTCAGATTTTTGCGACGCTTCTGCGTGATTCTGATTTTTACGCTTACTGAACCAGGCTGTGTGTGAGATTAGGGTGCTTAGGTTACTGAGTCCCGTAAACCAAAAATTAGTTAACGAGGCCGAATACTCCCTAAGCCTTAGACCTAATACTTCAGCTTTTCATTTTCCTCAACCTCTTGAGGAGTGTCCAGATCTTAATGGGTACTAAGAGTCTATTCAAGAATGCCTAAGGTTTGCATTCTTTACTAATCTTATTGTGCACTTTTCTTGAATGAGGTCTAGAACTTAGGTTAATTCCTTAGTTCCTTACTAATGACTATCACTTTTTCTCATAATTTTGTTCTCCTTTTTCATTTTGCTTCTTTTCTCCTTCGCAAAATTTTCTTCTCCTCTTTTCCTCTTATTCTTTTTCGAAAATTTTTTAATTTTTATGGTGTTTTTGGCATATGTGAATTTTTTTGTTTGAAACCTTTTCTTACAAGTTTTTGTACTTTCATACCCCCCCATGCCTAAGATTTGCAATGTCCTCATTGTAACCTAGGGGGTCTTAGTTCATTCCTTAAGACAGAAATTTGGGTGAGTGGATGGGTCGGGTTGAATTTTTGCGGACGATTTCAAATCTCAGATGCAAACATCTGAGTTGGGGTCGGCTGTCTACAAGGGTGAACTTCGAGTGCTGAAAGGTGTCAAAACAAGTTTCAGGTTTACAAAAAGAATGACGGGCTGCCTCCCGTTAAGCGCTGAGTTTTACGCCATCGGCTGGGCGCAATAAGCTCAAGGGGAAAGGAGGATATAAGATGCCTCAGCCAAATCAGTAGAAGTTACATCAATGAACGGCTTGAGTCTCTGACCGTTCACGATGAAAGGTTCAGAATCGTGGCTGAGTGGACTGATTTCGATTGCTCCATTTCCAAAAACCTGTCGGACCAAATATGGTCCGACCCACTTAGATCTCAGTTTTCCTGGGAAGAGTTTGAGTCGGGCATCAAAGAGTAGGACCTTTTGACCAGGATGAAAGATCTTTCTCGAGATGTGTTTGTCGTGGAAGGCTTTAACCCGCTCCTTGTAGATTTGTGAGTTCTCGTACGCGTCTATGCGTAATTCATCGATCTCGCTGATTTGGAGTTTTCTGTGGGTCCCAGCCTTGGAAAGATCCAGATTACAGTTCCGTACTGCCCAATAGGCTTTATGCTCCAGTTCGACGGGAAGGTGGCATGCCTTTCCGTACACCAATCTAAAGGGAGACATGCCCAATTGGGTCTTGTGAGCGGTCCTATAGGCCCACAATGCTTCCGGAAGTCGGGACGACCAGTCCTTCCTGTCAGGTCGAACAGTGACTTGCAGGATTTTCTTGATCTCCCGATTAGACAGCTCAGCTAGACCATTAGTTTGGGGGTGGTAAGGAGTAGAGATTCGGTGAGACACCCCGTATTTGGTCATCAGTGACCTAAACTGAGCATTTGTGAAATGGGTCCCCCCATCAGAGATTATTGCACGAGGAATCCCGAACCTTGAGAAAATGTGTTGATGAATGAATTTGAGAACGATTTTGTGATCACAGGTTCGGGTCGGTATGGCTTCGATCCATTTGGACACGTAGTCCACAGCCAACAGAATGTATTCGAAACCATCCGAAACAGGAAAGGGGCCCATAAAATCAATCCCCCAAACATCAAAGATTTCGCATACTAGAATCGGTTGCATAGGCATCATGTCGCGATGGCTCATGTTGCCCAAAGTCTGGCAACGACTGCATGCCTTGCAATGACTGTATGCGTCTTTGAACAGTGTGGGCCAGTAAAAGCCGCACTGGAGGACTTTTGATGCGGTTTTATGCCCGGCAAAATGGCCACCGCATGCCTGGTCATGGCAGAAAGAGAGGATATTGTTGACTTCCCCTTCCGGGACACATCTCCGGATGATCTGATCGGCACCTATGCGGAAGAGGTACGGGTCTTCCCAAATGTAATACTTGGCATCGGAGCGTAATTTGTCTTTCTTGGCCTTCGGCCAATCGGACGGGGTCTGATGAGATGCCAAGTAATTTACAATATTAGCGAACCATGGAAGGCTAGTACCAAAAGTCAGCAGGTGCTCATCGGGAAAATGCTCCGTGATGGGTCCGGAAGGGTCAATTATTTCAGAAGGAAGACGGGACAAGTGATCAGCTACCACGTTTTGTTTTCCCGCTTTGTCGCGAATCTCAAGGTCAAATTCTTGCAACAGCAAGATCCATCGGATTAATCGAGGTTTCGCGTCCTTCTTCGCAAGGAGATGCCTCACAGCTGTGTGATCCGAGTATATGATGACATGGGAACCCAGAAGGTACGATCTGAACTTCTCAAGGGCAAATACTACAGCTAGCAGCTCTTTCTCAGTAACTGTATAATTACGCTGAGCCTCATCGAGTGTTTTGCTGGCGTAGTAAATGACCACAGGTTTCTTGTCATTTTTCTGCCCCAAAACCGCTCCTACAGCGAAGTCGGATGCATCACACATGATCTCAAAGGGTTGAGACCAATCAGGGGACTGTAGGATCGGGGCTTGGGTGACTCGGTCACGCAGGATTTCAAATGCTTGAGTGCATTCCTTGGAGATTTCGAAGGGAACATCCTTGGAAAGAAGAGTGGTCAGGGGGCGTGCGATTTTTGAAAAATCAGGGATAAATCGTCGATAAAAACCGACATGCCCTAAAAAGGATCGGATGTCCCTGATCGAGCTAGGCATAGGAAGGTGAGAAATCAGATTAACCTTAGCTCGATCCACTTGGATACCTTTTTCCGAAATTGAGTGTCCCAGGACAATTCCCTCAGGCACCATGAAATGGCTCTTTTCCCAGGAAAGAACCAAATTCACATCGATGCACCGCCTGAGTATCTGGACCAAGTGTTGGAGGCAATCGTCGAATGATGCTCCGAAAACTGAAAAGTCATCCATGAAGACTTCCAGATAATCACCTACCATATCTGAGAATATGGCAAGCATGCATCGCTGAAAAGTAGCGGGTGCATTGCAAAGACCGAAAGGCATCCTTCGGAAAGCGTATGTTCCGAAGGGGCAGGTGAACGTGGTCTTTTCTTGGTCCTCAGGATGGATTGCCACCTGGTTATAACCGGAGTACCCGTCAAGAAAGCAGAAGAACCTATTTCCCGCTAGTTTTTCGAGAATTTGATCAATGAAGGGTAGTGGGAAATGATCCTTCTTCGTGGAGGAATTGAGTCGACGGTAATCTATACAGACTCTCCACGAGTTGGCTAATCGGGTAGGAATGATTTCTCCGGTCTCAGTCGTTATAGTGGTGAGTCCTGCCTTCTTGGGCACGACCTGAATTGGGCTCACCCAACGACTATCAGAGATCGGGTAGATGATTCCGGCATCTAACCACTTGATGATCTCCTTTTTCACGACCTCCTGTAGATTGGGGTTTAAGCGTCTCTGCATCTCACGAGAAGGTCGTGTGCCCTCTTCTGAATAGATATGATGAGTACAATAAGAGGGACTTATTCCAGTCAAATCATCGAGAGTCCATCCGATGGCTCTGCGATGTTGCTGGAGGACAACAATCAGACGGGATTCCTGTTCAGGACTGAGGTTGGAATTGATGATCACAGGAAGGGTCTGATTAGAACCCAAAAAGACGTATTTTAGGTGAGCAGGAAGGGGTTTCAGTTCGAGGATGGGGTTTTCAGCAGCAGCGGGTGGTTCAGTATAGATGTGAGGTTCAAGGGTGGGAGTTACTGGGTTGTTCATATCTGGATTCAACTCCTCTGTTTGCGGGTCAAGATCCTTCTGTGGTTGATGAGGCACAATCGAGTCACTCTGGAGGTGTGATTCATCAACCAAAGTCTTGATGTCACAAATTTGCTCGATGACGCCGCAATTAATTCCTTGTTGGGCCTTAAATATATCAATTTTCAGTGTTTGATCTCCAAACTTAAGCTCTATTTGGCCCTCCTCACAGCTGATGTTGGCTCTAGCAGTAGCCAAGAAAGGTCTCCCCAGAATGATTGGTGTATCCCTAGGGTTTTCAGGTGCATCCATATCTAAGACTATGAAGTCCACTGGAAAATAGAAATCCCGCACTCTCACGGTAACATCCTCGAGAATCCCTTTTGGTGACTTTATAGATCGATCTGCTAATTGTAATGTCACCTCGGTTGGTTTCAGCTCAGATTCCTCTAGATGGTCAAGTAAGGATGTGGGTATCAGGTTTATGGATGCGCCCAAGTCTAACAATGCTCTATCAAATTGGGTACCACCTATCTTACAGGAAATCAGGGGAGTTCCAGGATCTTTTGCCTTGGGTGGGAGTCTACTAAGGATTACAGAGCTGGCTTGCTCTGACAGAACAATTGGGCTCCCTCCCTTGGTTCGCGGCTTACGCTGGGGTGTACATAAATTCTTTAGAAATCGTGCGTAAGCTGGTACGTGGCGGATTGCATCCATCAAGGGGATGTTTATGTGGACCTGCTCAAAGAGCTTGACCAGGTCCTCCTCAGGGGCCACGGGTTTGGTGGTCTTCTTTCCCTTGGTCAGGGCCTCGGGAAACGGGATCTTGGTTGGTTCTTCTAGGATAGGTTCAGGTTGTGGATCTGGAACAGCGGTACCTTGGATAACTATCCTAGGGTCATGGTTATCAGGCTGGGAGTGGTTTGGATAATGCGGGTCTTGAGTTGTCTTACCACTACGTGTTGTTACAGAATTTAATCCGGCCTGATTTTGGTTTGGGTTTGGTAGGAGGGGTGGCTGCTGCTGAAATCCTGCATAAGAAGTTGAGGCTTCCATCTCGTCTGGAGATGGAGCAGTAGGAGCCTGATAAATCCATTGGGCGTGGCCTAAATTTGGATTCATAACGCGCTTCTGGGTTGGCACGTTATTTGGGTTAGGAAGAGGTTGGGAAGGGAGTGTGCCTGGTTGGCGAGAATTTGCCAACTGGGCCAGTTGAGTTTTAACTTCTGTAAGCTCGTCCTTGTGCTGTTTTTGAATAGCCGCATTCGTTTTTTGAATGTCAGCCAGAGTCTGAAGGATTAAGGACATTTGATCTTGATTTGGCCCTGATGGATAAGTAGGGTTGGGCCGAGGCTGAGGCGGCTGGTAGTGATGAGAGGGCTGTGGGCGGGACTGAAAAGGTGGTCTTTGGGTTTGGGAATTTCCCGCCCAGTGAAAATTGGGATGGTTTCGCCATCCAGGGTTGTAAGTGTTGGAGAATGGGTCGTTTTGGATGGCGTTGAGGTCCTCGCAGGTCTGAGGACCCTCCTGAGAATCAGGGAAAGGAGGAATGGAGTTCCCCCGGCTGGTGTAGAAAGGATCGGATGATCTTCCAGTCCAAGAATCAGATGGGGATGGATATGGATCCATCCCAGGGGAGGATCGGTGGAGGATGTTTTGCACAGTCTCCTGTGTGGAAGGAGGTTGTGCAAAGGAGTTACGCGTAGAGGTGGCTCGCTGCAAGTGCTGAGTCAGCTCATCCACCTTCTTTTCAATGATTGAGACCTTGTCCAATCGACTGGCCATTAATTCCAGGTCGACTGATGCGGACAGGCCCTGCGTCTCATGTGCTCCCTTAAGATTCGTCGCTGCGCGGGTATTCGTCCTGTCGAATAATCCCATGGAGTCATTGTTGATGGAGTTCTCGCACATGTTTTTGAGAATCTCCCATACGGTGTCTTCATGTTGACCCATGATGTTTCCTCCGCAAGTTGCATTGACGAAAAGGCGGATGTCCTCACGGAGTCCCTGGTAAAAAGATTGGACTTGTTCCCATTTAGGAACTCCATGATGGGGGCACTTTCTCATGAGATCCTGAAAACGATCCCATGCCTCATGGAGAGGTTCTCCTGATTGTTGAGTGAAGTGTGTAATCTGATGGCGCAAGGCGTTGGTCCGACCAACGGGAAAAAACTTTTTCAAAAATTCGGATTGAAGTTCTTCCCAAGTGTTGATCGGCCGGGTCTGAGTTTGATACCAATGGGCGGCCTTGTCCATAAGAGAAAAGGAGAACATCTTCATGAGAAGAATATCCCGAATTTGCGCATCTGATCCAAAAGTGTGGGCCAGATGCTTTAGCTGTTTGATGTGCTGGAAGGGATCTTCAGAATTAAGCCCATGGAATTTAGGTATAGCATGAATCATGTTGGGCTTTAGTTCGGAATCAGGTCCTCCAGTCGGGATTCTGACTCGAGGCTCAATGGCCACCGCAGCAGGATTGTAGTGGTCCCGCATCATAGGACGCTGTGGTGGGTGCACGAAGTTTTGGAAGAGGTCATTGAGTCGCTGGAGCTAGTGTTCCAGATTATTTTCTTCCTCAACTGGCTGAGCCATGATGGGGGAAGAAGAAGAACTTGGTTCTGAATCAGAAGAGAGAATAATGTGAGGGTGTTGCTGCACACACACGGGCGTCGAGGCTTGGCCTTGACGAGAGTGAATTTCTAATGGAGGTCTTAAGGGTGGTCCTAGGGACCTCCTTCCGTACATGCACAGTTGGGAGAGGTAAGTTAGAAGATGCTGGACCCAATCAAGACACCCAAAAATGTGTTGGGTGACTATAGAGGTGCGGGGCAGATGGACCCCTTGATCAGAAAGATCGTCCACCTGAGAATTACCTGGGCAGCCAGAGAGGGAGAGTCCCGCGAAGACCCCTACACGGTAGAGCGTCCCCACGGGTTACAGGGTTTCCCCCACCCGACCTCTCTTGTCACTGCGGTTCCAGGTAGACCAGAATGGGGATCTTGACCTCTTAAGTCTACCAATTTTAAGATCAGGGTGCTTAAGGTTTCACTTGAACTTTAGTCTTTTTAAGTGCAAAGAGTGACCTAATTTAAGGTTGGTTAACCCAAAGGGGTCAACTTTACCTCTTGTTTTCTTTGAGAGCTTTTTGGGTCCTTTCTTTTAGGGTCCAAGTGTTTAAAGAGAGAGCCAATTGTTTAGGATTTTTCTTGTTAATTATTTTCAATCAATGGCTTGGGCACACCACTTTTGGATTTCCTCAATTCTTGATTAAGGGGTGTGTCTCTACTGAAATCCTAATGTTTGACCTTATGTTGGCTCTACTTGGTCCATTTAACTCTTTGTTGGGCAATTAGGGCTCAAGCAAGAATGTGTTAGCCCTTAAATACCCTTAATAGTGTGCAGGAGTGATGAGTTGAAAACATGCAACTCTTTATGGTTACTAAGTATGGAAGACAGGTTAGCCCTATATTGCTTGTTCTTTTCTCTTCTTCCTCTTTAGAGTTTAGGGGTTAATAGTGAGAGGAAAAATTTACCTGTCTTCGGAGTGGTTGTCGTGTGGTTGCTTGTCTTCTTGAGTTCCTGTAGCTGCACAAAAGAGAGGAGATTATCAGAAATTAAAAGAAACAGGAATGTTTACCTCTAGAATAGCCGTTGCTCCCCGGCAACGGCGCCAAAATGAAGTCGGTTGGTTTGACAACCGGGTTTTGGTTTTGTTATAACGTTGTAGTAAAGCCGGTTATTACCAACATTTCAAATATATAAATTTTTTACTCGGAAAATAAAAGAGTTCCCGAGGTCGAACTCAGGGAGCAAGTTGTATTCTAGAGATATACATGTTTCTTTTACAAAATAAAGAAAGAGAGAGGGAAAGAATTTGTTGTTCTTCTTTCTTTCTTTCTTCAGATCTCCTTCTTCTTCTTCGTTCTGCAGAGGTGATGCTCCTCTTCAGATCTCCTTCTTCTTCTTCCTTGGTTTCTGTCTTGGCCTCTCTTCTTCTTTTTCTGCAGTCTCTTCTGTGAAGGTTTCTTCTTCCTTGGCTCTGCTGCACTTCTTCTCTGCAGCCTTTCCTCTTCTTCTGCCTTGCTCAGCCTCTTCTTTAGAGTTTCTTCTTGTTTTTCCTCCCTGCGGCTAAGTGTCAGCTTCTTCTTTTCTTTTTCAGCCAGGGACGTCACGCGAAGCTTTCTTCCTTAGCTGCTTCAGGCCGTCGTCTGATTTCCAAATCAGACGACTTAACTACCTGTTGCTACAGTTAGCTTCCTTCTTCTTCCGCGGGTCTTCTTCTTCGCCTGTGCCTGCACACTTCAGAGTTTTTCGTCAGAGGCAAAACCTACTCTACCCTCCCCCCCCCCCCGCGTCTCTCTCTCTCTCTGAAACCACTCTTGGGAAAGCTCTCCCAGAGCTACCGGGTAACCGGGTTCGGGTCAGGCCCGGGTCCAGGCCCACCAGCGTGCGTGGTGGGCGAGGAGTGCAGGTCAATCTTGAGTCGGGTCGGGTCGGTTCGGGTCAGGTCCGCGGGCGTGAGCGCGGACGAGACCGGGTAACCGGGCGGGTGAAGGGGACCTCACCCCGTGTGCTGAGGCAGTAAGCCTTCAGCACTTTTGCATCTTATGTCGCTGCGGCTCTTCAGGCGTTTCCGAGGTGGGACTAAACGGCCCACCTCAATGCGCGCCCGCAGCGGGGAATTCAGCAGGAGATGGCGGCGTCACGCGGAGCTTTCTTCCTTAGCTGCGAACCTGGTGTTTTGCCAAAACTCCTCGCAAGGCCTGGGAGTGAATCTGGGCTTGGCGCTGAGCGTGGCGCGCCTGTAGCTGCAGGCGGAAGCAGTTCCTCCTGCGCGTCAATGGCGGCGGAGGTCGGGTGGCCTGTCCACAAGAAAACGGCCTCTCGGCCTAATCAGAGAGTGCCAGGAGCTTCGCCAGGGTGCGGCGAAGCTCGTGTGGGTGGTGGCGAGGCGCGGGGCGGCGTGCGAGGGCTGCCCTAGGTCGGACTGTGGGTCGGAGGATGGGTCTGTTTGGTGGGGTTGCAGAGGGTGATGTGGGGGGAGTGGCAGGGCGGAGGTTGATCAGGGTGAGGAGGCGGAGGTCCTGCGGTGGTCGGCGAGCCGTGGGGGTCGCTGAGGTGATGGGAGCGGCTCGCTGGAGGGTGGTCGGAGGCGAAGGGGGTGAAGGTGGTCAGGGTCGGTCGAGGGCTTAATTGAATAAATTGAAAGTGGGGAAAGAAAGAGGAGAAGAAGGGGAGTAGCTCTAGCTTACTTGCAGGGACGAAGGGGGAGGAACAGGGCGACAGTCGTATCGACTGTCGCCGGAGAAGACGATGCTCAGGGAAAGGGGCGGCGGCGAGCAGAGAGCCGGAGAGGCGCCAGCTGGGTGCGGCGTGGCGCGGGAAGAGCAGGGGAGGAAGTCTCTGCTGCTGGTATTGCGGCAGAGCGAAGAGGTGGAGGGGGAGGAAACCGCCGGAGCTGGTGAGCGTCTGCCGGAGGAAGAAGAGAAGAAAGTTGGGGATTTTCTCCGTCAGATCCAGGCTGCCCTGGTCGGTGGAGCAACGGGGGGTATTTATAGGGATCAAACAGGGAGGAAGGCGGAGGGAGACGACGTGTCTCCCTCGCCGGAGGATGATCGGAAACAAGAACCCATACCGTCCGTGCGTTCGCACGGCCGGTATGGTGGGCTACAACGACCAGGGGGGTGTCCCTGCGACGGCTGACGACGCAGGGCACCCCCGGTTTACTTGCCAGGTCCCCCACCTCACCCTGCGCGGCGCCATGCTCCGCGCAAGGTCGCCGGAGCATGGTGCTGGCAGGTTTTGCAGGAGGGACCTGATTGCAAAGAACGAAGGAGAGTTAGGGGCCAAAATGCGAGGGTTCAAAAGTTGAGGGCCAAAGAGTAAATATATGAGGACCAAAGTGTAAAGTCGGTCAAGGAGGTTTCTTCTTAGGCTCAAGTTTTTATACATGACTAATTAGGACCTAAGGAATCTGATGGTGAATTTCATTTTCATATTAAACCTTGTTTGATCGGTCAATTTGCGCAAAAACCTAAATTAAGTTATTAATTGGGCATGGTTCTCAATGTAGGTCAAAATGGGTTCTAAAGGCCAAATTGAAGGTTCTAAACCCTAGAGATTATTTTTCTATGAATTTTAGAGGGTTTATTCTATTTTTACTTTGCCTCGAACCTTGTGAATTGAAGTGGGTTGTTTTAGGGTTACAGATTTATCATTTAGTTTCCTGGAATTGCTGTAGCCCTTGCTAGATCATTTCATCCCACTTTTATTCTTATTAAGCTGCTTTGACCTATGTTTGGGCCCTGAATTACCCTGTATGCAGATTATACTGGTGAAATTGCATTTTTACCCCTTATGACTTGTTTTCTCCTTAAACTCAGAATTCTCTGAGTTAAGCCTTTCCTTGAGTTATGTAGGAGCTTTTATCCTTTGTATTGGGTCAAAATGAGCTAGTTATGGCTCATGATGAGGTTCTCATCACTGTGCCATTTGAACCGGAAATAAACCACCTAATAACCAAACTAGGCTCGGCTGAGTAGGGTCTGGTCCCACCGTAAGAGGGGTGCTGTGTATCCTCGAAAGGCCGGGCCGCCCATTAAATAAATATAATTTTGGAGTAAAAAGAAATTAATGGTCTTAGTTAAGAATGCTAATGTGGTTTAAGTGTGGATTAGTTCACACAGTTAAAGAACCGAAAGAGAAAGGAAGAAAGGAGAAATAAAGAGAAGTAAAAGAGAAGATGAACTTAAGAAGAGATTGAAGATAAAAGAACAGAGAGGGCTTAGAGGAAGAAGAAGAGAAGAAGAGGAAAAGAGAGAGTGAAAGAAAAGAGAAACGGAAGAACATATAAGAGAAATAAAGAAAGAAAAGGAGAATGAACAAAGACAGAAAGAAGAGAAAAAGAGAATTCTAAAGGGGCTGAAGAAAGAAGAAAAAAAATGAAGAAGGATAATTAAATGTCTAATCTTCTTGTTAAATGTCTAACTTGTGCTTTCATTGTCATCTTTTCTTCTATATTTTGAACTTAAATGATGAAAGAAGGCATTTCTACTTATTTGATTAACTTTTTCTTGCCTTAATATTTTGTAATTAGATGTAATAAACATGTTTATTTAGTTTTTAATGACAAATCACATGTGTAAATATGATTCTCTATTCATGGAATGTTGCATGTATTAATTGATTAATTTTTGTGCAATGTTCATAGGCTTAAAGAATTTTAATTTAATATGTAGTCAATTAATTAATTCTTAATTATTCCTTAGCAATTAATGGTGAATTAAGATTAAGCTATGCCTCCCAGTGAATGACCTGGATTCAACCAGTTAAAAAGAATTTAAAATCTAAAATGTTAGGTTAGCTTGACCCTATACTACACAACTGACATTAATTTGAGTTAACTTAAGTTACATTCTCTTGCACTTAATTAAGCCTAAATAACTTAATTAACTTTGTTGAGAAATTAAACGGACAATTCTTAAAAATTTTTTCATGTATTTTCTCCATTACAGGTTTTCTTATTGTACTGGTTGATCTTTTACTTGCTTTGGGATACTTCTTTCGTTACAGTTGACTATATAAAAAGTATGACATCATCCTTCTATAATTTGTAGCTCCTCTCTTATTTCATGTAACCAAAGTTATGGTTTTTTTTTTTTAATGAATCATATAAGAGTAAGCTTTCTATTTTCAAGTCTGTGCTTTCTATACATAGTGGCTTGAAGTGTAATCAAACTAAAATCATTCTATTGGAATAATCAAAGTGAAATTTAATACAAAGTGGCATCAAGTTGGAGTAAATAAGTTGGTCACATTCAGTAGTAAATTTTCTATTGTATTTTTTAAAATTAATAATTTATTTTTCATCTGTAGATGGCACCTAAGAAGTTGATGGCATACAAAAAGTGTCATCTTGATATGTGCAGTGATGACTCTTCATTTGAGCCAGATGACCAGGTCGAAGGACATGTGGGTGGCATCGACACCCAAGCCCCAACATGAACCTCAACCCCACTCACAGCATGACAATCAACTCCAGTTGCCTTCCCCCATGCACAATCTTCAGACTTCGCCACTACCTCATACTCGACATGCTATGATCCCACCACATACTCTTACAAAATCTAGTCCTCAGTATAGACCTCAACAAAATACACAGCCACACTCTCAACTTCCACCTAGGCACACACACCCTTAGCCATTAGACCCTCCCCTGAGCCAGTCCCAGCAGCAAACACCAGCTCAACCCCTACACCCTCGCCAGAGCCAATCCCAGCAACGAACACCAGCTCAGCCCCTACAACCTCCCCGGAGCCAGTCCCAGTAGCGGACACCAGCTCTGCCCCTACACCCTCCCCAGAGCCTGTCCCGCAACGGACACCAACTCAGCCCCTACACCCTCTCCAAAGTCGATCCCAGCAGCAGGCACTATCTCAGCCCCTACACCCTCCCTAGAGTCGATCCCAACAGCAGGCACCATCTTAGTTCGTAGACCCTCTTCAGATCCAGTTATATGACCAATCTCAACAAAATAGTCAGCCATAGAGTCAGTCACGGAGCCAATCTCAGGAGTAGAGTCAAGCAGGGTCTAATGGTATATAAATTCTCACATTAATTTTCTTTGATATTAATTCTTTATAACAATTTTATTTTGACTATTGGTTTACTAAAGGTATAAAATCAAAGCTAAGGGTAAGACAAGGAATTTGGAATTGAGAAAATTAACTGAAGAGACTCAAATAATGGTTGATGTAAACGTAGTGGAAGATGTTCATGTTACGCACCCTTTAATAGCAGGATCCCTACATTTGTGAGACTGTTGATACCCCCATGCTATTTTGATTGGAGGTAGGTCCCTCAACAACATAAGGATGAGTTCATTCGTGAGCTAGGGGTATTAATATGATATTGTTGTTATATCATTCATTTGTTTTACTTAAAATCCTTTATCTATTTATTCATTATAATATAAAATGTAGGTGATGTATGATTGGGGAACAAATCCGATGATGACTACATATATTCTCCAAGCAGCAGGAAGGGCACTTCGTAGCTGGAGAGAAGAGCTTAAAAGCCAAGTAAGACATAAGCATAGATATAGAATTCATAATAACACAGTAAGACAACTATTTACTTTTAGGTGTTGCTAACTTTTCTGTATATATAAATAGTTCTTTATTCATAAGAATTATAAGGATGCACTGAGAGATGTGCCATCAGGAGTACAAGCTGGTCATTGGGTGGAGTGCTGCGAATATTAGGATCAGGAAAACACGAAGGTAATTAATATTTTATATTAATAACTTCTATTCTAACAGCAAAATGATTAAGTACCAATTTCCATAATTTGTTGTTATAGGAGCAAGCTAAGAAAAATAAAGCTAATAGGGCGAAAGCTCCAACTGTAGCCCACTGCTTGGGATGGATGAGCATAGATACCTTGAGAGATACTTATGTAAGTACATTTTCACCAACTTAATTGACGATAGAAAGATTATTGATTATAATATCTATTATAAAACTTACAAGTTACGATACTTAAATAAGAGAAGCTTAAATTTAAGATAACTTAATTCATAACCACATCTCAAATATGCAGTCAGATACCCATAACGGGTTACAACTTGATCATGTTTCGATCTATGAGAGGAGTCATAGCAAGTCTAATGCTGATGGCCCCCGTGTTTCGATTGATCAATTATATCAAGAGAGATATGTAAGCTCATTCAAACAAGCAATGAATAACTTAGTGATAAACATTTAGGAGAACTTACCATTAGCTCAACTATGTGTAGGGTCTCATGATGGAGTTGATGCATCCTTCTAGTGATGATATGGATGAGCAAGCAGATATTGGCCCATTACAGCCTATGACAGCAGAGCAAGCATTTAGGACAGTTATGCCCCCCAAGCATGGTAGTTTTGTTCGTAGTGTTGATGCGAGTGAGACTGTTACTAGTTGGTATGGAAGAAAGGGATGGGGGGGTTCAAAGAGGTTGCAACAGTTACGGACACAGGTGGAGACCTTTCAAGAGAAACTAAATGATGTTACGTTGAAGTTGGACAAGACAAATGACATACTAGAACGACAGAGACATGAAGCACAACAAGAACGGGAGAAGATGCAGGCATAGATGCAAGCACAATTTTAGGCAATCTTAAGTGCATTGGGACGAGGTGGTGCAGATCATGCTTCTTTTCACTTCCCACCTCATCCGCCTGATGATGACTGCAGAGGTTCTGAAACAGGCGGCATAGCAACCACTACGTAGTTGATTGGATTTTTTTTATTTTCACGTCTAGTTTTATGTATACATTTCAAAACATGTAATATATACATGTGTTTTATTTATGAATGAGTATCATGTATGTGGTGAATGATGGAATATATATGTGAATGGTAGAATATATATTTGCACCTGTGGTATATGAATGTGGAAAATAATGATATGAGTATGTTTGCATTTGTAGTATATGAATTTGGGAAATAATGATATCAGTATGTTTGCATTTGTGGTGAATGTATGAGACAGGTACCATAATAATGATATAAAGAGCTCAGGTATCAGATCTACCTACCAATTTTTCCTTCGTTCACCCTTTTTTGTTTAACTCTGATTTGTGGTGCTGTTCTTTTTGTAGCAGTTACCTAATAGGTGAACAACATGGATCCCTAACTAGAAACAAAGATTCAACATAATTCTTGCAATGGGTCGAGGGCTTGCTTATCTGCATGATGAGGGAGCCAACTCCCTAGGCTCGGTACTTTCCATTGCCTCTGTGATCATGTTTTCTAGTAGTTGTGTATGTTGATTAGTCATATTATGCATTAGTTTACTCTCAAGTAGTGCTAAAGTAATATTCATGCTTGATCTGTTTGGTAAAGAAATGCTTAACTATAAGCTTGCTCATGTGGTTATCTGACATTTTTCTTTATGCATTTAGGTACCTGCTCGAGTTGCCTTGGCTGGAGATCTGATACGGCACCAGGAATGAAAAGGTCAAGACTCGCATTGCGTTGATTATATACCCTATCCTCTGTTAAAAAAATTAAAAAATTATGCGTCTGGTTCCAGTACCACTAAAATGTATAGCTTCTTTGGCACAGTGCAAATGCATGTTGGGTCTCTAACACAGTGCAAATCATTTATGCACTAACTAGCTTTTTTCATTCTACCATGAAGGTCTATGATTCAAGTCATATAGCCATATAGATTCTATTTATATCACCATTGTTTTCATTTCTCCTTTACTGCTTGTTTGTATGATTTAATATTTGGAGACATGGATGGGCAACATAAAGTTTAATCTTGACCTTAGATTGTTGTGGTCCCCATGCCATGCAAGAGCATCCAACTCTAACCAGTTGGCTTTAGTGGAGAAACCCTATCTATTAATATTAACCACATCGTAATGTCTATGACTCTACATGTAACACTATCTTGTCTCTACATGAACTCTAACCAATTGGCATGTTCTTAAATTTACATGAGCACACAGGCTTGTCCATCAGTCCAAGAAGAGTAGGATTTATGATGCAAGGTTTAATTTGATCAGAGTTCTCCCTCTTGGTCTCAAATAATTCATGTGTCACTACAATCTGTAAAACTTAGGTTAGTTTTATAGTTAACCAAAAAGCATAACATTATTCTTTTTATTACTTTGAACGTTGAACCTGAAAGCATTAATAGCCCTAGAGATGTTCTACAACTAAGCTATTTTGGATGAGAACCATTTAATTCATCATTCTGCCAATGCTTAACAAATTCCTAGATAAAAATTGAGTCATATGAGCTATAACATGTATGAGAACTTAAGATTTTTCGTTTGTCCCTTGAATGCAAACAATCAAAGAAGTTGTATCACCAAAAGAAGCCTTAGGGACCATCTGGTCTCCCTCACTTCCATTTTAAGCTATTTTGGATGAGAACCATTTAATTCATCATTCTGCCAATGCTTAACAAATTCCTAGATAAAAATTGAGTCATATGAGCTATAACATGTATGAGAACTTAAGATTTTTCGTTTGTCCCTTGAATGCAAACAATCAAAGAAGTTGTATCACCAAAAGAAGCCTTAGGGACCATCTGGTCTCCCTCACTTCCATTTTGGCACCAGAAGAGGCATGGCTGTAATATATCTTGCTTTCAAATTTGTCTAAGAAACAATGTTGAGGTCCCTCATATTGCTCTGGCAAGCAATGGATGTGATCGTAGATTAGGGAAGAAAAAGGCCTCTTTTATAGACAATGAATATAGTTCAAAAACCGTTGTATGATTGAAATATCTCCCCTTTCAGGTGGCTGCTGGTTGTACTTACTCCGTAGTCCTTACAACTGATGGGCAGATATGGACTTGGGTCAACATTGGCCCCCAGGTGATATGTAAGCTTTTATATTCCAGATGACTATGGGTTATGCTTTTGATGAATTATATCCAGCAGTAATAATTTCAATTTTGGATTGTGCCATGAATGCTGGGACAACGGTATTTTTTGGTCCTACACCACGAAGAAGGAGCCTTTCCAGAGGAGATCCCAATGAGCAAAGGGCACTTGCACTATTTCTACAGCTGAGTGATGTACTTCTTTTAACTGCAAAGGAGGTTTGTTCTTGAACTTTCTCTGTTAAATAGCCACTTTTGTTGAAGTGGTTGGCTATTAAGGTTGCATTACGTATTTTTACCTTGCTCTCTCATAACATTGCTTTTTTTTGTTGAAACGATGAGGAATGCTACCGAGGATGATAGCAGACTGGAATGCTCTCTCATAACATTGTTGGCAACACCATGCTTTTATATTTTTGGTTTTGTATGGATTTTAAGTTTCATACACCCACATGCTACGGAGAAATGGTATTAAATAATAGCTGACCTTTCTACTAAAGTAAGTTGATTTGAAGTTGGATGCTACACTGGTCTAATGGAGTAACTAAACTTTATGTGACATACGACTTGTGAGCCTCAAAGAAAGCCATTCATGAGGGGGCATGTGGAGAAACTATCTAAAGATGAAGAAATGGATAAGTAACAGTGGTTGAGACTTTTCTCTGCTCAAGTTGAGAATCCCATCATTAATGTATGCCACTTGTAAATTTCTCTGCTCTAGGTAATTGAAGCTCCACTCTTGTTAACTCTTTAATCTTCCAATTGTATGAGGGCTAGTATATGAGTTTAGTATGAGTTTGGCAGGTTTGGATGAACAATATAGGTGAAATAGGTGTGGCTCATGAGGGGATGTAATCTTCCACTTGATACAGGCCACAACAGTTTTGCCTTTACATATCTGCAATACCTGTTTTAGTAGAAAGATGTTCAAGACTACATACATAGGCCTGCAACTTAAACACCAACAAAGCAAATTAATTCAGAATAGATCTGAGACAAAGTATCTATGTAGCCAACCACACTTAATGGCAAAAAAGGCTTCATTTTTGCTATTGCAAGGCAAATCAATGCCCAACAGATGTATGGCAGACACTATTCACAACATGTTATAGAAATAAAATTCTACCAAGAATAAAGCAGATACCAGTAAATTTGGAAAATTGGAATAATCTTACATTAAGGTAGGGTAGCCATATAACAATCTCATTCTTTTGAAACAAATTACATGGTTTTCACCCTTAGGTCCATCATCTTTTTTGTGTTCAGACAGGTATTTTGTTTTACTTTTGAGCATGCATTGAACCATGTAAGAGAGTTCTTTATTCCATTTTTAGTAACTACTTGTTATTTTCTTTTCAAAAAGACACCCATCATTTCCAATGGAATACCCTAATGCCTCTCCTTGTTTTGTACCATCACTCGCAACAGTTTATAACACCATTCTTACCACCACCACATGGAAGCTTGCCCCCTGATACCTTATGAAACAAACCTTGTCCCTCCTTTGGATTGCCACCAAGATAGTCTTATATGGAGGCGCTAAAGGAGATAAATATGAAGGAGCCAAAAGAGATAGGCCATAGGACAAACTTGACTTAAAATAGGTTGGTACAATTAGGTGGATCATTACAAACGGAGTAACCAAAAGCCTAGAAGATACTACAAAATAGGTACATGATGAGAATCAAATAAGCGATGCAGAAGATGCAACTGAGTTAGTAAAAAAGAAGCCAATTTTGCAAATACATCCAATCCACTTTGCCCCCACAAATGTCTTCTTGCAGTCCTTTCTCTGAATAATAAGTGCTACCAGAAAGCAAGCCTGTTATATGTCACAGCTGATTAGCAGTGGACCAAGATCTTTATGTATAACATGCGGAAGGTAATGCCCCTGTAAAAGTGAGCAGCAAGATCTGGTATGGGTAGCAACATAGAAAGCATAAGTTGCAACAAGGAGAGTTAAACTATGGTATTAATGAGAGAGTTCCACAGGTAAAACAAAACTACCATGCCATCTAGGAAGCCAAGTAGGTAAGTCCTAAAAGTGAGTAATAAACCATAGTCAATGTCCTTCTCAAGTAACATATTCATGTGACATATATGACCAAAAATAGGAGAAAATACCTCAAGAAGGAAAAAAACCCATCCTATGACCCATCGTGGCTGAGTCAGATGGGTAATAGGGAAATGAAGGGACTGGCATTTGCATCATTGTTTCAGTTTATGCCTGTTGTTCCTAATATTTTACTTATTTTTTGTTTCTCTATTTGAATGGTTATCCATCAGGCCTCATTGTTATCTTGAGTTCCGTGAGGGGAGAATTGCGACACCTCTGGAGTGCTGGAAGTGGAAGCTCCAGTACTAATTCACCCAAATCTTAAGTTCTATTTTTTTGGATGGAGCTCATTCTTGGCATGAGGTTTTTTTAAAGGATCATTCTTGGCATGATATCTATAATTGCAGGTAGTTCAGTCCAGTGTCCTACGAGACATGTTCAGAAGCACCTATGAGGCCATCACAAAGGGCAACCCAACATGGAATTAGGTACAAGTTCCAGAGTCGAAGCTATACTCATGGGATCCCAAGTCAACTTACATCCACGATCCCCCATATTTTAAGAATATGACAATGTCTCCTCCTTGTCCACATGGAGTAAAAGATGCATATTGTTTGCTCAACTTTGGCGATAGTATAACCACAGATCACATGTCTCCTGCTAGAAGTATTCATAAAGACAACCCAGCTGCAAAGTACCTCCTTGAACGTGGGGTTGAGTGTAGGGACTTCAATTCTTATGGAAGCCACTGTGGAAATGAAGAGATAATGGGTCAAGGAACATTTGCCAATATTCGCCTTGTTAACAAGCTACTAAAGGGTGAAGTAGGACCAAAGACAATTCACATTCCTTCAGGGGAGAAACTTTATGTATTTAATGCTGCAATGGTTAGTATGAAATTTTATTCTTAATTCGATGTTGATTTTTAATTCAAGATAGAAAAGGATATATTTCCCTGATGTATTTTTGGATTTCTGAATTTTATTTGAAGTGCCCTGTTTAGGAAAAAAAAATATTTCATTTGAAATGCCCTTTGCATTATGTTGATTGTTTACGTGACATCTTGCATTGATTTAGGGACATGATAAAATACCCCACACACTAAGAATTATACTACCATTAATGAAATAGTCTCCTCCTCTCTCACAACTTTGCATCTATGTATCCATAAGGGGTGCAACAAATATACTATCAGTTCTTTTTTGAGCCCTACCAGTTGGAATAGCTCAGTCAATTTTTCCATATCATCTATCCAGCCATCTTGCTCAAGCCATGCTGTTATACCCTCATAAAACCAAATTGCCTTTGCAAAGGGGCGATTTTTAATCATATGCACCCAATCCTCTTTATCAATTCGACAAAAGGGGCACAATGAGTCTTCAATCTGAAAATTTTTCAATAATGTTCCCTTTAAATGCAGAGCATTAGTCACTGCTCTCCAAGAGGAATAACTTTGTTTTCAGAGCTATATCCTTCATATTCCAAACTTTTTTACAATAGGCTATTTGTTTCTCTGTATGACTAAAGTTGATTCCCTCTTCATTTAGCAAGGTCATATACGTAGACTTAACTGAGAACTGCCCATTAGGATGTGGTTTCCATATTAGTAAGGTTTGTCCCATGTGTATTGGAGTACTTAAAATTTTTTCTACAATCTTACAACCAAAGCTACTAGAAATTTTTTCTTCATTCCAATTCTAATTTTGTTCATTTATCAAATCTACTACCTTTAATTCCTCGAGTATACTCTACCTAATCGACTTTTACTCTTCAGCCTTCAACCATGGATCACTCCAAATATTTATATTCTCCCCATCTCCAACTAACCATAACGCATTGCTGAAAGGCATACTTTTTATAGCTGGCAGCGCCTTTATGAAGGAAGAATCTGGTGACTTGGGCATATATTCCCAAAAATTACCATCTAGGAAATACTTGCTTCTTATCTAATTTTGCTAAAGACCCTCCTTCTTGGTGCATAATAACTAGCCCATTTTTAGCAAGAAAGCTAAATTTGCTAGCCTTACTATTCTAAATCCCAATCCTCCGAGATACTTTAGGATACATAAATTCGTCCATGATTTAATATAAAGGCATCTCTTATTCTCCTCTTTACCCCACCAAAAGTTTCTTATCAAATTATCTAGCTTTGCATAGAGCTTCTTTGATAATCCGTAACCAAAGAGAACCTTTGTTGATGGTTGGTTAGCTGTCACCAAAGGTAACCTTTGGTCACGATGACCCTTTGGTGACGGTTAGGGAACCATGACCAAAGGAACCCTCTTTCTTCCACGCCAACCTCTGGTCATGGTTATTAACCGTGACCAAAGCTCTCTCTTCGATCACGATTCTACATCTGTGACTAAAAGTCTTTGGTCACAGTTTATAACCATGACCAAAGCTATAGAACGTAGTTAACGGTGGGCTTTGGTGACGATTTTGGGTGGAACCGTCACCAAAGCCCTATGCTTCGGTGACGGTTCCACCTAAAACCATCACCAAAGCCTCATGAACAAAGCTGCAGAACCTAGCTAACAGTAGGGTTTGGTGATGGTTTTGGGTGGAACTGTCACCAAATCCCTATGCTTCGGTGACGGCTCCACCTAAAACCATCACCAAAGCCCCGTGACCAAAGTTGTAGAACCTAGCTAACGGCGGGCTTCGATGACGATTTTGGGTGGGACCGTCACCACAGCCTTTGGTAACGATTTTGCGTGAAACCGTCACCAAAGACCCTTCCGCAATGCAACTTTTGTTGTCGTTAATTGGTGACAATTATGAGTCATTTGGTCACGATTTTTAACCGTGACCAAAACCCTAATTTCTTGTAGTGTAAAAAGAATAAACTTGTAAATAACTTAGTCATACACTTGCATTTAGTTTAGCATTTGCTAGGGACTAGCAAAGTTTAGGCATAAGGATATAATTGCGCAGCAATCATAGGTTATAATCAATCTAAATATTGCTAGAACCTAGCTCAATTTAAAATATTTCATTCATAAATTGCATATCATACATTGCATTTCTTTACTTAGTTGCATATGTTATAATACCATTTTTTTCTATGCTAATTAGGGATTATTCTTGTTTATAGGTCATTAGTAGATTAGAAGCTATTCTAGATGGAATAAAGTTGGATGGGAGCAAAAACTATAGCAGAGCTAGAACTAGAAGTTTGAGAACACAAGAAAAGAAAAAGAATGAAAGATGTGAATCCTTGTTTAGAGTTAATAGAGAAAATGAGAAGAAAAATTAGAATACTACCTTAAAAACCCTAGGAAACTAGTGTCCAAAACCTATTTAAACTACCCAAGTACTTAGGAACTTAAACTTACTCTAAAACATCTCAAAACTCAATTCTCATACCCACCTATATTTATCCAAACTATCAAATAAATTTCCATACATTTCCACCAAATACCCAAACCATACCTAAAAAAAAACTTACGTACTTTTCTCATGCAACCCCATCCCATTTCCGATTTATCGCCCTAAACAAAAAAAAAAAATCCCACGTCTACTTTCCCCCTTTCCAATTTATCCCCATCCATCCAAATTTTTCCCTCCGTCTCTCCACCGCATTCCTTCTCAAATCCTCCCCCACCGAATTCCCTCTCTTTATATTTTTTTTTGCAAGTAGAACTTTTTTTAAAGGGGTTGATAACCATGCAAGCTGACGCAAGATGGTAAAATGGCAACACCGACATCCCCGTGGGAAAGGTACAAAATATAGTACCCAACGCTAACGAGAAAATTGACAAATATATTATACCAGATTTGGAATTAATCCGGGCACATCTCGATCCTCAAACAATACCACCACACAAAGGAATAAAAACATCCTCAAGGAGGAAACAAAAGCAGCAGCAACCAAATGAAATAAAATCCTAAATCAAAAATTGGTCGAACCCAACTTGAGACCAAGAACTGAGAACAAGGTACTACCAAAAAACCACCTGAGAACCAAAAGGGGAGACGCCACCAGCAGAGAGGACCATCCCCCTACGACAGCATAGCATCGGCACGACAGCAAGTCGGCCGAACGCCGACCAAAAACGCTTGCCGGACCCTTGAAGATCGGCCGAGCACAAAAACGCTGCAACCAACTCTCCTACATCGCCTCTCGCCCCGTCCACCCAACCCACCGCCACGCTCGTCAACGAGAAACCACGCCGGAGCCCGCAGCAAACGTCAACCGCAGCCCTGCGCAACCACTGCGGCCGGATCGGCCACCACCAGCCACCCGGAGCTCTGCAAGTTGCCCTCATCTCAGATGGATAGACCCTTAGGGGTTAGGAAGAGATATTGTCAGAAAGGGGATCCTCGATCGGCCCCAAATGGCCGATCAGGACCTAACTATGGCACTTCGCCCTTTCCGCCGAAGAAGGAGAGCGGGAGGAGCCTCACAGAGCGGAAAGGAGCATCCACCGAATTCCCTTTCCACGTAGCCAACTTTTTCCCCCTCGTAGTATCCCCTCCACCAAATTTTCTCCACTCAAAACAAAAAAAATCTCACGGCCACAACTGACTCCCTCTCTCAATTTTTTTATTTCCTCACCGCCGAAATGTCAAACACCCCCGCGTCCACCGACTTGACCCTCTCTCTCTTATTATGCAAAGGCCTTCCACCGTACACCCCCCCTACCTCTCCATATCTTGGACGACTCCTTCCTCCACATTTGTCAAGGCCGTGCACCACCTCCATAGGTAGCTGGCCTCCACCTGCTTCTCTCAATCCTTCCAAGGCCACCAAGGATGCCCCTTTGTGCCCTCCTTCTAGTAGATTAGTTCTTCTTCTAATTTATCTAGTTGTCTTAGTTGTAGTACTAATTTTATTTCAATCATTCGAGTTGTGAACAATTCCGTATATTTCTAGTTCATGAATAAGAAATAATTTTTATGATGATTTCTCCAAATATTAATGATTACATGTTGCACCGTAGTGATCTTGGTAGCGTTTATATCTTGATAGATTAAAAGAATATCACAATGAAAGATTCATGTATACATACTACTATTATTTGATTTGTATCGTGATCCTTCATTTTGAATTCGCCACGGATGAATATTCTATGCAAGAAATCTGTTATGTCAGTATTAGGCTTAGATTTTATATTAGTTTAGTTAGTAAAGTTAAGTTAGAAATTTATCTTTGAAATTCGCAATCATGTCCCCCTAAGTTCGATCGGGACTTATCATCTTGTTATCTTTTATTTGTTGACGTATTTTCATGTTATACTATGATGAAAATATCTAAAAATACGAAATCACATTCCCAACACTAATGACTAACAAAATAAAATACTAAGAAATCATCACCACCCACCCTGCTAAACATGGACCTTCTATTGAGGATGTTGCCTTTATGGCTTCAACGTTGAAGCTCCTTAGTATCTCAATTGTTGATCTCCCAGGACGAGCTATTAGGAGGGTGGAGTAACCTACTACAAGGATGAAGCTCTCATGCAATCACTTCTTATGAGATCAGTGTCATTATTTGCGTCACTTGTGTTTTCTTGTGTTATCTAGAGCTTCTAGTAACGACATGAGGCTTCCTGCCGTCTATGGTGGGTTTGGTGACTAGATACATAGTCTGGGCATGAAGCAATGTACTCCTAAGTCAAAGCTCTCCTGAAACTGCTATTTTGTGATTTACTATCATCGTTGCGTCTAACCTCAGCTATGGTGAAATTGTTTTACTTATATTGTCTCGTTGAGATCGATTTCCTTTCTTGCAATTTACTTTTTGCCTATTTTGCCTTTGGACTCGTTGGGCTTTCACTCTCTCTTGCATGCTGGCCAGATTTAGGCCATTTTTTAAATAATAAAATTTATTTACCACCGAACCAAAAATAGTTCTCATGCGAAAACTTTGCTCTCTCTCAGCCATCTTTTCCACGGAATCGTTTTACCGTTCCGAGGAACGTCCCAATTACTGGAGATCTCTCATCCAGACCACTCCAAAACAAAATCCGTATAACTATGGCACCACGCTATTCGTCACCGTCGTTGTTCAAGGACGAAGTGGACAGGTTCTTCATAATTCCCAAACCATTTCAATGCCGACAACGAAAATGAACGACATAGTGACGAAGCGCCAACTCCTCTGTGACGTGGGATTGCGATGAGAAGTTGCTGTTTCTGATATCAGCACATGTGACGTCACCCCAATCCTCTCACAACACTTGTCCTCTCATTTGAGCATTCTGCTCCACTAATTATAAGGAAATGATTTTAAGGTAACGATTTCCACGTGCCTTTTAGTTCACAATCATCGTTCACGATCGAGCCACCGCTGTAGCCTAGAATTAGACCAATTATAAGAAAAGGATTTTAAGGTAACGACTTTCACGTGCCTTTTAATTGACAATCACTGTCCACGATCGAGTTACGGCTATAGCCTAGACTTTAGACCGTATCCATCCATGTTCATTTACCCAATCAACACCTCGGTGGATTTATGTCAAAAGATTGTACATGACGCTTACGGCACGTCTACATAAGGGGCGGGGAATGGAAAGGCACTGCACCCAGCAAGAGTGTAGGGCCCACTGTTTCCTTGATTCTTTATATATGATATTACCCACTTGCAACCAAGCAGCTAATTACCATCATCATCCTTATCTATGTAGGCAGCAAAAATTATTGGGGCATGCGGACAAGGCCATGGAGGAAGTGCCTAGTGGAGATATGTGATTGTGCAATGCGAGGTGCATGAGTGTGGTTAGGTAGTTTCAATACAACTGCGTGCGGAGGCCATAAGGCTTACGATCGCGCATAGCTTATGCCATGAGGGGATCCCTTGCCAATCTCAACTTCGTGGATAAATTCAAACTTTGTTGTTCGAATAGCTATTCATTATCATCATCCATATTATTATCAATGTCCTCACCTTCTCCACTAAACATCTCACGTGCACCCTCTCAAGAGGAGGAATTGTCAGAAGGCAATAACATGGATGTAATTGAATTTGAACGCTTAGATGATGACTAGGTGTTGGAGGAACTTTTGGAAATCGAAAATGAATAAAATAGAGGTTGCGAGTGAATTTGAGTTGTAGGGTCAAAGTTGGATGGCTTCCAAATGACTTTTACTTGGAATACTTTTTTTGTTGTAAGTAAAAAAAAATAATTGAGATAGAAAATGTGTTGCAGTTTGATTTGGACAAATGAGAACCGCTTCCACAAAAATTTTTGCTTTTAATGACCTAGAATCTCTACTATAGGAATATCCAATTTTCTCAACGGTTAAAATCGTCGACAATACTATTTTAACCGTCGACGATCGGCAACGTGGAATGTTTTGTCACGAGAATTTTTTGTCGAAAGTTTTAAAAATTAACCAACAAGAAAACTGCATCCACCTCCCAGATAGGCTCGATGTTATGTCGATGGTTTTAATCCATTGAAATTAATTTTCCTTAGCCGTTATGTTGAAACTATCGATGATAGCTACCTTGACAGACATGACAACCATCGAATATGTACATATCGTCAACGATTTGAACACTATCAACATTACTACATCTCAATGATTATTTGAAACCGTCAAGATAGATCTTGTTATCGTCGATTTGTTACTCGTCTAGACTATACATATTATCAACAGGTGAAGACTAAATCATTGAGATCAATCCTTTTCTTGTCTGGTATTTGATCACGCAAATCCTAATATGGTAAAATCATGTTGTTGCAGTCTAAAATGTGTAAAAGTTTTAAACTTATAACATTGAACTCAATTGATTTCTCAAGTATAATCAGGAATCCAAGTCATTCATAAGGAGGCAAAATGGAGTTAAATATCATTCTCAGAATGCTTGAGGGAAATATTTTTTGTATTTTTAGATTTTTTTTGAATTTTTTAATATAAAGCCAAAATAAAAATCAAAACATAATAGAATGCGAATCAAGTAATTAAATTCATCTATTTAACTATTGAGTTCTAATATAATGACCACAAAAAAATTTTAAATAAATTAGTCGTCCCCGCAAGGAGGCACGAACCTAATAAAAACTCACGAATATTTTTGCATTCTTGTTCACAAAATAGCAGAGCTAATCTTAGTGTACTCAAAAATATTTCATGAAATCACATTTGATGTTTAGAGTAGGAAAAAATAAAGAGAGGGAGTGCATGAGAAAAGGAGAGAAAGAGCTAAAGAAAAAGAGAAAAATTGAGGGAGCATGAGAGTAAATTGCACCAAATAAATATATTAAACGAAAAAAACATCTTCAATCAACTCCTCAACTTATCATTTAAACTAATGCCCTCCCATTCCATAGCAAAATAGGGGAGGGCAGTTCATGCTCTTGGCCATGCGTGGAAGGGTGCATGGTTGGTTGCTTGAGTGAGGTCGATGGTGATCGGTCAAGGATGGGGAGCGTACTGGTGACAGTGGTGTGGCACAAGACGGTCGGACGATGAGGAAGACGTCGGCGGCGATGGGTTCGTCGACGGTCATGCATGGGAGTCGAGCGGTGGTCGTGGACATTGGGGAAGGAGCGGTGGATCGTGGGTGTTGACTCGGTGATGTTGGCGTGAGGATGGCAATCGAAGGTGGCTGTTACGGTGAAGTATGTTGATGGTGGGATGGGTTTTTTTCATGTCTAGGAGAAGAAGATGAAGATGAAGGAGAAGAAAATGAAGAAGAGGAAGAAAATGAGAATAAAGAAGATGAAGAGAAAGAGGATACGGGTGGTGGTCTAGATGGTGGTGGTGATGGGTGGTGGTAGTGGTGGGTGGTAGAGACAGTGGTGGGTTCTTAGTGTGGGTGTGTAACAGAGGAGGAAAATGGAGATGGGTTCTGTGAGCGATGATGAAGAAAAAGAAGATGAAAAAAAATGAAGAAGATGAAGGGTAAGGGGGTGTGGGTGAAGTGACGATGACCGTGGTTGACAACAAAGGTCGGTGGGGTCTCGACTCTGTCACCACTGACTCGGTGGTGATGGGATAGCGATTTAAGGTGGTTGGATATCATAGTGTTCACGGCATCCACAGTTGATGTGCATATATCTGATTAACCTAAAATGTTTATTAATGCATATTCCTAGTGTCACATTAAAATCATACATTGTAAATAGTGCATAACATG
Source organism: Thalassia testudinum (assembly GCA_037157565.1). Classification (NCBI taxonomy): domain Eukaryota; kingdom Viridiplantae; phylum Streptophyta; class Magnoliopsida; order Alismatales; family Hydrocharitaceae; genus Thalassia; species Thalassia testudinum. The sequence goes on from JAZHRO010000055.1 coordinate 128,976,570, forward strand.
CATAATCATGCATTTAGATTAAGTTGTATAAATTATACAGTAATTGTCTCCTTTTTATGGTCAGGGACAGGGCAACTTTTATCGGGGCCTCAGATCGAAGATCCAACCGTACAGATCTAATCAGGGCAACGATTAAAGTTCAACAACTTCAAGATCGCCCTAATCGGATATTTGTAGCATCAGATAGAGAGAGAGGAATCCTAGAAGATCAAGGGCCAAGATGGTGTTAATCTGCACTTCAAACGACAAATCCGATCGCACGGATGGGTTCGGATCGACGATTGTAGCCTAAATAAGCAAAAATAGATCAAATCCGACACCCGTGGCATCATCTACAACACTCAGAAGATGGACAGCCTAGATGGCACCATGTGGTGCCATCATAGCCGCCCAACACCGGCCGCAGCCCTCCTTCACTCGCTCGTTTGATCTCGACCGTTGGATGAAGATCCAACGGTCGAGTGCACTTGCATAACCGCGGCCATCCATTGGCTTAGCGCAGCGGTTGCGCACTCGTGGGCGAGGCAAAGGTCGCAGGATCGAGCCGCAGGCGCCTCAAGTTGGAGTGGGCAGGCGGGCGCGAGGAGCCGCACGATGCGCATCCAACGGCGCCGCACAGCCAATAGCGCCCATGCACTATCTGATGCCCCTGCTTGATGCGAGATTGCACGCGCAAGGCACACGTAGTTGAGGCACGACGAGGAGAGATCTAAGCCGTCTGATCGTAAGCCGTCCGATCGTGAGATTTGCAGAACATGGGTAGCTGAGTGAGGTGTGGAAGGTAAGCGGGCGCATGAGCGCTGCCCACGAAGGCTACGTTCAGGTCTTTAGTGACGGATTTATCCGTCACTAAAGGTCCTGAATTAATGTTTTTCAAAATGTAATGACCAAAATACCCCCACTCCTTGCAACTATAAAAGGAGACCCCCTCCATACAAATTTCTCATCCCTTCTCTTCTCTCCCTCTCTAAAGCTCAAGAGAAGCTTGTCCCACACCCGAGATGCTCCTCAAGAGATACAATCAATTTTTCGCCCCCATTCCAGAAGCAGATCTCACGATGTCGACGACGTGCTGCCTTGTTCCCGTTCTTCCTGCCTCGACCTCCTCTCTCCGTTCTTCGTCTTCCTGGCGTCATCTTGTCCGGCTTGTCCTCCAAGCGATCATCGAGAAGGATAACTTCTCTTTCCCATTCCTTTTTCTTGCTTCCTAGAGTAGAACTTTCCTACTTTCTAGTCATAATAGTTTTCCTGCTTTCTAGTGTAATTTCTCACTTACTTAGTTGTACAACATTTTGCAAAATCAAGTGGATGTTCTCTCTCTCTCTCTCTTGCTCTGATTGTTTTTTGTGCTTTATTTCATTGTAATTACTCCGCTTATTAACAAAAACACAAAAAAGAATATAATTGCGAATTTTGATCGACTTAGCCTCCCTAAGTTCAACCCGGGATTTCTATTCCAGTATAAATTTTATTTGTTGAACCCGAGTTCTTCGCTATTCAAAGTACAACGATAGGTTTTCAAAACCGAATCCGATAGCGTAGTCCTTCGACGTTTTAACATTTTGGCGCCGTTGCCGAGGAGGCAACGATTTTTCGATCTTTTTGCATTTCACGCACTTTACTGTCTTCTAACTTGCTTTCTCTTGTATCTCTTGTTTTGCAGAGACCTCCATCAAGGAATCGTCAAGTGGTAGATCGGAGTAAAGTGCAGTTGAAGACAACTATAAGTGCTCCTCATTCTTCCCCCTCCATAGATTTCATTTGTCACATTAAATTCAAATTCCAATTAACTTAGGTGTTTGCATAAATCGTAGGATTAGTTTGGTTGTTTGGATTTCTACTCACACTCATTTCACCCTCACTTATATAAAAAAACAAAAAGATAATTTTGTGGGATAATTTTCAATATACACACAACATACACCCACATTCAAGGCACTTAACCTACTTAATTTTCTTCTACTCAACCGGATTCTGATCTGTGAAACTGGTACACACAAATCAACACATAAAAGAGTAGAAATCATTCTAAGTTAACCATTTCTATGTGCCTAATCTAGTGGTGTAGTTGTAGCCAATTGTTTAAGTTGTTTGGGCCGCACCACTCAATCTAAAATCAACTCATCAAGTAGCTTCTTCTTAGGGTTTTCAATCTAGGTTCATACCAGGCACTCCACTTTATTTCTGGTTTTAAAGGAAAGCAATCTTCACCCGTGCTTGAAAATCTGGTTTGCCTCAAACTTGATTGAAATCAACCTAATTCGAAATCCTAAAAGCTACTTAAGTAAGATTTGAACATTAAAATCTACGCATCACAAATAATCTTGCTTGAAAACTCTGGTTGTGCACGCACTTACACATAATTAATCATTAAGGGCACAACCCATTTTAAGGGTTCATCACATTCCATAAGCACTACAATCCCAGGTCTCAATAAAATCGAGTAGACGTTGGCCTTAAAGTCGGATTCGCTTTTCGGGGCCTAGTCTGAGATTGTTTACGATTAACCCACTTGTACTGATTAATCTGATGTCTAGCTAGGGGAGTAGCATCAAAGGACCATGGCTGGGGGGTACACTAGAAACCGAAGGTGCAAACCAAAGGAAGAACCTTCTCCCCAGTCTCTCCTTCTAACTGGTTGGATTAAGCAGATACAAGTAGAGTAAATCATTTATAATCTTAAGGTGGGTTCTGGGAGTTTGTAGATCCTTAGGCTACCCTACTTAAGGACAGGCTTGTTTCGTTGTGCTGCAGGGTCCTTATCCCCAGTCCTTCCGACCTTTTCATAGTTTATGCTGCGAAGACAGTCATTGAATCCCTGATTGGAAGGACCACTAAAGTATTCTAGGAGGCGTAAATTGGATTTTGGTCAAATTGATCCCATGGCCGATCAACAGTCTCCTCTGCCCCGGGATCCACAGGAGGAATTCCGAAGGCAGCTGTAACAAATGTAGAGAATGCAAGAATGATTCCAGAGAATGTAGGGTGCTCAGCCCTTGAAGGATTTTTATGATTCTTTAAATTACGAGGAACGTCCCGGCATCTAGATTCCGGCGGAAGATGTAGAAATCAAGTCCCAGGTGTTAAGCCTGATCAAACATTACCATAGGCTTAGCTCTGAAGACCCATTTCTGCACTTGGAGAACTTGACCACTTTGGTCTAGATTACCAAGGCACGAAACGTAAATGAGGAACAGATGATCATGAGGCTCTTCCCCACTCTCTTGGGGATAAAGCTGCTCATTGGTACAAGACTATAGGAAGACCAATTGTAACCCGGAATGAGTTGAAATCGACCTTTCTGAAGAAATTCTTCCCTATCGGACGTACCAATACTTTGAGACAGACAATCACTACCTTTACCCAGCGGCCGGGGGAGCAGTTTTATGTGGCCTGGGAGCGATTCCAGGGCCTATTGCGGAGGTGTCCACACCACGAGGTGCCGAAATGGAAACTCGTGCAGATCTTCTACCACGGGTTGACTGAGCAACTCAGAAATTACGTAGACGCTTCTTGCGGAGGCAATTTCCTCAACAAAGACGCAGATAGCGCACACGATTTGTTTGAGGAAATGAGCGAGAATTCAATTAATCATGTCTCCATGGATACTTTTAACCGGTCCCAGCAGCCCAGATCGAATGTTAATGAAGTCCATGACTCTCATTCATTCTATATGGAATTGATTTGTAACAAACTTGATAAGGTGGACTTGGTTGCTAGGAGAATAGAAGAGTGGATGGCTAGAATGAACAACTCTCGATCCACTCAATCCCAGAATTCATGATTCCATTCGTCGCGAGCTCCTTCTAGACGGGAGTTTGTGAATCAACTCGATGCAACTCAACCTGCGAGTCAGCGTTATTCGAAACCCCACGGGTTCCAAACTAGGGCCTTTGATCCCAGTTTCTCTGATCCTTCCCTTTCTTTCTCTCCATCCTCACCCTATGAGGATGTTTGTGCTGTACAGGAGAACGTTAGATCCAACCCCTACTCCAATGCTTATAATCTGGGTTGGAGAAACCACCCTAACTTCTCATAGAAAAACTCGGGGCAGCAGACCTAATTCCGACCCAACAACTATGCTCCGCAATGACCAATGGCTTAGGGTCACGTCTATACTCAGTTGCCCCCAAATCAGGTCAATCAACCAGCTTGGAATGCTCGTCAACCCGTAGGGCAGGCTGATTTGAACCGACAAATGGTAGAGATGCAAGGATCCACACTCCAGCTCATGCAGCAAATGAAAACCTCGCTGGAGAACTTGCAAACCGGGCTTATAGCTAACTCTTGTCAACCCGGATCTCTACCATCCCAACTTGTACCCAACCCGCGAAATATCTTGAATCCGGGCAACCAAGCCCATGGGTACGGAAATCAGAGGGACCCACACGCACATGCTTAGGTGGTTGAGCAAAGTCCTTCCTCTTCTTCTTCTGCACATCAACAATTCTTGGCTAATCGAGCCCCTCCAATCTTTCCTAACCCTCCCCAAGACCCAAACTCATATGCATATGCAAATTCTATTACCTTGAGGAGTGGTAAACAAACTCAGGATCCACAACCACACTGTTCTGATTTACCGAATCCTGAAGAACCTGAGGAGAGAAAGGAGAATTCTGGAGAAGAAATTAAGGCTTAGGAACCTAATTCCAAAGATCTGACTCATGTCCCTTTTCATGAAGCCTTGATCAGATCAAAGAAGTCTGTTGATAGTAATGAGAAGCTTCTGAATATTTTCAAGAATGTTGATATCAATATCCCGCTCCTCGACACTATCAAGCATATACCGGCTTATGCAAGATTTTTAAAGGATTTATGTACACAAAAGTGTAAGTCGAGAGAATCTGTTCTGAGGAAGGTGGTACTCTCCGAGCAGGCTAGTTCTATTATCCTGCACTACCTCCCTCAGAAAAAGAGAGATCCAGGTGCTTCGTTGATTTCTTGTGTCATTGGAGATTACACTTTTGATAGAGTACTTCTAGATCTGGGTGCATCCATCAACCTAATTCCGACTTCTCTTTACGAGAAGTTTGGATTAGGTGAACTTCGACCGACTTCAGTAATGCTGCAGTTAGCGAACCATTCGGTCACAAATCCGCGAGGCATTATTGAAGATGTTATTATTAAGGTTAAGGATTTCTATTTTCCTGTAGATTTCCTTGTCCTTGACATGGATGTACCCGAAAATCTGAGGAACACGCCCATCATTCTGGGGCGTCCGTTCCTGGCTACCGCTAAGGCCAACATTAACTGTGAAAGCGGTAGCATGGAAATCGCCTTTGGGGATCAATGAATGAAATTGGATATTTTAAGGCGATTAATAAATTTGAAGATTGTGGATTTATCGAGGAACTTGAGGACGATAATATGAACATTGAAACTTGTATGATGGTTTCTGCAATTGAAAGTTCCTCCTTTGATGATGAATTAGACCCGCAACCCTCTATGGCAGACCCGCCATCTTCTGAAGAGGTTATTGATTTTGTTCACTCTTAACCTCTTCCTCTTAATGAGTCATCAGCATCGTCCTTACCTTCAATCATCAACCCGCCCCAACTTGAACTGAAACCATTGCCTGAGAATTTGAAATATCAATTTTTAGGACCACACACGACGCTCCCTGTGGTTATCAGTGCTAAATTAACAAAGGAGGAGATTAAATTGATTAAGGTCCTGAAGGAATACAAGGAGGCAATTGGTTGGACCATTCATGACCTTAGGGGGATCGAGCCATCTTACTGTAATCATAGAATATTTTTAGAAGATGGATCCCGCCCTTCTCACCAGATGTAGAGGAGATTAAATCCAAATATGCGAGAAGTGGTCAAAAAGGAAATTATTAAGTGGCTCGATGCAGGAATCATTTATCCGATCTCTGATAGTCCCTGGGTAAGTCCCATGCAGATTGTTCCCAAGAAAGCCGGGATTACCGTTGTGATTAATGAGAGAGGAGAATCTGTCACAACTCGTTCAGCTTCCTCTTGGAGGGTTTGTATCGATTACAGGAAGCTGAACACGGCCACGAAAAATGATCATTTCCCTCTGCCTTTCATTGATCAAATCTTGGAAAGATTAGCCAGGCAGAAGTACTTCTATTTTCTTGATGGCTACTCGGGATACAACCAAGTTCCTATCCATCCCGAGGATCAAGAAAAAACTACTTTCACCTGTCCCTACGGAACCTTTGCTTTCCGTAGGATGCCATTTGGTTTATGCAATGCACCTGCAACTTTTCAAAGGTGTATGTTAGTCATATTCTCTGATATGGTGGGAGAGTTTATGGAAGTCTTCATGGACGATTTCTCTGTTTTTGGAGAATCGTTTGACTCTTGTCTAGCTAATCTAGAAATGATTCTTAAACAATGCATCAAAACACGATTGGTCCTTAGTTGGGAAAAGAGTCATTTCATGACACAAGAAGGCATCGTCTTGGGTCATGTAATCTCTGAACGGGGAATTGAAATTGATAAAGCTAAGGTTGATTTTATCGCTAAACTTCCTTTTCCCACATCTGTTAAACAAATTCAATCATTTCTTGGTCATGTGGGATTCTACAGAAGATTCATCAAGGATTTCTCGAAGGTTGCTCGTCTTCTGAGCAATCTTCTCACCAAAGAAACGCCATTTGTTTTTGACGAATCATGTCATAAGGCATTTGATTTTCTTAAAACGGCAGTTACTTATGCTCTGGTGTTGCAACCACCTGTTTGGACAGCCCCTTTTGAGATCATGACCGACGCTTTTGATTACGCGATCGGGGTTGTTTTGGGTCAGAAAGTTGACAGGAAGCCCTCTGTCATCTACTACGCTAGTAAAACTCTAGATGAAGCCCAGAGGAATTACACTATTACTGAAAAGGAATTACTAGTCGTAGTATTTGCTTTGAAAAAATTCAGGGCTTATCTCTTAGGATCTCATGTCATTATTTATACCGACCACTCGGCCTTGAGACATCTCTTAGCCAAAAAGGATGCCAAACCTCGGCTTATTCGTTGGATTCTTCTACTTCAAGAATTTGATCTTGAAATCAAGGATAAATCCGAGGTACAAAATGTGGTGGCAGATCATTTGTCGAAACTTCTAAGTGATTCTTCTCGTCTGGACGTCTTGATTGCTGATACTTTTCCGGACGAAACCATCCTTACAGTTTCAAGTGTCCAAACCCTATGGTTTGCTGACATTGTTAATTATTTGGCCGTTGGTCAAATCCCCCAGGATTGGACCAAGCAACAACGGGATAGACTCAAATCTAAGGCTAAATACTACTTCTGGGAGGACCCTGAACTGTACCGCATCAGCTCTGATCAGATCATTCGTCGATGTGTTCCAGAGAATGAATTCAATAGTATACTCGAGTTCTGCCATGCATCTGCATGTGGTGGACACTTCTCCGGGAAAAAAACGGCTGCAAAAATTTTACAATCTGGCTTCTATTGGCTGTCTTTATTCAAGGATGCCCAGGATTTATCAAGGTCGTGTTCCCAATGTCAGGCACTCTGGAGCATAACTAAGAGAGATATGATGCCCCTAAACCCAATTCTTCCTATCGAAATCTTCTACGTTTGGGGCATCAATTTCATGGGACCCTTTCTCCCTTCATTTGGACATCAGTACATTCTCATCGCTGTTGATTACGTGTCCAAATGGGTTGAGGCGATCCCCACCTGAACCAATGACCACAAGGTGGTCATCGATTTTGTCAAGAAAAACATCTTCAGCAGGTTCGGGATTCCGAGAGCCATCATCAGTGATGGTGGTACTCATTTCACTAATGCCCAGTTCCATAATTTGGTGGCTAAATACGGGGTTAATCACTGAATCTCCACACCTTACCATCCCCAGACGAATGGACAGGCCGAAATCTCCAATCGGGAGATCAAGAATATTTTGTAGAAAACGGTTAGGCCTGATAGCAAAGACTAGACTCAAAAGCTTGAGGACACTCTTTGAGCCTACCATACGGTGTATAAAACGGCCATTAGCATGTCTCCGTTTCATCTGGTGTATGGAAAGGCGTGCCATTTACCCATAGAGATTGAACATAGGGCATCATGGGCAATCAAGCAGTGCAATTTAAATCTTAGTTTAGCCGGGAAGACCAAGAAACTCCAACTATCTGAGGTGGAGGAGTTTAGAAATGATGCATATGAGAATGCCAAGATCTACAAGGCTCAGACCAAAGCTCTACATGATCAATTGATTTCCCGCAAGAGCTTTGAGCCGAACCAGAAGGTCTGGTTATTCGATTCTCAACTTAAGCTCTTTCCTGGCAAACTTAGGTCGAAATGAAACGGCCCGTTCATTATCGACTAGATTTTTCCAAACGGAGCCGTTCAGATCTCTGACCCAAAGACGAGTAATTCATTCAAAGTCAACGGTCAACGTCTGAAGACTATTATTGATCGTACTCTTCCAAAACTCGTCTCAGACACGGTTGCTCTAGCCATGTTGTGACTTCTTTGGCTGGACTTCGCCTAGCTGAAGACATTAAACTCAACAGTTGTACATATGACTCAGAGTTGACCCGAGCTTCATATTCAGGTGATATCTTCTGTACTCTACCCTTTCTTTTATGTCTCTTTTTCTCAATGTGGACATTGCATCAGCTAGGCATGAGGGGGTGGATTCATTTTTGAATCATTTTGTCAGCTCTGTGAAATTCTTGTAAATTCTATTTCTCTTCTTATTTATACATTAAAAAAAAAATTGAATTAGGAAGGAATACTTGGACATTAAGACTTTTCAATCTTAGGAAATATTATATTAGGATCTGAACACAAAGACCATTTAGGTCTTTGAGCTTAATCAGCCCGTGTATCCACTAAAATGTGGATTTATTTTTCGAGTCCTCGCCATCTTAATTCTATTGTAATTTGATTAAATAAGTTTGGGTGATAAGTACATGACTTATCAACCCACCTCTGATTTGAGGGAACTTTAAGTCTAAAGCATCTATACATTATCTTTTCACTGACTTGTTGATCGGCGATTTTAACGAAAATTGAGTAGCTAATGAACCTTCTAGGGTGATATGGCTGGCAAGTTATCGTGGGTAACAGCCCATAGGTAGGTTGTCCATAGCCCAATCACTAGATTATTCTCTTCTTGCTGCCTTTAAGTAAATCTTTAGACTAGGGAAGCCACCTACTTAAAAAAAAAAAGTCAAAAAGAAAAAAAAAAGAAAATGAGAAAAGAAAACAAAAGAAATAAACCACACTTCGCCGTACAAGTAAGGCTCGCAAGTTGTCGATGGTAACAACTCATCGAACGGTTGTCCAGAACCCAGCTCATGAAATGCACTGAAAATTCCCAAAACACTTAGGAAGAAGTGAAGAAGTAGAATAAACTTGGGAGATATACACTGGATTCACCCTTGTGTTGACCCCATAAAAATAATAGGGAGAAATCTACCGGTCGTAAAGATACACCTTTAGGCAGAACTCTCTTTCTAAGGTCACCTAGAGGTGTAGAAATCCGAAGTCCGTTCTAATTGCCGATCAACGAGTCTATCACATTCACAATAAGATGCTTAGAACTTAGGATTCTCATCAAATCTTATGTGGGTTAAGTGGCGGTAGAAAGCCTCTTTAACCCTAAACTCAAAAATCAAAAAAAAAAATAGAAAAGAAAAAAAAGAGAAAAAGAAAATTTTCTTTGAATAAGGCGAAGGCTTGAGGCAGTCTGCATTTTGGCAAATACCTGGGCACTGTTATGTCTTTGAGAATTCAGATTCTGAGTAAAAATTTCTTAATGTTGAAAAAGACTTTATGCCTAAGTAATCCAACCTAATTCTTTTATAAATAGCATGTAATTTTTGCTAGAGACTAGCAAAAGATAGGCATGGGGGTGTGACGTGCATACATCTGATTAACCTAAAATGTCTATTAATGCATGTTCTTAGTATCACATTAGCATCATACATTGTAAATAGTGCATAACATGCATAATCATGCATTTAGATTAAGTTATATAAATTGCACAGTAATTGTCTCCTTTTTATGGTCAGGGACAGAACTACTTTTTATCGAGACCTCGAATCAAAGATCCCACTATACGGATCTGATCAGAGCAACGATTGGAGTTCAACGACTCCAAGATCGCCCTAATCGGATATCTGTAGCATCAGATAGAGACCGAGGAACCCTAGAAGATCAAGGGCCAAGATGGTGTTAATCTGCACTTCAGACGACAAATCCGACCGCACGGATGGGTTCGAATTGACGATCGCAACGTAATGGCACGAAAATCGATCCAATCCGACACCCGTGGCACCATCTACAACACTCAAAAGATAGACGGCTTAGATGGCGCCATGTGGTGCCATCGTAGCCGCCTAACACCGATCACAGCCCTCCTTCACCCGCTCGTTTGATCTCGATCATTGGATGGAGGTCCAACGGCCGAGCGTGCTTGCATAACTGCGATCATCCACCGGCTTAGCGCAGCGGTTGCGTGCTCGTGGGCGAGGCAGAGGTCGCGGGATCGAGCCACTTGCGCCTTAAATTGGAGCGGGCGCGCGAGCACGAGGAGTGGCACAATGCGCATCCAACGACATCGCACAGCCGATAGCGCCCACGCGCTATCTGACGCCCTCGCTTGACGCGAGATCGTACGCGCAAGGTGCGCACAGTTGAGGAGCGGCGAGGAGAGATCTAAGCCATCCGATCTCACGATCGGACGACTTGGATTTAAAGAACGTGAGCAGCTGAGTGAGGCGCAGAAGGTGAGTGGGCGCGCGAGTGTCGCCCACGAAGGCCACATTCAGGCCTTTAGTGACGGATTTATCCGTCACTAAGGTCCTGAATTAATGTTTTTCAAAATGTAATGACCAAAATGCCCCCACTCCTTGCAACTATAAAAGGAGACCCCCTCCATACGAATTTCTCATCCCTTCCTTCTCTTCTCTTCCTCTCCAAAGCTCAAGAGAAGCTTGTCCCACACCCGGGATGCTCCTCAAGAGATAAAATCAATTTTTTGCCCCAATTTTGGAAGCGGATCCTACGACGACGACGACGACGTGCTGCCTCATTCCTGTTCTTCCTGCCTCGACATCCTTCTTCCCGCTCCGTTCTTCGTCTTCCCGGCGTCGTCTCGTCTGGCTCATCCTCCAAGCGATCGTCGAGGAGATAACTTCTCTCCCATTCCTTTTTCCTGCTTTCTAGAGTAGAACTTTCATGCTTTCTAGTGTAATTTCTCGCTTACTTAGCTGTACAAACATTTTGCAAAATCAAGTGAATGTTTTTTCTCTCTCTCTCCTCTTACTCTGATTGTTTATAGTGCTTTATTTCATTATAATTACTCTGCTTATTAACAAAAACACAAAAAAGAATATAATTGCGAATTTTGATCGACATAGCCTCCCTGAGTTCGATCGGGATTTCTATTCCGGTATAAATTTTATTTGTTAAACTCGAGTTATTCGTTATTCAAACTATAACGTCAAGTTTTCAAAATCGAATCCGATAGTGTAGTCCTTCGACATTTCAACAACAGTGCACGCTCAAGTCACGGTGGTAGAGGTGGTTAATGGCGATGATGGTCTCTACACGTCAAATCCCCCCTTGTATCCCACGCTCCACCTCCCTCAAGTTTCCTTGATTCATGCCCCCATATCAGGGATTTTGAAATCCTTCCAAAGATAGATAATATCCTCTTTGGAAATGTCATAAATTCTTCCAACTGAGCATGAACTCTCTCGATCATAAGGAAGGGGAGGAGCTAATTGTGGGGATATCTTGCAAAGATTCCCTCCATTAAATAGAATTCAGCTCTTACACCCAAGAGAATTAATCTCCACTGCATACATCAAGTTAATACATAAAAGCATGTAATCAAATACAAATTAAATATGGAGAAATATAATAACTCCACATGCAAGTTAACTTAATTACTACTCTAAGTCTAGAAAAATAGAGACCCTGGAAATACAATTCAACTGCAGTTAGACTAATAATTACTCCACGCATGTGGACCTATTACCTAATCCCAAAACCCTAAACATTAAACTGCAAACCCAAAACCAAAAACCTAAACCAAAAACACTAAACACAAAACCCTAAACAATAAACCATGAACTCTGAACTCAAAACCCCAAACCTAAACTCAAAATTGTAAATCTTAAATCCAAAACCTAAAACATAAACCTAAATCCAAAATCCAAAATCCAAAACCCTAAACCTAAACAAAAAAGCCTAAACCCTAAACACAAGACCCTAAACCCTAAAATCAAAACCCTAGACCTAAACTCAAAATGCTAAATCCTAAGTCAAAAATTCAAAACCTAAACCTAAAATCCAAAATTTAAAACCCTAAACTTAAACAAAAATTCCAAACCCTAAACTTGAACCTTAAATGTAAAACCCTAAACCCAAAATGTAAACCCTAAGATAAACTCTAAACCTACACCTAGACCTAAACTGTAAGCCGACAAATTTTAGTAGAGTTTTCCCTATAATATGAAATAGTTGTTACGACTCGATCCCAACTCCCTACAGGACCCGATATATGCTCGCCTCGACTAATCCTAAGACCCAATCATATAACGAGAAATAATTAAAAGCAAAAAATATTTTACAACCACACATGCAACGTAACTAAGCAAAAATAAATAAGAAGCAGTAATGGAAATCAGAATAAAAAGTCTCAAAAATATTACATGCCATAAGCGGAAGAGTACTATAACATACAAAGCCATCACAACTATCACAGAAAGAAATGTAACAAGAACATAGTAGGAACAGCTAATTTTTAGGATTTAATAGAATAGGTGGCTATGCGCACAAACACTTGAGCACAATATAAGTAATAACAAGAAAGATTTGCACAATCAATTCAAACCACAAAGGATACAAAATGTATAGTGGTTCTCCACTCACTTTGGTACTCCATTACCTAAACCTCCCAACTTAGGGTTTTTAACCCGATTCCCTCAACCCCGAGGAAATCAATCTACTAATTAGAGGTAATTAACAGGTTACCTCAACCCAAATACAATAGCAGGTTTGTTACAACCCAATGAGTAGCAAGCTCAAATACAAAAGAAGTACTGGTGTAAGAAAGACAAATCTTACAACTAAGTTCCTAAGCCACTCAACAATATATAAAATAATATTACCGATTTGAGAGCCTAGTGAAGACGTGAATGCCTTGAGAATGCATGAACAAAACACGTCGATGTGTTTGCTAAACCTGTAGGGAGATTGAAAAGCAGCAAACTATTTCTCCCTCTTTGAATATGGTGGAATGTATGAAATATAACTCTAGGATTATTTTCTTATCTCTCTTGTATCTTTAGTGTGCAAACAAAGTACTAGAATCATTTTATAGAGTTTAGAGTCTAGGATACTCGTCTACTAGAGGTTAGGATTTAATTCCCAACGTTCACATTATCAAAATTAATATTCCAGCCGTTCTGTTTTGAGCCAAAAGCCAGCTGATACCGATACTAGCAGCTCACTGCTACCAGTACATGAGTCTTGGTACCGGTACTCATCATGGGTATCGATACTTGCGACTCCTAGGTTTGAAATTCCTTGGGCACAGTAACCTACCTGTACCGGTACTCATCATGGGTACCAGTACTTGTAAAGTTCAGGCCAGAATTAAGGCTTCACCCTATGGCCAATATATACCGTTACTCATGGTTGGTACCGATATTTGTTATTCACAGTTTGAGACAAATTCTCAAACCTGTGCCTTACAAATACCAGTACTGATTAACAGTACCAGTACTTACTTACAAGTACCTGTTTTAAATGTTTTAATCCATTACATACTTTGAAAATGTTTGCAATATAAATTCTAATTTATCTCTAATTGATTTTATGATCTAAGTTATGATTCTTTGTTAAGAGGCATATACAATCTATAAATATAAAATCTGAACTAGAAAAACTCAAGGTCGAAGATGATCTTCCTCTCCTTGACTCATCCTTGTCATCTTGCCTCCTGCTTATCATCATCTTTTCTTTCTCATCATCATGCCTCCATCACTTCTTATTTGCCTTGATCTTCACCTAAATTTGAAAAGAACTCAATTGCAAACATTAATCCATAATAATTTTGTTAACACCAAAACATGATGTGGAATAAGGTTCCAACAATCTCTCCCTTTTTGGTGTTGACAAAACTATCTTGCAAATAGATAATTATAAGAAAAAATAATTTTTAACAATGTTATATGAAGGGAAAACTTTTACTTTAATCCTCCCCCTCAATATATGCTCTCCCTAAAAATATTACTATTTGCCCTATATTTTTCTCCCCCTTTTTGTCAGTCATCAAAAAATGAAAGGGTAAAGAATATCATATCATAAAATTTACCAATAGTAAAATGATGAATGTGGGTACCAACCTCCGTTAGGCCATCGTTCTTAGTCTTCATTCAACCTATAGAATGGTTGAAGTATTCCGTTGTGTGCCTTGAACACCTACTGATCTTTTTGATTTATTCCTGCAAAATAATGTAAAACATCTTATCTAGGCACCCATTTTCTTGTGGGTCCTTTTGGATTAGTACCTTTCAAATCCTCAAGTTTATAGATCACCCTAGTGTTAGATCTATAATTCTTAGGATTCTTGACCTTTTGATAAATCAATGCACGTCTAGGTGCATGTGATTTATTTTATGTGTTCTTTTTATTATTGAACTTGGCTTTTAAATTATTATAAAATCCTGTATTTAGCCTAGTTGTTTTTAGATTATTCAAAGTACCCTCAAAGTGTTCATAAGTATCTTCTAATTCTACTATTTTTACATGCAATTGATTATTAGTCTCTTTTAACATTTCTAATTCTATTTCTAAACATGACTTTTCTAATTCTAATGTTTGATAATTATTCTTTAAAATCTTATTTTCTTTTTTAAATGACCTAGCTTTATGATTTAGTTCTTCATATGCTTATAATAACTCTTCAAATGAGAAATCAGGATTTACCTTATTGTTTTTGTCTTCCGTAGTTGCTACCAAGCAAAGATGTGCAACCCCATCGTCATTCAATTCACTAGAGTTGGTGTCCATGTCGAAGTCGCTATCATGTCATGTCGCTTTAAATGGTTTCTTCTTCTTCTTCTTGAGCTCCTTTGTTTCTTTCCTATTGTCCTCCTTCTTGTTTACGAGGCAATCCTTTTGCAAGTGACCCTTTTTCTTGCACTCATAGCAAATAACATTAGTTGAAATTTTATTAACATGCTTACCTTGTTTCTTGAGGAATTTCTGGAATTTCCTAGTAAGCATTTCCATCTCCTCGTCTTCGGATTCCGATGTTGTTGAGTCTGAGTCCTCTGTGATTGCTCTAAAAGCAATACTTTTCTTCCTGCTTGTTGCCTTCTCCTCGCTCTCCTTTATGTTCTCCAATTGAACTTCATACGCCATGAGGCTTCCAATCAAATCATCCAAGGAGAGAGTGGATAAATCCTTCGCCTCTTGGATCGCTGTGGTCTTTGGAGACCAATCACTTGTAAGTCATCTCAAGACCTTTCTTACAAGCTGCTCCTCTTTCAGCTTGACTCCTAGATTTTTCATTGGATTCACGATCTCTCCAAATCTTGTGTACATGTCCTTGATTGTTTCTCCTTTTTCCATCCTGAAACACTCATAATTTTCTGTTAAAATAGAAATACATGTTTCTTTTACCTTGCTTGTACCTTCGTAGGTGACCTCGAGAGTGTTCCATAGCTTAAATGCTGATTCGCACGCTGAGATGCGGTTGAATTCCTCCTTCGATAATGCATAATAGAGTGCGTTCATCACCCTTGCATTGCTTACGATGTTTTTCTTCTGATCCGTTGTCCACGCTACTCCTTGCGGCTTCGGATCTGAGTATTTTTCTTGAATGAGGATCCAAGCCTCCTCATCCATTGCTTTGAGAAAGACTTACATCCTCCCCTTCCAATACCCATAGTCCGTCCCATCGAAATAGGGAGGATGGGTAGAAGTCTATCTTTCGGTGCACCTTAACAATGATGCCATCGCAAGTCGAGTTTTTACGTCTTCTTGCAACCAGGCTCTGATACCACATGTTAGGATCAAATAGAATAGATGGCTATGCGCATAAACACTCAAATACAATATTAGTAATAACAAGAAAGATTTGCACAATCAATTCAAACCACAAAGGACACAAAATATATAGTGGTTCCCCACACACTTGGGTACTCCACTACCTAAGCCTCCCAACTTAGAGTTTTTAACCCGATTCCCTCAACCCCGAGGAAATCAATCTACTAATCTGAGGTAATTAATGAGTTATCTCAACCCAAATACAACAGCAGGTTTGTTACAACCCAATGAGCAGCAAGTTTAAATACAAAAGAAGTACAGGTGTAAGAAAGACAAATCTTACAACTAAGTTCCTAAGCCTCTCAATAATATATAAAATAATATTACCGATTTTAGAGCCTAGTGAAGACATGAATGCCTTGAGAATGCTTGAACAAAACACATCGATGTGTTTACTAAACCCATAGCGAGATTGAAAAGCAACAAACTATTTCTTCCTCTTTGAATATGGTGGAATGTATGAAATATAGCTCTAGGATTATTTTCTTATCTCTCTTGTATCTCTAGTGTGCAAACAAAGAGTCCTAAGATCATTTTATAGAGTTTAGGACCTCGGATACTCGTCTACTAGACGTTGGGATTTAATTCCCAACGTTCACATTATCAAAATTAATATTCCATCCATTTTGTTTTGAGCCAAAGGCTAGCTGGTATCGGTACTAAAGTACCTGTACCAGTACTAGCAGCTCATTGCTACCAGTACATGAGTCCTGGTACCGGTACTCATCATGGGTACCGATACTTATGACTCCCAGGTTTGAAATTCCTTGGGCACAGTAACCTACCTGTACCGGTACTTATAAGGTTCAAGTCAGAATTAAGGCTTCAACCTGTGGCTAGCATGTACCGGTACTCATGGTTGGTACCAGCACTTGTTGTTCACAGTTTGAGACAAATTCTCAAACTTGTGCCTTGAAAATACCAATACTGATGAACAGTACCAGTACGTGCTTACAAGTATCTGTTTTAAATGTTTTAATCCATTATATACTTTGAAAATGTTCACAATATAAATCCTAATTTATCTCTAATTGATTTTATCATCTAAGTTATGATTCTTTGTTATGAGGCATATACAATTTATAAATATAAAATCTGAACTAGAAAAACTAAAGGTCGAAGATGATCTTCTCCTCGACTCATCCTTGTCATCTTGCCTCCTCCTTGTCATCATCTTCTCTTTCTCATCATCACACCTCCATCACTTCTTCTTTGCCTTGATCTTCACCTAAATCTGAGAACTCAATCACAAATATTAATCCATAATAATTTTGTTAACACCAAAATAAGATGTGGAATAAGGTTCCAACACTAATACATACTAAAGTATTCACTACTACAAAAGTCTCTGTAACGGAAAAGAGAAATAGTATGGCTGGGTCGGTTGGGTTCCAGCATCCTCAGTAGCCGATAGTGCTAGCTGCTCAACTCCCTGACCTAAACATGGTTATACAATTTGTGGTCAGCTAACGTTGAGTAGAGTGGTGGTTAAGCCATTTACATACAATTTAACATAAAGAAGCAAGCAAATAACTAATCATTCATTTCCATTTATCCCAACTAGGTGTTTCTGATTCGTTTATTCTAATAAGGATCCACAACATTTCTTAATCCTCTTATTCCCTAAGAGAACAATCTTGATTGCAGTTTATTCCACGATATAGGATGTACACGTGGCACTCTCCTGGCTGCAGGAGTCCCCGTGGTAGTCGTACACTTGATCTACCACCCCGAGGTCACAGTCGTGATGTAGCAGTGACTACGGCAAGCGCAATAAGCACACGGGTAGCTACCTCGCACTCGCACGCGGTCAGTCGTTTCCTCTAGCGGATATGCCTAAACGTACAACACAAAACAAAACAGGGCTTTTCCCTCTCAGAACAGGGCTCTCGCCCCTAAGAACAGGGGTCTCGCCCCTCAACAGTCTGCATACCCTCGTCCGACTATCCCGGTTTGCCTAGTAGGCCTAACAAGAGTCGGTGTAAGGTGACCAGTCCTAACCCCGGGTCCCATGGGGCGACTAATTCCCCCTCTATACTAAAGTAACAAGAGTCAGAGTAGGGGGTCATTCCTAACCCCGAGTCTCGACCCAAGGGCGGCTAACTCCCCCTTCACTAAAGTTACAGTAGCTCTCCTATGTACCGCGTACACAAGGGTCAGCTCACTTTCCTTACAAAAGAGACAGTTGCTCTCCTCGGTACCATATACTCGAGGACCAGCTCACTTCCCTCCTATATACGATATTTGCTCCATACACATGAGCTCCTCTTCTACTTTCCCCATAAGGTTCATGCATTGTATTCATTTCATTTCATTTCACGACATGCATATCTTGTTGTTCACAACTTGGTTCTCAACAATATAATAAGCAGCTCGTGATTTAATAACTGAAAGAAGCATCACATCATTTAACTATTCATTTGCTAGCATGAAAGGTTCTAACAAGTATTTCAGAATAAACCGTGTGGCTCAAGCAATTTTCATTCACTCAATTATGCCCTAGGGTTCATTTCATATCCTAGGGTTCAATCAATTCATTCTAAGATAACATGCACTTAATTAATTCATTCATAATGTTGAGAAAAACCACTCTACCAAGATACACGGGTAGAATGGGGGCTCAAATCGCAGATCCAGCCTCTCCACGAGCCCCGTATATGATACTATACCATTGACCAAATCACATCAAACGAGTTCAAAGCCGTATACAAGTGACACTAACATGTAGAGAAACTCGAACGGAATCCAATGATACTTCGTTTGCGCAAAATCGACTCCGTTTGTGCCCTGAACAAGACAAAAATGCGCATACAGACTAAAATCAGACGTCTGGGACTAGACCCAGACATCTTAAACGACCTTAGAATCTCACCTTGCTTTCCTGCGCTGATGGCAAATGTCTGGAACCCCTCATGGTCGTCCTGGGGTCATCCCAGACATCTATCAGTGCACCCGGGCGTCTAAGATGGTTATTAGATGTCAGTAAAGAAGTCCAGACATCCTAAAGCACCTCGAAGGGCATGCCACGCAACTTTCCAACGTCCTGTACCTAGGCATGCACGCGAGGGTTTAAATGAGACGTAAAAAAATTTACGTACGTGCATGCAGGCGCGTACAAAGCACATACCTCAGCAGTCTGCGTGCCGTCAAACGTCCAGAGCTGAGGCTCCTCCAGACTTCTGGATAGCATCCCAGACATTTAATACTATGGAAAAATGATTTCATAGTACGCCTTACGAGCGTCTCTTCACTCTGTGCAGCACAACACCAAGGGAGGGTCCAGACCTTCACTATTTAAGTAGGAAAAATACTGCACAACACATACAAGCCTCGAACAGGGTGTTACCTCTGATTCTTATGATGTATTAGACGTCTAGATGCAGCTCCAGACATCCGACCAGAAGTCTAAGGGTCCTCCCAGATGTTCGATTCTATAGAAAAATGACTCCGCAGAATCGTTTGTGAGGATTCTTTCCTCACAAACAGTACTTCCCTCCTCGTATCAACTCCCTCCCACCTCTCACAGGAGCTTCAGTGGCAACCACTCACGAGCTCCTCCTTGCAGCCGAACCCCAGCAGCTCCCTCTCCTCCACCCGAGCCCGAGCTCCCCTCTTTCCCTGCTCGTGGCTGCAAGGGGGTGAGAACGGAGGTGGTCGCTGGCAGGTGGTGGAGGAACGAAAGTAGAGGTGGTGGTGGTGTGGAGATGGAGAGGGTGGAGGTGTATTAATAGGGAGAGGGTGGAGGAGGTATGTGTGCGTGGGTGTCGGAGTGGGTGTGTTGTGTGGGAAGAGAGAGGGAGAGAGCGAAATTGTGGAATCTTCCCTGCAAAACCTTCTCTTCCCCACAAGGCCCACACACCTAAACCCAAGGGGTTTAAAATTGCGCTCATGCCCCTATCTTTCCGGAAAACTTCAAACTGTCCTTGGGAAGAGTCATTTCAATATAACAAACTTAAAGGAAGTTTTGTCCCCGAAACTTGAGCTAATTAGTGTACAGAAATAAACGTAAAAGTGTATAACAAACTTAAAGAGGATCAAAGTAGGTCAGAAGCGACGTACCCTCAAAAAGCTCCAGGTACTGTTCTCGCATCGCCACTTTGGGCTCCCAAGTCACTTCCTCGTACCGCTGGTTTCTCCATAGGACCTTCACCAGTAGCATCTCTTTCTGTCTCAGACTCTGGACGGCTCTGTCTAGTATCTGCACTGGCCTCTCAAGATAGGTCAAGTCATCTCCTACCTCGATGCTCTCACGGCTCAGAACGTGGCTGGGATCGATGATGTACTTCTTGAGTTTGGACACATGGAACACGTCGTGTACTCCAGAAAGTTTGGGAGGAAGGGCAAGCTGGTAAGCAACGGGTCCCACCCACTACAAGACCTCAAAGGGCCTCACAAACATCGGCACAAGCTTCCCTTTCACCCCAAAATGCTGCAAGCCCTTCATGAGCGAAACACAGAGGAAGACATGATCCCCAACCTCGAACTGCACCTCTCTGCACTTCCTATTAGCATAACTCTTCTGCCTGCTCCTGACAGTACAAAGTTGTCTGTGAATCTGCTCTATCGCCTCCTGACTCTGACAGATCAGCCTGAGACCAACCTCCCACTTGGTCCCCACCTCGACCCAACTCAAGGGTGTAGTACACTTCCTCCCGTACAGAGCATTTTAAGGTGCCATGCCGATGCTCGAATGGTAGCTGTTATTGTATGCAAACTCTACCAAGGGCAAATGCTCCTCCCAGGAGCCTCTCTAGTCTAGTACACAAGCGCGTAGGAGGTCCTCGAGTATCTATATGGTGCGCTCCGACTGCCCGTCGATTTGGGAGTGGTAGGCGGTACCACTACAACAAATAAGGGTTTTGGTCACAGTTAAAAATCGTGACCAAATGGCTTATAACTGTCACCAATTAGCGATAGCAAAAGTTGCGTTGTGAAAGGGTCTTTGGTGACGGTTCCACCCAAAATCGTCACCAAAGGCTTTAGTGACGAGTCCACCCAAAATCGTTACCAAAGCCGGAAAGCCAGAGAGCTTTGGTCACGGTTCCACATAAATCCGTCACCGAAGCCCCTACCATTAACTAGGTTCAACAGCTATGGTCATGGTTATAAACTGTGACCAATACTCTTTAGTCACAGTTTTAGAACCGTGACCAAAGATAGAGCATTGGTCGCGGTTACTAACCATGACCAAAGGATGGCGAGGAAGAAAGAGGGCCGTGACCAGATGTTCTCTTATTTATCCCTCTTGCCATCCCATGCAACAACCATAGTGCAACTAATGATGCTCAGGATGCAAAGAAAATCAATGAATAATATGTTGGTTCTTGACAGCATTTTAAGTACGCATACAAAGATGTTTTAACATTTTAAGCACGCATACAAAGTAGTATTTTTTTAAAAATGGCATTCTAACCTGAAAGTTCATACATACACGTAATTGGGAAGTACGAACATAGTATAACAGGTCCATCCAATATCCCTATTATCTCTGAACCAGAATCTTGTAGATATGACTTTTAACAAAAATATTCTGCAACAGGATAGTGAAGAAGTATTACTTTCTGAAAACATAAGAAGCATTCTAACAAACATCAGAAAGGTATCTAAAAGAAAACTATTACTTTCCAAAATTGAATTAAAACTCCTCTTGACACTTACCAATCCCAACAAACTCATAAGAAGTATTGCCTTCGGGGCATTCAACCTCTTCATATGCTTCTTCAGTCCCCTTGCCTGACAATAAAGGATTTAATTAGACCGTATCCACAAGTAATTTAAATACAGAGGTATAAAATCCATGAGACTATTCTTAATTGGAGAATATTACAAGTACAAAAGCAAACTCCAATGGCAATACGGCTATGAATTTATAGCAGCAGATAATCCAAAAATAGATCTATAAACCATGGAGACTTTTTGAATGAAAAATATCAGAATTGCAATAGTGAACTCCATTGGAAATCCTGCCAGGAACTTGTGTTCATAACGAAGAGAATGTCCATGGACCATGGCTGGTATCCATATCATGCATACGACTCCGAAGCAAGTGCAAGGGCTGGTTTGAAAAAAGCAGTGTGAGCTAATACACACAAGGAATATTCGCATGTACCTATGCAGGGAAAATTAGATTGAGGAATGATACTGATTGACAGAATGCAAATTTTAATTAGGTGGTGAAATGAACTTTAAATATAGAGAAAAATCTCAAGAAAAAGTTTCATACTGATATAATCATATATCCAATATTATACAGAGAATTTCAATTAGACACCCACATAACCTTCACAAGGGATTCCCTAGTTCCCAATTCACAAATAAAAGTGTCACCCATGTTAGATGCACGTGCAGGAGATTTCAAATAAAAAAGAATGTCAAACACCACACTCCAAAAATGAAACTTCAATCAGTTCATTGGGAACACCTCATACATTACCGCCCATTCGTGCAACCAAATTCCTTCCCTCACATGATCAGACCCTTATCTGCACGCATTACAACTAGAAGTGTCCTTGATCACATACAACAAAATCTATGACGAACTCATATTTGTGGGCTAATTAGTTACTTAAATATCTAGACATTAGAGTAATATTAACATATAAATAGCATGCATTAGGATATAAATAATGTAGTTTATATATATTTGCTTGTAGGCATTACATTTATATTATTTACAACTTTTGCATGCATGCATTATAAACTAATATGCATGGTTCATACATTAAAAGTAAATGCAAAATACAAATAACATGGATTGGTAGGTTGCATACATGTATTAGAAATAGGAATTAGTTTTTATTAAGGGTGCATGCATAAAATATGCATTAATTCATTTTCATTGTATTGACGGAGGATGGGTTGGCCACCATTGAAGGCCATTCAATACCATTGAAGGACGGTATTTGAATTTGTTGCTACAATTATAAAAGAAGAGAGCTACTGCTGTGCAAAGGGAGATGCCACCTGCCCCATCACCGTGCATCCACCCATCACTGTGGTCTCCACAGCTGAGCCTCACCACACCGTGGACCGACGGATTGACAGGCCGCCGCGCCAAGCCGACGAGCTCGACCACTTACCATGAGCAGGTGCCTCGTCGGCCATGCAAAGAACTTCTTTCCTCTTTCTCTTTATTCTCTCTATTCTTTTCTTTTGCATGATACTATTCATCTTCATCTTCGTTACTCTGTTTGCAGACCACAACAAACCCACCGCCACCATCACCACAGGCCACCACACCTCACCATCGCCGTCCTCAGCATCACCCTCCTCTCCTTAGCCTCACCGTGACCACCTTCACGCCAAAGCGGACAGCAACAGCCGGCCTCATCTCGCGCTCAACGCATGCTGCATGCTGCCCACACCTCACCTCACCACAGCCAGCAACACACCCGTGTCTCCCCTTCCACGCACGGTCAGCAGTGCACCCGCACACGCAGCCGCATGCACCACCAGCATTGCCCGTGTCCTCCTAGCTGCACCTCCAGCCCGCGCGACCAACATGCCTCCCACGTGCACTGAGAGAGCGCCCAGCTGCAGCAGGTGCATCACGCCCGCAGCAGCGTGCCACCTTCAACAAATTGCGCCATCTCCAGCAACACCACCTCCGACGCACCTCGCCTTCCCACACTCCACGTGCAGCTAGCGCCTCTCACTCCACCACACAGCAACAGCATCGCGTCCCCTCATCTCCGCACAGCAGCAGCAGAGAGCTCCACCGCACCCACCATCCCCTCTCCTCGCTGTAACTCACTCCAGCCACCATTTTCCACGAGACCACCACCATCGAAAGCGGCATGGCTCATTCTCCCTCCGGTGAGCTCCTCCCCTCCTACCATCACTCCTGTGCGCATGGCCAAGCAAAGTGTGTTCCTCTGTTTCATCCCCTATTAGTTATTACCATCATATGCCATTGCCACTTCATTTTTTTTATTTCATTATCATGGTAATTTTATGAGAACCCCCTTCGTTGTTTAGCTTATTAAGCAAATCAATTTCTTAACCATAATCTAAGTGAGTTTTCATTCAATTCTTGGAAGAGAAGCTTAATTCGTATTTACATTAAAGTGCCATTGTGAGGATTTTATTCTTATTTTATTGTGGTACACATTACATTGAACCCCCTCCTATTTGGCTTAAATGCAATTTCAACTTGCAATTTTATTTAAACTCATATCTACGCGATTTCGACATAATTTCTTGAGGAAATCATTCGTGAACAATAATTTTTAGTTATCGCGAGTTTATAATAGCCATTGCCTCCCTATGGACACGACCCACTCCTAATTGAGTGGTTATTTTAATTATTTTGATTAGTCGATTTTCCACCACTTAGAAATACGACAATTCATCTTAATCATCATTTTCAAAAGCGAAAATCGACTCGTCAATCTACGAATTGGGCATTCACTTAACGGACATAAAGTGATGTCGGCTATGATAGTCACCTTGGATATGAAGGGGAAGGTGATGTCGTCAGCTATGGTCACGGCGTCCGAGAGGAAATTCGGGAGAGGGCGGGAGGGAAGGGGAAATTTTTTGAGGGAAGGCTATGGTCACGGTTCCACTTGGAACTGTCACCAAAGCCTTTTGTCATGATTCTCAAACCTGTGACGAAAGTTTAAAATAGAAAACAAATCTCACTCTCCCTTAAGATTACTAGTTCAACAACTTTGGATTAAACATTTTGGACAATAGACTTGGATCCATTCGATCCAACTTCAACAAGTAATCAAAATCAATTAAGTCTGGTTAATTCACAGGAAATTAGATCTTACTAATATATCTTGAAATTGCTCAAGGTCACATGCAAGCATCTCCTAATGATAGTTGGTTGTCAGTTCTATTAACTTCTTGCTCTTTAGCCTCTGTTTGTCATCAGCCACCATAGACTCTGTATAATTGGTAGCCCATGATGCTGTCACCATCCCACCTAAAATGAAGATGAAGCAAAAAGATTAGAAAAGAATGATGATGTTCATCCATACAAACCATACCAAAGAATTCATTTTCTTTGAAAAAATTAAAATTGACAAATTGGCCCTAGAGAACTCTATCTTAATGCAAACCATCTGGTAGAAGTAACTAGGAGATCCTGAGAGGTATTTCTGCACATTCAAGCCATAGAATTACTAGTAATCATTTCCATTAGTCTGTACCAATCTTATCTTTGCGAAATGTAGAGAGCAGGGATCCATTCTTTAGTGCTTCACCAATATAGGCAATTATATCATCTTGCTGCATGCAAAAAAAAGTATAATATTCAATGAACAAAAATGGAAAGCTACAGGTTACTACTGAATACATTTTGGCCTGCATAATCAAACATGCAAATTTCACATTGATGTGCACAATTATGCAAATACAAGAAAACAGATTTACCAAAAACATTCATAGAAAAGAAACTAGAAGAATTTTACCACAGCAAGAATTTCGTAGAGTGCTTTTAGGATCCTTAATTGTGACAAAGGAGCTAGACTTTTGTACATGGAGACCTCAGCTCTATTTGATGAAACATGATAAGTTACTGAACATAAACTACTATTTTGGAAAACAAAAGCATGAACACAAATTCCGCATACCCACGATTTGTTCTAATCGGAGCATCGCCATCAGCCACCTGCATGAGAAGAATTGTGTCATAACTCACAGGACTCAAGGAAGGAATTAAACCATCAATTAACATAGTAGCAAGGCTATGGTATTTAGTCAATACATACCCAGGACCACCACACATCCATTTGCTTGCATGCAAGGGTCACCCATGCATCTGGAGCATCCACATTCTTGCTAACAGGTGGTATCCCCTACAGCAATGAAGATCATGGCATTACCCAAAGGTCGCTATACACTTCTTTAAATCTTTTTATTTTAGAATAGCAGCATAGCAAAACAACCAATTCTAAGCATGATAACACGTAGCAGCAGTTGCTAGAAAAGAAATGAACTTTTCATTAATCATTGGGAAGCAAGGCTTCTATTTCATGCAATGACATGAGTATAGTCAAAGACAATGGTAAAAGCTATTGTCGACACAAACGAACAGAAAGGTTAGGCCTTTCGGATAATCCAATCACCTCCATTCACAAAACAACGTAAACCATGGAACAAGACAATAGTCCAAACCTACTTTCTCCACTCAACTACTAAAACCATCCAAATTTATCAGTTAGCCATCTACATTCAGTCACCACGGCTCCACGCACTGGCCAAATGTTCGTACTTCTCGTCTTTCTCCTACTAACATAGTGAACACTGCAGACATAGAGCTCAAAAAATTGCGCACTTTCCCACAAACCCTTACCCAAATAAGAAAAAAACCCCTTTCCCTCTGCAGACGCCGCTATCACCAAAACCACCACAAGATCACAAACAAGTAGTGCCCAACAAGTCTTAACTCCACATGGAGAAAAACCTCAAAAGACTATCCTTCCTGACAAGCAAATAAATCGGATCCCACACAAATCACACACACACACCACCAAATTACTCAAGCATGTCATCACCCACATTGATGAGAAGATCTAATTTTTGATGAAATCTTGAAGAGCATGATAACCTTATCAACATTCTCATTCACAAGAAACTACTCCATTATAGCATGCTAAAATGAGCTACTCAAAACTTCCAACGTGATTCCTAAAAGCATCTTGACAAAATAAAAAATATCTGCTTAAAAAATTGAAAGTAAATCAGCATAAAATATGCCTTTAGATGGATATCTGACCTTACAAGCTATATCAAACCCAAAACTTGTGGGGACCTTGCATTTCAAGTCACCATCAATCGTTTTTGGGCATCCAATAACCTTAGTTTTCATATTCTTTTGCCTATTCTTAGAAGACATCATGTTAAGAAGATTTTGAAACCAAACCAAGCATTTAACCATATCCATCCTACTTAATTAAACACAAACTAATTTGATCACATGGATTTTAGTAGCCAATTTTTCTCAGTAAAATCTCAAGAAATATCCTAGCTAATTTATCTCAAATGTAAAATATCAATTCAATCTCACCTGAAGTTTTCAGCAAGAAGGCATGCATTTGTATTGGAATCATCCCCACCAATCACAACAATCCCATCCAAATCAACCATTTTGGCAGTTTCTTTGGCTTGTTTAAATTGTAGTCAAAAAGAAAATACAATCAGCCATCAATGAAAGAAACAATGTAATAGGAATTATGTCCACCCTGTTGCCCAGAAAAAGTAGAAACCTGCTTCGGAGTCTCAATCTTGTCTCCTCTACTGCAGATCATGTCAAATCCTCCTTGTTCAATTAAAAAAAGAGTCCTTTAAGAAAATGACATAGAAAAATACTCTTAATAGCAGGTGAGTGCCAGCCATTAAGATCCACGATGAACCTATTGTGTATATAGAGGCTTTCTCAGAAAAGGGAGTTATTGTAAAACATGTTCTAGGCATTTCAGTGTAAAACATGTTTCGTTTGTAGTTTGCATAAAAGAAAATGGAGAACTAAAATCATTGGAAGGTACTAGAAGGTTAAGGGACTTAATTGAGCATTTTAAAAGGCCTACAAAAGGAAGAAAAAAAAAACTGGATTGTTCTAGGCTAAGCAAGTCAAGTAGCCCTTGTTCACAGTGGTTGGTAATAGTCAAAAGAGAATTAAACGTTGCTGCTAGGAGGCATCTATTGAGAGACTCGACAAAAGGGAGCAAATTCATTCTCTTCTATGGAGTAACATGTCCTCAATGTTAGATTAGAAAAGGACCATGCAAAAGAATAGCAACAGTAGCCCATGACTGGCATCAGCTCCATAGTTCCAGAACTGTAGAAAAAATGGGCAAAGCTTTGCATACTCAAAGCTAGCAAAAAAATAAACCTGTCCATACCGAAAAATCTGTTGATTGAGCCTTAGATGTTTAAATGCACATAAGAGATGAAATATGATGAATAACACATCTACGAAATGCACACATGGATGCAAACCTAAGATCATGAAGCTTACCTCCAATGTCGAGTATCACGTAGTGTAGGCCTCTGTTCTCCTTACTATTAGCATTGATCCTTGTTTCATCCTCTACCCACCTACTAACCCTAAACACAACCATGTATACACGTTAATATCTCCACATTTAGTTAACATAATTTCTATCTCTTTGATCATAAGTGCAAATCCAATGACCCAAAATTTCCCAGATGGCAAACTATGGGAAATGCAATGCCCTATAGCATGACCAATGAAAAATAGAAAATGGAGGAATCGAAGAAAAGGTTAAGAATGTTCAAAAATATTGAATTAAAAATGCCCATTATAAGAACATATATCTTTCACTTAAATAGCTGGCATTAGTAAAATAGAAGGCAGACGACAAACTGAGAAGCATACCCAGCACTTCACAAGCTTGTATGTGCTTGGTCTCACTACATGCATCACGATTTTCAATATTGAAAGCCCCACCTGAAATTATTCCAAGTTGTATCAAAGAAAAAAATTGAACACATAAAGGGAGACGAGTCCAATATACAGAATTATACATAAATCGAACATAAGTGGGAGATGTAATTTTTCTTTAAGGAGAACTTACTTAGTATGTCACTTTAAACTTGCGATCATAGATTACCCTAAATAAGATTCAATCATGCATGTAGTAGATGGGAATTACACCAGTCATGCTGCATACATTAGATGCAGCATGTCTTTGTATCCTTTCCCTATTTCATTACTTGCAAGGTAGTACTGACAAAATTAAAGAAAAAGAAACCTGAGTTGTAAATAAAGAAGGTAGATATATCAAACCCCTCATGATTTTGTAGAAGTGATACCTCTGCAAGATAACACAACATTCATAAGTAAAGAAGAAGAGTCTAGAGCGGGCTTGAGAAGGCCTTCACTCACCTTATTTTTGCACATGGATATGCCCATATCCTCCCCTACCTGAAAAGTCCTAGCATTGCTCAAGAAAATATCCAAAAAGAAAAAAAAAAATCATAGAATGAGTACCAAATGATTATCTTGCAATACCCTGAGTTTATGCTGAACAACATCTCCAGCTAGCATTCTGTAAACACCAATATTAATCCAATCAACATGGCATCTCAAGCAAAGCCATATAATTTCATTGAAACAAACTATTGAACCCACTTAAGAATGATAAGACCTCTATCTTCCAGCTTGCCTTTGTATCTTTTCTCCTCTACCATGAATACAGTACAAAGCCTCGAAACGTCCTATTACATGGCTGTAAATTCAAATAAGGAACTGGTAGGATTTGGTTAGAGAAGTGTCCAGAGCCAGATTAACAGTTGATCACCTTATTGAATGTAATTTATCTAGTTGTAGCTAAAGTTTTGGCTAATACGTCATGGAATATTCTATTGGATTAAAAAATTTGTCTTCATGCTCTGAGAAAGCATAGGATGGAAACTAGAAAGAGGAGATCTTCCTGCTCTTCTTCTTGTTGTGGCAGCAGCGTGGTCTAAATGAGGAGAAGGAACTTCTTCTTCCTCATGAACTCTTGAATAATGTTGCCGCTGCTTTGCTGCTCCAGCACTGGAGGTCCTGCGGCAATCTCGAGGCTGGGAGAGGCGTCAACAAAATGGGGGGGAGGGGGGGGGGCACTCCACCAGTGATGCTCCCCTCATCCTCCTCTTCTTCTTCTTTGACTTTCTCCTCCCCAATAGTACTATCTTCTTGAATGACGAGGCGGAAGAGCCTCGGGTCACTGTACGTAGCGAGTAATGCATTGTAGAAGAAGACACCAGGATCGGAGTCCAAAGGCCAGGTGTTGATGGCAACTATAGTGGCCATCAAAACTATCCATTCTTTAGCAAGTAAAGAGGGAGTCGATACCTCGCAAATTGCAGAGGAGGGAGTCGATATCTCGTGGGGGTTGCACTGCTACTACTGCGAGCGTGTGACGCCTGGAGAGGGCCCAAAGGGGGTCGACGAGAGGGTTGGAGCCGCAGGGGAAGGGGAGGGGGAATGTTGAGAAGAGCCTCCAGGTGTGTTTCTCTACTCCATCATCGCCTCCATCTGAGCTGATCTCACCAATGCCTCCACGATCTCAATCCGACTTGATGAGAACGCCATCGATTGATTGCAGCAAGGGAGGAGGGTGGGGAGGGAACTCGATGTAGTAGCGATGGAAGAGGGGAAGGTGGAGGAGGGTGAAGAGGCCGGCGAGGGCAAGGCAGAGGAGGGCAAAGTGGAGGAGGGTGAGGGTGAAGCGGAGGAGGATGGGGAGGGGCAGCGACGTACAGAGGATAGGGCTCAAGTTGGGGGTTTCGTGGGGGTAAAGGTTTTGGGTCGTGGGTGATGGAGTAGGAACCGATAGGAAGAGGAGGCGACGATAGAGGAGACATGCGAATGGGACGAGGAGAGTTGGGAGGGGGAGTTGGAAGGAGTTGGGGAAATTATGGAAGGAGAAATTTTTGGAGGGAAGGTTATTGTCACGGTTTCATTTGAAATTGTCATCAAAGGAAAAGTTATGGTCATGGTCTCATTTGAAATCGTCACCAAAGGAAAGGTTATGGTCATGATCCCACTCGAACCGTCACCAAAGGAAGGCTATGGTCACAATTGTACATGGAATCGTCGCCAAAGCCTTTTGTCACAATTCTCAAACCCGTGACAAATGGTTAAAATAGAAAACAAATCTCACTCTCCTATTTTGGTCACAGTTTTGAGTGGAACCGTGACCATAAGTTACTTTTGGTCATCATTCCTAAAACTGTGACCAAATACCATGACCAATTCTCGATTTTCTAGTAGTGTACTGAACCTTAAATGAGTCCCCAAGGCCTACTGAAATTCTACCTAGAATTGAAAAGTGAAACAAGTATCCCTGTCGGATACGATCTCGCAAGGGACTCTGTGAAGGTGCACCACATCTCTGATGTATTGCTCTGCTAGCTGTGCTGGCCCAAAAGTGACTCGGATCAGCAGGAACCGTGCCGTCTTCGTCAATCTATCTAATATCACCCAAACTATGTCATGTCGTCGCTGTGTAATCAGTAGCCCTACTACAAGGTCCATGGTGATAGTCTCCCACTTCCACTCTAGAACAAGAAGTGGCTGTAGCGGCCCTGCAGGCCTCTGGTACTCGGCCTTCACCTGCTGGCTGATAACTCCACATTCAATGATGATAATTCCATCATCTAGGGTGAGTTTTAAGGATATATGCGCACTAATAACATGTCATGATAGGCATAGGAGCACTGCATGCATTCCAAGTTAAGATTGCTTATGAATCAATGTTTAATGGCCATATGTACAAGTGCGTATTGAAATAGGCCTCAGATGAGCAATCAGACTACACGGATAGACTCAGATAGACGAATAGAGTCCAACGAACTCAAAATCACTCAAATCCTACATCTGGAGCTCCCTCGATCGACCCAAGAAGTTCTGGCTGTTGATCATCAATTCAACAGCCCACAAGCGGCCATGTCACCGCATCCACCGCACCCCTCACCCACGTAGCCTCACAAAGCAATGCTTTAAGCCATCTGATCCTTCGATCGGACGACTAAGAGCTCACGCTCGCCCTCACGGCATCCACCGCAGTCGAGCTCCTTCAGCACGAAGATCTGACTGTTGGATCTCCATCCAATGGTTGCTAAGCATCCGTGCCTGATCTCGTCTCCACAACCAACTGAGAAAGCAATGCAGCGATAGGGCCTTGCCCTCACGATGAGAAGAGAGCATTCGAATAGCACCGTGCCTCAAATCACGGCCCAACGTGCACCGCGGATAATTCGAGCCATCTGATCAATGTCGAGTGGTGCGGATGGATGCAATGCGGTGCACCCTCAAGCGCCCGATGGGCACGCTCATAATAACGCGCAAGGGGCGCACTTTGCAAGCACGATCTGAACTAGCGTCGTGGGTGAAATCTCAACCGTTTGATCTTCGATCAGACTACTCACAACGAAGGCACACGGATCGTAGGCGTGGCTTGAGAAGAAGAAGAATGCACGTCTCAACAGACTGGCGGCCAGAGGGCTTCAGCGACGTTTTGGGAAGGGGTTTAGCGACGTCCTGGACGTTGCTAAACCCCCTTTATGTCATTTAGAAGCCCTTTTCTCCTATTTAAACCCCTTCAACCACCCCATTCAAGGGGATTCAATTCACACACCCTCTCCATACAACACTAGCCTTCTTCTAGCTCCACCAAGCATTCCACATACACCTTGGAGTTGTCAAGCTGCCAACGGAGCCCTCCTCCACCACTGTGGCTGCCTTGCCTATTCCTCTCTCTCTTTACCCTAGTTTTATATTGCTTTTGTTTAAGCTTTTAGCTATTGTTGTATTTATGAACAAACTCAAGTTGCATGCTAAATGTTAATGTTGATGTTTCTTATATAGCTCCCATCTTGTTTGAATGAATGTCGTGATTTAAAGACAAACTCTAACCCTACACTTTCTCCCTCTCTCTCTCTCATTTTCTCGCAAGCAAACCAAACTTCCTGTGACAACTAAAAGCAACAAAGTAATCCGATTTCACGCCTCCTCGTGTTCGACACTTGGACTCACCAAATCCAATATTTAATTAAAATAGACGTCGCGAATGCATGCTATAACGACATAATTAAACCAACACGTCTCGCGCATGTCAGTTTTTGGTACCATTGCCGGGGAGGCAACGGATTTCTTTTGTTGCTTTCATCCCGCATTCGTATTCACATCGTCTAACTCATTTTTCTCCCTCTACTTGATTGATTGCAGGAGCTCGATGCGTGGGCGGCGAAGGAGCACGATTCGCGACGGTAGAGATGGAGTAAAGTGCGGCGAAGACCGATTGTGAGTATCACTCCACCCTTTGGTTGTTTGCATGCTTAAAAAAAAGAAAAATACAAAAAAATATAAATAAAAAAATTAGCGTGGTAAATGACTACTTGACCCACATTCCAAACTCATCACCCAACAAAAAAAAAATACACCCTAACATTCTTAAGGAGATAATCTTTTTAAGTGTTCTTCTTTCTTTTGAGTGGTGTTTGAGAAGCCGCCGTGATTTGACTTGGGCCGCACCACTCACCATGACTAAAATCAACTCACCTGGTAGAACTGCATGAACACTAAGGTGAACTCATTAGGGTTGCTTTTCTAGGACCACATCACTCTAAAGGAAATCGACTTTCGCCCATTGTGTGCAAACCTTTGTGTGCCCACTTGAACCTTGTTTAAAAACATTAAGGCACTTCAACCCTAAAAAGCACTAAGGCAAGGACAAATCATTAAAAGACACCACATCTTAAAATCCTTGCTTAAGAACCATGTCTTGTTAAGTGCACTCACACTTAAATCAGTTAACTAAGAGGCACAACCCCAATCAAAGCCTCATCACATATCTTGAGCACAAGCATTAGCCTAGCCCCTCATTAAAATAGAGTAGACATGCCCTAGGCAGGACTGGTTTAAGTCTTAGAGGTGTCATTTGGTTTGCTAGACACTCGGCCTTCATTCCCTTTGTAGAATATGGTGTCTAGGCTGCGGAGAAGTATCAAACGACCACGGTTGTGAGGTCTATGGAACCGGCGGCGAAAGCCAAAGGAAGAACCTTCCCCTCAATCCCCCCATAATCAACCTGTCTAGATTAACATTGGGAAGGGCGGTTAAGTGCTTACAAGCTTGATCATTCCCTCTGAGGCTTCTAGGTCACCTAAGGTATACACTGTAAGGACTAGACTTGTCTGCTTGTTTGTGCACATACTTCTATTATCTGTTTCTCTCCACATCCCTCCCCGCTCTTCTCTAGTGTATGCACGAGAGACGATCACTTCATCCCGAGCTGTTTGTTTTAGATAGGGAAATCAAGAGGAGACTTGATTTTACATGAGAAATGGTTGAATCAAGAATTGATGAGGTTGAGGACCAACCCCTACCCAATGCTATGGCCATCATTTAGGCTGAGATCTCTGCCAACCACCAACTACAACAACAAGAAATCCAAACTATCATGCAAGCCATACACAGATTGCAAAACCCTCAAGGACAACCCCCACTAAACCAACCTAACCCACTATAACTGCCTGAAGGCCAACCTAGGCCTCTCCGTGATTTTTACGATTCGTCTACTATCCGGATCGAGCCACATCTTAGGGTCCCCGAAGGGGGAGATGATTTTGAGCTAAAACCTGATGTCCTGAGCTTAATTCAAAGCCACTTTCATGGGAGCTCAAATGAGGACCCCTTCTAACACCTTGAGGACTTAGACAGGATTGCCCGAACTGTGAAACCTAGGAACATCAGCTTGGACATTGTTTTGATTAAGATGTTCCCTTTCTCCTTAAAGGACAAAGCATCTCACTGGCTTAGAACCTTAGAGAGACCCATCTCCACCTGGGAGGAACTGAGGCATGCATTCTTGAAGAAAATTTTCCCCATATGTAAGACCAATGCTCTCAGAAGAGCCATTACCATATTTACACTACAAGGTTGGGAACAATTCCATGAGTCATGGGAAAGATTTAATGAATTATTGAGGAAATGCCCATACCATGAGGTTCCAAGGTGGCAATTGGCCCAGATCTTCTACCATGGTCTGGACAACAACCTTAGGAACTTTGTTGATGCCTCATGTGGAGGCAAATTTTTGAACAAAGATGAGGAGAGCGCATTCGAACTCTTTGAGTCCATGAGTGAGAATTTGCTCAACAATGCCTCCATGACCCAGTTTAATCGATCTAGTCAACCTCGTGGTGGGATCTATGAGGTGCAAGCAAATTCTGGAATGGTTGACATGGACATTATAGCCAAAAAGTTGGATCGAGTTGAATTGGTGGACAACAAGATCGATGAGCGACTAAACTAGACCAGAAACCCACTACAGACCCTCTCCATAGCAAAGAGAGCTTACAATGTAGACTTAGTGCAGCCAATGAGCCAAATGCATCTAGAACAACCCCTGACCATGTTCCAGGGAGGGACCTTTGCTCCCTTAACCCCTGATTACTCACTTCCCTGCCCCTCGGCACCTTTTATCTTTGAAGATGTCCAAGTTATCCAAGGTTACTCCAAACCTGACCCCTTCTCCAACACCTACAATGTCGGATGGCGTAATCACCCAAATTTCGCCTGGATGAACCAAAAACCAAATCAATTCCAAAACCAACTCAGGCCAAATCCCCCCTCTTATCAGTAAGGTCCACCGGTTAGATCACCCTATAATCAGAATAGGGCTGCCCCTCGCCCTCAAAACCAAATGGATACATTGATAAAAATGATGGCTGACATGAATCAAAAACATTAGGAAGAAATGGCCTTAGTGAAGGGACAGTTGAGCCAGCTGTTGGATTGTAAACAACAGAGATCCCTTCCTTCTCAGCCACAACTGAACCCGCGAAATGTGATTAACAAAGGCCCCAATTCACAAGGGTTCCAAGCCAATCCTGGACATGCCCACATGGTCCAGCAAGCCCCATAAACACTCCCTGGGTTTGGTGCTCCTTCCTCTTCTTCTCAAGGATCTACCCATGGTCCCAACCCCTCTGCCAATGTGGTAACCTTGAGAAGCGGCACTAAAATCCAAGACCCCAAATGGCCAACCCCTCCCGTGGCCTCACTTCCTGAGATACCCGAGTCTGAGGGTGTGCAGGAGGAACCCAAGGACATGGAGATTGATTCGATTCAAACCCAAACACGATACCCTGAGGCCTTGGAGAAAAGGAAGAAAAAGAAAGCTGTAGTTGAGAATGAGGAGCTGTTGGAAATTTTCAAACAAGTACAGATTAATATTCTACTCTTCGAAGCAATTAAACATATCCCGGCTTACGCTAAGTTCTTGAAGGATGTCTATACGCTGAAGTGTAAGCCGAAAACCAAAGCACCTAGGAAGGTAGTACTCTCAGAACAAGCTGTTGTGAAGCGTAGATCACATGTTTGATTAGAAAGCGTCGTAGTATAGCTGCGAAACACGATCCAACAAAGATATTTAATAAAAGGTAACGAGACTTGAGTCCTAGTCGCTCGTCTCTGGGAGGTGTTTGTTTTACTTTTGAAATCGATCTTTTTGCCGCTCTACTTTGTTTAAAAATGCACGCCAGTTTCCAATCTCCTAATTAAGATTTCACCACTTCTATTATGAACTCGGATTACATGCGTGTGCGTTAAATAAATCACAAAGGTGAACATGTGAGTTTCTATGCATACGATTCTGGTGAGGTGGTGACTATTTATGGAGAACGCGTCTATCATTAGGTTTTCGATATTCTTGGGAAACGACATGCTTGTTGCGGAATGGATAGACAATTAAAATAAGCAACTTGAATCACGCAAGAAGAATGGCAATTATTAAGCTCATGGTGATTTCAAATATATAGATATATATATACATATATATATGCATTTTCATTCATTTAGTGGGAGTGTTGTTTGCAACAAAAACTATAGAGGAAAGCTTGTACAGAAATGCTTGGAATTTA
This sequence comes from Thalassia testudinum, assembly GCA_037157565.1. Classification (NCBI taxonomy): domain Eukaryota; kingdom Viridiplantae; phylum Streptophyta; class Magnoliopsida; order Alismatales; family Hydrocharitaceae; genus Thalassia; species Thalassia testudinum. Next base: position 129,013,019 of record JAZHRO010000055.1, read on the forward strand.
AATTTAGCTACTAGAAAACTATTGCATATAAGAATCTCTAGGGGGATTTTGCATGCATCATTGGGGGAGAATCAGAACTACACTACTAAGTAGTAATAAAATGCAGTAAAACTATGAAGAGCATGAACTAAATCTAGCAGAACAAAAGGGCATTCAGGGGTGGTCCCTGATGGCCTTGGAGTGGTAGGGAGGAGAATGAGGGGCGGCCAATGGAGCTTAGGCCGGCTCTTGGAGAGAGAGAGGAGTGATCCAGCATCCCGGCATGGTGTCCTTCAAGGTGGTGATGAGCTCGTGGAGGTGGAGTGGCTAACCTAAGTGGAGGTGGGCATGCATGGAACCAATGGAGTGAGTGGTGCCAAGAATGTGAAGTGAAGCCAAGGGATGTAAATGGGTGCACTTGGCCGCCCATGGGGTCTTTTTATAGACTCAAGGGCTTCTCTCTAGAGAGGTGTGGAACTCTCTAGAGAGAGTCCAAGAGTGGCCGACCATATGGTTATGAGATCGAAAAAATGTGGATCTCATTTTGAATGCCACTTGGTTGCTAAATTTGGCAACCAAGAGGTGGCGCCACTTCAAGAGAGTTCTAGAGAACTCTAGAGAAGTGTGTGTGCATGAATGGGTGTGTGTGTGTGTGTGTGGTCGTGCTCTATGTGACTAGGTGGTTTAGGTTAGGTCCTAAGGGGTTTAAGTAGGTGTATGTCTTGAATTAGGGTTACAAATCCTAATTGCTAAGGGAAAAGTGCAATTAAACTTAACTTAAGTTTAATTGGATGAGTGTGAACCTAATTGAGAGTGAAATAACTTAATTAAGTTGGGTTTAGGTCAATTGGACTCTCGCTAAGTCCAATTGAACTTGTGTGGGTTGAGATCTAAGCTCAATTGGACTCAATGAGTCCAATTGACTTAGGTGAATGTAATTGACTTTGATCTAAGTCAATTGGGTTTGGTGAGGACCTAATTAGGTCCTTAGGTAGGTCTAGAGGTGATGTACTAGGGTTAGGACACCTTAATTTAGGTTCCTATGGGGTTGGGATTAGGTCTAGGGAGCTAGAAATCCAAGATCAAGGCTTGAATCTCAAAACAGGGATTGGAGACCAGTACCAAACATCCAAAAATGTGATCAGACGACTTATACTAAAAAATTAGAAGTCCAGACTTCAGTTCTGGACGTTCAATCTGATTCAGGGGGAAATCAGGGTTCTATTTTGGGTATTCTGCAGAAATTGGACGTCTGACAAAGTGTCTGGACGTCCAATAACACTGCAGAAGTGGGTTTGAGGCATGCGGGAGTTGGCTAAGGGTCATGGATGTCCTATAACTTATCTGGACATCCAGATAAGGGTTGGAACTAGGGTTTTAGGGTTTCCTAGGGTGTTGTGACCTAATCTAAGGGTGGCTAAGGCTTGGGGAAGTCTCTAGGTTATCCTAGGGCTAAGGTGGACCTCAGCTCTTCACATTTTACTTCTTTATTCCTACTTAATAGAATAGCAAACCTTAACTCCCTTACATCATTATTCCTACATCTAATCTAAGTCTTCTACTCCGACTCTGCTGCAATATCCATTATTCCTGATCCAACTTCAGATCCAGCTCCAGATCCAGCTCTTGATCAGCTTATTCCCTACAATCGACATAATGCACTTAATCAGCACATTATAACATTATTTTATGCATAGCTAAAAAAAAGCAGTAAAGATGCAGATAATGCCTATGCATGCGTGAATAATCGTAACTTATGCTAAGTTCTAGCTTAATCTAGGTCGATAAAGACTTATGATTGCTGCGCAATCATACCCCCATGCCTACATCTTGCTAGTCCCTAGCAAATGCAAGACTAAATTATTTACAGCAAGGGTCCCTAAGGGACTGATTATTTTATCAAGTGAATGCATGGAGATTTTTCTCCTTTTTGTTTTCATCCTATGCTCTAGAAATCCAGACAATCGTGAAGGTGCAGCTATGTAGCTTTTGCAACGGATTCGAGTGAAAAATTGATTCACCTCTAAAGCCTGTACTTGACCCCTAGTAAAAATTCTAACAGGATAGGCAGACTTCTTCCCTCGGGGTATTCAAAATATCCTATGAATTCCACCCCAGCTTTAGGCTTAGGTAGAGAATCTTTGAGGGAAAAGATTATATATTTGGTGGCTCACTCTCGATTGGTGTTATATAGAGACTAGTACTATAGAATCTAGATTCCCGGATTACTAAGTAACTCAACTCAGAGAAAGATGAGAAAAACTATGCTCTCTTTTGATTCCTTTGTATTCATTTTCTCTTACTCTCTTCTCTTTTTCTTTTCTTTTTTTTTTCTTTCTTTTTCTTAGAGCTCACAACCAGATTCACATATATGATCTGTATTTGGTGGCCTTACTTGGCATTAACACTTTAATTGAGTTTCCATAACCGTAACACTAAGTCAGACTTCCTCAGCCACTATTCGGGCGGTTAGAAACACATGAAAGGTGGGTTAAGGCCATATTTGGTGGATCTCAAATTTATTCGGTGGTATTGCCTTAATGCAACTGAACTAAATATTCACTCTTTTTTCTATGCTTTTTCTTCTTTTTCTAATTTTTTTCAATTTTTCTTTCTTTTCATCATTTTTTTCTTTTCTTTTTTTCTTTTTCAACATAACACAACTAGCACACATTCATGAACTTTATTAAGGAGGCATTATTAGGGATTGGTGGTACTCAAGAGACATTAAGTGGCTTATTTGGTCGAAGTGCCTACTCGCGGCATCGGGAGAGACGGATAGGACAATGAATTTCTGACCTTGACATCAATACTCTCCTTCAGCCGAGGATTCCATAAAGAATGGTCGTAACCATCCACCTTAGCCCTAGTTTTATGAAACTCGCTCTCCGCGTATTTGCCTTATTTGGTGGCTCTAAATATCTTACACAAAATGTATACGTATGAACCGAGAGCAAAAACTATGCCTAATCTTTGAGTATCATCACCTAATTATCTAGGACTTTGGATTCCTTGTACTAATCTTAGAGCACCAGTACACTTTACTCTCATCTCACACTATTTGGTGGATTTTTGGAAGAAAATCTGCCTGACTCCCGAAACACTGTCCAGGGGTTTAGGAAGAGAAGTATTGCTTCTTCTCGATAGACTGAAGACGTTTATCAGCCTTCACCGTGAATCCATCGCAAATTCTACATGTGTGTGAAAAGTTGTACTGGATTCCAGATTACAGGAATCAACTAGAGGGTAAAATCCCTAATGCATTCTCTTAATAAAATAATCTTATTCATGAATGCAATATGTATATATGCTATAAACAAGTAACCTCGTATAATTGTACTTCATGAAATTCCCGAATCAGGTTACAATCAGCTTGACCCTAAATTTAGAACAAGAGGTGAGCGGGTGAGTTGGAAATGGCTGTTGCAGTCTATTTCTAGTTCCAATGCAAGCATTGGAGGTGGAGTCAGTTGTTCTTTTATTTAGGGTCCTAAAGTACATTTTACATGCAGCTCCGAGTTTTCCTAAATGTTGGCAGAAAAATTTTTCAGTTTTGTTGTATCTACCCCCCCATGCCTAAGTTCTTGCATGTCCTCATGCATGAATATAAAAGAAAATAAGTACTGTAGGGAGAGAATGGGTAGAAATCACCTGGAATTGCTCCTGAAAATATTCATTCAGCACCGGCCAACCTGTTAGCATGTAATATACATAAAGGAAATATGCTAAAAGAAAAATATGCTATGTATAAAAATGATTATGTATAGATGGTGGTGGAATGTGGGATATGCTATCTATATGTGCTGAGTTTAACGCCTCCAGCTTGGCAAGCATTCAATCACATGTCCTCAATAAGATGAATAATCTCGTCAGGTGGAGGAGGTTCCTGGGCCAAAAATGGCTTGAGGCGCTAGCCATTAACCGTGGATATATGCCTAGATTTTGGGTCCTTGATCTGGACTGCCCCATTAGGATATGGACAAATCACAACATATGGGCCAGTCCATTTGGACTTGAGCTTCCCCGCAAACAGTTTTAGCTGTGAATCAAACAACCAGACTTGCTAGTTGGGCATGAATGCTTTCCTCCGGATGTGGCGGTCATGAAAGGCCTTGGTCTTGTCCTTGTATATTAATGCATTCTCATAGGCCTCCCACCGAATCTCTTCTAATTCGCTGAGTTGGAGTTTCCATTCTTGACCTCCTACATTGAGGTCAAGGTTACATTTTCGCACCGCCCAAAAGGCGCAGTGTTCCAGCTCTACAGGGAGGTGACAGGCCTTGTCATATACCATGTGATATGGTGACATTCCGAGTGGGGCCTTGTATGCAGTCTGATATGCCTAGAGTTCATCGATTAATTTGTCGGACCAGTCCTTTCTGTCTGGTCTAATCGTCTTCTGGAGAATCAGTTTGATCTGACGGTTAGACACTTCAGCCTGCCCATTGGTCTGCGGGTGATACGGGGTGGCTATGCGGTGATGTACCCCGTATTTCTTTAATAACGACCTGAAATGGGCGTGAATGAAGTGGCTTCCCCCGTCGCTAATCAGAGCGCAGGGTCTTCTGAATCTCATGAAGATGTTCTGCCGTACGAAAGAAATGACGGTCTTATGGTCAGCCCGTCTCGCTAGGATGGCCTCAATCCACTTCGAGACATAGTCGACGATTAGTAATATGTACTCGAAGCCATGCGAGTTCGGAAAAGGGCCCAGAAAATCGATGCCCCAGATGTCGAACACTTCTACAACCATAATGGGCTAGACTGGCATCATGTCTCTCCTGGTCATAGAACTGACCAACTGGCATCGTTTGCAGTGTTGGGCGTATTCATGTGTATCTCTGAAGATGGTTGGCTAGAAAAATCCCGACTGCAAAATTTTTGCAGCGGTTTTCCTTCCCGAGAAATGGCCACCACAAGCATCACTGTGGCAGAAAGATAACACACTGAGGATCTCAGAATCTGGGATGCATCTTCGAATAATCTGATCCGCTCCAATGCGGAAGAGCAGTGGGTCATCCTAGAGGTAGTATTTGGCCTCTGCAATGAATTTGAGTTTCTGGTCTTTGGATAGGTTCGCAGGAATTTTGCCTGCGGTGAGGTAGTTCGCGAAATCCACGTACCAGGGAAACTCAATGGAATTGATTGCCAAAAGAGATTCATTCGAAAATTGCTCATGGACAGGTAGGGAGTAAGGAATGTGATCTGGGTCCAGTCTGGATAGGTGATCCACCACAACATTCTATTTTTCGACTTTGTCGCGGATTTCGATGTCAAATTCCTGCAATAGAAGGATCCATCTAATGAGTCGTGGTTTGGCATCCTTCTTTGCCAACAAATGCCGAAGGGCGGAGTGGTCAGTGAAAATGATGACCTTGGACCCTAATAGGTAAGATCTGAATTTCTCCAACCCGAATACTACTGCTAACAGTTCTTTTTCGGTGACAGTGTAATTACGCTGAGCCTCATTCAGTGTCTTGCTAGCATAGTATATGACAAAGAGTTGTTTCTCCCGACGTTGGCCTAAAATAGCACCGACGGCAAAATCAGAAGCGTCACACATCATTTTGAAATCACCCGACCAGTCAGGTGGTTGGAGAATCGGGGAGTCGGAGACAGCACTTCGTAAAGTCTCGAAGGCGCTGAGACACGAGGTATTAAATTCAAATGGTATATCCGCAACCAGGAGATTCGTCAAAGGCCATGCAATTTTCGGGAAAACATGTATAAATCTCTGATAGAAGCCGACGTGACCCAAGAAAGATCCAATCTGCTTGATCGAGTTGGGTGGCGGTAAGTGGGAAATAATCTCCAATTTAGCCGATCGACCTCGAGTCCATTTTTGGAAATCTGTGCCCTAGTATTATGCCATCCCTCACCATGAAATGGCTTTTCTCCTAGGATAGTACTAGGTTTACCTCAATACACCATTTCAAGATCTTGGTGTGGTTATCAAGACAAGATGCGAAATCATCTTCAAAAATGGAGAAGTCATCCATGAATACTTCCACATAGTCCCCAATCATGTCAGAGAAGATGGTCATCATACAACGCTGAAATGTCGCTAGTGCGTTGTAGAGGCCAAGGGCATCCGCATGAAAGTGAATGTTCCAAAGGGTCATGTGAATGTGGTCTTGTCTTGGTCTTCCGAGCTAATCGCTACTTGATTATACCTGAAGTATCCATCTAGAAAGCAGAAGAAACTGCATCCAGCTAACCGTTCCAAGATCTGATCAATGAACGGTAAACGAAAGTGATCCTTCTGGGTAGCGGTGTTCAGTTTCCTGTAGTCAATGCAGACTCACCAAGATGTCGTAGTGCGTGTCGAGATGGATTCGCCCTTATCATTCTTCATGACAGTGAGTCCTGCTTTCTTGGGCACTATCTGAATCGGACTCACCCACTGGCTATTTGAGATTGGATATACAATACCTGCATCCAGCCATTTGATGATCTCCTTCTTAACAACCTCTAGCATATTCGGGTTAAGCCATCTTTAAGGTTGTCTTTAAGGTTTCACCCCCTCATCCGTGTAGATGTGATGAGTGCAATACGAGGGGTGAATACTGGGGAGATCAGCAATACTCCACTCGATAGCAGCCCTATGGTCTTGCAGCATAGAAATCAATCGATGCTCCTATTCTTGGGTTAAGTGAGCATTGATAATAACAGGGTATGTCTCACTTTCGCCCAAGAACACATACTTGAGTGAGTTAGGTAAGGGCTTCAATTCGATTACGGGTGGATCGGAGTCATAAATGAGAGTGGGAGGAGCAGAATTGAGGGTGGGAATCTGCTAATCCATGTGCACATGAATTCCTACTGAGTTGCTCCCTGTGAAATCGGCTGACTGTGTTAACGAGAAACCCGTTAGCTGTAGTCATGTCTTCCTACAATAACAGGGGCAATTCAGTAATATATGGATCAAGATAGCTGGATTCAGGGGTGCTGAGGTCAAAAGCACACCCGAAACAGTCAGATCCTCGGGGTGATGTGTAATGCAGTGGTTTCAGTCCTGTGTGGATCGAGGTCCGAGAACCCTGATAGTGCAGACGAATGAGACATTGGGTCATCACAAAGGAGCCCAATGTTGCCACAGTATGCCGCATCTTCGTCTTCACTATCCTCCTCTATTCTATCATAGTTGAAGTTCCTTGCTACCCTGAATATGTCCAATCGAAGTCTCTCATTGCCTAGGGCTATCTCCATACACCTGGATGCACAATCAATGTTTGCTCAGGCTGTCGCTAGAAATGGGCGACCCAAAATAATTGGTGCAACACAGAAATTAGGAGGAACTTCCATATCGAGAACGAAAAAATCTGCAGGAAAGTAGAACCCGCGGACTTTCACGATCACGTTCTCAACCACCCCCCTTGGTGTTTTGACTAATCTGTCAGCCAGCTGAATCGTGACCGAGGTGGGCTTCAACTCCCCAAATCGAAATCAATCAAATACGACAGTGGGGGTTAGGTTGATGGACGAACCCAAATCTAGAAGCGCCCGATCAAATGGAAAATCCTGCAAGAAGCAGGATATAAGTGGGGTACCAGGGTCTTTCTTCTTCGGTGGTAAGTCAGCTAGAATCACGGCACTAGCCTCTTTCGACAATACCGCCTGTCGTCCAATTCTCGGCTATCGCTTCGGGGTACAATAGTCCATGAAGAACCTAGCGACAACGGGAATGTGATCGATTGCCTCGAGGAGGGGGACCTGGATATGGACTTCCTTGAACATTGATTTCAGGTCCTCAAAATTCTGCATGTCCTTTTTCCGTACTGCATTTCGTGTCAGAGCCTCAGGAAAAGGGACGGGAATCTCAGGGTTGAGTGGCCTCTTACCCTTGTCTACCGCAGGTGGCTCCTGAGACGATGAAGGAGTCGATCCTGCCTGTGGTAGAGGGTGGGAAAAATTAGGACTCGCCTGCCTATGTGGTGGGTCGAATGTCTTCCTTCCGCTCCGCAAAGAGACAGCATGTTCATTGTCTTGCTGTCCATGAGGTGGTGGGGGAGCGGAAGGGGTAGAATATGCGGGGTTCTGCAAAGGCGGCTGGCCTTGCGTGTAACCTGGTGGTGCAGGAGGCGCTTGTAGTATGGCGTGTGTCTGTCCCTGCGGTGCCTGAAACCTAGGCAGGGCGCCCTGGTTCTGCACATATCGAGGATTCGGGACGGGTTGGGAGGGCAAGGCTCCCTGAGTCCTATGCTCCTGCAATAGCTGGTTCTACATGTTCTGTATGGTCTGTATCTGATCAGCCATCGCCTTCATAATCTGTAAGCTATCCTGTGTGGATTTCCTCATGGATTCTCGTAGCTCCTCTTTCAATGCCTCCAACGGGTCAGCCCGCTTTGGAGGGTGGTTGGCAGCTTGGTGCAGTGGCTGGTATAAAGAGCAGGGTTGTTGCTGCTGAGACGGAAATGGCTGCTGCCTAGGGTAAGTGTTTTGCTCATTCCCGTATTGCCTGGTCTGGTAGTGTGGATCTTGATGTGGTCTCTGTGAATTATCAGACCAAGAGAAGTTTGGATGCTGGTGCCAACCAGGGTTATACGTCTCTGAATACGGGTTATTACACTCGTATCCTTGGCTAGCGCTGACGTCCTCGTAGGTCGAAGATGTCTGAGACGTATATCCATCAAGGGGATACGCATTATAATCTATGGGTGGTGTGTAACCCTAGTCGTAGGGTGCCAGATCTGGATTAGTTACAGGATCCTGATATGCGGGATCTCGTAAATACGGAGAAGATGCATCCCGAGTGAGTAGATTAACTGGAGCAGGAGGGACTTGGGGCGCATAGGAGGGTCTTGAGGCTGCAGAGCTCGAGTCAAATTGACCCTGACTGATCTGGTCAATCTTCTTCTCGATTAGGTTTATTCTATCTAGCTGCTTGACGATGATATCCATGTCTGCTCGTATAGACTCGGTGTGAGCCTCGTGGACACCAACCCATTGCTAACCACGCCGCTGGAACTGGTTCATGGATGCGGCATTCATCGAGTTCTCCGCTAATGATTCAAACAGCTCAAATGCGTTGTTCTAGTCTTTTGCGAGGAAATTCCCGTCACTGGATGCATCGGCCAGATAACGATGTGTGTCATCCAGCCCATGGTAAAAGATCTAAGCTAGGTGCCATCTGGGTATACCATGATGCGGGCACTTCTAGAGAAGGTCGTGAAATCTGTCCCAAGCTTCATGCAACTTCTCCCTAGCCCCCTGGGAGAAAGTCGTGATTGCACGTCGCATCGCGTTTGTTCGATCGATTGGGAAGAACTTTTGCAGGAATTCATGTCGTAATTCCAGCCAAGTTCCAATTGGCCTCCCAATGGTATTGAACCAGTATGAAGCTTTGTCCCTTAGAGAGAACGGGAAAAGCTTCATTAGAACAATCCCGAGGTCGATATTCCTGGGTCAAATCATTTTAGCGAGTTGACTCAGGTCCTCAAGGTGCTGGAACGGATCTTCACTTGAGTTCCCATAGAAGTGAGTGCTGATCAACCCAATCACATTGGGCTTGAGCTCAAATGCTTCTCCGCCTGCGAGAATTCTGACCAGTGGTGCAACGATTTGTGAGGCTGGGTCGTAGAAATCCCGCAATTGTTCTCCTCGCGACGGGTGCTGCATCCTGTTAAGCGCCATCAGAATGCGATCCATGCTCTGTTGATGCCGCTCCTCTGATTCGACGACCCGGGCTTCCAGACGAGCCATCGGGACCAGATTCTCGATATTCTGACCCGGTCTAGGTCTAGGTCGAGGATTTGCCATGGTGGCTCTAGGAGTGGAAGAAATGGGGGAAGAAGATGGTCCGGGGGAGGTGACTCGCCTCCTTGGGAGTGGCTCCCAAGGTCCAACCAAGTGAGGTCTAAGTGACCTCCTTCCTTCATACACCACCCAACCCCTGGGTTGGTGTAGCCAAGCTAAACAAGGCTAAGGCCCTGTCAATCAAATGGTCCTTATGGATCGAGTGACCAGGTTTTTCGTTAGAAGTTTGAATTCCTGAAGAAAAATTCATCGTTCAACCGACTGAAAGTGGTTCTCGCCTCTCAAGCTAACCCAACCAGTCTGGTTACGAGGTTCTTCCTTTGGCTTATGCCTTCGATTCTGTTAACCCTCGAGCCGCGGTCATTTGACACTACTCCGTAGACTTAGTCACCAAGTTTGGCAAGAGAGGTTAAAAACACCCAGTAATATGGTAACAAATTTGTGTTGATTTCATGTTTTAAAATTAATTTGAGCCCATTTTCTTCAGTGGGGTTTTCTCTTGGTGGGTGGCCCACAAGGTGACCAAGCTCACCGGCTAATTGCTAGACTTGATTAAGTCTAGGTTAGCCTAAAGTGTGGTTTCTAAGTTGTAACCCTAAAGATTCAACCTAAGTTTCATGCTCTTCTAGGGTTTTTTTTTCCTGTTTCAGCAGACCACAAAAGTAATGTTCTTTCTCTAATAATAATTGGAATCCAATTAACTTGAAATTTTGTGAGTAGATTCCTTTTTCAATTAGCTTTCCAAAGGATTTTTTTTGGAATTGTTGCTATTTCAACCGACTTTTTAGGGATTTTTGAATATCAGGGGGTCAGATTTGGAATTTTGACCCTTGGTAGATTTTTCACTTTGAAACAGTATCAAATGACCTTCAAAAATTTGAAAAAATATGGAAAATAGAGCCAATGAGATCAGCTTTCAAACCCCACCATTTTTAGTCAAAACAGATTCGTGGATTGATAGGGATTGCTTTTTAAAATTTGAAAAATCTTGAATCTAGCTCAGTCTGACCCCTGTGCATTTTGCAAATTTTTAAAAATTGTATACTTAGAATCTTTTCAAGAGAATGGTGGCATTTGAAAGATGGTTTGAAAATGAAGGTTTACTCCAAATTTCATAATTTTTCGCTTACTAATTTTTCGGCAATCGAATTTTTAAATTAGACTTGAAATCTGGTCGAAAATCAGAAGATGGTAGAAAAGCTTTTAAAGATGTTTGAACTTGAAATCTAAGCTTATCACAAAAAAGGATGTTTTTTTTTTCGTTTTTCAAATTTTTGCATGATTTTTTTTATTCACAAAGGATTTTTCAGAAGATTCAAAGAAAATATCTTTTTTTTTCAAACTAACCTAGATTCGAAAGGAAACCTAATCTAGATTTTTTTTCAAAATTTTTCTTTTTGATTTTTTCATTTTTCACGAAAATGATTAAAATCTTTTTTTGTTCACAGGAATTTTTTTCAAAGGACACTGCAGAAAGTAAATCTACATCTAGGGTTCAGAAAAAAACCTAATCTAAGGGGAGATGTGTACCCGACTTTTTTTCTTTGCCGTGCTTGATGTGTGCGCAGATCCTGTTTTTCTTCCGTGTTGTCCTGCACATCAAAAACAAAGTAGAGAGAGATTTGCCAATGATAGTTTAAAAGATCGAAATCAAAGAAAATGACGTTGCCTCCCCGGCAACGACACCATTTGTTGTGAAGCGTAGATCACGTGTTTGATTAGAAAGCATCATAGTATAGTTGCAAAATACGATCCAACAAAGATATTTAATAAAAGGTAACGAGACTTGAGTCCCAGTCGTTCGACACTGGGAGGAGTTTGTTTTACTTTTGAAATCGATCTTTTTGCCGCTCTACTTGGTTTAAAAACGCACGTCGGTTTCCAATCTCCTAATTAAGATTTCACCACTTCTATTATGAACTCGGATTACATGCGCGTGCGTTAAATAAATCACAAAGGTGAACATGTGAGTTTCTATGCATACGATTCTGGTGAGGTGGTGACTATTTTGGGAGAATGCGTCTATCGTTAGGTTTTCGATATTCTTGGGAAACGACATGCTTGTTGCGGAATGGATAGACAATTAAAACAGGCAACTTGAATCATGCAAAAAGAATGGCAATTATTAAGCTCATGGTGATTTCAAATATATATATATATATATATAAATGCATTTTCATTCATTCAGTGGGAGAGTTGTTTGCAACAAAAACTGTAGAGGAAAGCTTGTACAGAAATGCTGGGAATTTAAATCTAGCTACTAGAAAACGATTGCATATAAGAATCTCTGGGGGGATTTTGCGTGCATCATTGGGGGAGAATCATAACTATGCTACTAAGCAGTAATAAAATGCAGTAAAACTATGAAGAGCATGAACTAAATCTAGCAGAACAAAAGGGCATTCAGGGGTGATCCCTGACGGCCTTGGAGTGGTCGGGAGGAGAATGAGGGGCGGCTAATGGAGCTTAGGCCGACCCTTGGAGAGAGAGGGGAGTGATCTGGCATCCCGGCATGGTGTCCTTCAAGGCGGTGATGAGCTTGTGGAGGTGGAGTGGCTAACCTAAGTGGAGATGGGCGTGCATGGAACCAATGGAGTGAGTGGTGCCAAGAATGTGAAGTGAAGCCAAGGGATGTGAATGGGTGCACTTGGCCACCCATGGGGTTTTTTTATGGACTCAAGGGCTTCTCTCTAGAGTGGTGTGGAACTCTCTAGAGAGAGTCCAAGAGTGGCTGGCCATATGGTTATGAGATCGAAAAAATGTGGATCTCATTTTGAATGCCTCTTGGTTGCTAAATTTGGCAACCAAGAGGTGGCGCCACTTCAAGAGAGTTCTAGAGAACTCTAGAGAACTGTGTGTACGTGAATGGGTGTGTGTGTGGTCATGCTCTATGTGGCTAGGTGGTTTAGGTTAGGTCCTAAGGGGTTTAAGTAGGTGTATGTCTTGAATTAGGGTTACAAACCCTAATTACTAAGGGGAAAGTGCAATTAAACTTAACCTAAGTTTAATTGGATGAGTGTGAACCTAATTGAGAGTGAAATAACTCAATTAAGTTGGGTTTAGGTCAATTGGACTCTCGCTAAGTCCAATTGAACTTGTGTGGGTTGAGATCTAAGTTCAATTGGACTCAATGAGTCCAATTGACTTAGGTGAATGTAATTGACTTTGATCTAAGTCAATTGGGTTTGGTGAGGTTCTAACTAGGTCCTTAGGTAGGTCTCGAGGTGATGTACTAGGGTTAGGACACCTTAATTTAGGTTCCTATGGGGTTGGGATTAGGTCAAGGGAGCTAGAGATCCAAGATCAAGGCTTGAATCTCAAAATAGGGATTGGAGACCAGTACCAGATGTCCAAAAATGTGATCAGACGATTTATACTAAAAAATCAGAAGTCTAGACTTGAGTTCTGGACATCCAATCTGAGTCAGGGGGAAATCAGGGTTCTATTTTGGGTATTCTGCAGAAATTGGACGTCTGACAAAGTGTCTGGATGTCCAATAACACTGCAGAAGTGGGTTTGAGGTGTGCGGGAGTTGGCTAAGGGTCCTGGACGTCCTATAACTTATCTGGACATCCAGATAAGGGTTGGAACTAGGGTTTCCTAGGGTGTTGTGACCTAATCTAAGGGTGGCTAAGGCTTGAGGAAGTCTCTAGGCTATCCTAGGGCTAAGGTGGACCTAAGCTCTTCACATTTTACTACTTTATTCCTACTTAATAGAATAGAAAACCTTAACTCCCTTACATCATTATTCCTACATCTAATCTAAGTCTTCTACTCCAACTCTGCTGCAACATCCATTATTCCTGATCCAGCTTCAGATCCAGCTCCAGACCTAGCTCCTGATCAACTTATTCCCTGCAATCGACATAATGCACTTAATCAGCACATTATAACATTATTTTATGTATAGCTAAAGGAAAGCAGTAAAGATGCAGATAATGCCTATGCATGCGTGAATAATCCTAACTTATGCTAAGTTCTAGTTTTATCTAGGTCAATTAAGACCTATGATTACTGCGCAATCACAAGCTAGTTCGGTGATATTAAGCAGCCTACCTCCCAAAAGGACTGACCCAGGAGCACCCCTGATTTCTTGTAATTTCGGGGACGTGACATTTGATAGAGCACTCTTGGACTTAAGTGCTTCGATCAACCTCGTCCCGACGACCCTATATCACCAGTTTGGATTTGGAGAATTGAAACCTACACCTGTGACTATCCAATTGGCTGATAGATCTATGAAAACCCCGAAGAGGGTAGTCAAGGACGTAATTGTTCGGATCAAAGACTTCTACTTCCCGATAGACTTTTTGGTCCTCGACATGGAAGTCCTTGAACAGCTACAAAACACACCTATCATCTTGGGCAAACCTTTCTTAGCTACGGCTAAGGCAAACATTGATTGTGACATGGGATGCATGGAAATTGCCTTTGGGGACAAGAAGATGCAATTAGATATCTTCAGGGCGGCTAAGCCTTTTGATTGTGGCTGGGTTGAGGAGAACGATCCCATGGAACCTTTGGTTGAAGAATGCCTCACTCTTAGCTCTTTAGTAGACCATCTGACTCAACCAGTTGATGACTACCTTGAACCAATCCAACCTATGGAGGTTGACCTATGTAAAGCTGATTACCTTCCACAACCACCATTTGAGGAGATTGATGTTGATCAACTCCCACCTTTCCCTTACCCATCGAATGTTGTCCCACCTACACCCGAACTGAAGCCTTTGCCCGATAATCTCAAGTATGTCTTCCTTGGACTTGACTAGACCTTCCTTGCGATTATCAATGCCCATTTAACTAGGGAAAAAGAGCTTAGGTTGACTGCAACCCTCTCTAAACATCGGGTAGCCATTGGATGAACAATTTCTAACTTGAGGGGAATTAGCCCCACCTATTGCACTCACAAGATCTATTTGGAAGATGGGGCTCGACCTTCTCGCCAGATGTAGAGACGATTGAACCTAAATATGCGAGAGGTCGTTAAAAAGGAAATATCAAGTGGCTTGATACTGATATCATTTACCCGATTTCTGATAGCTCCTGGGTGAGCCCCACTCAAGTGGTACCCAAGAAAGCTGGGCTCATCATGGTCACCAATGACCAAGGCGAATCCATCCCTACTTGCACCGCTACCGCATGGTAGGTGTGCATCGACTATAGGAAGCTTAATGAGGCCACCAAGAAAGATCATTTCCCTCTACCATTCATTGACTAGATTCTCGAGCAATTGGCAAGGAAGAAATATTTTTGCTTTTTGGATGGATATTTAGGATACAACCAAGTTGCTATTGCACCAGAGCATCAAGAAAAGATCACATTCACTTGTCCGTATGATATGTTCGCATTCAGTCGTATGCCATTCTGATTATGCAATGCACCTGCTACCTTTCAGTGTTGCATGCTAGCCATCTTTTCAGAGATGGTGGGTGAATACTTGAAGGTCTTTATGGATGATTTCTCCATGTTCGGGAATTCATTCGACCATTGTCTTAGCAATTTGGAGAAGATCCTGAAGCGCTATATCAAGATCAACCTGGTTTTAAGCTGGGAAAAGAGCCATTTCATGGTTTATGAAGGGATTGTCCTCAGTCACATCATCTCGCATAGGGGCGTCGAAGTGGATTGAGCTAAGGTTGGTCTAATTTCCAAACTTCCACCTCCTAACTTTGTCAGGAAAATTTGATATTTCCTAGGACATGTTGGCTTCTATAGAAGGTCCATTAAAGATTTTTCTAAACTCTTTAAAACCTTGATTGACCTTCTAGCCAACGACGCCCTTTTTCACATGACACCTGATTGCATCAAGGCTTACAACACTCTCAGGGAAACAGTCTCTATTGCGCCTGTATTACAACCCCCGGACTGGTCCCAGGGCTTTGAGATTATGTGCGATGCATTAGATTTTGCCATCGGCTCAATTCTAGGACAAAGAAGAGAAAAGAAACCCGTGGTGATCTAAAACGCGAGCAAGACGTTGGATGAGGCTTAACGGAATTATACTGTCACAGAAAAAGAACTGCTCGCCGTAGTCTTTGGATTAGAAAAGTTTCGATCATATCTTCTGGGGTCCCACGTGACGATTTACATTAACCACTCGGCTATCCAGCATTTGTTGGCCAAAAAGGACGCTAAACCCAGGCTCATCAGATGGATCCTGCTCTTGCAGGAATTTGACCTGGAAATACGCGACAAAGCTAGGTCCAAGAACGTCGTAGCCGATCACCTATCCAGACTCCACCCAGACCACATCGGACCATCATTACCCTTGACTGACACCTTTCCTAATGAACAACTTCTAGTCGTGTAGGGAAGAAAGCTACCCTGGTATGCAGACTTCGTCAACTATTTGGTGGTAGGATAGACTCCGCACGGCTAGTCCAGACAGCAACAGGATAAGTTCTTGGATGAAGCCAAGCACTATTTCTGGGACGATCCCATGCTGTTTAGACTCTGTGCCGACCAGATCATTAGGAGGTGTATTCTTGAGGAAGAAGTCCAAAGTGTGCTATCCTTTTATCACAACCAAGCCTGTGGTGATCACTTTTCAGGGAAGAAAATGGATGCAAAGGTTTTACAGTTCGGATTTTACTAGCCCTCCCTATTCAAGGACGCACACAGCTTCGCTAAGACTTGCTCTCGCTGCCAGACATTAGGGACTATGACCAGAAAGAACATGATGCCCCTCCAACCCATTCTGATTGTCGAAATCTTCGATGTTTGGGGCATCGATTTTATGGGTCCCTTCCCACCATCCAACAGCTTTGAGTACATACTAGTCTCAGTAGACTATGTCTTGAAATGGATCGAAACCATCGCCACTTGAAGATGTGATCATAAGGCCATCATGGACTTTGTTAAGCAAAACATCTTCTCTCGGTTTGGAATACCAAAGGCCATGATCAGTGATGGTGGGAGTCACTTTATTCATGCCCAATTCCGTGCCTTGCTTAGAAAATACGGGGTTACTCACCGCATTGCCACCCCGTATCACCAGCAAACAAATGGGCAAACTGATGTCTCCAATAGGCAGATCAAGAATATTCTGCAAAAGACTGTGAGACCTGACTGGAAGGATTGGTCCACACGACTGGATGATGCCCTTTGGGCATACAGGACCGCTTTTAAGACCTTGATAGGCATGTCACCTTATCACCTAGTTTTTAGCAAAGCTTGCCACCTTCCGATCAAGTTGGAACACCGGGCATACTTAGCTGTTAAGCAGAGCAACATGGATTCTCAGTTAGCCAGAGCACAGAGGACGCTCCAACTCTCCAAGCTTGAGGAAATCCATCGAGATGCCTATGAGAATAGTCGACTTTACAAAGAAAAGATGAAAGCCGTCCATGACAGACACATTCATAGGAAAATCTTCGAGCCCAATCAGCAAGTTTGGCTTTTTGATGCAAGACTTAAACTTTTTCCTGGGAAATTGAGATCAGAATGGATAGGACCATATCAGGTGGTCAAACCTTAGCCCAACGGGGTGGTTGAAATTGCAGATCTTAACACTGGGTAAACATTCATAGTAAACGGCCAGAGATTAAAACATTATGTTGCCCAGGTTCCCCCAAAGGAAGTTGTCACCCTCATTGAGGGTTGACACGAAGCTTCGCCCAGCTGGAGGCAATAAACTCAACGCTTCTCGGGAGGCAACCCAGAAGATTCAAATTGATCAGGAACATGCCAACACTCAGGTGATTTCTTTCTACACCCCCTTTGCATACATGTATTTGCCAATGAGACATTGTCCAACTTAAGCATGGGGGGTTGGTAATTCGTATTCTCTGAGTTTATATTATCAGCCTGAATTATATAATAAATAAATTTAAAAAAATTAGGAAGGAGAACTTAGGCATTGGGGGCTTGTCAACTGTGTGAAATAATAAGAGAAAAACCTGGACACTTAGACTTTTCAGGCCTTCAGGCTTAATCAACCTAGGTGTCCACTAAAATGCGGATTTAGCCTCAAATCCTTGCAACCTTAGTTTACATTAATCTGATCAATAAAGTAGGGTGATAAGTATATAATTTATCAATCCACCCTCTGACTCGAAGGGACTTTTAGTCTAAGCATCTGCACACATTTTTTTTGCACTGACTTGCTCCTCGAAGATTCTAATAGAAATTGGGTAACTAATGAACCTTCTAGGGTGGTATGGCTAGCAAGTTGTTGTGGGTAACAGCCCATTGTCCGGTTGTTCAGAGCCCAGCCACATGATCATTCTCTTTTATTGCCTCTAGGTAAATCTTAGATCAAGGAAGTCACCTACTGAAACAACAAAAGAAAAAAGTAAGAAAAAAAAAGAAAAAAATATATAGAAAAAGAAGAAAAAGAAAAAAATAAATAAGCCACACTTCACCGCATGAGTATGGCTGGCAAGTGGTCGTGGGTAACAGTCCATTGGCTGGTTGTCCAGAACCCAGGTCACTAAATGCACGAAAAAGCCCAAAACACTTAAGGAAGAAGTGAGGAAGAAGAGCAATTCGGGGAGATACACACTGGAAACACCCTTGTGTTGACCCCATGAAAAATAAAAGTAGGGAGAAAGCTACCGATCGGACAGATACACCTTCAGGCAAGTATTTCCTTTTCCGGTCACCTAAGGGCATAGAAACCCGAAGTCTATTTTAATTACCCTTGAGTAAGTCTACCACAATCTTCACACCAACATGCTTAGCACTTAGAGTATTTTTAGAGTTATGGGTGGGTTGGGTAGCTGTAAAAAGTTACCTACACACTCTCAACTCCAAAAAAAATCCAAAAAAATGAGAAAAGATGAAAAAGAAATATATATATATATGTATCTGTAAAGCGAGGATTTAGGTGGTTCGCATTTTGGCAGACTCGCAAGTGTTGTTTAGTCTCTGTAGATCAGACTCCTAGTATATTTCCTCCCGTTGACAAGTAACAAATGTCTAAGTAATCAATTCCTAATTCTAACTGAAAATAATGGCTAGGATAAACCTTGCTAGGGATTAGCAAGGGATGAGCATGGGGGTATGATAACTCCACATTCAATGATGATAATTCCATCAACTAAGGTGAGTTTTGAGGATATATGCACACTAATAACATGTCATGATAGGCATAGGAGCACTGCATGCATTCCAAGTTAAGATTGCTTATGAATTAATGTTTAATGGGTATATGTACAAGTGCGTATTGAAACAGGCCTCAGATGAGCAATCAGACCACATGGATGGAGTCAGATAGACTAATCGAGTCCAACGAACTCGAAATCACTCAAATCTGACATCTGGAGCTCCCTCGATCAGCCCAAGAAGTTCTAGTCATTGATCATCAGATCAACGGCTCACAAGCGGCCATGTCACTACATCCACCACGCTCCTCACCCGCACAGCCTCATAAAGCAGCGCTTTAAGTTGTTCGATCCTTTGATCGGACGGCTGAGAGCTCATGCTCGCCCTCACCACATCCACCGTGCCCGAGCTCCTTCAGCGTGAAGATCTGACCGTTGGATCTCCATCCAATGGTCACTAAGCATTCGCGCCTAATCTCATCTCCTCGACCAACCAAGAAAGTAGCGCAGCGGTAGCACCTCGCCCTCATGATGAGAGGCAAGCGTTTGAATCGCGCCGCGCTTTAAATCGCAACCCAGTGTGCACCGCAGATAACTTGAGCCATCCGATCAGTGTCGAGCGATGTGGATGGATGCAACACAGAGCACCCTCAAGTGCCCGATGGGCATGCGCATGATAATGCCCGAGGTGCGCTCTCCGCAAGCATGATCTGAACCAACATTGTGGGTGAAATCTTAACCGTCCGATCAAAGCGAAGGCACACGGATTGCGGGCATGGCTTGAGAAGAAGAACACGTGCCTCAATGGACCGGTGGCCAGAGGGCTTCAACAACATTTTTGTAAGGGGCTTAGCAATGTCCTGGACGTTGCTAAACCCTCTTTACCTCATTTAGAAGCCCTTTTCTCCTATTTAAACCCCTTCAACCACCCCATTCAAGGGGATTCAATTCACACACCCTCTCCATACAATACTAGCCTTCTCCTAGCTCCACCAAGCATTCCACATACACTTTGGAGTTGTCAAGCCGCTAATGGAGCCCTCCTCCACCACCGTAGCTGCCTTGCCTCCTCTCTCTCTCTTTACCCTAGTTTAATATTGCTTGTGTTTAAGCTTTTAGGTATTATTGTATTTGCGAACAAACTTAAGTTGGATGCTAAATGTTAATGTTGATGTTGTTTCTTATATAGCTCCCATCTTGTTCGAATGAATGTCGTGATTTAAAGACACTCTAACCCTACTCTCTCTCCCTCTCTCTCTCTCTTTCTCATTTTCTCGCAAGCAAACCAAACTTCCTGTGACAACTAAAAGCAACAAAGTAATTCGATTTCACACCTCCTCATGTTCGACACTTGGACTCACCAAATCCAATCTTTAATTAAAGCCGATGTCGCGAACGCATGCTATAATGACACAATTAAACCAACGCGTCTCGCGCACGTCACTAGCATACCAAGCACTGTTGGACGAACTCACCAACATCTCGCTTCATTCCTCTCCACCAGAAGTCGCATCGCAGATCATGATACATCTTTGTGTTCCTGTTTGCACCTCAAAATACGCCTGCAATAATGCCTTCTTGTGCTATTTCCTAGCATTAACTATGCATATTAGGATTCTATAGTTGCATTTGTAAGAACACTTGCATTCATGCATTTAATTGAGAG
The DNA here is from genome assembly GCA_037157565.1 of Thalassia testudinum. Classification (NCBI taxonomy): domain Eukaryota; kingdom Viridiplantae; phylum Streptophyta; class Magnoliopsida; order Alismatales; family Hydrocharitaceae; genus Thalassia; species Thalassia testudinum. The sequence continues at coordinate 129,033,467 of JAZHRO010000055.1, forward strand.
GAGAAGAGAATGAAATAAATGGCTTCATAATTCACTTTTTTTCTCAAGTGCCTCTTTGCAAAAAGTCCCTTCTCTATTTTTATTTCCTCTTGAATTCTTTTCTCTCTTCCCGCGGTTGCACTTCTCTTCCTGCAGCTGCATGCATTTACTCCACATCATGTCTCCCTGCCAACGCCACTCCCTGCAGCTGCCAATCCCACGCCCTCTCCCTGCTGCAACCAGGCACGCCACTCTCTCCTCCTCTATAAGAAGCTGCAGCTTCTTCCTCGCGAGACACGACCCTGCTGCAGAACGCCACCCCGCAGTCCACCACCTTCCTCGCCCGTCCTCCCCTCCATACGTCGGCCCTCCTTCTAGGAGACACTCGGCGAGCAGGAGAACCCACTGTGGTGCACACCATCACAGTGGGAACACCACCGCCCAGCTCTTCAACGAGCCGGTGGGCGTGGTGCCTTCTTTTCTTTTCGTTTTCGTCTCCACGCCATTGCTGCCGCTTCAAGCTCCGAAGCTTGAAGCAGCAGCAGCAGCAGCAGCATAACCCCCCTTGCCTCCTCCGCAACCTTCCCTGCAGGCGCTCAGCCCTCCACGCGCGCCTGCAGGGCCTCCTCCGCTCCGTTCTCTGTTCTGTCGCCTCCGCCGTGCACCCGCAACCGGCCGCTGCGCGCACTGCAGCGGTCGACCAGGCCCTCTCGCCGTCCCCTGCCAACCCCCGCACCCCTCTGCAACCACCTGCAGACCTCCTCCGCGTTCGCTTCCCCGCGCCATCGCCCGCTCTCCGCCCTCGCGCCGGCCTGCAGAAGCCCCACATCCTCTGCGAGAAGGCGCGCTTGCACCCGCGACGTCCAAACGTCCGCCGCCTTCTACAGACGGCTTAACTCACAGCGCTCGCCCTCTCTCTCTAGCTCTCTCTCGCTCCTGCGTCCGCTCCCTCCCGCTCTCTCTCTTTTTCACTCAGTCACAGCACACACTACACCAACGCACACACACATCTTCACCGACACTTACACCCACACACACATAAACACTAGTATAAGTATATATATATATATATACGTATACGTATATATATATATATATATATATATATATATATATATATATACGTATACATATATATATATACATATACATATATATAGTAACATATATATATATACATATACATACATATCTCTATATATATATATATCTACATATACTTATATATATATACATATATACATATCTATATACATATATATATACATCTATATAGTAATATATATATATATATACTTATATACATATCTATATACTATCTATGTATATATATATACTTATATACATACTTATCTATATATTTATGTATACATACATATATATATAATATATATATATATATCTATATATATATACGTATATATATCTATATACTTATACACATACTTATATATATACACATACTTATATACATATATATATACAGTATTATATATATATATACATATACACCTATATATATATACATATATATATCTATATATATCTATAAATATATACCTATACATTTATATACATATATATATATATATATATTTACTTATATACATACATATGTACATATATTTTCACGTTATTTACTATACGCTGTATCGCGGGAATATCTGCATCAGTTGCTGATATTCCCCGATACACGCGTACAAAAAAAGCGTGGACACATTCATCATCCATCCTCCATCCACATTCCACGCGGCACCTAGTCGTGTTGGTTGCGTCTCTTTAGACGTCGATTGACTCGACATAGTGCTACACTCCATCGCCACCTCCACCCCGACCCGTTTATAGATATAATATATATATACATACTATATTTACTTTCTGTTTGTTCGCTTCTCTCTTAGTAAAAAGATAAAAAAAGTATATAAAAGAGAAGATAATTTTTGACTTGCAGGTATCCCGTCTTGCGAGTAGCAAGACTTGTTGTGGAATTCTGTTTCGGCTAAAAGCCAAGGACACAATTTTGAGGGTGTGCCTCAAGAACAAGGATTATCAGAAAAAAATCTAAATAAGGAAAAACACCAAAAACATAATAAACGAACGGAAGAAATACGTTTTAAAGAAAACGTAGAAACTCGACTTGAACCCCACTTCCCTGAGTTCAACCCTGGGCCTAAAAGTGACAAGATAAAATCAAGTAGGCCAGGTTAAAAATTTTGTAAAGAGATTGTTAGGTCCAAATTAGGTTAACCACTATACATATTTCAACGATAAAATCATCATATTAACAACCTGTCCGGGCCGACCGAATAGTTCCCGGGGTGTATGGTGAACCTGGACCCGTGTACCTCAGTCAGGAGCTCTCTCGATAGCTCCTCGTCTCTAGGAACTCACAGACATCCCCTCATACGCAGTATCTCATCAGAGAAAGAAAAATCTCCTGGGTCCCTTGTCAACACCTTCTCCCGCAGTGTCTGCAAATATGGATCGACCATCTGCCCTGTAATGATACGGTCTTATTAGCTCTGGTTGTTCCTGCCGCGTCACTGTCACTACCCCGCAGTACCTTCGTGACACCTGGGGTCGCCAGCTGCCCACCTCCCCCATGAGTCTCCAACTCTGTGCCTGTAAGCTGGCCAAGTAGGTGGGCGCCTTCTGGCTCAAGGCGTTGGCCACCACATTGGCCTTCCCTAGTGGTAGGAGATGCTGCAGTCATAGTCCTTCAGGAGCTCTAACCAATGTCTCTTTCTCATGTTGAGCTCCTTCTGATCAAACAGGTACCTGAGGCTCTTATGATATGTGAAGATCTCGAACGTCTCACCGTACAAGTAGTGCCTCCATGTCTTCAGTGCGAAGACAACTGCTGCCAGCTCTAAGTCATGGGTGGGGTAGTTATGCCCATGGGGCTTTAGTTGCCACGAAGCATAAGCGACAACGTGGCCCCGCTGCATGAGCACACCACCCAACCCCTTCAACGAGGAGTCCATGTAAACCACGAACCTGCCACTACTGTCTCAGATGGTGAGTATAGAAGCTGACGTTAGTCTCTCCTTCAACTCTCGAAAGCACGACTCACACTCGTTTGTCCAGGTGAAAGGCACATCCTTCCGGGTCAGCTAGGTCATAGGATGCGTGATATGAGAGAATCCCCCGATAAACCACCTGTAGTAGCCTGCCAGTTCTAGAAAGCTGCGTATCTCTGTCACTAGGCGTGGCCTCTCCCACTTGAGTTTGGTCTCGACCTTGGTTGGATCCACAACCAGTCTGTCTCGTAAAATCATGTGTCCCAAGAAAGTCACCTATCTCAACCAGAACTCGCACTTGCTGTACTTGGCGTACAGCCTGTGTCATCTCAGTGTATCTAGGACCATACGTAGATGCTGTCCATGCTGTGCCTGATCCCGAGAGTAGACCAATACATTGTCGATGAATACCACCACAAACTAGTCTAGGTATGTCCTGAAAGCACGGTTCATCAGATCCATGAAAGTAGCGGGGGTGTTGGTCAGCGGGGGTGTTGGTTAGCCTAAACCTCATGACCAAGAAATCGTAGTGTTCGTATCGAATATGGAAGGTTGTCTTAGAGACGTCGATCTCCCTGATCCTCAGTAGATGGTAACCTGACCTCAAGTCTATCTTGGAGAACACTGTGGCGTCTCTCAATTGGTTGAAGAGGTCATCAATACGAGGCAGCGAATACTTGTTCTTGATGATGACCTAATTTAACTACCTGTAGTCGACACAAAGCCGAAGGGTACCGTCCTTTTTCTTCACGAATAACACAGGGGCTCCCCACGGGGATACACTGAGCCTCACGAAGCCCTTCTCCAATAGATTCTATAAGTGAGACTTGAGCACTCACAGCTTAAGTAGGGCCATCATGTACGGTGCAGTAGAGATGGGGCTGGTCCCCGGTACTAGTTAAATCTCAAACTCAATCTCATGCTTGGGCGATAGTCCTGGTGGCTCCTCTTGGAAAACATTGGGGTACTCGTAGACCACCGGAATACTCTGTAAGTCGGCCATGGGGCTAGGCTCTGCTACAACACAAGCTAGGAAGCCCTTACACCCCTAGCTTAGGAGCTTCGCTGCCCGAAGCGTGGAGATGCACCTGAAACCTCTGTCTACCGGCTGGCTGTGAAACTCAAAGGGAGGCAGCTCCAGTATGGAGAAGACGATCTTCCTCCCAAAATAGTCCACCAGGGTGTGATAGGTAGATAGCCAGTCCATTCTTAGGATTATGCTAAAGTCCTCCATCGGGATCACAATCAGTCCTTTGCGACAAACAACTGTCCACCTGGGCCTCTAATCAGGAATGGAACCTCTAATAGTACACTGCTCAGGCCCAAACTGATGGCCAAACTCGTGGCGACAAAAGAATGTGTGGCACTAGAATTAAAAAGTACGTAAACAAGTTTGCAGGAAACTAGAACCATACCTACCACCATGGAGCCTGAAGCTCTACGTCTTTATGAGTCAGGGTGTTGATGTGCCCCTCAGCCCTAGGTGCAAAAAAAGTGACCATGCTTTGGGTCGGATGAGCAGCAGCTGGCCTGTACCCTCCTCGTGATTGCTGTCCTCCTCCTCGTGCTTGGTAATTGCGGCCGCCAGATCGGCCTCCAGTGCTCGGTACTGGGAGCATTTGTTGTGCTTCGGCCCTAGATGGGCAATTCTTCCTTATGTGGCCTGGTTGGCCACATATGGAAACAGAGAGGGGCACGACCTCCTCCCTCAGCCGATACCTACTGGTGACTGGACAAGGGTCCGATGCTATCAGCTGGCCCCTGTCTGGGGCCCCCAAAGGCCACTGGTGGCCCCACAGAGTAAGGCGACTCCCCTGCAAGCGTTGTGTGCTTCCTCTCCTGATGACCCTGTGAGTACTCTAGCTGGTAGGGCCTCTTCCGTCCTCCATCAGTGTCTCGTACGGCCGGGTTGGTCTCCTCGTAGGTCATGGCCGCCTCAACCACGCAGGAGAAGGTGGGTAACTTCAGGGGTTTCACATGCCCCCGAATAGCAGGCCGGAGGCCCTCAATAAACCTCCATAGACGCTCCTCCTCTATAGATGCAGCCGTCGGGATGAAGCATGACAGCTCCAGGAAATGCGTACGGTACACACTGTCATAGCAGGGGAGAGCAAAACCCTCCCCTCTTCCTCGCACTGACTCTCCTCTCTTTCTCTCCTTGGGTCACGCTCTCCCATAGCCTCCAACAATATCGAGTTATCAGGTATTCGGACTAAGAGCACACCCGGGTCCAGGGCTGCGGGTGTAGGTCGCAGCCGAGGAGTGTACAAGCTTAGGTGAGTAATCGGACCAGACCAGATCCACGGAGTCAGTGTCATGGACAAGGCCGAGTGAGGGTGCGGGGGACCTTAACCCCCAAGTGATTTGAGGCAATAAGCCTCTATCACTTTTTCTTCTTATGAGGCTTCAACTGCTCCAAATCTTTCGAGGTGGGACTATCTGTCCCCCGTTCTTCACACAGCAACTGGAGATGAAGTTGTCGTCCAATTTGCACAACAGGGACAGTCAATGCCCTAATTGCCTGGTCGCAAGTGTTCTTGGGTTGATTCCGTGCTGCCTGGGACAAATGCCTGGGGCTGAGTTGCTGGAGAGAGCTTCAAGCAAGCTAGAAGCTTGCATGTTAATGGCGATGGGGGTCGGTACCTGAAATCACCAAAAAGACCTTTCGACCATGTCAAAACGTTTAAGAACGATCGTCGGAGCATGGCGAACTTGCTGAGGGGGTCAACGTGGCGTGGCGTTGGTGATGAGGTCTGATGGAGGTGAACTGTGCGTGTGAAGGTGGTGGTGTTTGGGAGTGAATTTGGACAAGTAATCCCCTCAATTTCTTGAGGGGTTTTACTCGCGTGGATACGGCGGAGGTATGGGAGGTGGTAGTAGCTCTTTTGGCGGTGTGTGGTGGCTGTTAGGGCACACCGGAGGTCTACCGGAGAGGTGGAAGACAGAGTCGCAGAGGGTGTTGGCGAGGTTGAAGCAGTGTTTTGGATGTGCTGGCATGATGAGAAGTGGAGGAGTTGGTTGAGAGCGATAGCAGACGAAGGGGAAAGGAGATGGCGTCGGTTGTGGTATGGCTGGCACCAGAGAAGGAGGCTACTCCGGTGGATAGGAAACGACGAGGAAGATGACGAAGGGGGCATCAGCTGGTACGACTCGATGCGGAAGAAGATGGGGGAGATAGCTCCGACGGTAATATTGCAAATGGAGGAAGAACGGAGGCAGGGAGGGTCACCGGACGTCGAGGAGCGATTTGGCCAAGAAAGAGGAGAGGAATTTGAGTTGTTCAAGGCCGAATTCAAGCGTGGGAAGAACGATTTGATTTGGAGGTCTTTTTATAGGCCTTTAGAGGGAGTTTTGAGCTTGGGAAGCTTTGTTGGAGATGGGATTTTTTTTATACCCGAATCTCTCATGCGTTCACATGAGAGATTGGGAAGGTTTTGGGGCGTGGGAATTGGCTCAAGCGGAAGGGAATTCCTTGATGAACTTTCCTTTCAAATTTAGATAGGATTCGTCAAGGAATCAAGGAGATCTTGCCAATTTTAGGCCACCGGAGTTTGTAGGAATAGGATTAATGGCGATAGGGACCTATTTGTGAAAATAATGACAAAGTTAGGGGCCTTTTTATAAATATTTTGAAAGTTAAGGGCATAAATGTAATCAGACAGGACCAAGTTGCAAACTAGGTCAAGACAATCTCAGATTAGGTCTAAATTTTGGTATAAACCTAATTTGGACCTAAGGAATCCAATGGTGAAGTTGGATTTAGGTTTTGACCATGTTTGACTGGGTAATTTATGCAAAATCCCAAATTAAGGTAAAATATCTATCTAAGACTCTGTTTTGGGTCAAGACGAGTTCTGATGGTCAAATTGATGGTTCCAAACCCTCGATAATATTTTTCTATGAATTTTAGAGGGTTTAGGTGAATTTTATCCTAACCAAAACCTCAGTTAATAAGGCAGGTCTATTTTTAGGATTTCAAAAGTCATTTAATTCTCAAAACACGCGAAAACCCTTTTTTGTTTGTTCTAATCCACTTGTTAGCCTTTTAGCACCATTTGACCCTTAATTATCCCCTGAGAAAACCCATGGTTGTACTGCATGCATGATATGATGGTAAAATTACAATTTTAACCCTAGTTTCTTGTCTTTCTCTCAGAATGATAATGCAATGAATTACAATCCTCTGGTGGTTATGTAGGAGCATTTAATGACCTAATCAAATCAAATTGAGCTAGTTATGGCTCATGATGGTGTTCCCATCATACCCCCATGCCTAACTTTTACTAGTCCCTTAGCAAAATCTCATGGAATTAACTTTAATCCTAGACCATATGCCTTCTTATGCTCAGAACTCTGATGTGTGCTTTCTTTTGTAGATTAGGTCAGAATGCCGATAGTAGGCCTAGGGGTACTCAAGTACCGAACAAGATCCATACCTGACCAGCTCTAGCCTCAGTTTGCTGTGAAAGTTTCTAAGGCCCACAGGAACTAACCTAAGGTTCGTTGAACTTCGCAGTTAAAGTACTCGTGCTTGTAACATGTTTTAGCCTAAGTTCAGTTCGCAATGCATTTTTGTAAGAGAGAGACAGAGGAATTTTTTCTTTATTTTTAGAGAGTTTTCTCTCTCTTTTCTTTTTATTTCTTGCTTCAGACTAGCTTTACAGCATGGTCTGTATCGGATTCCTAGTTCCCACCATCAATCCTCGTAGGGTCCCTGGCAATTGATGCTTCGGGATAGCACCGCCCATGGCAACCCCAGAACCCTGGCTTTGAGTTTTTGAGATAATCCCACGCATGGCATTCTATAGCTAAATCCTGACCCTGGCAATCGACATTTCGTGATAATGCTACCCATGGCATCTGAACTAGCACAAGGTGCTTACATGCCCCCGGTAGGATATTTAGATATCCTAGGAGACAAGTACCGAGGAGATGATATGTTATTGGGCATCTTCGAGGGGAATTTCTCGCCGCTTTACGTCGGGAACTCGTCCAAATCAACTTGTGTTGATTAGCTGCTCCTAATCTAGGTAACTTTTTCTGAACAGATTTAACTCATTTGCGTGATTTTGATAATTAAGCGCACTGAACCAGGCTGTGTGTGGATTTGGGTGCTTAGGTTACCGAATCCCGCAAATCAGAGGTCAGTTAACTAGGCCAAATAATCCCTAGCCTTAGACCTAATACTTAAGCTTTGCATTTTCCCCAACCTCTTGAAGACTATCCAGATCTTAACGAATAATTAAATTTTTAAGCCTAGAATCACAACCCAAGAGGCCTAAGATCAACGTTCATACTAATCTCTTTTTGTTTCTTAGCACTTTTTGTATTTTATTTTCTTTCTTTTTGATTTGGTCTAGAACTATGTCAATTCCTTAATCTTTTACTACTGACTATCTCTTTTTCCTTTCAAATTATGCTCCTTTTTAACATTTATATCACCTTCCCTTTTTCTCCTCAAAAAAATGATATGCAATCAATTCACTCAAAATTTCCTCCCTTCTCCTATTTTTGTTCTTTTTCAATTTTTTATTTTTTTGGTTTCTGGAATGTGTGATTTTTTTTTATGAAACCCTTTCTTGTGACGTGATTCTCACAGTGTTTTGCACTTTAATACCCTCCCATGCCTACGATTTGCAATGTCCTTATTGTAAATTAGGTGGGTTCGAATTTAGCTTAGAACATACATTAGAACAGGTTTTGGATGGGTGGACGGGTCGGGGTGACTATTGCGGACGATTTCAAGCTCGGGTATGGGTACCTGACGTGGAGTCGACTGTTCTAATGAACGAACCCTAAAGTGCAATATGAATTCAGCAAAAGATGTGTCAAGAAGGGTTTCGAGTTTTTTCAAAATGGCAGGTTGCGTCCATTAAGCGTTGAGTTTAACGCCATCAGCTGGGCACAATGAGCTTAGGGAGAATGGAGATCAAAAGATACCTCAGCCCTGTTTGTATCAGCGAGTTCAATGAATGGCTTAAGTCGCTGATCGTTCATGATAAAGGGTTCTAAATCAAGGCTGGGTTGGCTAATTTCAATGGCTCCATTTCCAAAGATTTGTCTGATAAGATATGGTCCAATCCATTTTCCGAGGAATAATTTGAGTTTAGCATCAAAGAGTGGGACTTTCTAACTAAGGTGAAAGATCTTTCTGAATATGTGCTTGTCATGAAAGGCCTTAACCCGTTCTTTGTAAATTCGTGAGTTCTCATATGCATCATTGCGTAATTCATCGATCTCACTCATTTGAAGCTTTCTGTGGGTTCCTGCCTTAGAAAGATCTAGATTACACTTCCGTACAACCCAATAGGCTTTGTGCTCCAACTCGATGGGGAGGTGACATGCCTTCCCATACACTAATGTGAAAGGAGACATGCCCAATTGGGCTTTGTGGGCGGTCCTATAGGCCCACAAGTCTTTCGAAAGTTAGGACGACCAATCTTTCCTGTCAGGGGGAACAGTGACCTGAAGGATTTTCTTGATCTCTCGATTTGATAGCTTAGCTAGACCATTGGTTTGGGGTTGATAAGGGGTAGAGATTTGATGTGACACCCCGTATTTGGTCATCAGTGATCTGAACTGAGCATTTGTGAAATGGGTCCCTCTGTCGGAGATAATGGCACATGGAATCCCAAGAAAAGATGTTTTGATGAATGAATTTGATTACCACCTTATGATCATTGGTTCAGGTCATAATGGCTTCGATCCATTTGGACACGTAGTCAACAGCGAAAAGAATGTATTGGAAGCCATCCGAAACAGGGAAGGGTCCGATGAAATCAATCCCCCAGATGTCGAAGATTTTGCATACGAGAATCGGCTGTAAAGGCATCATTTCGCGATGGCTCATGTTACCCAAAGTTTAGCAACGGGTGCATGCCTTATAGTGATCGTATGCGTCTTTGAAAATCGTGGGCCAATAAAAGCCACACTGGAGGACTTTTGCTGTGGTTTTATGTCCGAAAAAATGTCCGTCGTAGGCCTGGTCATGGCAGAAGGATAGAATATCCTGAATTTCCACTTCTGGGATGCATCGTCTGATGATTTGATCAGCACCAATGTGGAAGAGGTACAGATCTTCCCAAATGTAGTACTTGGCATCGGAAAGAAATTTATCTTTCTTAGCTTTCTGCCAATCAGATGGGATCTAATGTGATGCCAAGTAGTTCACTAAATTAGCAAACCAAGGAAGTCCCATGCTAATAGTCAAGAGGTGCTCATCGGGAAAATGTTCTGTGATGGGTCTGGAAGGGTTGATACTGTCAGAAGGAAGGAGGGATAAGTGGTTGTTTGGAATGTCGTAGATCGTGTATTTGATAGAAAAAAATGCCGTAGTATAGTCACGAAGTACGATCCAACAAAGATACTGTTTTACAAAAATTACGAGACTTGAGTCCCGGTCATTCGTCTCTGGGAGGCGTTGCTTTCACTTTTAAAATCGATCTATTTTTACTACTCTACTTCATTTAAAGACGCACGTCGGTTTCCAATCTCCTAACTAAAACTTCACCACTTTTGTTATTAGCTCGGATCACATGCGCATGCGTCAAGTAAATTATGAAAGTGAACATGTGAGTTTCTATGCGCACGATTCTAGTGAGTTGGTGACTAGTTATGGAGAAAGCATCTATTGTTAAATTTTCAATATCCTCAGGAAACGACTTGCTGATGCGTAATAGATAGACAGTTAAAGAGCAGGCACTTAAATCACACAAAAACAATAATCATTCAGCTCGTGTTGATTTCAAACACATAAAGATATATATATATATATATATATAAATGTGTTTTCATTCATTCATTGGGGAGTTGTTGCACAAGGAATATAGAGGAAAGCTTGTACATAAATGCTTGAAAATTAAACCTAGCTACCAGAAAATGATCGCATACAAGAATCGATGGGGGGATTTCGCATGCATCATTGGGGGAGAAGTAAGACTACACTACTAAGCAGTAAATAAAAGTAGTTAAATTATAAAGAGCATGAGTTAAATCTAGAAGAGAAAAGGGCATTCAGGGGTGGTCCCCGATGGCCTTGGAGTGGTCGGGAGAAGAATGAGGGGTAGCCAATGTAGCTTAGGCCAACCCTTGGAGAGAGGTAGGGTTGATCCAGCATCCCGGCATGGTGTCCTCCATGATGGTGGTGAGCTCGTGGAGGTGGAGTAGCTAACCTAAGTGAAGGTGGGCGTGTATGGAGCTAATGAGGTGAGTGGGGCCAATGAAGCCAAGGGATGTGAATGGGTGTGTTTGGCCGCCCATGGGGTCTTTCTATAGACCCAATGGCTTCTCTCTAGAGAGGTGTGGAACTCTCTAGAGAGAGTCCAAGAGTGGCCGGCCACATGGGGTTAGAGGTGGTCTTTGGGATCCAAAAATTGTGGATCTCAATTTGAATGCCTCTTGGTTGCTAAATTTGGCAACCAAGAGGTGGCGCCACTTCAAGAGAGTTCTAGAGAACTCTAGAGAAGTATGTGTACGTGAATGGGTGTGTGTGTGTGTGTGTGGTCGTGCTCTATGTGGCTAGGTGGTCTAGGTTAGGTCCTAAGGGGTTTAAGTAGGTGTATGTCTTGAATTAGGGTTACAAACCCTAATTGCTAAGGGGAAAGTGCAATTCAACTTAACCTAAGTTTAATTGGATGAGTGTGAACCTAATTGAGAGTGAAATAACTCAATTAAGTTGGGTTTAGGTCAATTGTACTCTCGCTAAGTCCAATTGAACTTGTGTGGGTTGAGATTTAAGCTTAATTGGACTCAATGAGTCCAATTGACTTAGGTGAATGTAATTGACTTTGATCTAAGTCAATTGGGTTTGGTGAGGACCTAATTAGGTCCTTAGGTAGGTCTAGAGGTGATGTACTAGGGTTAGGACACCTTAGTTTAGGTTCTATGGGGTTGGGATTAGGTCTAGGGAGCTAGAGATCCAAGATCAAGACTTGAATCTCAAAACAGGGACTGGAGACCAGCATCAGACTTCCAATAATAGGATCAGATGACTTATACTAAAAAATCAAAAGTCCAGACTTCAGTTCTGGACGTCCAATTTGAGTCAGGGGGAAATCAGGGTTCTATTTTGGGTACTCTGCAGAAATTGGACGTCTGACAAAGTGTCTGGACGTCCAATAACACTGCAGAAGTGGGTTTGAGGTGTGCGGGAGATGGCTAAGGGTCCTGGATGTCCTATAACTTATCTGGACGTCCAGATAAGGGTTGGAACTGGGGTTTTAGGGTTTCTTAGGGTGCGGTGACCTAATCTAAGGGTGGCTAAGGCTTGAGGAAGTCTCTAGGCTATCCTAGGGCTAGGATGGACCTAAGTTCTTCACATTTTACTGCTTTATTTCTACTTAATAGAATAGAAAACCTTTAACCCCCTTACATTATTATTCCTACATCTAATCTAAGCCTTCTGCTCCAGCTCTGCTGCAACTCCTGTTATTCCAGATCCAGCTTCAGATCCTGCTCCAGATCTGCTTATTGCCTGCAATCGACATAATGCACTTAATCAGCACATTATAACATTATTTTATGAATAGCTAAAGTAAAGTAGTAAAGATGCAGATAATGCTTGTGCGTGCATGAATTTCCCTAACTTATGCTAAGTTCTAGCCTAATCTAGGTCAATTAAGACCTATGATTGCTGCGCAATCAGTGGTCAGCTACCACGTTCTGCTTTCCCGCTTTATCGCGAATCTCGAGATCAAATTCTTACAATAGCAAGATCCAGCGGATTAGTTGAGGTTTCGCATCCTTCTTCGCAAGGAGGTGCCTCACTGCAGTGTGATTTGAGTATATGATAACACGGGAACCCGAAAGATATGATCTGAATTTTTCTAGGGCAAATACTACAGCTAGTAGCTCTTTCTCAATAACTGTGGAGTTATGTTGAGCCTCGTCAAGTGTCTTGCTGGTGTAGTAGATGACCATGGGTTTCCGTCTATTTTCTGCCCAAGTACCGCACCTATAGCGTAATCAGATGCACGCACATGATCTCAAAGGGTTAAGACCAATTAGGGGACTGCAGGACAGGTGCTTGGGTAACTCGAGCACATAGGATCTCAAATGATTGAGTGCATTCTTTGGAGATTTCAAAGGGGACATCCTTAGATAGAAGATTAGTCAGGGGGCATGCGATTTTCGAGAAATCGGGAATGGATCTACGGTAAAAACCGACATGCCCCAAGAAGGATCGGATGTCTCTGACCGAGCTAGGCATAGGGAGTTTGGAAATCAGATTCACCTTGGCTCGATCAATCTGGATGCCTTTTTCAGAGATGAGATGTCCCGGTACCATGAAGTGACTCTTTTCCCAAGAAAGAACCAAGTTCACATTGATGCACCACCTGAGGATTTGGATGAAGTGCAGGAGGCAATCATCAAATGATGCACCAAATACTGAGAAGTCATCCATGAAGACTTCACAGTATTCACCTATCATATATGAGAATATGGCAAGCATGCACCGCTGAAAACTAGTTGGTGCATTGCAAAGACCGAACGACATCCTTTGAAATGCGTATGTTCCGAAGGGCCAGGTGAAGGTGGTCTTCTCTTGGTCCTCATGATGGATTGCGACCTGGTTATAACCGGAGTACCTGTTCAAAAAGTAAAAGAATCGATTTCCTGGTAGTTTTTCAAGAATCTAATCAATGAATGGTAGTGGAAAATGATCCTTCTTCGTGGAGGAATTGAGTCTTCTGTAATCAATGCAGACTCTCCATGAGTTCGCTATATGGGTCGGTATGGTTTCTCCGATTTCAGTCGTGATGACGGTGCGCCCTACCTTCTTAGGCACAACTTGAATTGGACTCACCCACCAACTGTCGGAGATTGGGTAGATGATCCCTACATCTAACCACTTGATGATCTCCTTTTTCACAACATCTTGCAGATTTGGATTTAGGCGTCTCTGCATTTCACGGGATGGTCGTGATCCCTCTTCAGTGTAGATGTGATGTGTGTAGTATGAAGGGCTGATGCTAGTCAGATCATCGAGAGTCCATCCAATGGCTCTCCGATGTTGCTGGAGAATAGAAATTAGGCGTGTTTCCTAATCGGTGTGAGTCGGGAGTTGATAATCATAGGAAATGTCTGATTGGAACCCAAAAAGATGTATTTGACATGATTGGGAGGAGGCTTTAATTCCATAATTGGGTTTCAGTAGCAGCAGGTGGTTCAGGGTGGATGTTGGGAACAAAGGAAGGAGCTATGGGTGTGTCTAGGTTGGGTTCAAACTCCTCTAATTAAGGGTTTTGATCCTCTTGTGGTTGATAAAAAATAGTCGGGTTTTCCTCGATACATAGGTCGTCAACTACAGCTTTGATATCACAAATCTGTTCTATAACTCCATAATTAATTCCTTGTTGGGCCTTAAAGATGTCGATCTTTAATGTCTTGCTCCTAAAGTTTAATTCAATTTGCCCCTCCTCACAATTCATATTGGCCTTAGTAATGGCTAGAAAGGCTCTCCCTAGTATGATCGGTGTATTCTTCACATTTTCAGGAGCATCCATGTCTAAGACGATAAAATCCACTGGAAAATAGAAATCCTGTACCCTAACTATGCATCCTCGAGAATTCCTTTTGGTGACTTAATAGATCGGTCGGCTAGCTACAAAGTCATTTCTATCTGTTTAAGCTCAGATTCCTCGAAGTAGTCTAGTAGGGATGTAGGTATCAAATTTATGGAGGCTCCTAAGTCCAAATAAAGCTTGGTCAAATTGTATATCACCAATTGCACAGGAGATCAGAGGGGTGCCTGGGCCTTTTGCCTTAGGCAGGAATTTTCTCAAAATGACTGAGCTGGCTTGTTCTAACAGTACGATTAGTTTCCTGCCTTTGGTTCGCTGCTTACGCTTAGGTGTACACACGTCTTTTAGAAATCATGCGTAAGCTAGTACGTGGCGTATTGCATCCATCAAGGGGATGTTTATATGGACCTGCTCAAAGAGCTTAACTAGGTCCTCCTCAGGTGCCACAGGTTTGGCTGTCCTTTTTTCCCTTGGTCAAGGCCTCGGGAAATGGAACCTTAGATGGTTCCTCTAGAATTGTCTCAAGCTCTTCATCTAGGACGGGTGTGTCCTGGATGACCAATTTAGGGTTAGGGTTTGTATTACCAAGTTGGGAGTGGCTTGGATAAGGTGGGTCCTATGTTGCTTTGCCACTACAGGTAGTAACAGAATTCAATCCCGCCTGGTTTGGTTTGGTGTGGGCAAAAGAGGTGATTGCTGCCGGTAACCTACATATGATGTCGAAGCCTCCATCCTGTCGGGTGATGGAGTAGAAGGGGCCTGATAAACAAAGTGAGATTGGCCTTGATTTGGGTTCATAACACTCCTCTAGTTCTACAAGTTATTCGGATTAGGCAGAGGTTGTGAAGGAAGTGCACCAGGTTGGCGGGGATTTGCCATCTGAGCGAGTTGATTGCGAACCTCTGTGATCTTGTCTTTGTGCTGCTTTTGCATAGCTACATTCATTTTCTGAATTTCAGCTAGAGTCTGAAGGATAAGAGTCATTTGACCTGCGTGAGTTGACTCAGATTGATAAGTTGGGTTAGGCCAAGGCTGAGGCGGCTGATAAGGACAAGGAGCTTGTGGTCGGGGCTGATATTGAGGTTTCTGATTTTGATTATTCCCTGACCACATGAAAGTAGGATGATTACGCCATCCAGGGTTGTAGGTGTTTGAAAATGGATCATTCTAAATGGCGTTGAGGTCCTCATAGGTCTGAGAAGCCTCAGAAAAGTCAGAATACGAGGGTTCAGAGTTCCCCCAACTAGAATAGGTGGGTCCAGAGTTCCCTCCAAAACCAGAATCAGATGGGGGTGGATACGAGTTCATCCCCTGAGAAGATCGATGACAGATGTTCTGCACAGCCTCCCTGCCAGAGGGTGGTTGCGCAAATGAGTTTTGCATAGAGGTGGCTCGCTACAAGTGTCGAGTTAGCTCATCCACCTTCTCAATAATAGAGTACTTGTCCAGATGACCGGCCATTAGTTCCAAGTCGACAGAAGAGGATAGGCCCTGCATTTCATGTGCTCCCTTCGGATTCGTCAATGCACGGGCCCTCGTCTGATCGAACATGCCCATGGATTCATTATTGATGGAGTTCTTACACATATTCTCAAGAATCTCCCACATGGTGTCTTCGTGTTGACCCACGATGTTTCCTCCACAGGTCACATTGACGAATAATCGAATATCCTCTCGGAGTCCCTGGTAAAAAGACTGGACTTGTTCCCATTTAGGAACTTCGTGGTGGGGGCACTTTCGCATGAGATCCAGAAAACGATCCCATGCCTCATGAAGCAGTTCTCTTGCTTGCTGTGTGAAATGTGTAATCTGGTACCGTAAAGCATTTGTCCAACCAATAGGGAAGAACTTTCTCAGAAACTCGGATGAAGTTTAGCCCAAGTGTTGATTGGACATGTTTGGGTTTGGTACCAATGAGCGACTTTGTCCATGAGAGAGAACATTTTCATAAGATATCCCGATTTTCAACTTCTGACCTGAAGGTCTGGGCCAGATGCTTGAGTTGCTTGATATGCTGGAAAGGATCCTTGAAATTATGCCCATGGAACTTGGGAATGGCATGAATCATGTTGGTCTTGAGTTCAGTATCAGGACCTCCAGTAGGGATTTGTACTCGAGGTTCGATTGCCACCGCAGCGGGATTGTAGTGATCTCGCATCATAGGATGCTGTGGTGGGTTCAGAAAGGCTTGGAATAGATCATTGAGGCATTGAAGCTGATTTTCAAGATTGTTTTCTTCTGCTGGTTGCTCCATGATGATGGATGAAGGAGAATTAGGTTTAGATGAATCAAAAGAGATATCGATCAGGTTGGGTTGTTGCACAAACAAGGAGGTTGAGGCTTGGCCTTGATGGGAATGAGTAGCTAATGGTGGCCTCAAGGATGGTCTTAGAGACCTCCCAAACATGCACCGATGGAGTAGATGAGAGGTAGAATGTGATAGACCCAATCAAGACACCCAAAAAAATTTTGGATGACTATAAAGGTTCGGGGCAGATGATACCCCTTAGTCAGAAAGCCGTCCACCTGAGAATTACTTGGGCAGCTAGAGAGGGAGAGTCCCGCAAAGACTCCTACATGGTAGAGCGCCCCCACGAGTTACAGGGTTTCCCCCACCCGACCTCTCTTGTCACTGATGATCCAGGTAGACCAGAATGGGGACTTGACCTCTTAAGTCTACCAGTTTTAGTTAAGAGCAGAGGTGCTTTATGATTTCACTTGAACTTTTAAGGTGTTTTTGTGCAAAGTGACCTAATTTGAAGATTGGTTAACCCAACAAGGTGGTCAACTTCACCTGTATTGTCCTTTGAGAAATTTAGGTCCCTCTTTTAGTGTTCAAATGAATTTAAGAGCCTAATTTTAGGGTTTTGCTTGAATTGATCAATTCAATCAAGGTTTAGGCACACATTGTTTGGAAAGATTAATTCTTGATTAAGCAAGTGTGTCTCTAAAACACTAAACTGGAATCCTTAATTGTCTCTAATTTGGTCCAATTTAATTTGTCCAAATGTGGTATCTAGGGCTCAAACAAGAATGTGATAGCCCTAGATACCTTAAGATCTTAAGTAGGTGCACAAATTAGGGTTTGGGTGTTGTCTAAATAGAATGTATCAAATCAGGCAACTTGATGATTAGTCTAAGAATATAGTGCAAGTAGTCCTAATTGATTTTTTTCCTTTTTTAGCTTTTTAGAATCAGGGGCTTAGAAGAAATTTGGATTTGTGTTTTACCTGCCCCTGGAATGGTTGGTGTGCGGCTGATCTTCCTTTAACGAGTCCTTAAAATAGATCACAATCAAAAGAGATATAACAAGTCTAATTTTGCAATCAAGAGATCTAAATTGCACGTTGCTCCCCAGCAATGGCGCCAAAATGTTGTTCGCTCGAAATCAGGTTTTAAATCGTTGCGTTGTAGTATAGTTGAAATCTCACAAAAAACAGATAAAATTTATACTCGAAAAAGTCCGTGGTCGTTCGTTGGGAGCAAGTAAGAATTCAATTCTCAAAATTGCAATTTAAAACAATAGAGATAAGAAATTGTAATCAGAAATTGATTTAGAATAATATGGCAATAAGATCAATGTGTCAGATTGCAAAAAGAATGGAATAAAATGGTAATTTGAATCACCAATTACTCCTTACAATAATATCAAATGAAACTCAATAGTTATGAATGAAATAAACTTCAAGTCAATCGTCTGATTATTCAATTAGATGCCTTAAACATCTGATGAACAGTGCTTTTCTTTGATTTCTTCTTTTCATCTTCTTCTTCTTCTTGCTTCTTCCTCTATCTCTACTCTTCTTCTGCTACAACTCTTCTTCTCTTCCTCTCCTTTCGCTGCTCTCTCTTCCTTCTCTTTCTTTCTCTGCTCTTCTTACTCTTCTTCTTCACATAGAGGAGGAAGGGTCTCTAGATTTTTGGTTAAGTGTTAGCCAACTTCCCAGAGAGCAAAAACCTTCCCTCTACCCTGCATAGACTCTCCACTCTTTCTCTCCTTGGATCACGCTCTCCCAAAGCCTCCAACAGTACCAGGTTATCGGGTATTCGAACCTAGAGCGCACTCGGGTCCAGGGTTGCGGGCATGGGTCGCAGTTGAGGAGTGTACAGGCTTAGGCGGGTAATCAAACCAGACCAGATCCGTGGAGTCATTGTCGCGGATGAGGCCGAGTGAGGGTGCGGGGTACCTCACCCCCCAAGTGATTCGAGGCGATAATCCTCTATCACTTTTTCCTCTTATGCGGCTCCAATTGCTCCAAATCTTCCGAGGTGGGAGTATCTGTCCCCCGTTCTTCACATAGCAGCCGAAGATGAAGTTGTCGTCCAATTCGTACAACAGGGATGGTCAATGCCCCAATTTCCTGGTCGCAAGTGTTCCTGGGTTGATTTTGTGCTGCCTAGGACAAATGCCTAGGGCTGCAGTTGCTAGGGAGAGCTTCAAGCAAGCTCGAAGCTTGCGTGTTAATGGCGATGGGGATCGATACCTAAAATAACTAAAAAGACCTTTCGGCCACGTCAAAACGTTTAGGAACGATCGTCGGAGCACGGCGAACTTGCTGAGGGGGTCAGCGTGGCATGGGCGTGGGTGATGAGGTCTGACGGAGGTGAACTGTGCGTGTGAAGGTGGTGGTGTTCGGGGGTGAATTTGGACAAGTAATCCCTTCAATTTCTTGAGGGTTTTTACTTGCGTGGATACGGCGGAGGTGTGGGAGGTGGTAGCAGCTCATTTAGCGATGTGTGGTGGTTGCTAGGGCTTGCCAGAGGTCTACTGGAGAGGTGGAAGACGGAGTCGCAGAGGGCGTTGGCGAGGTCGAAGTAGTGTTTTGGATATGTTGCCGTGATGAGAAGTGGAGGAGCCAGTTGAGAGTGGTAGCGAACAAAGGGGAAAGGAGATGGCACCAGTTGTGGTATGGCCGGCACTGGAGAAGGAGGTTGCTCCGGTGGATAGGAAATGGCGAGAATGACGGCAAAGGGGGCGTCGGCTAGTACGGCTCGACACAGAAGATGGGGGAGATAACTCCACTGCTGGTATTATGAATGTTGAAAGAACGGAGTCAAGGAGGGTCGCTGGACGTCGAGGAGCAATTCGGCCAAAAAAGAGGAGAGGAATTTGAGGTGTTCAAGGTCGAATTCGAGCATGGGAAGAACGGTTTGATCTAGAGGTCTTTTTATTGGCCTTTAGAGGGAGTTTTGAGCTTGGGAAGCAAGCTTCCCAAGCTTGGAAAGCTTCGTCAGAGATGGGATTTTTTTGATACTCAAATCTCTTATGCATTCACACGAGAGATTGAGAAGGTTTGGGGGCGTGGGAATTGGCTTAAGAGGAAGGGAATTTCTTGACGAACTTCCCTTTCAAACTTGGGGGGATTCGTCAAGGAATCAAGGAGATCTTGCCAATTTTAGGTCGTTGGAGTTTGTAGGAATAGGATTAATTGCGGTAGGGACCTATTCATGAAAATGATGACAAAATTAGGGGACTTTTTGTAAAGATTTTGAAAGTTAAGGGCATAAATGTAATTAGACGGGACCAAGTTGCAAACTAGGTCAAGACAATATCAAATTTGGTCCAAATTTTGGTACAAACTTAATTTGGACCTAAGGAATCCAATGGTGAAGTTGGATTTAGGTTTTGACCATGTTTGACTAGGTAATTTATGCAAAATCCTAAATTAGGGCAAAATGTCTATCTAAGACTCTATTTTGGGTCAAGACGAGTTCTGATGGTCAAATTGAAGGTTCCAAACCATAGAGAATATTTTTATGTAAATTTTAGAGGGTTTAGGTGAATTTTATTATGATCAAAACCTCAATTAATTAAGTAGGTCTATTTTTAGGGTTTTAAAAGTCATTTAATTCTCAAAACAGTGAAAACCCTTTTCTGTCTGTTCTAACCCACTTGTTAGCCTTTTAGCACCATTTGACCCTTAACTATCCCCTGAGAAAACCTGTGGTTGTACTGCATTCATGATATGATGGTAAAATTATAGTTTTAACCCTGGTTTCTTGTCTTTCTCTCATAATGATAATGCAATGAATTGCAATCCTCTGGTGGTTATGTAGGAGCATTTAATGACCTAATCAGATAAAATTGAGTTAGATATGGCTCATGATGGTGTTCCCATCAGGCCTTCCTTGAGAAGAATATTCAACGTGCAAAATCGGTGTTTAAGATTGATACGTTGTAGTACAGACCAAAATCGCTCGTCAACAAATACAATTTATTACTCGAATTCAAAAGAGTATCCAAGGTTGAACACAAGGAGCAAATAGGAATTCACACACTAATCTTGATCAGGATATAAATGAGCATAATTAATGATAACAATTACTTAAAACTAATATTCAATGTAACACATGAGTATATTAAGAGTCTAATGAGGCAAAAAGATATCTAAGACAAAATAATGGTGATTTGAATCACCAATTATTAGCTTAGATTCATATATAATAATTACTTAATTATCTAAATAAATGCACAGTGTCTCTAATAATGCCATAGTGTTTTCAACCAAGTTAGTCGTCAGGTCAGATGACCAGACAACTTAAGTTCAACCCAGCTACAGTGCTTCAAAGAGGCTTCTACTTCTGTTCTTCTTTCCTGCTTCTTCTTCAGGCCCTTCTTCAACATCTTCTTTTCTTCTCCTGCCTTGGCTCTTATGCACAAACCTTCTTTCTTTCTCTTTTCACAGCTAAGTGTGGAGCAAGGGAAACCAACTCAGAGCAAAACCCCCCTCCCCTCTCTCTCTTTTCCTCTTCCTTTCCCTTTCTTTTTCTCCTCCCAGAGATATGCTAATTGGATCTAGGTAAATGGGTAAACGGTTCAGAGCCCAGACCCGCGTGGCATGGTCGCAAGCGAGGGCATGCGTGGGCACATGAGTGGGGACCTCACCCCGTACTTACTGAGGTGATAAGGCCATATCAGAAAATAAATATATGCACCTTTGGAAGCTCATCCCTTTACGATGTGGGACTAATCCCACATCCTCTTTTCCTTGCACACAGCAGCGGGGTCTTTGTCCAATTGTCGTGAAGCAACAGCTGGGTCCTTCGATCAACTATCCAGGAAGACTCCTAGGACTATTCCGCAGCACCTAGAGCATGAATTGGGGATGAATCACAGCCAAAGGACTGTGAACGCAGTCGAGCGAAGCGACAGCGACAGCGGAGGATGGTGAAACCTGAGAATCACAAATATGGCCTCACGGCCACATTAGAATAGCTTGTATGCATCGTCGGACCACGTCAAGTGTAGCTGTGGTGGTTTCGTGGCGAATTGGGGTGTGTTGTGGCTGGATAGAGGTGAGAAGGCGATGTGGAGGTGATCGTGTCCGGTGAGGCAAGTGAGGGACCAATCCCCTTAATTTCTTGAGAGGTTTTGGTTAGTGGAGCATGGCGGTGCTTATAGGAGTCATGGGGAGGTGAACGATGCCTTGTGGAGCTATGGAGGCCTTGCCGGATCTTGGCCGATCGTGGGGAAGACGGAGGCGAACGGCATGAACGGTGGTTGAAACGAAGGGAAAAAGGGATAGATAGAACCTAGAGAGAAGGAGAGAGAGTGTGGACTAAATTAGGGACGAAATAAGGGAGATTTTCATGCCAGTGTGATTGCCAGAAGTAGGGAAGATAAACCCTCCGTGAGGGGGACGACTGTGAAGAGAGGGGAAGACGGTGCCTACTGTGATCGGCGAGGCGCGGAGGAAGATGGGGAAGGTCACTGCGCTTCCAATTTGGCCGTTGGAGGCATATAGGAGAGAGGTTGAGAAGGCCTGCTAGAGCATAGGTCGAAGGAGGCCAGAGATAGGGATTTGAAGAGGTTTTTGGCCTAGAAACCTAGCTAAGGAACTCGGCCTTGCAACCTAGGTCCTTTTATAGGGCTCAAGGAGGCCTTCCAAGCTTGGAAGCTTGGAGCTTACGCACAAGTAGGAGATCCGAACCTTCAAGGTTCGCACGAGCTTTGGAGTAGGATTCAAAGCCTCGTACATGGTTTAAATGGAAGGAGGTTACTTGACAAATCTCCCTTTCAATTTTAAGAGGGATTCGTGAAGTAATCACTCTGTTCTTACCAAAGGAAGCTCGTCGGAATAGGATTCCTATACGAAAATGGTGGAAGGACCTATTTGCAAAGAGTGACGACAAAGATAGGGGGCTTTTTGTAATAAATTCAAAAGCTAAGGGTGCATAAGTGATAAAAAGAGTCAGATTGGATTGAAATGCAAACTAGGCCAATATGATCTTTGATTGGGCCCAAATTTTGGTACAAACCTAATTTGGATCAAAGGAATCTGATGGTGAAGTCAAATTTAGGTTTTGACCAAGTTTGGCTAGTTAAATTGCATAGAAATTCAAATTAGGGCAACTATATATCAAAGACTCCATTTTAGGTCAAGATGGGTTCAGATGGTCGAATCAAGGATGCCAACCCCTAAAGAATATTTTTATATGATTTTTAGAGGTTTTAGGTGAATTTTAGCTTGACCAGGACTTTAGTTAATTGAGTCTGTTTTAGGGTTTCAGATGTCATTTAATTCTTAAAATGCGTGAAAACCCATTCCTATCTGCATGTACCCACTTAATAGACATTTATGATAATTTGACCTTTAATTAACTCCTGAGAAAACCCATGGTTGTTCTGCATTCATGATATGATGGTAAAATTGTAGCTTTAACCCTGGTTTCATGTTATACTCTCAGAAAGGATGTGTAGTGAATTACGGTCCTTTGGCGGTTATGTAGGAGCATTTATTAATGGAATATGACTAATTAAAGCTAGATATGGTTGATGATGACATTATCATCATACCCCCATGCCTATCTTTTGCTAGTCCCTTGGCAAAATCTTACAGAATTAACTCAAATTCTAAACCATGCCTTGATGTTTAAAGTCCTGATTCTTCTTAGAAACTAGATCAGAATGCTAATAGTAGGCCTAGAGGTATTCAAGTACCAATCAAGATCTAGACCTGACCAGCTTTAGTCTCAGTTTGCCGCAAAGGTTTCTAAGGTTCACAGGAACTAACCTAAGGTTCGTTGGACCCAGCGGTTAAAGCATCAGTGCTTGTAGCATGGTTAATCTAGGTTCAGTTTGCAGTGCATTTTTGTAAGTGAGAGGGGTAGAAGAATTCTTGTATTTTTGGAGAGTTTTCTCTCTCATTTTCTTTACTTCTAGCTTCAGATTGGCTCAAAAATGTGTTCTGTATTGGATTCCTTGTTCCCACCATCAATCCTTATAGGGTTCCTGGCTATTGATGCGTCGAGATTGCATCACCCATGGCAACCCCCAGAACCTTGGCTTTCGAGATTTCGGGATAATCTCGCCCATGGCATTCTGTAGTTAAATTTAGACCCTGATGATCGAGATTTCAGGATAATCCTGCCCATGGCAGCTGAATCAGTACAAGGTGCTTACGTGCCTCCGATAGGATATTTAGATATCCTAGGAGACAAGCACCGAGGAGACGGTATGTTATTGTGCATCTTCGAGGGGAATTTCTTGCCTCTCCGTGTTGAGAACTTATCCAAATCAACTTGTGTTGATAAGCTGCTCCGAATCTAGGTACCCTTTTCAGAACAGGATTAACGCATTTGCATGATTTTGATATTAAGCGCACTGAACAAGACTGTGTGTGGATTAAGGTGCCTAGGTTACCAAATCCCACAAACCAGAGGTCAGTTAACGAGGTTGAATAATCCCTAAGCTTTTGACCTAATACATAAGTTTCACATTTTCCTCAACCTCTTGAGGACTATCCAGATCTTAATGGATACGTGAATTTTTAAGCCTATAACAAGTCCAAGAGGCCTAAGATCAGCACTCATACTAATCTCTTTGTCTTTTTGTTCTTCTAGGACTTAATTTTTTTCTTTTGATTTGGTCTAGAACTTAAGTAGATTCCATAATTTTTTACTAATGACTAATCTTTTTATTTCAAATTGTAGCTCCTTTTTAACATTTAAAATCACCTCCTCTCTTCCTCAAAATGATATGCAATTAATCTCAAAATTTCCTCCCCTTTCCATTTTTTGTTCTTTTTCAATTTTTTTAGTTTTTTGGTTTTTTAGAATATGTAATTTTTTGTGAGAACCCTTCAGAAATTCAAATTTTTATGTGTTTACACTTTAACACCCCCCCATGCCTTAGTTTTGCAATGCCCTCATTGTAAACTGGAGGGTATGAAATCAGTGTGGTTTAGGGATTAGAACAAGAGAAACGGGTAAGCGAACGGGTTGGGATGACTATTGCGGACGATTTCAAGCTTTGGTATGAGTGCCAGAGGTGGAGTCGATTGTTCTAAAACTGAACTCAGAGTGCAGTAGACGTGAAGTACAAAAAGATAATCAGAAGGATCTCGAGTTTTTGGATTGACGGGTCCTCCCATTAAGCATTAAATTCAATGCCTTCAGCGGAGAAGAAAATGGTCATGGAGAAGGAGTGATCAAATCAGTAGGGCTTTGTAGAACAAGCAACTTGATCAATAGCCTGGTTAGTCCAACCAGGTGTTTGTTCAGATCGACAGGCTGATGATGCAGCCCAAACCCAATTAGTCTGGTGGGTTGATGGACGTGAATCAGTAGGTGTGGTGCCCACCAGATGCTTTGTGACTCAGAAGGATGTGGGAATGAAAATACAAGGTTTGGCTGAGTCCAATTAACCTGGTCGGAGTAGGGATCTTCAAAAGAGAATGGATCTATGGAGGATGTGAGATCCGTACGAGCGTAATCAGAGAAGGATGAGGCATGATTCGTAGTATGATCAATATTCGAAACCCGATTAAAAGATGAAGAATCATATATGACTGGATCATCGAGATGAGAATCAGAGTAAAAGTTGATTCCAGTTGTGGGTCAGGATTGAAAGCAGGTTGTGGAAAGTTTTGTATATGGTGCAGAAGAGGTGTTTTCTTTTAAATCATTGACCTCAGCATCTGAATCAAAAGATGGGTAGTGGTTGCTGAGGTCGTAAAATGGTTTGAATTCATTAGGAAACAACAGTTTTTTGATGTTAGAGTAAGATTCAAAATCTCTAGAGAACTTGCGAAGATCGTGTTCTGAATCTGATTCGGGATCAGAGGTTCCACCACGGAATAAATCAAGGGATGTAGAATCACCAACCTGACTTGGGATCTAGCCTAATTTCAAATTTTGAGCTCGAAAAGGTGTCCCTAGTAGGTATAGGCTTGGGTTCTTGGTTTTTATGGAAGACCCAATCAATACCCAACTCTTCCAGCTCAATTTCTGAATCGTAGATCGACGTGACTTTCAAAAAATGAATCTTTATCTCTGAGGAGTCTGAAGAGGTGTGCTCATCAAATACGGGCCCTGAATCATATTCTGGATTCAAAATCTGACTTGTCTCACATGGGGCCTTGTATTCGTCGTGATAAGGCTCAGATCCAGATTCTAGGTTAAGGGTGTGGGTTGAATCACTAGAATCGAGGTTGGGCTCTACAGGGATGTTAGAATTATTCTTGAGAGTCACCTTATTAGAACAAGGGACAAAATTTACACCCTCGAGAGGTTCTGACTCAATCTTATTATCACAAGTGTCTGGGAAATCTAAGCTCCATGGACCAGCTTCCTGGTTTCCTAAGGTTAGTTTGACATTGTGAAAACCAACAATTGGATCCTCCCAACTCATCTCAAGATCGGGCGTGTCAATCTGTATGAAATTTGAATCAAGTTCCATTTGAGTGGGGGGTCCACAATAACCTTGATCCTCAAACCTAGGATTTGGGAAATTATGTTGATTACACCAAGATGTCTCAAGGATGTATTGATGTCTCTGATTGATAACACGTTTTAACATCTGCATCATCTTGTCTCTTCTTTCAAGGTCATCTTGGGTATTTTGCATAGTGATGGCTCAAATCTACATAAGATATACTCACCATTATGCCATCTCTCAATTTCCCGGTATCTTGGCATGAGAACATTCCAAGTTGAACCATTTTCTAGTTGTGTCAAAATCTGTCGTGCCTGTTCTGCAATGAAATTTGTTGTGTTTGACACAATAACCTGAATATCCTCAAATGGGTCTGGTAACATGTTGGGTTGCATTTTCGAATCAGGTGGTGGATCGGAATGAAGAATCAAACTCAAGTTAGATTGAAGTTGATTAGATTTGAAAGAGATTCCTATGATGATGTGTGTGTGTTCTAGAGAATAGATGAGGGATTGGATGTTATTTGGACCCAATCGAGGCATCCAAAGATTTTTGGATGATGAAGGTAATTTCAAGGTAGATGATACCGCTAAATCAAAAATCCACACACCCAAGAAATACCTGGGCAGCCAGGAAGGGAAAGCCTCGCAAAGACCCCTACACGGTAGAGCGTTCCCATGGGTTATAGGGTTTCCCCCACCCGACCATCCTTGTCACTGCGGTCCTAAGTAGACCGGAATGTACAGACTTAAGACCTTAAGTCTACCAATTTTAGCCCAATTTGTGCCTTGGGTTTCACTTGATTTAGAAGTTGATTTGACTTGTGACCTAATTTGGAGGTTGGCTGGCCTACAATGTAGACCAACTTCAATTGACCTATCCTAAAGATGAAGAATGAACTCTGGGTCAAGACCCAGAAATCACCCTGAATTGACTCTCAGGTTATTAGGTCCACAATTTTAGAGTTCAAGTGAATCTTAGAGCCTAACTTTTAGGGTTTTCTTGATTAGATCTTTTCAAATAGGGGCTTGGGTAGCACATAAATGCGGGAGGGTTTATTCTCTTATTGCATGCAAATGTGTTTTAACACTTCAAACCCTAATGTAGAAACCCTAGTTGGCTCTATTTCAAGTCCAATTTTATCAACAAGTGCACCTTGGACTTCAAATAAGAAGGTGATTAATCCAAGGTGATTTTAGAAATTAAGCGTAGCCCTAATAGGTACAAGCAATATGGGTAGGGAATTGTAAACATAATCGCTTCAAGGTTCACTCTGATATGAATATTTTTCGCAAATCAGGAAATTGCCTTTTTAAATGATGATTTACTATGAAAATAAGGCAAATGAATCATAATTGATTGTTTTCATTTTATCTTCTCAAGATTAGGAGTTTGATTAGGGAAGAACAGAGATTATCTACCGTGGGAGTGGTTGATTGCACGGAAGATCTCCTCGTGAAGTACCTTACAAAATCACAACAAAGCAAACCGGGCAAGTTAGTGCTCAGATATAGTCAAATAATACAAGAATCAAATAATATAAGAATAGCAGTGAATTGCGTGTTGCTCCCCAGCAACGACACCAAAATGTTCAACGCGCGAAATCAGTGTTTAAGATTGATACGTTGTAGTATAGACCAAAATCACTCGTCAACAAATATAATTTATTACTCGAATTCAAAAGAGTATCTGAGGCCGAACACAGGGAGCAAATAGGAATTCACACAGTGATCTTGATCAAAATATAAATGAGCACAATTAATGATAACAATTACTCGAAGCTAATATTCAATGTAGCACATGAGTATATCAAGAGTCTAATGACGCAAAAAGATATCTAAGATAAAATAATGGTGATTTGAGTCACCAATTATTAGCTTAGATACATATATAATAATTACTTAATGATCTAAATAAATGCACAGTGCCTCAAATAATGCCACAATGTTTTCAACCAAGTCAGTCGTTAGGTCAGATAACCAGACGACTTAAGTTTAGCCCTGCTACAGTGCTTCAAAGAGGCTTCTACTTCTGTTCTTCTTTCCTGCTTCTTCAGGCCCTTCTTCAACATCTTCTTTTCTTCTCCTGCCTTGGCTCTTATGCACAAACCTTCTTTCTTTCTCTTTTCACGGCTAAGTGTGGAGTAGGGGAAACCAACTCAGAGTAAAACCCCCCTCCCCTCTCTCTCATTTCCTCTTCCTTTCCCTTTCTTTTACTCCTCCTAGAGATATGCTAATCGGATCTAGGTAAATGGGTAAATAGTTCAGATCCCAGACCCACGTGGAGTGGCCGTGGGTGAGGCCGTGAGTGGGGACCTCACCCCGTGCTTATTGAGGCGATAAGGCCATATCAGAAAATCAATATATGTTCCTTTGGAAGCTCATCCCTTTACGATGTCAGACTAATCCCACATCTCTTTTCCTTGTGCACGGTAGCAGGGTCTTCGTCCAATTGTCGCGAAGCAATAGCTGGGTCCTTCGATCAACTGCCCAGGAAGACTCCTGGGACTATTCCGCAGCACCCAGAGCATGAATTGGGGAAGGATCATGATCGAAGGATTGTGAACACAGTCGAGCGAAGTGGCAGTAACAGCAGAGGACGACGAAACTTGAGAATCACAAATATGGCCTCACAGCCACATTAGAATAGCTCGTAAGCATCACCGGACCACGGCGAGTGTAGTGGCGATGGTTTCATGGTGAATTGGGGTGTGTGGTGGCCTGACAGAGGCGAGAAGGAAGTGTGGAGGTGATCATGTCTAGTGAGGTGAGTGAGGGACCAATCCCCTCAATTTCTTCAGAGGTTTTGGTTAGTGGAGCACAATGGTGCTTATGGGAGTTGTGGGGAGGCGAATGGTGGCTTGTGGAATTCTAGAGGCCTCGTCGGAGCATGGTTGGTTGTTTGGAATACGGAGAGCGAACGACGTGAACGGCAGTTGAAGCAAAGGGAAAAAGAAATAGATAGAACCTAGAGAGAAAGAGAGAGAGAGAGGACCTAAATTAGGGATGAAATAAGGGAGATTCCCATGCTAGTGTGATTGCCAGACATGGGGAAGATGAACCCTCCGTGAGGGGGTGGCGGTGAAGAGAGGGGAAGACGGCACCTGCTGTGAACAGCGAGGCACGGATGAAGATGGGGAAGGTCACTGGACTTCCAATTTGTCCGTTGGAGGTGTGGAGGAGGGGGTCAAGAAAGTCCGCCGGAGCATAGGTTGGAGGAGGCAAGAGATAGGGATTTGAAGAGGTTTTTGGCCCAAAAACCTAGCTAAGGAACTCGGCCTTGCAACCTGGGTCCTTTTATAGGGCTCACGGAGGCCTTCCAAGCTTGGAAACCAAACTTGGAAGCTTGGAGCTTACGCACAAGTAGGAGACCCGAACCTTCAAAAGGTTCGCATGTGCTTTGCAGTAGGATTCAGAGCCTCCTGCGTGGCTCAAATGGAAGGAGGTTACCTGACGAATCTCCCTTTCAATTTTAAGAGGGATTCGTTAAGTAATCACTCTGCTCTTGGCAAAAGAAGCCCGTCGGAGTAGGATTCCTATATGAAAATGGAGGAAGGACCTATTTGCAAAGAGTGACGACAAAGATAAGGGGCTTTTTGTAATAAATTCAAAAGCTAGGGGTGCATAAGTGATAAAAAGAGTCAGACTGGACTGAAATGCAAACAAGGTCAATATGATCTTTGATTGGACCCAAATTTTGGTACAAACCTAATTTAGACTCAAGGAATCTGATGGTGAAGTCAGATTTAAATTTTGACCAAGTTTGATTGGTTACATTGCACAGAGACCTAAATTAAGGTAATTATCTGTCTAAGACTCTATTTTAGGTCAAAATGGGTTCAGATGGTCGAATTAAGGATGCCAAACCCTAAAGAATATTTTTATACGATTTTTAGAGGGTTTAGATGAATTTTATCCTGACTAGGATCTCAGTTAATTAAGTGGGTCTATTTTTAGGCTTTTAGATGTCATTTAATTCTTGGAATGCATGAAAACCTGTTCCTATCTGCATGGACCCACTTATTAGACATTTATGATTAGTTGACCTTTAATTAATCCCTTAGAAAACCCATGGTTGTTCTGCATTCATGATATGATGGTAAAATTGCAATTTTAACCCTGGTTTCATGTTATAGTTTCAAAAAGGATGTGCAGTGAATTACAGTCCTTTGGCGGTTATGTGGGAGCATTTATTAATGTAATATGACTAATTAAAGCTAGATATGGTTGATGATGATGTTATGATCAAAGATCCATTTAACCGTTTAGAGGAGCTCATAGTCCTCACCTAAAGCACCAAATCTCGGAATATTTCGGAAGATCTATGGCTAATGTGTCTCTTCCCACTATCCCTTAAAGATAAGGCCGTTTATTGGTTTAGGACTATAGGAAAACCTATTACTACATGGACTCAATTAAAAAGTTCATTTCTAAAAAACATTTCCCTATTGGTCTGACTAATGCTTTACTTCGCACAATAATTGCCTTCCAACAAAAATCTGGCAAGCCTATGCATGAAGCATGGGAAAGATTTCAGGACTTATTAAGGAGCTGCCCCCACCACGAGGTGCCACTTTGGTAACTCACACAGATATTATACCATGGTCTTGATGTCTAATTGAGGCAGTTTGTTGACGCCACATGTGGGGTTAATTTTTTAAATAAAGATGCCAAAAGCGCCTATGAACGTTTTGATGAAATGAGTGAAAATTCTTTCAATCATTCATCCATGGACATCTTTGATAGAAATGTCAATCCCTGTGTAGGTGTTCATGAAGTAGGCACACAACAATAATCCCTCCCCATCACATAAGATGATTTGCAACTTTTTGCACAAAGGCTTGACCAAATGCAAATCAATCAAAAGAAAATGGAAAAAAAATTTAATGCATGACCGGAAAACTCTGTTCTAACTAACCTTAACTCTCACCTTTCTAACTCCGACACAAACCCGACCCTCCTCTGCTGGGAAAATTTGCAACAAATCGATACAAGCTGATTTCAAAACCTTGACCTTGCACCTGAATTTGCTGGGTCTTCTGACAATTATTTCATCTATGTCCCAGTCAACAAAAATATTTTCGTTCCCCAGGATAATTTTAGAAACAATTCCTTCAACTTCTATAATCCCACATTGAGGAATAACCCTAATTTTTCCTGGAAGAATACCAATCAAATTTCACATTTTCAAGATCAAATAGGGAATTTTGGCCAAAACCAACTTTTGTAGGCTGATATTAATAATCAATTAATGGAACCCTGCAAGGAATGCAGCAGCAAATGAACGACGTTACCTGTGCTATTTCTAATTTACAAAATCAAATCGTGGTAACGCCCGATCAAAGGCCAATGGGAAATCTGCCCTCCCAACCCATTCCAAACCCTAGAAATCAGCATAATCAATTTCAAAATAGAAATAATCAAGGTCAACAACCAATAAACCCTGCACCCCAATTCCATTGGTTTTAAAAATCGCAACAAAATCAACATTTTCCACAGCGAAATAATCGCATTGCCAATGCAGTAACATTAAGAAGTGGTAACGCTACACACAATGCGGATACCTCACAACTGGAACCAGAGCAAAATTTTCCCATTATCGTTCACTCTCAGGAAAAAGAAAAAGAAGATAACACAAACACGACACCTTTTCCACAAGCATTAAACTCAAAAAAAAAAAGAAACCCAAAAAAATTAAGCCAACTGAAGAGCAATTACATGAATTATTTGGCCAAGTGGAAATAAATATTCCTCTCCTAGATGCAATCAAATACGTTCCTGCCTATGCAAAATTTTTAAAAGAAATTTGCACACCAAAATGGCAGCCAAAAAAGCTAGGAAAGGTTGCTCTTTCTGAAGCAGTTAGCTCTGTTGTTCACAGTAAAGTACGTCATAAAAGAAAGGATCCAAGCACTCCACTAATATCAGTTGTCATTAATGACGCAACTTTTGATTGCACGCTTTTAGGCCTAGGAGCATCGATAAACCTAATCCCTACTATCCTCTTTGATGAATTCCAGTTCGGTGAACTTAAACAAGTGAAGGTCACCCTTCAACTCACTGACTGATTTGTTGTTCATCCAAAAGGAATTGTAGAGGATGTTATTATTCGAGTACATAATTGTCTCTTTGCTGTGGACTTTTTAGTCCTCGACATTGATGTACCCAAAGCTCTTAGAGATGCACCTATTATTCTTGGAAGACCCTTCCTTGCCATCGCTAAAGCCAATATAAATTGTGATTCTAGATAAATGGACATCACTTGTGGTGGGAAGACACTCACATTGGATATTTTTAAGGCTTCCAAGAGATTCCATGAGACAGATTTGTTCGATGACTTAGATTCTAAAACCTCAAATATTGTTGAGGAAATGCTTTCTATGGATATGTGTTTTACGATAAATTCTTCTCCTGAGTTGCAGAAGTTGTCTAACCCACCCTCACCCACTACACCTAATTTCACGTTAACTCCTAACCCTATTTTAGAACCCGGCTTGCAATTAAATTTGAAACCTTTGCCAGATTCTTTAAAATATGTGTTTTTGGGTCCACACCATACAAAATCCTTTATTATTAATACACATCTTTCAGAGTTACAAGAGGAAAAACTTCTCCAAGTCTTAAATAAATATCAAAAAGCCATTGGTTGTATATTAAATGATTTAAAAGGCATTGACATGTCCTATTGCACTCACCGCATTTACCTTGAGGATGGCTCTAAGCCCTCCCGCCAACCTCAACGTCGCCTAAACCCTTATATGCAGGAGGTTGTAAAATGGGAAATCATTAAATGGCTCAGTGTGGGAATTATTTACCCTATCTCTGACAGCTAGTGGGTCAGCCCTACACAAGTTGTACCCAAGTAAGTTGGCCTCACTGTTATTACAAATGATAACGGTGAAGAAATTCCCACTCGGACTGCTTCTTCATAGCATGCTTGTATTGATTACCGAAAATTAAATACTACCATAAAGAAGGATCATTTTCCACTCCCCTTTATCAATCAGATTTTGGAGTGGCTAGCTGGACAATAATATTATTATTTTCTTGATGGATATTTCAGCTACAATCAAGTCGTAGTCCACCCTAAGGACTAGGAAAAGATCACTTTCACCTACCCCTTTGGAACTTTTGCTTTCTGAATAATGCCATTTGGATTGTGTAATGCACCTGCGACTTTTCAACGGTGCATGTTAGCAATCTTTTCTAATCTGGTAGGTGATTGCTTGGAGATCTTTATGGATGATTTTTCCATTTTTGGAGATTCTTTTGATCATTATCTTTGGAATTTAGAAAGAACTCTCGAAAAATGTATTGAGGTTAACCTGGTTCTCAATTGGGAGAAGAGCCATTTCATGGCAGGAAGGCATTGTCCTGGGCCATGCTATTTTTGGAAAAGGAATCTTGATAGATAAAGTTAAAGTTGATACAGTCTCCAAACTTCCCCCGCCTAGTTTGGTAAAACAAATAAGATCTTTTATGGGGCATGTGGATTCTACTGACGATTTGTTAAAGATTTCTCCAGAATTTCCCAATTGTTAAGACACCTTTTGACTAAAGGCCAACCTTTTGACTTTGACAAAGATTGCTTGGAGAGTTTTAATATCTTAAAAAAAGCAATTACTGAGGTGCCCATTCTGCAAGCACCCGATTGGGCTTATCCTTTTGAGCTTATGACTGATGCCTCAGATTACGTAGTAGGAGCCATCTTAGGGTAACGAATCGAGAAGAAACTCGTTGTGATTTATTATGCCAATAAAACACTTGATGAAACACAATGGAATTATACCATCACCGAAAAAGAACTTCTTGCGGTCGTTTTTGCCCTTGAAAATTTTCATTTATATCTGTTAGGGACACACATTACCATTTACACTGACAACTCAACCTTGAAATATTTGCTTAATAAGAAAGATACGAAACCCCGCCTAATTCGATGGATATTATTATTATAAGAATTTGACTTAGAGATCAAAGATAAAGCGGGTTCGCAAAATGTCATGGTTGATCACCTTTTAAGACTTGAGACTGTTGATGTTTTGACCCAAACTGCTATTTTTCCAGACAAAATGCTCCTACACTAAAATCCCTCTCTTAGTATGCTAATTATGTGAATTAGCTCGCCACTGGACGATTCCCTTCTGACTGGCCTAAACAAAAAAGGGATATGTTCTTTGTTGAGATTAAATATTAGTTCTAGGAGGACCTCGATCTATTCTGCACTTGTGCCGATCAAGTCATTCGACGTTGCGTTCCCAATTCAGAACACATGATATTCTAAACCACTATCACTCAATGGCTTGAGACGGATATTTTTCGAGGAAGAAAATAGCAGCAAGGTGTTAACTGCTATATTTTATTGGCCTAGCATACACAAAGATGCTCATGAGTTTTCTTGGTCCTGTGTGCCTTGCTAGAGCATCGGCAACATGAACTCTAAGGATATAAAGCCCCTCAACCTGATTTTGGAAGTTGAAATCTTTGATGTGTAGGGCATCAATATCATGGGATCATTTATCACTTTTTTTGGGTACCAGTACATTTTAGTCGTTGTCGACTACATTTCAAAATGGATTGCAGCGGTACCCACACACACTAATGACCATTGGGTCGTCGTAGATTTCATCAAGAAAAACATTTTTTCGCATTTCGGTGTTCCTAAGGCCATTATTAGTGACGAAGGATCACATTTTATACACTCCCAGTTCTGTCAACTTCTCACTAAATATGGGGTGAACCATAAAATCTCAACACTATATCACCCTCAAACAAATGGCAAGCTGAAGTCTTCAACTGAGAGATCAAAAATATTTTGCAAAAGACGATAAAGCCCGACCAAAAAGATTGGTCTCTAAAACTTGACGATGCATTATGGGCTTATTGTACTGCTTTTAAAATCCCAATTGGCATGTCACCTTTTTGCCTTATTTTTGGCAAGGCGTGTCATCTCCCGGTTGAACTAGAACATAGGGCTTATAGGGCGATAAAAGAATTTAATTACAATTTGGACGTAGCTGGTAAACACAGGAAATTATAATTAACTGAACTTAAAGAACTTTGTAACCTAGCTTATGAAAACGCACACATTTACAAAGATCGAACCAAGAAATTTCATGATAACTCATCGTTCGGAAATCTTTTGAACCTAAACAATGCGTGTGCCTTTTTGATGCAAGGTTACACCTATTTACTGGTAAACTAAAATCTAAATGGATTGGTCCTTATATTGTAGTTCAAAGTTATCCACACGGTGCTGTTGAAATTTTGGATCCAAAAAATAATAATACTTTCAAAGTCAACGGCCAACGACTTAAGCCCTATCTTGATAACAACCATAACGCGAAATCCAATTCTTAACACCTCCATGACCTACCTGATAATTAGTGACTTCATGCCTAGCTGAATGGCATAAAAGATATCACTGGATAAGAGGTAACCCATCATTTTTTTTTTGCTTTTTGTTTTTATTTTTCAGAGGTTTTGACTATCTTGTTTCCGACCGCCTTCACCAAGGTGATCTCTTTTCCCTTCCTATTGCATGTGGATATGCCATATCTTAAGCATGGGGGGGTATTTTTAAATTTTGATGATCAAATCAGGATTTTCAAAACCTAAAAACAAAAAAAAATTATTTCAATTTTTGCATGCATAACCACAAAAATTAAAATGTCGAAAACTTTTTGAGAAACTTTTGAAATCGGGACTAAGGTTGAGAAATCATTTCAAGCACAATGGGATTTAATCTCTAACAAACTAGGGATTAAGATGCGGATCTAACTATTAGAATTTCTGGGTCTACTTTTAGACTAGATCAAGTATCCTTCTCTAAATTCTACCTGAACTCGTGATGATTTGAGTGACTTGATCTTATTTTGCGACTCGGAAACTATTGGCTTAGTTTTCGACTTAAAAACTTGCTTCCCTTGCAAAATTCTTGTCTCAAATTTCACATGTAGCCAACACTTAAAAACAAATTAGAAAAAGTAGAAAAGCCCCTTGTTTAGTCTCAGTGAAACCCGAAGCAAATGATTGGTTTGAGTTCCCACCGTTGAGAAGGAGGAAACTACCTCCTTTGAAGATACGATGGCAACATGTTATTGCTTCGGCACTACTCTATATCTATATTTCATATCTTTAGACAGAGCATCAAGGCACAATTTTGTAGCTCAAGTGTCTTGGATGGTGCTCTATCCATAGTGTTGGATTAAGAGCTTGAGTTTGCTTGGAGCGCCCCTTTACACCGTATTGTGTTTTGGGGTTGCGAGCTCTTGGGTGGTGTCTTGGATAGTACTATCTCGAAGTGTTGGCACCAGAACCCCCTTAAGGTTTGGTAATTGGAATGATGATCCTAACACACCTGTTGTAGGATTAAGCTAGGAATAAGCATGGGGGAGACAAAAAAAAATGACCTTATAAATGTTGGCATTCACAAGCACTGACATAGGATTCTAAAAGATTATGCAAGTTGCGAGTCGAATTCAAGAGCCACAGAAACCCTGACTGCAAAATAATTTCAGGTCATTTGAATTGACAAGGAGTTAACTTGTAAATTTATAAATGATACATTGATCCTGATTCATTTAATTTTTTGATCCAAAAATGAATCCTGATGTTTATCTTTAACAAATTCAGTGCCTTTCATATTTTTAATCAACCAAAGTCTTGCAATCTCCTTTTTCTCAAAAGTCAAAAAAATTAGTCTTTCCCAAAAATCTGTTTTGTAAAAGTAAAGTTTTGCTAAGAGACTAGCAAAAGATAAGCATGGTGGTGAGATAAACACCAGCTTATTATCATTCTTATGCCCTAAAACAAATCTAGCTCTTAGGTTTTTAACTCCACAAATGGGTTTCTGGGTTGCATTTAGGCATAATCTAGGTTAGGCATGCATTGAATTCTTTTTGTACTTTTGACATATTTACTTGAGTGTTAAGGATAAGTAGATGATCAAACCTTTAAAACCCTAGCACTCAAGAACATAGAAAGTGAAGAAGATCATTTCAGCTGAACCCTAGCTCGATCCAGCTCATCTCAGTTGGTTATCAGCCCAAATGAGTTAGGTTTAGCTTCCTCAAGCTTCATTCAGCTCATCTTAGCTGGATGGTAGCTCAAGGTAGCTCAACTTAGCTCAACTCACCTCAACTCAGCTTAGATCCAGCTCAACTTAGTTGAGTCTAGCTCATCCTAGCTCCAATCAGTTCACTAGGAGCTCTAGCTAGTTCAACTTAGTTGACAGATGTTCACCTTAGCTCACGTCCAGCTCTACCCAGCTCCACTCAGCTCACGACAGTTGAACTCCCTCTAGCTTAGCTACTACTTGCTTACTTAGTAGCTAAGCTAGATCGGGAGTTCTCATCAGGGGCAGTTCCAGCTTAACCTAGCTTCAGTTAGGTTGAAACCAGCTCAACTTTGCTCAACTACTCAAGCCTAGCTACTAGAATAAGAACTAGCTAGCTAAGCTAAGTAGTTGAGCTCCTATGAAGACCTCTTCAACTATCATCAGCTCCAGGGGAATTATTTCAGCTCCACATCTACTTCAGGCAACTCCTGGCTACCTCCTCTTAGCTAAACCCTTGCTCATCCACTACTACCCTACTAGCTAAGCTAGCATAGCTAAGCTCAACACCAACTTCACCTACGTGGCCATCCAACCTAGCTACTAGCTCCACTAAAAATCACCTCCACCTCCTTCCTTTTTGGCACCAACCTCCTTCAACCACCACCACCACTCACATCCTTTCAAGGTGGTGCCAAAAACAATCCACCCCTTCACCAAAATAACCACCCTTAACCCCCCCTTAGTTGGCACCAAAAACACCCATGCATCTCCCCATTTTGGCACCAACTTATCCTAGCCTTCCATCACCTAACTACCACCACATGTAACCATTCTATCCCCTCTTATCATTCCACGCCAAACCTAACCCCTAACCACAGATCAATTGGTGCCAAAAAGTGACTAACCACACCCTTATGCATCCCTTCCTATGGCGCCAATTAACTCCCACCATTGATCCTATAAATACCACCATTTAAGCCAATCCCAAACCTACACATACCCCACGCCAACCATTCTTCTAGAACCCCCACTTAACCACCATATGACACCTTCCGACAACCCATCATTGGCGCCAAAACATAAGCCAATCTACACCCAACATCCACCTTCAAACCATTTCACCACCATCCAATTTTGGCACCAAAAATCAAGACCTTAACTACACTAGCTTTGGCACCAACTCTACCTAAACCCTACCTATCCACATCCCCCCATTTGGCACCAATATACATCATCCATCCATTCCTTTAACCACCGCCAAATAAGCCATCTTGATCGCATGGGTTTCGCAAGTTAGAAATCAGGGTTACAAGTAACCCGTCGTCGTAGTTGCAAAACTCATGATCAAATAAAATTTATACCGAAACTCCAAGGGAGTCCCGGGTCGAACACAAGGAGGCAATGTTTACTTAAATGAAAACAGTGCTTTGTTTTGTTTATTTTTGATATTTTAGGGTTTTATTTTATTTTTTTTTTGTATTTTTGAAAGAAGACAACCAGAATGAATCAAAAGAGATATGGAACAAATATGATACATATATCACTCCAATGTCAATTACAGTAAACTATGAAAGCATAAAAAGAGAGGGAGGTGAGAAGACATCTCCCAAATTGACTGTTCGACAAGACGATGGCACCTGGTGGAAGCTCGAATGAAGGAGGTGAGGAGTGGGACGACGGAGGTGAGATGTAGGAGGACGTCGGGTAGAGGAAAGCTTCGGTGTGGCTCCGGAATGGAGGTGGGAGGATGGCTCCAAGGCGACCTATGAATGGGGATGGGAAGATGCATGAATATTTGGTGATGTAGAGGTTCGCTACACTAATAGGAGCCTTGGGAGCTTGAGAGTAAGCTCTAATGGAGCGTTGGTAGGCTTGCTAGAGCTTAAGAGTAGGTGGGAGTAGAGTAGGTAGAGATGAAGAGGAATGGGGGGTGTAGGGGTGTTTATATAGTGGAGGGAAGAAGAGCATCCCACACATAGGCATTCAGTGATAGCTACAAGCGTAACTAAAGGCCTCTCATGCTGTTGCCAAAAGATTCATACCTCTTCAATGCCTCGGCTGGCGCATGCAGTGCACAAGCCATTTAGTGACAGCTGCAAGTGTCACTAAAGGCCCACTCTTCTATCGTAAATCCTCTGCACAATGCTCACGCCCACAGTTGTCATAGCCACGAGGATCGTTGGCTGTTGGATCAGGAGTGGACGGTTGTGATTGCGAGAGGAGAGCATGTGCCTGCTAGTGTTTGAAATTCGCATCACTGGCGCGTGCGCATGCAACCATTAGATGAGGCATTGCACGGTTGAGACGTGCCCGCAGATTACACATGCTCTGATTTGAATCGCGCGCCTCGTGCGATTGTGAAGATCGAATGGCGGGCGTTGCTCGCGGTCAACTTAAATGCACACCCCAGATGGCATGTGTGTGATCTGGCGTGCACCTTCGCGTTGGTGGGAGGCGTTGGATTGCGCATGGGGAATCTCGATCGCTGCAGCGGGCGTGGTGGATCGCGACTTGATCTCGCGCTTGCTCTTTGAGAGTGCTCGTCCTCACCGTTGCTCCATGTCTGCGGGTGTGTTGCTAAGAAGAATTACGGCAGCACGGTGAGGGTGACCTCTTAGCCGTTGGATTTTCATCCAACGGCTGAGATCACTCGATGGACGGCCTTTGGAGATGTGGCGGGCGGCTTTGGGTGCTCCAGGTGGTGCCACGTGGCAACATCTGGACCATCCACCCTTCATTGCTTGCAGTGGATGCCACGATGCTCAGATCAACGTGATTTCTATGTTGTCAGACTATGATCATCGCTCTAGATCCATCTGCATGGTCGGATTTTTCATCCGAAGTTCATAAGGATGTTGCATTGCCTCCTGGCCATATAAAAGGAAGGAATTTATATACAAAACATAGAACTATCCTAAATGTCATGCAATAGATGTTATGCAATATTTATAACATGATATGTAATGCTAAGCCTAGGAACTATCATAAATAAGAAATTTATCATGAATTCATGTGTGTTTATCATACCCCCATGCTTACTTTTTGCTAGTCCCTAGTAAAATTAACCTAAATGCCATGAATAAAAGTAGAATCAGGGTTCGAGTATTTAGGCAGAATTTGTTGATTGCCTTAGAAAATCTCAACCCCAAGACCTAATTACAAAAACTCAACAGTGCCCGGGTGTCTGCCAGAATGTAGACTGTCCAAGCCCTTGCCTTATTTGAGAAGCAAAATTTTTTTTCTTATTTTTCTAATTTTCTAATTTTTTTGTACTTTTGGAGTTTGAGAGTTCTGGGATAACTTTTTACGGCTACCCGACCTGCCCAAGACTTGAAAAGGACTCTAAGTGCTAAGCATCTTATGAAAATAGGGAAAGACTTACTAGGTGGCCGTTAAAACAGACTTCGGGTTTCTACGACCCTAGGTGACCTTGCCTAGAGGTTTATCTTTTCGAACAGTAGCTTTCTCCCTACTTTTATTTTTAGGGTCAACATAAGGGCGAACTCAGAGTATATCTCCCTAGTTTATTCTACTTCCCTGCTTCTTCCCTATGTGTTTTGGGAATTATTGTGCATTTTTTTTGTGAGATGGGTTCTGGACAACTGGCCGATGAGTTGTTATCACCGACAACTTGCCAGCCATACTCGTGCGGTGAAGTGTGGTTTTATTTTTTTTTCTCCTTTTTCTTATTTTTATTTTTATTTTTCCTTTTTTTTCTTTTTCTTTTTCTCTCTCTCTCTTTTTTTTAAGTAGGTGGCTTCCCTGCTCTAAGATTTACCTAAAGACAGTACAATGAAAATGGTCTTGTGGCTGCACTCTGGATAACCAACTGATGAGTTGTTACCACCGACAACTTGCCAGCCATACTATTGGGGATCGTAGAGCACGTATTTGATCAGAAATGCATTGTAGTACAGTTGCGAAATACGATAAAAAAAAAATTTCTAAGATAACGAGACTTGAGTCCTGGTCGTTCATCTCTGGGAGGCATTTTGGAAATGCAAATTCAAATTTGATGTCACTCACTCTACTCATTCAAAATCGCATGTCGATTTATACTAAATATGTATTGATACATGAAACGCTTTGTAGGCAACCGGGTTTTATTGTTATAGCGTTGTAGTATAGCCAGTTATTGCCAACATTTCAAATATAAAATTTTTTACTCGGAAAATAAAAGAGTTCCCGAGGTCGAACTCAGGGAGCAAGTTGTATTCTAGAGATATACATATTTCTTTTACAAAAATAAAGAAAGAGAGAGAGAAAGAATTTGTTGTCTTCTTTTCTCTTTGTTTTCTCCTCGTCTCAGATCTTCTTCTGCAGAGGTGATGCTCTTCTTCTTCTTCCAGCTGTTCCTGCTCTTCCTTTTTCTTCTGTCTTTCTTCAGATCTTCTTCTTTCTTCTTTGTTTTTCTTCTTTCAGTTCTTCCCTTGTTCTTTTGTGTTCTCCTCTGCCTCGCCTTCTTCTGTTGTTCTTCAGATCTTCTTCTTTCTTCTTTTCTTTTTCCAGTCAGGACGTCGCCCCTCCTTCTTTCTTCTTTTCCCTTCAGGACGTCGTCTGATTTCCAAATCAGACGACTTAAACTGCCTGTTGCTACAGTGTCTCCCTCAGCTTCCTTCTTCTTCCGCGGTCCTTCTTCTTCACCTGTGCCTGCACACTTCAGAGCTTACGTCAGAGGACAAAACCTACTCTACCCTCTCCCCCCCGCGTCTCTCTCTCTCTCTGAAACCACTCTTGGGAAAGCTCTCCCAGAGCTGCCGGGTAATCGGGTTCGGGTCACGCTCGGGTCCAGGCCCACCGGCGTGCGTGGTGGGCGAGGAGTGCAGGTCAGTCTAAGTCGGGTCGGGTCAGGTCCGCGGGGCGTGAGCGCGGACGAGACCGGGTAACCGGGCGGGTGAAGGGGACCTCACCCCGTGTGCTGAGGCAGTAAGGCTAATGCACAAAATCAATTTAAACAGTGGAAAGGTTGTGAGGCTTACCGATGTGGGACTAAACGGAGACCTCTCTTCGCGTGCGCCTGCTGGGAGACCGCGGCCTAGCTTCTGCAGCTGCGGCTTCGATTTGCGTAGGTTGCTGGCTGGCTGCCTTCGCAAGACTCCCCGTAATCCGCAGCAGCTGGAGACCTGGAGTCCTCAAGCCTGGAGCGCGGGAGAAGCTGCTTCAATGTGCGTTAATGGCGGTCGAACCTCAAAACCTGTCGGACACGAATATGGCCTCTTGGCCTGATCAAACCACTGGGGAACCTTCGCCGTGGCACGGCGAAGGTGAGGAGCTGCGCGGCAAGCCGCAAGGTGGTGTCTGGCGGCAGCCCTAGGTTGGACTGCAACCGGAGGAATGGGTTTGTTCGGGGGAGCGTTACGGAGGTGTGGAGTGGCAGTGGAGGGGTGGGGGGTGCTCAGTGTGATGAGGCGGAGGTTCGGTGAGGGTCGGCGAGGTGTGTGAGGCTGTGGAGCGATGGGAACATCTCGCCGGAGGGTGGCCGGAGACGAAGGGGGTGGCGATGGTCAGGGTCGGTCGAGGGCTTAATTGAACAAATTGAAACCGGGGAAAGAAAGAGGAGAGGAAGGGAAGTAGTTCTAACTTACTTGCAGGGACGAAGGGGGAGCAGTAGGGCGACAGTCGTATCGACTGTCGCCGGAGAAGAAGATGCTCAGGGAAAGGGGCGGCGGCGAGCAGAGAGCCGGAGAGGCGCCAGCTGGGTGCGGCGTGGCGCGGGAAGAGCAGGGGAGGAAGTCTCTGCTGCTGGTATTGCGGCAGAGCGAAGAGGAGGAGGGGGAGGAACCGCCGGAGCTGGTGAGCGTCTGCCGGAGAGAGAAGAGAGGAAAGTTGGGGGTTTTCTCCGTCAGATCCGAGCTGCCCCGGTCTGTGGAGCAACGGGGGGTATTTATAGGGATCAAAACAGGGAGGGAGGCGGAGGGAGACGACGTGTCTCCCTCGCCGGAGGATCGCCGGAGACGAAAACCCATACCGTCCGTGCGTTCGCACGGCCGGTATGGTGGGCTACAGCGACCAGGGGGGTGTCCCTGCGACGGCTGACAACGCAGGGCACCCCTGGTTTACTTGCCAGGCTTTCCCCCTCACCCTGCGCGGCGCCATGCTCCGCGCAAGGTCGCCGGAGCATGGTGCTGGCCGGTTTTGCAGGGGGGACCTGAATGCAAAGAACGAAGGAGA
Organism: Thalassia testudinum; assembly: GCA_037157565.1. Classification (NCBI taxonomy): domain Eukaryota; kingdom Viridiplantae; phylum Streptophyta; class Magnoliopsida; order Alismatales; family Hydrocharitaceae; genus Thalassia; species Thalassia testudinum. The sequence continues at coordinate 129,076,870 of JAZHRO010000055.1, forward strand.
GTTAGGGGCCAAAATGCGATGGTTCAAAAGTTGAGGGCCAAAAAGTAAATATATGAGGACCAAAGTGTAAAGTCGGTCAAGGAGGTTTCTTCTTAGGCTCAAGTTTTTATACATGATTAATTAGGACCTAAGGGATCTGATGGTGAATTTTATTTCTATATTAAACCTTGTTTGACCGGTCAATTTATGCGAAAACCCAGATTAAGTTATTAATTGGGCATGGTTCTCAATGTAGGTCAAAATGGGTTCTGAAGGCCAAATTGAAGGTTCTAAACCCTAGAGATTATTTTTCTATGAATTTTAGAGGGTTTATTCTATTTTTACTTTGCCTCGAACCTCGTGAATTGAAGTGGGTTGTTTTAGGGTTACAGATTATCATTTAGTTCCTTGGAATTGCTGTAGCCCTTGCTAGATCATCTCATCCCACTTTTATTCTTATTAAGTTGCTTTGACCTATGTTTGGACCCTGAATTACCCTGTATGCAGATTATACTGGTAAAATTGCATTTTTACCCCTTATGACTTGTTTTCTCCTTAAACTCAGAATTCTCTGAGTTAAGCCTTTCCTTGAGTTATGTAGGAGCTTTTATCCTTTGTATTGGGTCAAAATGAGCTAGTTATGGCTCATGATGAGGTTCTCATCATACCCCCATGCCTAGCTTTTGCTAGTCCCTTAGCAAAAACTTAAGGTTTCAACCCTTGTTCTAGACCATGAAGTTCTTAATAGCTTTAGATAAGTGCTTTTTTATTTGAGCTTAGATTAGGTTAGAATGCTGACCATAGGCCTAAAAGGTACTCCAGTACCAATCAAGATCCAAATCTGTCTAGCCTTAGCCTCAGTCTCTAGCAAAGGTTTTTAAGGTCCACAAGAACTAACCTAAGGTTTATTGGACTTTGTGGTTAAAGCACCCGTGCTTGAAATGATTTTAGCCCTGGCTCAGTTCGCAGTGCGTTTGTAAGAGAGAGATAGAAAGTTTTTCTGTTTGGAGAGTTTTCTCTCTCTTTTTCTTTTTAGTTCTAGCCTAGGATTGGCTTTTCAACACGGTCTGTATCAGATTCCTTGCTCCCATCATCAATCCTCAAGGGTTCCTGGCGATCGATGCTTCGAGATAGCACCGCCCATGGCAACCCCTGGAACCCTGGCTATTGAGATTTCAAGATAATCCCACCCATGGTGTTCCGTGGCCGAATCCAGACCCTGGCAATTGACACTTCGAGATAATGCCATCCATGGAATCTGAACCAGCAGAGTGCTTACATGCCCCCAGTAGGATATGTAAATATCCTAAGAAACAAGCACCGAGGAGATGATATTTTGTTACGCATCTTCGAGGGGATTTCCCGCCTCTCCGCGCTGGGAACTCGTCCAAATCAACTTGTGTTGATCGGCCGCTCCTATTCTAGGTGTTCTTTTCAGAATTTTGCGATGCTTCTGCGTGATTCTGATTTTTACGCTTACTGAACCAGGCTGTGTGTGAGGTTAGGGTGCTTAGGTTACTGAGTCCCGTAAACCAAAAATTAGTTAACGAGGCCAAATACTCCCTAAGCCTTAGACCTAATACTTCAGCTTTTCATTTTCCTCAACCTCTTGAGGAGTGTCCAGATCTTAATGGGTACTAACAGTCTATTCAAGAATGCCTAAGGTTTGCGTTCTTACTAATCTCATTATGCACTTTTCAGTTATTTTCTTGAATGAGGTCTA